>JAMJFZ010000191.1:3052500-3652500 GCA_026225945.1 Cricetomys ansorgei | reverse complement strand
CAGGTACATGGAGATGAAACTGAGGGAAACTTGTCGACACAGAACAGGGCTAAATGCCAAAGGACAAAACCTCAAACACCAGTTCGAATTCCCCCTACAGAATGCAGGCCGTGTTGTTCCCAGAGAGCCACCGGCTTCACTGTGAGAGTCTTCCAAAGCCATTAGACTCCCTCACACAGTGAATGAAGATAAGGGGAGCCACTGGGCCATCCACATCTGCTTCTGAGGTCACTGCTGCTACAGGACAACACACGGTCTACACTAGACGTTACTGCAGCCGCGGCAGCAGTGACAGGCACCGTCAGCGCTCTCTCCCTGCTCACTGGGTGAGAAAAGATTTTTCATTTCATACATCATTTACAACTTGCTGCTGTGATTCTAAAAAACCAGTGGGCTTTATCGAGTTAATGAGCAAGAAAAACATATTTGGTGAGCATGTTAATTTTGTGAAAGTTCTGCAGAGCCCAGGACATTAGGCAATGTGCATGGGGCAGCTGGGCACTCCGGGGAGTCCATTCCCCCTGACGCACTCCACCCAGCTATGGGGGCAACCTGGCTACTTACTAACAAGTCAGAAATGCATCTAGATTGAAACAGAGCAGCAAATGTGGCCCTTGCGTTTTGCATGCTCTGTATTCCTCTATGCAGGGACATCTGGGACCTTGGGCCAAAGTCACCATGGGCCCAGATGAGTTCCCCTTCTTTATAGTAAAAGAAAGGTCCAGCTTCAGGGAAAATTAGGTCACAGGGAGAAGAATGCTGAATTCTAGCGTTGAGGAGTTCCAAAATTACATAAGACAATCTCTCAAAAAAAAAAAAAAAATGATGCTGTAATAGAGGTGGCAGGCTAGACATCCGGGTGAGACGGGCCCATGACAGGACCAAAATAAGACGCCAGAGTAAGACTTCACTTATTAAAGAGTCCTTTATTCTTATTTTTATCTATCAAATCTCTGACATTTCAAGCTGGTTGAATACATCTCAGGATTAATCCCCTCTCCCAAGCCATCAGGCAGGACAGCCACAATAGATCTTTTAGGTCCCATCTTGAGTTTCAGCCTAAATGAGACATGAGGGATTGGATCCCAGCGAGTGCAGGGCACCAACAGAACTCACGTCCGCGACTGTGCCTGGGGGAGGGTCCCCATCTCGTTTCCACACATGGGAGCGATGTGGAATGGCGTCTTATTAAAGATGGGGAGACGTTTGCCGCACTGTTAAATTGCAAGTATGTGAATTGAATTGAATTTTAAATTGAAACACAAAATGACAGTGGCTACTTCAGAATATCCCTCGCTCCACACACAACCGGCAACGGAAACGGGGAGCATTTCAATATGCTATAAAAATTATTTGGGGGTCAATTTCTGGCCTCCTACCTATCACAGACATGGTCCCTGTAAACATATACAGAGAGAGAGAGAGAGAGAACACCAACAGAGAGCCGAAACAGAGAGGATGGTTTCTCTTAGGTGAGGGCATGAACAGTAGACGGAACTCTTCTGCTAGAACTGTTGTGCTGAACTGGTTGTTTTCCATGTAAGACAAAATGCAAAATGGTCTATTTCAGAAAAGATGCAAAAAGATGCAAAAACTATTTTTGGGAGAGACATAATCATGATTTGTTGGTGAATATAAACCCAGGAAACAGGTTTGTATGCCGATATTTAATGGTGTTCTGCACTCCATCTTGCTAGGATTCTGGTAAGTCTCCCCTCAACAAAGAGACACAGCTTCAGTACTGAGCCAGGCTCATTCCTCACACCTTACGTGCGGTTAGACTGTGCATGAGAAATGCCTTCGTTTGCAAATGGTATGGGGGAAAATGGAGGCAGCAGAATGGTACTGAGGCAGACAGCAAGGAGGCTAGAGACAGTGAGCAGGCTCTCCGTGAGGCTTTAAATGCTGGCTTTGGATGTGTTCCTTTAAGAAGGACCACGCTGTCTCTCTGCTCCTTACTGCATCTTGTTCTCCTCCTAAGGCCACTCCAGACCAGGAGAGAGGCTAAGAGCATGCCCTGTATTCAAACCAAACAGAAATACACACATGCTCCAACATGACCTTCGGGCACTCCATTACAGCCTACTTAAAACTCGGGCTGAGTCGGTCACGGTGGCACGTGTAGTAGTATGCCTACCGTGGCGGCTTGCAGGGGAAGACAAGGAGGTGCTTTCACGGGTGGAAGCCCTGGCAGACCGCAGCAGAGAGAACCACCACCGTGGCAGGCACCATATTGGACAGTGAGTGGAACCCTGAGCCTCTCATCTCAGGGGTTTTTATCGATATAGAACTCCTCAGGTGTTCTGCCGACAGCACGTGCAGATCATGAGCAATCAAACATCCCTCACACAAATCCAACACCTGCAGACCACACAAAATGCCAAGACCTAGGCAGCCCCTCACCCAACCGTGCACAGAACAATTATTTTATACATAACTAAAAACAAACTTCCACAACAGGCACAGACTTTTAATCTCAGTACTCAGAAGGCAGAGACAAGGGTATCTCTATGAATTCAAAGCCAGCCTGGTCTTGAACATAGACTTCCAGGGCTGTCCCAAACAAACAAAAATAGTTAGGCTTGGGGACCTGGGAGGTAGCACAGCAAGTAAAGGCATTTGTAGCACAAGCTTAGGGACCTGAATTTGAGTCCTCAGCACCCAGTAAAAAAGGAGAATCTCAAGTGGCCGTGCGCAAACCTGTTATCTCAGTGCTGTGGGTGGCAGAAACAGGGGTTCTCTGGGGCTTGCTGGTCACCAGCCTAGCTCTAAGTTCAGTGAGAGACCCTGCCTCAAAGGAATAAGTTAGAGTGACAGAATGGGCACCTGACCTTCTCCCTCTGGCCTCTGCACAAGCAGAAGGACGTGTACACACACACACACACACACACACACACACACACACTACCAACAATGACAACAACAATGAACAAACAAACAAACTTAAGATTATTCTGGGGCTGAAACCACAGATCCTGCGACAGGTCATACTGCTTACTGGGGAAATCCTGACATTCCTAGAAGATCCTGTGTATAGTAGGGAAGAAACAATAACGAGCAGAAAATGGGAAGTCAGGCAACAAAAAAGCTGCCAGAGAATGATGATTGGGGAGAAGAATATTCCAGAAAGTTTATAAATCTCTTCCCTCTTCACTTCATCATCAGTGACCACAGGCACCTAGTCTAACAACTGTGAAGCAACTCAAACCCCATCCACCCAGCTGCCTGCTAGCACTCTGGTGGACACACCCCGGGTGACCCCAGTGGCCCCCACTAGGTTTGTTTCCTGTCCATGATTCCAGATGGAAATGATGGCTTGCTTCTAGCCCAGCAGGAAAATGGAAGAAACTACTGGATAGCCTGTTTTGTGACCGTGGCCTTACATGGGATTCCATTTTAGCAGTTGGGAATGAGAGCTCGCGTTGATGGCTCTGGTACATTCAACAGTGTTTCCACACTCAGAAAGATATCCGCACGCTCGTTCCAGAACATTGTGTCACAGGACAAAAATAAGTAATAAAGACTGCACCGTTTCACCCCCCAGCTCACAGCAGCTGTGGGTGTCTGTGCAAGCTCTGCACAAGACTCAGCCATTCCCACATGGATAGAGGAGGGGCACATGGGCTCCTGCCCCTAGATGAGAAGCTGCCGGCGATTGGTGGTTGCTAGGGGAGGGAGAGTCGGTTCTCTGTGGTGGTCCCCCCACCACCATGCATGTATAGACAGTACTAACTAGACGCTTATAAAAAAGAAAAGAAGAAGAGACATTAGTGCTATGCTTTACTAAAATGCATAGTCTAGATGGGGAAAAGACTGCAATGAAATTATGGGAACAATCACACATCCTAAACACGGAGGTGAGCCTGCACTTCATCACACACACACTGTTCTCAGGCCACAGCCAGAGTGATACAGTAGCAGAGCAGCAGGTGACACACTGGGAAGGGAAGGGAGACCACCCCCAGCACAAGAAGGTTCCCAGTGCTGGCTCTGAGAAGTAGAAGCCATGTGTAAAGAGCAGACAACGGTTCCTAGGAACTCCAGGAAGCTCCCAGCTGACCGGACACACAGAGCCCGACCCCACTCTGCAACAAGGAACAGAAGAACCATACCAACAGCCGGAGTGAGCAGGTAGTAGCTACCACACCCTCCAGGAAGGAGCCCCAGCCCTGCTGACCCCTGTGGGAGCTGGAGCAGGGGAACCAGCTGGGCCACACTGTGCACACACTTCTGACACAGAACCAATGCGAGAAGAATGCTTTGGTGTGTATGCGTCTATACTGCTGGACTATGTAACCGTTTGTTATACTGGAAATGTGAAAGTAATTCGCTGACCCCAAAGAAGTAGCCTGCAGTGTTTGAAGGCAAAGAGCTGAGGACAACCTTCAAAGGATCCCGCCGTCACAGCCGTCCAATCCTACCAACCACCACGTCAGCTGGAAAGAGGGACTCTCCAGCCAGGCAGTGGTGGTGCATGCCTTTAATCCCAGGGGAGCAGAACTGAATGAATGTCTGTGAGTGTGTGTGTGTGTATACACATATATGTGTATGTGTGTGTGTATGTACTTATGTATGTATATGTGTGTGTATAAAGTTATATTATAATATATATATATATATAACACACACACACACACACACACACACACACACACACACATATATATATATATATATATATATATAGTGTTCACTTGGCTTACATGCCATGGTTAGAATAGTCCAAGAAGGACTGCCTTACACCAGCAGGCTGAGAACCCAGTGGTTGTCCACTCCACAAGGCGGAGTGCCTCAGCAGGCCCTATCTGATACTGACAGTCTGGAGGACATCCAGAGAGGAACCGGACTTCAGTCCCCATTAGAAGCCCAAAGAAGATCCTCTGATCCCAGTGAAGAAAAGAAGCAGCAGCAAGCAGGGTAGATGAACTTTCCAAAGGGAATGAAGACCAAGCAATCAAAAGACCAAAGGGCTCTCCTTCTTCCATGCCCTTGTGTCTGGGCTGCTACCAGGAGGTGCCACCCACATTCACAATGGGTCAGTTAAGGCAATCAAGACAACCCCACTCCAACACAGATATGGACACAGGCCAATCTGAGGTAACAGTCCCTCTCTGAGGTTCTCTTTCTCCCCAGGTGATACTAGGTCGTGTCAAGCTGACAAGCACCACAGGCACTGAACACCAGGTAGCTATTCAGCCTGTCCTGTGCCTTCTTTGTCACACCGTAGCCCTGACCCAGGGAACCCATAAGATCTTAAATGTTGTGTTAAATGTTTTTAAGGGTTTTTTTTAAAAAACACCAAGTTTTATCTTCTCGTGTGGCGCTACCTGTAACTAACACATATCTTGTCGTGATTTCTCTTGACCACATCATCCCAACTGAACTGATGTGTGCTGAGTCAGGACTTGGAAGGCAGAGGCTCCTGGGTAACACACAAGATCTTAGGAAAAGGATTAGCACAGTTTGACTGTTGAATGCAAACACACAACATCCTGTTCCATCCACTAGCATCTGAGATTGTATCTCTCGAGTCCAGATCTCAGACGGCTCCTATTCTGAAACATCGAGGGAGACAACCCGTCCTATGGGAAGATGCGTTCTCCAGTGAGGATGTCACGCAATCGTCAACTCCTCTGTGGGACATCCGCCATGAGAGCATGCGTACGAGTCAGGCAAGAATAGCCTTCTTTCCTGCCTGGGTTAAAGACAGAATCCTTTTGTGTACAAGAGACAGATGGTCCAACTGAGGCTCAACAATGCAATCAAATGGATAAACAAACGAAAAAAGTTCATGTCAGGCTGGGCTGGCAGCTCTGGCCACTTGCTCATCTTGACTGCCCCGCTCTGACGGCTTCGTTCACATCTTGGCTCGCTTCTCCTGTGGCAAGATGGCAGCCAGCGTCCGTGTAAGTTCCTGCCCTCCTTCCACCTTAAAACCAAAAACAAGCACCCCAACTGTCATCGGTGTATTTGGAGGAGGACACCTCTGAACAAGCAGGTGGAGGAGATGCCAGTTTTCTGATGGCCTTGGCTGGGGCGGACTCCCATAGCCGGGCGTTGGGTACGTTAGGCCTAAGCAACTGAGGGGGCTTGGAGAAAGCTTTTCTTAAAGTCTGGAAGCCATGCCTTGTGGCAGAAATTTATTTTTAGTTATGTTTAAAATGGTTTTAAAAGGGCTGCCTCAGCCTCGGCATTTGTACTGTCTGCAGGTGTTGGCTTCCTGTCAAAGATGCTTGCTTCCTCACGAACACCTGAGGAGCTCAGGTATCGATAACAACCCCTGAGATGAGCGGCTCAGCGGTCCACTGTCCAGGCCGGCGCTTGCCATGATGGTGGTTCCCTCCGCCGAGGTCTGGCAGGGGTTGCACCTATGAATGTCTCCGTGTCTTCTTTGGTGAGCTGTCACCACAGTGTGCTGCTGCAATGCCTGAAGAAGAGAAACTAATGTTGATTGGTGAAACCAGCCCTCTGCTCCCATAGGCCGTTTTTACCGGATTTGACTCCACGTATCACGAGCAATGTTCGAAGTGATCGGTTTTCCGAAGAGAGAAAGCCTGAATTGTATCTGAGCTGAGTATGGCCTGGCTGGTCTCCATCCGTGAAGTCTAATCCTGTTGTTGGAACCGGGCTGGAGCATGTGTTTACCCTGTCAGCATCAATACCTTTGAAATTACTTTTGAAAAGAGGAATGTTCCCTGACTGCTTGATAAAGCAGTCCTCTCTCTTCCTGGTGATACCTCAAAGGTTATCTTCTGGTTTATTTGCTCCATGGATAAATGGTCACCTGTCCCTGTGTCCACTGCGTCAGACACTGAGCGACAGACTCCACAAATCCCCCGAAGGAGAGAAGGCCAGAGACACCAGTGCCAGGCAGGGCTGCACGAACTTTCTCAGCTCCCCAAACTTTGCTTTTCAAAAGAAAATTCTTCAAACGAAGCAGTCACAAGTCCTGAGTCAGTTGAAGTTTAAAGACAAAGACACCTTTGAGTTTTCTAAAAGAAAACATTCTAAAAGAAAAGGTTTAAAAAAAACAAAAAACAGATGAATTCTTTTGGTGTTCAAATACAGCCAAGCAGGATTTCACTAACAGTCTTCCCCTGAGTGCTATTTGGCAATAGAGACCAGGGACCGGATTTTTTTATTTCATCTGAAAAAAAAAAAAACTTTCAATCCTTTCAGAAACAAAAAAAGACACAGACCAAAAAGAAAAAAAAAAATGGATAAAGAAAAGCCACCTCAGAGCCTCGGACTAAGACATCCTCAAATAAATTGTTCACACCAGCTCACCAGACATCGTTTTTAGATTCGGATGATAATTTTAGTGGAAATCACTCTGGCTTCCTTGAGGTAGAACAGCCACTCGATCTTTGCCCCATGTCGGAGATATATCGGCCCATTCTCCTATTTTTAGAGACCTGTGTCTCTTTTACCGTAATGGAGGGGGTGTATTTAATCTCCCTGCCAGCCCTGCACATGTGCTGTTTTCTAGTACCTGGGTATAATTATCAGTGTTATTTTAATAATCAATTTCACTAGAATGGCAGGATTGCTTCAGTTGTGTTTAAATTGTAATAACGCTCAATAAAGAGGAAATGAAAGAGAAAGAGAAAATATCACTGGGAGGATTAGCAGAACGCTCCCACAAAAGGGACCTTTTTAATTTTCATGAGGTGATAAAGTGATAGCCTTTTGAATAGACAATTAGGCTCGTAAGCCTGACGCACCGAGGGCTTAATTCACAAACACACATCATCTCTAATACATTTGCAGGGCAACCGTGTGCTTAACAGGATTAGAATACGGCAAACCACTCATTATTAATGGGACTGCGCATCGCCTCGGTCTTTATCCCTAGATAGATCAGTACTTAAATCACATAATTTAGCACAATTTCTGAAGTTCAGTTCTGTACATAAATGGCTCGGTGTTTCTCTACATAGAACGGGGAAGTTCTGGACACTGGTAGCCCCCACCCCCACCCCCGTAGTTCCCGCTTCGGGGAAGATACAGATTCTGGAAGTTTGGGGCCATTCTCCATCCAAATGCAGAGGAAGATAGCCTACTTAACAAAACTGTTGCTTCCACTTGGACAGCGGGCTCTGGGCCCCAACGTGTTCCGGGCTCACCGTTTGCATGTTAGCGATTAGACGTGTGTCATGAGGGTTCGAACAAAATCCGGTCCAGGACGGGGGTAGAATTGACAGGGCTGTGGTTCTAACAAGACTCAAGGTATCGCCATCCCACAGAAATGACACGAAAGGTTCTCTCCCTCTGCCTTCAGGAGGGCGATCTCCTGGGTAGGTATACCCAGGCGGTGTGATTACTTGTCTTACAAGTAATGGTTTTTCCTCTTTTACCATTAAGCCTCTAATTTGTAGCCAGAGGAGAGTAGCAAACCATCCTAGTTTGGCTGGGACCATTGGGTTTCCCAGGACACAGGCTTAGAAACCAGAAAATTCCCAGCATACAACCAAATGAGTTGATTACCTTAGCAAGTCAACCTGCTTGCCAGGATTTCACAATGCTCTCAATGAGAGGGAAAGATAACAATTTAGATATCAAAAGTGAGTCACAAAAGAAGTAAGCACTTTACTTCGCAGCTGCCAGAGCATGGCCTGATCTCAGGTCTGCCCAACACCTCTGTGCCTTTCTCCTATTCCACTTGGACACCTGAACACCAGCCCACCAGGCAGCCACTCCAGCCACAGGCACAGCTATGGCACCATAGACTCTACCACCTGGGAAGTGACAGCAAGCCAGCTGGGAAGTAACCAGACCTGTGAGTGTGGTCAGGCCATACTCAAGGCCTGTCAAGTTGATGAGAATCTCACCTACGACACAGAGGTCCCGCCAGAAGTCGCAGCTTGTCCACAACCTCGGGATGGACACGTGCGAACACACCCAAAGAACACTGGGACCTCAGGCAGTACTGAGCCCCTCTATCCACGCTCTTCCCATCTAAGCTAACTGCTTATCACACCAGAGACCTTAACCTTTGCGGTCTGAGGAGTGTAAAATTAGCACAGACTTCCCTCTCTCTGCTTGCAGTTTCAGATAGGATTATTCTTACTGAAGACCTCGGCGATCTCAGCATACAATTTTTCTCTTTCCTTAATGAGTCATGAACTCTCCACCTTTTGGTTAAGGGAGTTACTTTCCAGAGTCTCTTTGATATTTTCAAGTAGTCACCAGAATTACATTGGCATTGGAACCATTACCCAAAGGATCAGGGGTTGCTCGGACAGTTCATCCCTGGTAGAACAGGTCCCGGGAGGGACTGAGAGGGACTGTGCGGGATGTCACCTCAGAACAGCACACAGTCTAAAACTTAAGGATTTTTTTGGTTTTTTATTTTTCTATTTTGCAGTTCTAGGAGGTCGAACCCAGGGTCTTAGACATGCTAGACAAGTGCTCTGCCATTGAACTGTGTGCGTGTAAACATGCGAACACAGGCACACGTGTGTGCCCGACACACACACACACACACACACACACACACCGGCTCATGAAGTCTTTATTTCAGGCAGTTTCCACTTGGAATTTTCTCCAAAGCTACTACGGGACGGGGGACAATTGAACAGTCGAAAGTAGAAAGTGAAGTGTATGTTAAAATTACTCAAGGGAACTTTCCAAAACAAAAATACCCCACCCACACCAGGAGATAGTTACTGAATAGGCTCGGTGGTGTGCCTAGCGTGTTCCTAGTGTTTTCACATAAAGATCTCAAAGTCTCCAGAAATCTCACAAAGCCTGGACGCTTGTTCTACTGCCCCAGGCTAAAAGCTGACTTTATTCCATAGCCTAGTTAGCCACTGTGCCTCGTAAATGGGACTGGTGAGCCAGGCAAGCTTCCCACAAGAGACGGATAGACCACACTGAAGGCAAAGTTTGGGAAGAAAGGAAATCTTAGCTCCCTTATGCCAGTTGGATGACCCTGCACCTCACACCCTCTCCATATCATGGGACTCATGCTAAGACCCGGCCCAGAGTAGTATACATGAGGCGCTAACCACAGGGCTAGACAGCAGCTCCCAGCCTTTTTCCTTGTGTCACACGCAACCACAGTTAAAACCCTGCAACTGTTGGCATTATCCTGCTTTAAAGGGGTTTCCAAGGATGGGGTGGTAACTGAACCGGTAAACTACTCAGCTTGCAAATATGAAGACCGGGGTTCACTCCCCAGAAGCCAAGTGGAAAAGCAGCTGGGTATGGTGATACACGCTTGCAATCCCAGAGCTGGGGAGGTGGAGACAGGAGGATCCCTGTGAGTTCCAGGCCAGTGAGATACCCTGTCAGGAGAAGAAGATAAAAAGCAACAGCACTTTAGAAACAGAACAGCAGAGGCTGTCTTCCGTCCTCCACAGACCGGCAGGTGGCTAGGGACAAGAGGAGGAGGTGGAGGAAGAGGAGAGAAAAAGAGATCCATTCTGCCCAAGAAGTGGCCACCGTGGAAACTTGCCCTGGCCTGCCCATTCTCCTGAGCGTTTTGGTTATCAACTGCTTTAGAGAACCGTATCCATCATCATCTTCCTGAGTTAGGCAGTGCTGGTGATTGCTGCTGAAAAGTGAAACATCCATCCCAAGCACAACCTGGAAAGTCTTGGTTCTCCTCATCAGAAAAGGAGCATTTGCTACACAACAGGAAGAAAATCTTGAAAATACTCAGAGCCTGAATTACCTTCCTCATTAATTATGAATAGGTACTGATACATATTCATCCTCTGAAACCCAGAATGTTTAACTCTCAGTGTCTTAGTTAAGATTTCTGTTGCTGTGACGAATCACCATGACCAAAAGCAAGTTGGGGAGGAAAGGGTTTATTTGGCTTATACTTCACATCACTGCTCATCACCCGGGGAGGGGGGGCGGGGGGGGGATGTTCAGGACAGGAACTCAAACAGGGCAGTACCTTAGAGGCAGGAGCTGATGCAGAGGCGATGGAAGAGGGCTGCTTACTGGCTTGCTTCCCATTGCTTGCTCAGCCTACTTTCTTATAGAACCCAGGACCACCAGCCCAGGGATGGCTCCACCCACAATGGGCTGGGCCCTCCCCCATCAATCACTAATTAAGAAAATGCCCAATATGCTTGCCTACAGCCCAGTCTTATGGAGGTATTTTCTTAATTGAGATTCCCTCCCCTCAGACGACTCTAGCTTGTGTCAAGTTGACGTAAAAGTAGCCAGCATACTAGGAGAGTGTCAGACTAGAAACTTTCTAGTTTGCAGAAAGCAGGTTTCAGTAAGCGTGAGTCACTTTCTGTTTCCTGTGCGAGTTTCTTGGCCCCTGTGGGTCCTGAGGACTGAGGCTGGCTGCGCCTCTTGCATCCCTAGGGAATGGCCTGTGCTTCGCTCTCATAGCTACATTGGCTCTCCTTTCTGAACTCTCAAAGCTGATCTTGAGTCAAAAGTCCAAATGTGTACTTCCAAATGTGACATGAGTTGGACCGAGTCTACTGGAGCCCTCCCCCGCAGACCTCAGACAGGTCATTGCAGGTAGAGTTGGTTGAGATGGCGTCTTAGGTTTCTACTGCTGTGAAGAGACATCGTGACCATGACAACCGTATAAAGGGAAACATTTCACTGGAGCCGGCTTATGGTTCACAGGTTTAGTCCGGTGTCATCACGGTGAGAAGCGTGGTGGCATGCAGGCAGACATGGTGCTGGGGAGGTAGCTGAGAATTCTACATCTGCATTGGCAGGCAGCACAAAGAGAGAGAGAGAGAGACTGACTTTGAGCCTGGCTTGAGCTTCTGAAACCTCAAAGCCTTCCCCCAGTGACGCACTTCCTCCAACCAGGCCACACCTCCTGATAGTACCACCCGCTATGGGCGTAAGGGGCCATTTTCACTCAAACCACCACAGATGGACTCACATGTGGGCAGAGCAGTATCCTCACAGTATACTCACCACGACGACACAGAGACAGAGAAGGCTGGAAGAAGATGGAGGCAGATGCCAGAGTGAAGCTGCACGCGCACCTGAAATCTCCAGATTCTAGAACAGTCCGAGCCACCTGGTTGGTGAGACTGTATCCTAGCAGCCCTGGGAGATACCCATGCCTAGCCCTGGACCCTGGAGTCTTCTCTGTAAATGGGACCTTCTGTGCTCACTGCGTGTGGAAGAAGCCTAGGCGATGCCTTCCCTAGCTGATGTTGTTGTTGTTGGTTTTGGCTTTTTTTCCCACTTTGAATATCTATCCTGGCCAGCCCCTCTCTCTCTCAATCCTGCCCCTCCACACACCACCCCCTCCCACCCTCATCACATCACCTGCTGTAGCCATACGTGACTCTCCTTGTCTACTTGAGTGATTTCGGACCCAACAATAGAGGCTTATTTTTAGTTGTGTTTAAAAGGATTGTTTTGTGCACTGTTGGGTGAGGGAGGCTGCCCAGGTCTTGGTGTTTTTGAATTGTCTGCAGGTGTTGGATTTATGTGGGGTACGTTCCATTGCTCACGATCTGCATGTGCTATTGTTAGAGCACCTCAGGAATTCTGAATCCATAGAAACGCCTGAGCTCAGATGCTCGGGGTCCCACTGTCCAGTATGATGCTGGCTGTGCCGGTGGTTCCCTCTGCCGAGGTCTGGCAGAGTTTGCACCTATGAGAATGCCTCCTTGTCTTCCTTGCTGAGCTGCCACAGCAAATGGACTACTACAGGCCTTGTATCTCCTTGGCCACTCTGCTCTAACCACGCCGGGATGACCCTCCTCTTGGAGCCATGCCATGGTCGTCTGTGGCTTCCATTACATGGCTGAGGGAAATCCAAATCTGCTCACGGCCCTTGGAGTCCCACATGGCACAGCCATGGGTTGTGCCCGTTCTGGCTTCCTCTCGGGACGCTCTAGCCTGCTGTCCTGACTGTATAGGGCCGTTCTCCTCCCGGAGCCTCTGACCCCATCTGGCCTCGGCCCAGAGCCTCTTCCTCAGAGTCTCTCGCAGTCAGTCAACCCTCCATTCACACACACTCCCCGTTTGTCCCTCACGACATTTGTCACGGCTCTGAGTCGCGTGTTTATTAGTGCGGGTTACTTGATGTTGCTTTTTTATGCCTTTCTCCCGCTCACTTTGAGCCCCGTCTGAGCAGGAGCAATACCTATTTGTTCTCACGCTGCTGGGAGAGAGCAGAACAACGTGCGGCTCCTGGGAGGTTCTCGGTAAATGTTAGTGGAAGGATCCAACCTCAGTGCCTCTCTCCGTGGCATGATGAAGTATAGGGATGTGTTAGCTCTCAAACAAACACCAGTATCCTGTGCGGGCTCTCACCCGCTTCATTCATACCGGGAGGACACAGCAAGCCCAGCACTGTTGGCGGAAGCCGTGTCACCGGCCGCCACCTGTGGGAATCACGCTATTCATCTGAATCCCAGTTTTCTGGTTTCTCTACAGCCTACAGGGAGAGCCTGGCCATGAATTCCTGCTTTAGGATATTGCACAATGGTTTCAGAAGCTTTGCAAAGCTTTTCCTGCCTGTGAACGACTGGACTAAGCCCAACAACAAAACGAGAGCGAGGCCACAAAGACATGAGTATGCTCCTCTCACTGGCAGAGGACTGAGTGCCGTCCCCATGACGGGCCAGTGGGCCTGCTCTCCTTCTGGGAGAGGCCTGGTTAACACTGCAGGAAACCCTGCTGAGCTCAAAACCTGACTCAGGGATAAAGCCATGTTCCCCTGGCAGGGACCTGATCTTGTCGTTCATTTGGAATCCTTCCTGAATTCTCTCAAAGCCACCTCCTCCGTCATGTGACCATTTTAATAGTGTCACCATTTTAACAGTGGCCACCCTACACAACTCTAGGAACAAAACAATACCAGCTTGCTGTCGTGAAGGCAATTTCAATTATCCATTGGAAATTAAACAAATCATGTGGTATTTTTCACCAATTCCCTGTCCATCTAGTAAGAGTATTCTATAGACACCCAGCAGGACTGAAGTCATCTCTACGGTGCCAATGAGCTCCACTTGTCTCTCCTGGCTTTCCTAGGCAGGAGAACCAGAGAAAAGCGAGCTAGGAATGGAAATGGGCTCCTTTGCCAGGAACGCCGTCTCCCTAGTACCTTGGAATGACCACCAGCATTTAAGTTCCGTCGACACCCACTCAGCCAGTGGCAAACAGCGGCCCAGTGGTCAGCATCATGGGTTGTTTCCATCAAAGCCAGCACCTTCCCTGTTGATCAAAGACCTCGGCACTCCTGAGAGGGTTCCCCTGACCGCAAACCCTGACTTAACTGGCCATCCCCCTAGCCCTTCCACCCCCTCTACCCACAGTCCTTCTGTCCCTGTTGGCATCTGAGATCCCTTGTGTCTTTCATGGGCTGCCGCAAGGCCGGAGCTCTCCATCTCCCACCAAATCAGAGATTTTTTAAATCCAACCCTGTGATTCTCTGTGCACTGCGGCTGAAGCCAGCCCTGAGCTCTTACGGCTGCGTAGGAGAAGCCGTTGAAGGAAAAAATCACATGCACTGTTCAAAGTGAGAACTCAAAATCAACTAACATACCTTTTCACAACGTGCCATGGTCTGTAAAGTCGGGCTTCCCAGATTGGGGGGTATAGAAGTACTTTCCTACATACTAAAAACGCTAAGCACAGGAACCCAAACAAACGTTTGTAGAGCAATGTCCGCGATGCTGTGACTCATAATAACCATTATAACCCAGTGTCCGCTAACGTTTGATGGATACAAAAACTGTGCTAAGTCCACACAGAGCACTATTAAGCCTTAAGATGTAATGAAGAGTTAACTCATACTACGAGATGACCTAACAGTGAAAACATCACTCTAAGTAGAAAACAGACAGAGACAGAGAGAGACAGAGAGAGACAGAGAGACAGAGATCATTCTCACATGAAGTAGCTGGAACTTCAAATTCTTAGAATCAGAAGGTTGAATAGTGATTTCCAGGGCAATCAAGCTCTGGGACAGGAAGTCTCTATTTAGTGTGTAAAATTTCAGTCTGGAACTATGCTAAAGTTCTGGCGGTACATGGCGGTGACACTTTGCACAAGATGTGAACGGAGCCTAAAGCCATGGACAGCAGTGGTGGGTGTCAGTCAGTCCTGCCACGGCTTATAAAATACAAGTAACAGCTTGTAAGACTCAGATGAAAGAGGGGGTGAGGGTGGCAGTCTCCAATTCGATTCTGAAATGTGAGACACCCCTTGGTGTCCGCTAGTAATCGTGATCATTTAAGAATGCGATGAAGGGTGAGGGCTCCGCAGACAGAGGTGTTTGCCACCCAGCCTGACGACCTGAGGTCAGACCCCAGGAATCACACGATAGAAAGAGAAAATCGGCTTCCATAAACTGTCCTCTGACCTCCATGATGCGTGCACACTCACACACACATACACACACACATACACACACACATCACACACATACACATGCACACACACATACATACACACATACATACACACACATAAATACACACACACACATACACATGCACACACACATACATACACACACACACACACTCACATACACACACACATCACACACACATATACACACATAAACACACACGCACATACATACACACACATAAATACACACACACACATACACATGCACACACATACATACACACACACACACTCACATACACACACACATCACACACACATATACACACATAAACACATACACACACACATGCACACACACATACACACGCACATACACATGCACACACACATACATATACACACATAAACACACACTCACATACACACACTCACATACACACACACACTCACATACACACACATGCAAAATAAATAGATGTAAACATTCAAGTGAAGAAAATGTTTAAAAGAACCCAACGAAAGCATTGTTTCATTTGATTTATGTGTGTGAGTTTTCAAAAGGCCGATAAATGTTTAGAATACAAATACTTATTAGCAGTTTAAACACAACCACTTAATCACTAATTTTCTTAGTATTCTTTGAGCCCAAGAGCACCATGCAAGCATCCCCGGCCCGAGAGTGCTGTAAACCAGCACACCGCATGGAGGCAGACGCACCCAAAAGGTCAAGCTTGAACCCCATCCACTCCTAAATCCACAGAAAACAAGAGGGACACATGCGAAGCCATCAGCTAATCTAAACTGTGGGGGACGACATGGGATGAAGAAACCCTGGTCCACAGATGGACCTCAGAGAAAGAAGGGAGGAAAAAGAGTGGGTGGGTTAGGAGATGTGTTGGCCAACTGCAGCCTAGGGACCTGCTCAGACCCTGAGTCAAACCAGCTTCCAGCAAGGATATGGGGAGAACTGGTGAAATACATGGACTCCGTTTTTAGTTAGGAGATGTCAGTTCTGTGGATGGTGGTAGCATTGCTGCCTTCTCTCTGAACCACGCATTCAAATGAGGGTAAAAACAGTACCAGGACTCGCTTCGAAATGCAGTAGGTGACCCTGAGGATAGTCCAGCTCTCTGATCTGAAGACGCACCTGTGAAAGCGACTGTCATCTGCACTCTGGTCCACAGTTGCAGGAGACACTGATGGCTTACTGTAGAGCCGACCTACACTGGATGGCTTCCAAAGTCCAGGCTGATCTAAGCACCCGAGCGCATTTATGTAGCCGAGGCTCATCTGCGATGGTCACTGAGGTCGCTGTATTTATTACATGCATTCGAGGACATATTCAGCTCCTATTGGTGTCTTAGTTAGGGTTTCTGTCGCTGAGATAAATACCATGACCAAAAGAAGGTTGGGGAGGAAGGATTTGGTTCAGCTCACATCTCTCAGATCACAGTCCTTCCCTTAGGGACGCCAGGGCAGGAAGGCAGGGAAGGAACCTTGAGGCAGAAACTAAAGCAGAAGCCATGGAGGAGTGCCGCTTACTGGCTCACTGTCTATGGCTTTTTTAGCTTGCTTTCCTATACAACTCAGGACCACCTGCCCAGGGTGGGGCACCGCCCCCATTCCGTCCCGGGCTGGACCCATCAACATCAACCATCAGTCGAGATTTGCTTACAGGCTAGGTTTATGTCAGGCTGGCAAAGGCCGACCAACATAGGTGGCCTATTGGCTCGTAACCCCATTGTAAATAGAGGAACAGCTGAAATCGGAGGAGAAAGAACGGGTCGTGTCTGAAGAAACAAAGCAAACTTGGCCACTGGGCCATGGGTACATGGTCCTTCATTCTGCCGTGTGCAGCTCGCGTGCCCCCTCAAACCCCTGTGCGGTTCCCGTGCTCTTGAGATGAAGCTCCAAAGGAGCCATGACTTGCTTCTTGTCCCAGTGGAACTGAACTCTCCACTCATCCCTACAGCACACCCGCACATCTCCCCCTTGGGGGGTGCCTTTCCAACACCCCACCCCACCCCGTTCACTTGAACTGCTCTTCTGTGTGCACAATGGGCCCAGCCCCCCTCCTGCTGCCTCAGCGGAAGCCCCACCCATCCCCGAACCCAGCTCTCCTCCTCTTATCATGGAACTTTGTAAACTGTTCTTCATTTCCTGGGGGAATGAGTTCTGGTCCAGGTATCGCAGGTTCTTAACAGACTCTTGATTGTCAACACGATGGATGTCCGTGAGCGCTGTGTCACTGATGGTGGGCAGCTGCCTGAGCTGAACCGAAGGGCAAAAGCAAGCTGAGCACCGGCCTTTGTCCCGCTCTGCTTTCTGACCGCCGATGCAACGTGACCCGCCGCCTCATGCCCTGTCCGTGCCTTCTCCGTCGTCATGGATTATACCTCAAACCATGAGCCAAAGGGAACCTTTCCTTCCTTAAGGTTGATTTAGTCGGGTAGTTTGACACAGCAGCAACAAACAAGTAATAAACACAATAGGTCAGAGGATGAGACGGGCCTGGTTGGTCATGGGAGTCCTGGCCCTGTGAGTCCCTCCTTCTAGGGCCTCTGTTTCCTTACTTGTCACTCAATAACCTCTCCCAAGCCTCCCATTGATTCCTGACGCTGATCTTTCTATGATGTATTAAGGAGGTGTTGATCACAGTCTCGCCAGACCTCACCTGGGCCTGGCACTGGGAAGTTTGGCAAATTCAGACATGAGCTTTGCAGAGCAAGACCACAACAGGGGCTGTAGGGGATTGTAGTGTACTGTATGTGGCAGCTCAGCAAAGAAGAGGCATTTTTCATAGGTTCAAACCCTGCCAGACCTCAGCAGAGGAAACCACCGTCCTGGAACCACCAGCATCTGAGCTCAGGTGTTTTTATTGACTTAGAACTCCTCAGGTGTTCTACTGATAGCACGTGCAGATCATTAGCAATTAAACAAACTGCACATAAATACAACACCAGCAGACAGTACAAAAAGCCAAGACCTAGGGAGCCCCTCACCCAACAGGGCAAAAAACAATTTCAAACATAACTAAAAATAAACTTCCTCAACAGGGGAGTCAGAAGAGAGAGCGGCAGGCCAGAGGGCAGATTAGTTAGGGAGATGAGTCCCAGGACACCTTTGTTCATCATTCAGAGGTAGGTGGCTCCCAGACAGGCACCGTCCTTAGGACGCAGCTGCCTGCTGGAGTTGGGCGGTTTGCCCTGGCTTAGCAACTCCTTCGGGAAGCTCTTCTGTCTTGCTTCGCAGCCACACTCAGGAGGACTCATACAGAGGAGAACTTCCCCAAGCCCAGAGCACAGCCCGCACTCCAGATACCCCTCATTCAGAGGAAGGCCGAAGAATACCCTGTCAGTGTGTGGTTTCTCCCTGTGGCTCTCTCAGAAAAGTAAAATCTCCCCAAAAGATAGCATCCAACTTACAATCAAGCTTCATGGCCAAAACCAGGTAACAGGCCCATTACATGACTCCAGGTTTATACGAGACTCGTTAGCTGAGTCACTGACATTTCTGGGGAGTCAGGTGCACATCTATCCAAGCAGGGGGAAATAGATAACATCTACACAGGTGATTCTGAGCAAAGGACTCTAGGAGAGAAAAGACGGACCTGAGTTCAAGTCCCACCAGACCCAATATCCCAGAAGCAGGGCCGAACAGCAGAAGTATCTGGAACCCATCCAGATTCATCCCCATCACGAGCTGGAGACCACCTGCGAGGTCTCTCTGAGCTCACTGGAGGGTTCTGATACCCTCCATGATTCCCGACTTCCAGCAGCATCAGACTCCAACTGCTCTGCCCCACTCCAGGGGTCTCTGACTCAGAAGGCCAGATGTGGGGGCAAGAATCTGCATCCAGTACTGACCCCCCCCAGGGGCTGTGACGACGCCAGGTGATGTGACTGGCGTCGTCACAGCCCTGGAGCCTCACCTTCGTTCCTCATGTATGAAATGGAGACAGTGGCTGCCCCGGAGAGTACAAGGTCCACAAAGAAGCTGTTGAGGAACTCAGAGGCGGGTACGGACAGTTCGACCTGTCAGACGACCTCTCAGCCCCCTGGCCTGGAGGAGACTTTTCTTGCTTAAGTCACTGGCTGTGTCTGTGCATATGTGACCCTGTACTGGTCAGCAACCCCACGTCTAGTATTTCTTTGCCTTCTCAAAATGTCAAAGAACCTAAAAAGTGTGTATTCACGTTTCCTGTGCAAATCCCAATTTTCCAGAGTTTGTTTTTAATAGAATGATGCTTATCAGAAGAAAGACATCTGCTTCGCTTCCTTTAATCTCTAATGTATCTAATCTCCCTTTGTAAAATAGGTATGTCGCTAATGACGGAATCCCTGCAAAGGGAGTGGAATGCTGGTTTCAGTCTCTTGGTCTTCTCATTGGCTCTACCCTCCGAGGGACAATATCACACAACATAAATATAATCTTCATCACTGGGCACTATCAGAAGGTCTTCCAGAATGGCGCTGTTATTCTCCATGTCTCCACCGGAAGCACCACACTGCACGTTTGTGGGAAGAAATCTCCTTTTGAAACCTGCCCTTCACCAAGGCCCCAAGTGCCAACCCCCTTGGAGAGCCCTCAGCGGAGCGTGACCATGACGGGATGCAGCCACCAGAGGGCGCCGCAGAGCAGCATGCCCGCCCCCTCCAAAGACTCCCAGCCGCGCCCTCCCAGCCTGGCTGTTTATTGTCAAGAAGGGTGTTTTTCAAAATCTGCACACACGGAGGTGGTTTTCCTTCGAATTTTCTCCCTCTTATTGCTATTCTTTCTCTCTCTCTCTCTTTGTCTCTCTCTCTCTTCTTAGCATTTAAGTGGTAGTCAAATAGGATCTGCTTCCGTTGTGTTTACAAAAGTAAACAAAGATGGCACTTAAAAGAATGGAAATTAGATTAAAAACAGGAGAGAGAGAGAGACAGTGTGGAACTGGTTTGTTTAAACGCTATGGGTGGGGGAGGGGTGGGAGCCTGGGTGGAAGGGACCCGCACGTGTTAACCTGTGCATGGCCCACACAGGCGCAGGCCTCTGAATCTTGTGTGAGTCCTGTCCAGCACCTGGCCAAGCAGGAAGACTCCAGCTCCAGCAGGCACACCCCTGAGCCTCCCCTGTCCTCTCCACTGTCCCCCGGTCTGTCTCACTCCGAAAAATAGAGAAGACATTTATAATTCCATATTATAACCTGTTAATACCGCACCTTTGGGGAGGGGGCATGTGTTATAGAATATGTAATGTAAAATGAACCGTGTTAAGCTCACCTCAATGCCATTAAGTGCACGCAGCGGTGCCTACCACCATCTCCAGAGCTTCATCTCACACTGGAACTCGGAGGCCAGCAAATGCCCCCGCCCTCCTCCAGCCAGCTCCTGGTAACCTCTATTTTACTTTGTCCCAGCATGGCTACCCTACTGCCTCACAGAAGTGGAATGGTGACCTTTGTGAGTGCTCTTCCTTTGTCTGTTTGTTTTCCAGACAGGGTTTCTCTGTTGTAACCCTGGCTGTCCTGGAACTCACTCTGTAGACCAGGGTAGCCTCGAACTCACAGAGATCCGCCTGCCTCTGCCTCCCTAGTGCTGGGATCAAAGGTGCACCACCCCAACCGGCCCTTGGTTTGTTTTTTTAAAGGTGCAGCCATGATGTAGCAAGGTGTCAGACCTTCATCCCTCCCATGGGTGAGCACATTCCAGCGCATTCGTTCTTGCAGTTGATAGGACGCAGAAAGCAAAGTGAGAGGCTGCCAGGTCCTTGTCGTTGCAGTAAGAGCTCTGAGCTTCCCCAGGCAACACAACCGCAGGAGCTGGAGTCGCAGTCAGATCTTCCCGCTCACGTACGCAGTCCCCTGCCCCGCAGGGGCCTGGACCTCTGCCACCAGCCCTTTGCACACTGACACAGACGGATGCACCTTTTCTGGGCAGAACATCCAATACACTCACCAAGTGCCTTTGTGACCCCCGCACTTGTAACTCAAACCGGGGCACGAACCACTAGGAAGAAGCAAGGGTGTGTGACCCTTGCACGATTGTATAGACTCTTCTTTCCAAAGCTCTGACCTGGACTGAACAAGCCAGCATCCTTTGGTCTTTACTCCTCACTCTGCCCAGAGGTTCTAACTGATGCACGGGGCTCTGACCTGGACACTCGGAGAAGGACCCGGTGACCCTATCCTTCCAAAGTTCTCTGTAATGAAAATTCACAGGAGAAAACCCACTGTCCCTAGCAAAGGTCACCTGGAGGGAACTTGGGGTTAGCTGTATAAGGGAACTATTCTCAGATCGCCTAGCGTTGTGCTAACTCTGGGCTCTATCCTGTTCCCATTACTTAAGCAGGGATTACGCACTCTCTACAAGGCTTTTACATATTATATAATATATATATATATATGTATATATATATATATATAACAAGCCTTTTACATATTGTATCACTTTGTTCTGCACAGGATCTATGAGGGAATCAAGTTTTAAAGACGGCGTACCTATCTCAGGTTACACAGCCCCAGCCAGGCCTCTGGTTTTATTACCAGCAAACACTGAACTCAGGCAAGCTCTCCCAGGAAGGGGCTCCTCCTGCTCCTGGAATCTTAGCCCTATACGTCCATATTCTCAACAGTACCCTCTTTTGAAACACAGATGGCGCAAAGACTGTATCAGCGTGAAGGAGGGACGGATGGTCTGCTCAGGTCTAGGCCTTACACTGAAAGGATCCCAACCTGACCTGGGATCGCCCTGTCATCGGGACCTTTTCTCAGGCTGACATGATAGCTCAGTCGGTCAAGGTGTGTACGGCAAGCGTGAAGACCGGAGTTCATGTCCCTAGAGCTCATAAGAAAAGCCGGGCATGGTGGTAGTGGTGGTGTGTGTTTCTAATCCCAGCACTAGGGAAATGGAGAGAAGAAGATCCCTGGGTCTCATTGGCCAGCCTGGCTAGCCTACTAGCTGAGTCCCCCGCCAATGAGAGATCTTGTCTCAAAATTAAACAAGGTGGGTAGCACCTGAGGAATTATACCCAACATTGTCCATTGTCCTCTGGCCTCACACACACACGCACACACACACACACACACACACACGCACACACCTCCTTTTCTGGGAGTACAAATAGGAGGCGAGACAGTACATATGAGTTCACTGTCAGTCAGTGAAGGTGAGACAGATCAGAAATGAGGGAGAGGAGAGACTCAGGCGGAAGGTCAGGTCCAGCAAGGAGCATCATGGGGGAGGGATGGGCGAGTACCAACAAGCAAGTATGTAGCCTGCACCATGATGGTGTTATGCCTCTTCAAGAAAGGACGCGGGGCGGGGGTTTGCTGGAGAGATGGCGCTATCATTAAGAGCACCTGCTGCTCTTGCAAAGGGTCCAGGTTTGGTTCCCAGCACCCACAACTCTAGTTCTGTGGACCAGAGGCCTTCTTCTGACCTCTGTGTGCGCCAAACACACACAGTACGCGTGCATACATGCAAGGAAAACACTCCTATGCATAAAAACAAACAACTCTTTTGAGGGCCGGCCTTTCCCATGTCCTTCCGCCTTGCAGCTGGGCCATTCTGCTTTACTAGTGTCAAGGTGAAGTCACGCCCCCACCTCCGAACCTCACCTTGCCACAATCTCTTCTTGGAAGTCCTAACCACTGACACCTCTGAATGCGGCTCCCTAAAGAGAGGTCTTCAGAAGGACGTCAAGATGAAGTCCCCAGGGTGGGCCCTAAACCCCGTGCGACAGAGGCTGTCATAAGAAGAGATTGTTGCGCAGACGCACGCGGAGGGGAGACCACCCGACACCGTCTATCTACAGGTCAAGGACTAACAGCAGCGCTGTCAACACCCTGACCTCAGTGCCAGACTCAAGAGTGCTGGGAAGTTCCTGAGAAGGCGCCAAGTGTTCGTTCCTGAGCTTCGGCTGCCTCGTCAGCCCCAATAGCTCACCCCTTCTGTTCCCTCCCATCCGTCACTCACAGTGAGTGACAAGGAAGGAGAACCCTCATGTTACTGCGGCAACACACACATCAGCATTGTACAACTAGCATGGTACGGAGGCTGGGCATGTACAACATACAAGGAGCCCCAGACAGAGGTGGTGATTGGAACGACTGGCTGAGGGTTTGGCTTGACTGGTAGGGTGCTTTCTAGTGCGCAGAATATCCCCAGTGCCCTACAGAAACAGGCATGGTAGCGCACACTGATGATCTCGGCACTCAAGGAAGCAGGAGGATAAGAAGTTCAAAACCATCTTCAGCTCCGTAGTGAGTTCAAGGCCAGCCTGGAACATATAAGCTTGCTTGAGACCCTGTCTCAAAAAAAAAAAAAAAAAAAAAAAAAAAAGAAAAGAAAAGAAAGAAAAAAAAGAGAAGAAAAGAGAAAAAAAATGATTTTGTTTTCATAAAGTTATTCAGTGTTTGCTGCAGAATTATATATATTTATTTATATATATTTTTTTTTAATTTTAAGCTCCATAGCCTCTTAGACAAATAAGCCAACACCTAAGCAATATAAAAAGGGAAGAACCAGCCACTAAAAATAAGCCAGCCCCTTTTAGCACAGCCCTGGAGCACTGTGGATCCTCTTGCAAGGTCGGCCTCAGCTGCCACCTGCTTCTGTCCCCAGGGTGTGGGCTCCCAGGCTAGGGTGTCATGTGTCCCCGCCCTGACTCCGAGCGGGCTCTCCTGACACCCAGGACCTGCCTCCCTGATCCTGCAGAGCTCCAACTCAAGGCTGGGAACTCACGGAGCAAAGAGGACACTGGGGACGCACTGGGGTCCGAGCTTTCCACAAGCACAGCGCACAGCAAGACAAAGCTGTTTGGCACACTTGGCTCTAATCAGAACCAAACTACCAAACCAGAATGGAAGGCAGCGGTGTGGGTGCCCTCCAGAACTCCGCGCCACTCCTGTGAAACTGCATAAGCTGCTGGCACTCGGGAGGCTCTGCGAAGGAAGTGTCTAAGAAAAGCCACCGGTTTGCCACTGAGTCACTCTGCAAATATGCTGAGCTGTCTCGGAGATGCTTCTCCGCCTGCTCTCCTTGCCCTGCTCTCCTTTAGCTGCGGGTATTTATGCACAAGCACAGCAATCCCTGCCCCAAACCCCACTCACAGTCCTGGGTCTGACAGCCACTGTGTCCAGCCCCTCCCACCCTGCCCGCTGGCATGTCCCGGCTCACCTCAGCACCTCTGGCTCATCCTGCCTCACTGGAGACTCAACACATAGAACCGGGTGCCCAGACTCCCCAAGAAGGGACCAGGATAGGATGGCTGGATTTCACCCTCATCCCAAACCCTCTCAGCTCCCTAAAATGTATATTTCTCACTTCATCACGGTTCTTCACACTTGTTTCAGGATATGATTTAACATGAAACGTGAAATATTTGCTTGGTGACACTAGGGTTTGGTCTGTACACTGATTCCGTGGTGCTAATCCCCGCGGAGAGCTGTAATTTAAGACTGGAGCTAACAAGAAGTGCTTTGCTCCCTGGGGAGCCTCAGCCCTGGCTGTGTGAAACCTACTAGGTGGGAGAAAGCAGGGTACACAGCAGGCAAACAGCCACAGATTCCCCTCGGGGAGCCCTGCGCTCCTGACCCTCACAGTCCCACATAAAGCACCGAGGACCCGAGGCAGGAGACCAAGCTTTGCAGTGGACGATTAGAGTGGCCAGTGCTCTTTCCCACCTACCTCTTCGTATTTTCTATCAGGCAGCTGTGGTTTACTGGGAAGATGGCTCAATAGATAGGGCACTCGTTGTTCAAGCATGGGGACTTGAGTTCAAATCCCCAGAATCCCTGGAAAAGCCAGATGGGGAAGTGTTCTTTTCTAACCCCAGTGTTACCATGGTAGACTGAGGAGATGGGAGAATTCCTCTAACAACAAAGAGACTGAGCCTCAAGCAAGGCGAGGACCACACCTGAGATTATCCAGACTGTCCTCTGACCCCTACATGTGTGCTATGGCATGTGCCTGTGCACCCATGTACACATACACACACACGTATACACACACATACACAGATACACACACAGACACACACATACACAGATACACACACAGACACACAGACACACAGACACACGCATACACACACACACAACACACACAGAGACACACACAGACACACAACACACACACAGAGACACACACACACAACACACATACACACACAACACATACATACACACGCACAGACACACACAACACACACACAGACACATACAACACACACACAGACACACACATACACACACACATACATACACTGACACACATACACACACATACACACACAACACACACACACATACACACACAACATACACACAGACATATACACATACATACACACACGACACACAAACACATATACACATATACACAACACACACATACACACACAGACACACACACACATACACACACAACACACATACACACACTCACAGACACACAACACACACACAGACACACACAGAGACACACTCACAGACACACACTCACACTCACAGTCACACATACATACACATACGCATACACACACATACACACACGCATGCGTGCGTGCACACACACACACATAGGCGTGGGGGCCAGGCCCAGTGATAATGCACCCAACTAGCATTTGCTAGGTCCTGGGTTTGATCTGCAGCACTGCAAAACACACGCCTTCAATTGCAATTAATACTGGCTTTAATGTATTCTCCTAAACCTGCCATTTTCTGTAGTACCAGGAACACATCATCTTGAACTCATCTGTGGGTGTGTGGGGAGGGGGTATGCAGATATACATGTCCATGTGTGGGGTGTGGATGCATGTACATGGAAGCCAGAGGTCAACATCAAGACTCTTACTCCACCTGGAGCTCACCAATTCAGCCAGCAAGGCCCTCCAGGGACTGCTCTGTCTCTACCTCCCATGCTGGGGTTACAGAACACATCTGGCTCTTTTCACATGGGTACACCAAGCTCGGGTCCTCACATGTGGTGAGCACTCCGCCGGCTCTGTCATCTCCACAGACCCTATTCTAAACTTTCATCACATTAATTCCCTCCTGAAATGAGACAACGGCAGCCGTTAGCTTGTAGGGTACGGTAAGAATTAATCAGCAAGCATCTCAAGAGAGGTGAGGACAGAAGGGAAGCGACTGACCGATGGAAGTTGCTAGAACATCTTTAGCATCATTTCTATAAAAAGTTCTCATAATAATGAGATGGGGTAATGCTGCCGTGATTATTGTGAAGGCGGGAAAGTCAGCTAAGACAGTCTCTGTTGCACAGAAAGACAAAGATCAGGAAAGGTTTGTTCACTTGTGCATCGCAAATCAATGTGAAAAATGCAATCCTAGATTGGACGTTCTTTACATCCTAGGCCCAGCTGTGGCTTGTTACTGATGCCCTTGGGGAGCACCCAGAAACCCCAAGGTGGCGACAGTAGCAAAGTCATCAGTAAGTCTTCTCCTCCGTTGTGCTGATGGTTCTGCTGGGGACATTGAAGTTCGTGTGTGCTAATCTAACAGAATACAGATTTCATGACCTTTGGTGTGACTTATACCCAAATTTGTTGATGTTGCAAAACCAAGACAGGCTTGATAAATACATTCCCTTTGGGACCAGGGATATCTGTTCAGACCTCCATCTGTACCTTGCCAGGGAACTCCATGCCTGTACTAGTCCTGTGATTTCCCAGTTATTTCTGCTAGGAGCTAAAACTGTAAGAGAATCATGAGCTGTCAGTCATGGAAGAAGGAGCAGAACGGGACACCTGTGAACGGGAAGAGCTGATCCCCCTTGGTCAGTCGCTGACGATATTTGGTGGCAATGCAACTCTACGCTGTGGCACCAGACCTACATCTAGCTAGCCTGTTAGGAGCTACAGTACTAGCTACTTAGACTGACAGGGTATCCTGGGAAAGGTTTACTAGCTTGCTCTGTGGGAGGTAAAACCACTGATCCACAGTGTCCCGCGGTTTCCGTGACCGTCATCGCCAAGCTGCCGCGAGAAGCCACTGAATCGGATCTGAGGAGGGCTGCTGAGAACCAGGGCTGTGGCTGATGAGGATGCGGAGACAGCAGAGGGAAGACAACAGATGCGGGAGATCAACAAATTAAAACAACAACCTGACGACAGAGCAGCGAGGACAAGGAAAGCCACCTACAAATCCTTACACAGCTTTGAAGGATATTTTTCTCTGGTACCTGTAGGTCTGCATCAGATGTCTCAGCACACTGAACACGGAGATGCCCGAGTCAGCCACCTAAGCAAGGCATGGGTGGGGCCACAAACACACACCCATCGACAAAGCTCCAGCCATAAGAAGCACAACACACTAAGAAGAGGGTGCCTTTCTCTCCTTGATAAGTCATGCCAAAGTAAAAGCTTTGAGAGAGCCAGAAGGTCTAAGACGTCCTCCACTGAAGATCAGAGCACACAAGCACAGACTATTCCTCTTCTGCTTTTTCCTGCGAACGTGAGTAACTTGAAAACATCGTTCCACCCAAACCTCAGACTATCACGGCAGAGAAGAACTCATCTTCCAAAAGAACAGATTAACTGTCAACAAACAAAACTTGAAAGTAGATTTTCATTTTCAAAGATGCTCCTTGAAGGTAACGTGGGCAAACTGAAAACCTTCTGCGGAGAGATAGCAGAGAATGGCTAAGGACTCGAAACAGTATGAGCCTTGAAGATAGAAGAAGTCCCTGGTTCCGCTTCCTTCCTGCAGTCTGGGAAGCTGAGGAAAGATTCCATACAACTGGGGAAGCAAAGGCAGGCATGCGAGACCAGCCCAGGCTGGAGAGACTGCTCAGCAGCTAAGAACAATCAAAGAGAGAGTTAGTAAGAAGGAAGGTAGTTGATAAGAAAGTATTCAGAAGATCCAAAAGAACAGAAACCTAAAAGCACAAAGAGGATAAAGTTTGAGGTAAAAACACAAAGGACCCAGGACAGCAAGAGGAGACGAAGAGGAGGACAGCCGGTGAGACCGTGGGAAGAGAGGTGCGTTTGCTGCGTGCAGACTTAGCCAGGCTGGGATCGCTTTGACCAGCTTTATTCCATGTCCAGCTTTGGCCTGCTGTCGTTACAGGAGACACGGAGCCAAGTCACCTAATTCACTGGAGCAGCTGTTGCACTGTTCCTGTTCCCGGTGCACTCAGAAGATGGGTGCAGGTCCCAGCACGTTCTTGAGAATCAAATACTTTATCATTTACCCACTGGGTGACCTGTCGTAAAGCGTCGGCCGAGTCTTGTCAGTGTGTCCTGTCTAGCGTCTCAACCCTTGGGTAAGGCGCACTTTTAACTCCAGGCAGGAGCACGCGGGCTTCCGCTGTAAGATCCTGCCGCCAAAGACGAAGTTCTGGAGGCAATACAAGATGTCAAGGGTTGCCACCATCCTGTTGCCGTGATGAAACATTCTGCCAAAAATAAACTTGGAAAGAAAAGGGTTTGTTTGGCTAATATCTCCATAGCATACTCGGTCGCTGAGGGAACAAGGGCAGAGATGGAAGGCAAGAACTAGAGGTGGGAATCGGGAGGCAGGAGCTGACGGAGGGGAGCAGAGCCACAGAGCAATGGTGCCCACTGGCTTGCTGCCCTGGCATGCTCAGCCTGCTTTCTTTGCCAGCCCAGGACCACCTGCCGAGGGGTGAGGTCCCCCACTCACATCAGTTACTAATTGAGGAAACGTACCACAGCCTTGCCTGCAGGCCAATCTGATGGAGGCATTTTCTCAGTTGAAGTGTCCTCGTCCAAGATGACCCTGTTTCTACCTGCCTGACAAGAAAACTAGCCAGCACGTGATCCATACATAGAGGTGTCCATCTTCTCTCCTGACCTGTCTTGTTGATTCCGGTGAGCGACAAAAACAGGAAAAACAAGTTTCTCTAGAGCACTGAGAAAGCCCAGAGAATTTACACACTCAAATACCTGTGACAAATCTGTGAGTATCTGTGTGTGTGTGTGTGTGTGTGTGTGTGTGTGTGTGTGTGTGTGTGTGTGTCAGCGCAGCTCCTGGTAGTTCTGTTTCTCCACCTGGACCCTCTTCTGACTGTTAGAGGCAGTTTTTAAAGACATAGTAGCTGAAGCTTAGGCAGGGCAGAGCATAAACTTAAGGATTGTACATTCAATTCCCAAGTATGAAGAAGACTATCTTAAAAAAAAAAAAAACTGCCAGAAACCAAAAGCAAATAGCGCACATGAAAAATCAGTGTTACAAAGTGCTGGAGAAGAAACAGGGCCACGGGACTGGCAACGTAGATGAAATGGTAAGATGTGACAACTCTGCACTGACCAAGAGAAAATGGTACTGCTACATCAGTAGAGAATTAAATTACAAGAGAAGAACACCACAGACGGTAGGACCGGCAGTGAACAGAGATAACTCTTTTTGTTTTGTTTTTTTTCAAGACAGGGTCTCACTATGTAGCTTTGGCGGTCCAGGAGCTCACTATGTAGATCAGGCTGCCCTTGAACTCACAGCCTCCCTCCTCTCAACTGTTGGGATTAAAGGTGTGCCTCACTATGTCTGGCTCAGAGATAACTTCTTCGGGTTCAAGCAGCAGAAAGAAATGCACCATGACACTTGTGCTAAATGCTGTCACAACCCCTAGTCCCAGTGGCTGGTAAAAGGATTTATAACTTAAAAGCTGATGGAGGGAAGACACGGGGTGATTTTTAAAATCAAAGCCATGAGCGAGAAAGGAGGTTAAAAGGACCATGGAACAGGTGCAGCAGGTAGAAACAAATTGCTAGCTGACCAATTTAGGTCTGAAGAGTGCTGTTTGAGGAATCTACGGCTCAGAAACAATTGTAAACAAATTACCCACAGGCTCGTGGAGCAAGGAGCGACCCTGAATTCCAGCCCCCCATGTGCTGCAGCCCCAGGCTGCTCCAGAGTGCTCCCTCCTTCCCCTGCAATCACATGGCCTCTTTCTGAGTTGGGAACCACCCCCAACTCCACAGTACCCCACCTTCCTGGGGCAGTCTTCATTTGTTTCTACAGTTGTGTGTTGTAACCATGTGCAGAATATCCAGTAATGTCCCCTTCCACTTTAAATGACCATAAAGGGTCCTGCCTGAGCCGGCCTGAGTTTGCAGAGTGGGGATGTTTGGAGGACAGCAGCAGCACCCAGAAATGCATTTCAAAGAACTAGACCACACACACCTGAACAGAAGGGACTGTTCCCAGGCACAGAGTCTCTGGAAACATCCCACACGGGACCACAGAATACTTGTGCCAGTGCCAATTAACCTGTGGTGGTTCAAACTCAAGAGGACCTGAATTTGTTCTCAGGGTGAAAATGGGTATGGGGAAGGGTGGGCCGAGGGAGAGGAGGGGGAAAGAGGCAAGGAGGGAAGGAGGAGGGAGGGAAGGAGGGAGGGAAGGAAAGGGAGAGGCAGGGAGGGGGACTGGAGGAGAAGGGAGAGGAGAAGAAAAGAGGGGAGGAAGGAAGGACGTGGCTCTGCCTGCTAAATGGAGACAGCTACAGAGAGCCCAGTGGCTAAGGACCGCAGGAATGTGTGGTCCCCACACCTTCCCCACTCCCACCATCTAAATCGTAACAAAGAGAAGGAACAGGGATGTTGGGACTCAAGATGGCTCCCTGTCCTGTGCTCCAGCCAAAGAAGAAATCAAGTGGCATCTAGGAACCACAGGACCTGACGCCCAGCCCCACATGCAGTGGGAATGGTGCGACCCACAAACCCCTCTAACCAGCACTACTTGCTTTCTTCACTACTGAAACCAAACACAATTTAAGGCTTTGCTTTGGATTGAGAGATAAAGTCCGGGGTGGCTCCGAAAGCCAGGCAGTAGGAGGGGTGACTGGGGCTCCTCACACCTCAGCCAGACAGGAAGCAGAGTGAGGGGCTGGTGCTCAGCCGGCCTCTTCTTCCCTTTGTAAACAGTCTGAGCCCTCAGCCCACTCACGGCTGGGGTGGACTTTGACACCTCAATTAATCCTTTCTTCAAGGAACCTCACAGACAGGTCCAGACAGCCATCTCTCCTGGGGGATACTAAATCCAAGGAAGTTCACAACGTGACCCCCAACGTGTACCTTTCTTTCTCATCATAGAATGTTTAACTTTTATGATTTTAAATGTTTTTATACTCTGTGTGTGTGTGCGCGCACATTTGCACTGGTCTGCACGTGCCATGAAGCACTATGGGTGTCAGAAAACTCTTTCTCCCTTTATGGAGGTCCCACAGAGCAAACTCAGGTCATCGGGCTTGCGTGACAGGCATTTTTACCTGCTGAGTCATCCCGCCAACCGTCCTACCCTCCCTTTAATGACTTCCTAACAACCATTGTTACTATTCACCACATCTTCTGCTTTTAAATGAAATGCGTGACTGTCGGTATCTTTGACATAGAAAACAAGACATGAAGATCGCCTAACGCACCTCTCCCGCCTGTGACGCCTGCTGTCCAGCCCACCAATCCCCACCCACCAGTGTTAGCTGGTAACAGAAGTTTTAGGCACATGAGTGCCATTTTAAACACTTCCATGATTGGGAAATGAGAGCCAATCATGTCTGTGTCTGGGATGGAGCTGTGTTTTTGCTACTGCCTTACTGGAAGTGATTCTCCAGATATGAAACTCCACTGGCACGGGTACACACACACACACACACACACACACACACACACACACACACACACGTTCACATAATCTCTTGTCTTGTTTCAGCCCCTCCAGAAGCGGGAAGCTGGAATGCATGTCAGAATCACCTTGAAGGAGGTGAATGACAGGTCTCGCTTCCATCGCCAACCTCATTTACTTGGCAGACAGGGGTCCCCGTTAGCCACAGAGAGAGCGCGCAGCCTCCTCAGGTGAGCCAAGCACATCCCACAGGTCTGAAACACACTGAGGGATAACAGTGGCATTTACCCCAGCCCTAGCAGGTGAGGCTAAAGGCAGACATGGGTAAACCAAGACAATGTCGCCACAAACACCGAAAGTTAAAGAGAAGTTTTTAAAATTGTAAAAGTCTAATTTTGAAAAAGTTTCCTGTGAAAAGATTTGTCCAAAATTATTTTAATTAAATTTTCATCATTTTACATTTAACCAACTAGAGAATGTTAAAAACAAAACAAAACAAAACTGAAAGATGCATTTGTAAACAGAAAATCTGCATTTGGGCCATCAAGGTGGCTCAGCACAAAAAGGCCCCAGCTGCCAAGCCTAACAGCTACATTCAGTTTGGTCCCTGAGCCCCATATTGTGGGAAAAGAGCATCAACTCCTGCAAGTTGTCCTCTGACCTCCACATTTGCAACATGGCACACGCTCACATATGTGACACATGCATACACACACCAAATAAAATAAAATTCTTAAAAAATGAAATTTATCCTGGGCAGGGGTGGTGCTTGCCTTTAATCCCAGCACTTGGGAGGCAGAGGCAGGTGGATCTCTCTGAGTTCAAGGCCAGCCTGGTCTACAGAGTGAGTGCCAGGACAGCTGGTGTTACAACAGACAAACCCTGTCTTGAAAAAGCAAAAAATAAGTAGAATAAATAAATAAATAAGTAAAATTCACATTCAACCATAGACATGAAAAGTAGCATCCTTCGTGAAGCTGTTTTCCTGAGAAATGTGTGTGTTTACACTACGTGACACAGAACAAAGCCAGATGTGGTAGCTTATGCCAGAAACCTAAGTGCCCCATGGCTAGAGGCAGGAGTGCCATGTGTTCAAGGCCAGCCTGGGCTACCCAGTGAGTCTCTATCAATGCAAACAATAAAATAAAACGAGAATCACTTTGAAAGTATGTGTGTAGAAGGAACATCATATCCAACATAATTTCCGGTGCCAATAACCATCACTCAAAATTCAGGGTACCCCAGGCTAGGTACCCCTGAGCTTCCACTTTATCCCATGTACCTTTCACTGTATCGATGGCTCTGGTTGGTTCCTGAAAGTCCAAGAGGAAGGCAGGTGTGTTGAGAAGGGACTTCTGAGGCCCCACTTCCCCACTTTCCCCAGCCACACAGACATTGGCCATTGGTCGCCATCCCCTTCCCTCTGAGCCAGGCCGAGGAAGAACTCTACTTCAGCTCAGTGCCCCGTGTGGAAACGCAGCCGGACTTGCCCTAATTCCGTCTGTCACTTACAACATCGGTTCAGTATACGTGTGCTGTACTGTACAGTGTGCCAAGCGGGATGCTGACAGGTTCCCTGAAAACAACGGTGGGAAAAATATGAAAGGCATCAAAGACACGTTTTGTCCTACTTTCATGTCCTATAATTTTGCCAGGAGTTGGCCATGGTAAAGCCGCCGATCATGCCCGCGTTCCGTAAGAAAGCAGATGATAAAGTGCACGCAGCAGTAAGCAGTCTATTGTAACCGCATGTTGTGACATGGATGAATCTTGAGATGTGATAGACGATTAAAGGGAAGTAAAAGCGAAATGGCAAAATCGAAGCTGGTCTTGATGATTCCATGAGGAAGGAAAGGCAGGGAAAACCACGCGAGTAGCTCCATGAGCATCGCCATGTTTGGGTTAGCCAGTATCCTACCGCTAAAACGAGACATCTGGCGTAATTATCTTTTATTATACTTTTACTCTGTGTGCATGTATATGTGCACGTGTGTGTTCGCACATGCATGCCATAGTGCCCTTCTGGAGATCAGAAGATAGCTTATGGGAGTCGGTCCTCTTCTCTCCCCCCTCCCCCCGTGTGACCTGGAGGGGAACTCAGGTCTTTAGGACTTGAGACAAGTGTCTTTACCCACTGAACCATCTACTCAGTCCAAGATAATTATTTTATTTAAAAAAAAATTAAGCTCGTGAAAGTTCTGATCCAAGGTCAGGGGAACCCACTGCTCCTGCCTTCCGCTGGGCTGCTTATACAGGGCAGGTGCTTACAGCAGGGTGCGTATGGCAGAGCCAGCTGCTTACCTCCTGGCCTGGAAGTAAGAGAGAGATGCCAGCATTTCATGATCCCTTTAAGCATTCCCCCAGGGATTCACAGACCTTCCCCAAGTCCACCTTCCAGAGGTTCTATCAGATCCAATCCCACATCCTAGGAACCCAGTCTTTAAGGCACAGGCCCCCAGGGATCTTGCTCCATGGTGGACTCACCATCAATCCAATCCTGTGCCCTGGGAACCAGTCTGAGGGATAAGAGACCCCTAACCATCTCTGTCATTTCCATGTGACTCCAGGCTCTTGGGCCCTCAAGAATCCACCTCACCCCAAGGACTCCATAAACATAGACAAGAGACTCTGTAGAAAGGACAAGCCATGAAGCTTGTGTCATTGCTTTGAAGAAGAATAAAAAAATCCTAGAAACCAAAAAGCTATCATTCCATTGGGTACATTAATTCATTTTACCCATTTACTTTTGACAGGAAGTTTGGGATATCCTGAGGGACACCTTAGTTCTCAAACTGGTAGAGTAAATAAAAGAAATTTTATAGAACTTGTTTCTAAAAGAACAAGAGAACTATATTAACAGATTGACAGTATTCACAGGTTAATTAGGAAATCTGTTAGGCTGTGGAGAGACTCGGAATATTTTAATTTAGATTGACAGTCCTCAAGATATAGGTATCAATGGTGTTCATTCAGTAATTATGAGATTTCTCAGAGCCCCTGAAAGACAGGTGTCTAGCAAGAGCATACAGTCAAGTAGCACACAAAATGTGTTTGCAAACCAAAGCTACATCTTTGGGAAGGTATTCAGGATGTGAACTGATGCACCCTTGAGATAAAAAGAAAGCTTTGAAAGAGAAGGGCTGTTCCACTGATCTGAAACTAGTTTGAAAGGAGTCACCTAGCCTGGTTTGGGCTGTGGCTAACTTTGCAGCTAGGAGGGAGAAGGGTTCAAAAAGTCCTCTCAATTATTTATTATGTCATTTATTAGACTGACATCTAAAGTGTCAGATAAAAAAGAATAGATTCTTGGCAGGAACACTGAACAACACTTCTATGTGGGCTCTCAGAAATTATTTCAGAAATAGTTGCATCTCTCCTTGGAGCCTCTATACCTATTACCAATCTTGGCTTTCTAGCAACTACACTCTGAAGGCTCTTCTTACCCGAATTTCAGAGGAGGCCTACCAAGACTAAGTAGACAAAGTCTTACAGCTAGGGAACAGCCCATCTGAGACTCCAGGAACTGGGGTATCCTTGGCCTACAAGCCGCCGTCCATTATCAGGCTACCACAGTGTAGGGGTAAAGAGCAGTCTCGGGGTGTCTCTGCCTGGACTGGTGGAAATAGTGCAGGTGTTCAATGTGGACACTCACTGGATTCCCTGTTTTCCTGTGGCCCCTGTCTCAGTGGAGCCTGGCATCCGATTGTCTAAGGGTCTCTCTTCTTCATTCTCTTCAGACCAAGGAATGTTGCTTGTGCTCTGGAGTGAGAGAATCCTGCTTTCCCGTGGGAGAAGGGGAGGACACGGGTCAAGAAGGGCTCTAATTACTTTGTAAGAAGATTTTGACAAATCCTGCTTGGCCATACCTGCCCCTCTGGGGGGGCGGGGGTTGAGGAGGGGTCTTCATCATTCCACTTCCTGAGGTCTGGTATTCATGCAACTTGTGTCTATGTCTCTTCCTCGGGCAGATGGGCTTTAGATTTAGCTTGTTTGAAAAATCTGTAATTGCATCCACTTACTGTGGAACTTTACGCTGCGGTAGCTCACCCTGAGCCCACTCTCCTATTCTCTGTGTCCTTGTAAGCCTATGGGTTTTTTATTCCATTATCATCCATCTGATACAACTGTTGGAGGAAGCAGCTATAAATATATGCGTTCAATCCACTGTACTTGATGCTTTTAAAACAAAAACTTGCTTATGGACGAGAAAAATGTGTTCCTAAGCTTTGGTGTGAGGTAAGTCTTTTATACAACGCCTACTTGCAATGTGCAAAACATGAGGGCCCACAGGCTTTCATTGTAAGTAGGAGAGCCGTGGCCTGACTTCAAACACTTCCGTAGACGTGTCCATCCACAGTTCTACCTCCATTTGCAAACTTGGAGAGAGAGAGAAATGAGAAAAACCAGCCCCAGCCACTCTCAGTTGTCCATGACTCTGGGAAGCAAGGACATCATTTGTAGCACGAGTTACGCCATTTTCACAGAGCTTAGCCACTGTTATTTTAGAGCAAGATTACGAAATGGTGCAGCCTACTAAATTGTACCAGCTCCAAGGCTCTGGGTACTTTGTAACTTTGAAATTTTGGAACTGTACAATAGGGGAATAATATTTCACTTGAAAAGAGAATGGCTGTGATTTCTTGCCCTCCTCCATTAACACCAAAGTCATGTTAACTGTTCCAGTCGCCTGGGCTGCGTTTGTCGAGCCCAAAAGATAGAATGTAGCTGATTTCTGACATGAACTACGGGTGTGATTGCAGCACCGGCCTGCAGCACCTGTCTCTCTGCACCCTGGCTTGAGCAGAGACAACGAGCAAGAAGACTTGAGCAGACAATAACCACACAGCCAAATTCCCTGACCATCCCCCTCGCACCCACTGGAAAAGCTGTAGCCAAAGCCATTCTGAGCCGCTGCCTCCTCTGCTCTCCTCTGGAATAGGAAACCCCTGGAGAACCTTCTTCTGAGAGCATCATCGGAGCCTTTCGATTCACTCATCATGAGACATTCCTTCCTTCATTCAGAACTATATAAGGTCTACACCATTCCAAACCCCCCCAAAAAAATAAATGTTACCTAATACGTAATGAAGACTGTACATAAAAGGTGAAGACATTCTGTGAAATTTAGCCATCCTGCTTTCTGCTATGTGCTCACTGCTTGGTGATATTTGCACTGGAGAATAGAGAAATCCTACCTCTCAGAGCCCCATAGGAAGAGGGAACGTCTCCATGGGATTCCATCACTGCAAGTCATCTCAGATTTGAAAGAGAAGTGAGGAGAGATGCTCATACCTTACGCCATGGGGAAATGAGAATTAAAATGGTAATGAAATGCCACCACACGCCTATTAGAATGCCAAAATCCAGAATAGTGACCCACCAAGTCCTGGCCAGGCTGAGGAGTGATGGGGTGCTCGTTCACAGCTGGTTGGAACGAAAACGGTGCAGTTACTTTGCAAGTTGGCCAGCTCCTTACCAACTAAACACGCTCCCATCACAGGGTCCAGAGCTGTGTCCCTTGGCCTTGTCCAAAAGAGTTGAAACTCGTCTCCACCCAAAAGCCTGCAGCAGGCATTTACAGCAACTTTATAAAGAATTCCCCCAAACTTGGAAGCCACAAAGATACTGTCCAGTTAGTGTATAGATAAACTGTGGTAAATCTAGATAATTGGGTATTATTTGCTGTGAATAGAAATTATCAAGCCATGAAAAGATGCAGAAGGATGTCAAATGCACATTACAAAGTGGAGACGCCAATACGAAATGTCTCTATATGCTTTGATTTTACTCTATATCTTTTGGGGAAATTTAAATCAAGGTGCCAGGGGCTGGGAGGAGGGAAAGAAGGAAATAGAAAACAGAACATTTCCAGGGCAGTGAAGCTACTCTTTATAATATTACAATGGTAGACACACACAGTCAGATATTTGTAAAGACACTTAGTAGGTGCACTACCAAGGATGAACCTAACGTATACAGCATATCTAAGGTATACAGACTTTCGGTAGGCATGTGGTCATGCATTAACAATGTATCGCTCTGATTCAGGAACCCTGTCATGTGCAGAGGGCAGAGGCATTGGGTACCTGAGGGTTCTGCAATTTCTGCTCAGTTTTGTTGCAAACATGAAACTGTAAGAAAATGGTATATAAAAGGGAGTGGAGGAAAGGGAGAGAGAAAGAGACAGACAGACACAGACAGACAGAGACAGAGAATTAGTGCTTCTTGTCGAAAATAAGTAGTGACAAGGTTCTAACCGAGAACTTGACCAACCTTCATCTCCCTTTCCCTCTCCCAAGGAGAGGTCCTCAATGTTCACAATTTTTTTTTAAAGAGATGAATGAGAGGAAGGATGGGTAGAAGGAAGGATGGGGAAGGGGAGGAAGGAAGAAAGGAGGGGAGGAAGTGAGTGTGTCCGTTACTTGTGTATCACAATGACAAAGTCCCTGGTATGAATAGCCACCCCACTCACAGGGCAAGCTCCAGGAGGGCCAGGGACCCTGTCTCAGAGAAGAAGGGGACCTGTGCCCAAGGAATGGCAGCCAACATTATCCTTTGACTTCCACTCACACACATATGCACGGACACCTGCACATACGAACATGCACACACCCATACACATACACCCCAAAAATATGGACACCTGCACACACTCATACACATACTCCCCCAAAAATACACCTTGATTTTCTCACATTTTCTATGTGTTGAGGGTCTCTCACCTGATTGACTCAGACATACCCAAGACAATCAATCCTTCATATTAACTCAAAAATCAACCAATTAGATACCTGAATTATAAACCCACCCTCTTTACCATGTAATGTAGTATAATCACAGGAGTGACAACCCAGACCTTATTGACCAGAAACAAACAAGCTCCACAAACGCTCGAAGAGAAGGAATTACACAGAGCTGTGATTCACTGAGGGTCACCTTATGGTGTGCCCACGATCTCTTAACTGAAAAATAAAATGGAGTTGTCGGTAAGGATCTTTAGCTATGGACATCCCTTGCCTTGCTGAATCCTTCCCTCCATGTGCCATAAAAAGAACAAGGTAATTAATTTTAGGGTCTGCCTGGGAGAGGGAGTCTCCCCTTATCTTTGAAATCCCCTTGCATTAGGGGAAGAAGAGATAAGACCTGGTAGACGCTGCCACTGACACACAACCCGCAAAGAAAATGGCGACAGCATATTTATTAGATGAACAGGAATGAGGTTTTGAAGCTGAGTCATGAACTCTTCTTATTTCTCCTCTTAGGCACGTACCCCTTGTGATGATCAATCTTGACTGTCAACTTCATAGGATTTAGAATGGCCACCGAAACAGACCTCTGGGTCTGTCTCTGAGGAATTTTCTACATTGTGTTCATTGGAGTGAGAGGGCCCACCCTAAATGTGGGTGACACTGTTGCGTGGGGGTGGGTGGATAGAAAGAAGAACATGAGCTGAGCACCAGCATTATTTCCCCCTCCCTCCCTCCTTCTCTCTCTCTCTCCCCTTCCCTCCCTCCCTCTCTCCCTCTCTCCCTCCCTTTCCCCTTCCCTTCTCCCCCTCTCTGCCTCCCTCTCTCCTTCTCTCCTTTTTTCCCTCTCCCTCCCTCCCTCCCTCTCCCCTTCTTCCCCTCCCTCTCTCCCTCCCTCCCTCTGTCTCTCCTTCTTTCTCTCTCTCCCTTCCTCTCTGCTTCTTTCCTTCCCTCCCCACCTCCGCCCTGCCTTGCTTCTGAGTGTGGATACACTATGGCCAGCTGCAATTGTTTGCCTCCTACTGGTACACCTGGCAGCATCATAGATAGAGCCTCAGGAACAGGAGAGGCTTCCGGGACACTGACCATGGGGAGAGGATGCTTCCGTTTCTATCTAGAAAGGGTTCAGGAGACATGCTTAGGTATTTTGTACTAGTATAAGACCCTAGTTCTTAAGGCTGTAACAGGAGTCCCAGCAGGACACAGAGCAAACTCAGGGAACAGAGCTGGAGACAGGCTATGGCAGCTACTTTACCAAATGCAGCTTTCTGAACAATGAGTATAATCAAAACTTAATTTAAACTAGGTAAGTATGTGCCTTTGGTCCCAACTACTCAGGAGGCTGAGGCAGGAGGATTTCAAGTTTGAGACCAGCCTGGGAGACTTAACCAGACTTCTTTTTGAAATGTAAAAAAAAAGTCTTTTTTAAAGACTGGGGATATAGTTCAGAGGTAAAATCCATGGGCCTTGAGTTCATTCCCCAGAACAAAAACAATGAAAATCACCTAGGAAATTTAATGTGAAAATACGCCCTCTCCAGCCCCACCCCAGACCCTGGGAACCAGGACTCTGCCTCGTTAGAAGGAAGGTCAAGAGGCCGCAAGGCACCAGCACCCATCTGCACACCTGCAGCTGGGAACGGCTGCCCCAGACGCAGTCTGTCTTGTCACCAACCACTAAAACTTGTCAACGACGGGCATGAAGCTCAAGCCCTATTTGAATGACGTCCCATTCTGCCAAAGTAGAAAAACACTGACGTCCCTTTGCCATCAGGAGCGCATCCTCGGCTGGAATACGCACTCCATGGAGGCTCTGTCAGGAACTCTGTCTGTTCTGCTGTTGAATGAATGAATACATGATGAAAGAACCAATGAGCTACAGACCTGCTCTCAGCCCGAACGACAAATGAAATCGGCGAATGGAACAGGCCATCTGTCACGTCACCAACACTGTAAGGAGTTTGTCTCCTTCCCTTTTTTCCATGCTCCATTACCATGTCTCAACGGGGAGAAGTCAAATTGCTCTGCCCTCCGAAGTAGCTGGGCCTGGGAGCTGTTTCCCCTCTCTCTTCAGCATGATCTGGCACTCTGCCACTGGCACCGCCGAGAAGCATAAACTGGACTCCTGAAAATCCTTGCAAAGCCACATTTTTACCGATGACTCTAAGCGAGCCCTCACAGGGAGCCCTCGCACAGATGCTCAAGAAACAAGACACCCTCACTCCCAATCTCCTTCCCCTATTTCTCCTTGACACCATTCCACTTTCCCCAGCACCCAACTCTGGACTCCTGGCCCTTCGTCAGCCCCCTAGCCTTTTTGATCTTTCCACTCCCAGACGGTAGATTTTCATTCTTTAATTGCATTAAATTCTCGGTGGTCGCAGCATGAAGCCAGCAGCACCCCAGTACTCTCCTCTGCTCCCCAGCTGATCTGGGGGACACCTAGGATATTGTAAGAAAATAGCAAGCCCAGAGGCAAGAGAGACTTTCTGCAGAGGGTCCTTGAGGGTGAAAGACCTGGCATTGCAGTCCTTGAGACGGACTTCCCATCCGGGCTGGCTCCTTCCGGAGGCTGGCTTCTCTCTCCATACCCCACTTTCTGTTTCACGTGCTGCTATGTATCTATACCACAGTGTGCTTCTTCTCCTAAGAAGACGACGGAACCTGGATGCCCGTGGGGTTCCTTCCGCAGTCAGTCACCATGTTTGTAAACTAGGTGTGGTTTGCAAATGTTCCCTTTCAAAAAAGTGTCAGGTAACTAACTCTTCCATATTTTTTTCTTTCAGAAAGACTCTAGCCAGGTAATAAAGAGACAACCTCTGAATACTGTCTCTGAACACAAAGGACAAGCATGTGTGTACACATGTGAGAAGATGCTAGGGATAGTCATTCAAACACAAAATTGATCCTGAGGGCTCATAAAATAAACTGAGGGCTTCTGCACAGCTTCTTCGGAGTACCAGCTGGTGACTTCCTCTGATGCTGTGTGCAGAATGGCTTCTGGAAGCTCTGCTTTGACAGCGGACAATGCTGGGCCATTGTCCACACCTGCCTTCCCCTAATGTGAGAAGTGCATCAGGCTACCGGGCCAGACCTGTAGCCGTGACTTGCCTGGCTGTTGATGGATAGGCCCCAGCTAGAAGGGATTATGCCCACAGAGTCCAGATTCAAGAAGCCTGTCTTTTCTCTCCAGCCACACAAAATGCCTGATAAAGAAACACAGGATGCGGAGGAAGAAGAGGAGGAAGAGGAAGAGGAGGAGGAGGAGGAGGAGAGAGGAAGAAGAGCCCTGTCAGGTGCAGTTCAAATGGTGAAATTAGTGCTATAAACAAGAAGCTGAATTCACTTCCGAGCCGCTCTCTAATGGACAATCATTTCTCTTTGCCTCCGTTCCTTTCCCCTTTCTCCCTCACGCTAAGGACTAGCAGGCAATAGAGGATATGAGGGAGAAATGCAGTCTCATTTAGTCTTCCTAAGAAGTCACCTTTCGTGCGGTCCTGAGCTGTGTATAATTACAGGTGCAGTTAATGTGCTTAAGAGCTCAGAGGAAACCATTGTATATGAAAGATAACTTCCTAACAGACAGTTTTATTGCAGCCAGCCTGGCGGCTCCGGGCTTCGGAATCACGCACACCTCTGCCTGCGTACTTCCGTCCGTCCCTCCCAGTCCCCCCAGCAGCCCTCATCTCTGGTAAGATGCTGTTGATTCTGGAAATATGGGGCTGGGAGTCCAGCTAGCCCCACCTCCCAAGGTCACACAAGGCAGGGCAAGTCTTCAAAGCTCCCGGGGCTGCCCGAGGTACAGAAGCCCAGCAAAAGGCAAGCCAGGGAAGGAGGTTCAGAAATTAACCAAAAACTAGTCAGTTTGAGGTATTTTCAAATGATGAGGAAATTTAACACGCAGAGATTCCTATTAAAGAAGCGTCAAGCAGGACAGATGAGCTTGTGTAACTAGGTGTCAGTCAGAGCCGTCCTGAAGCTCTCCTCTGAGGGGAGCAGGGACACACCATTCTTTGCTTCAGAATAATGTCACTTCTTCGGAAGCATAGACTACCAACTGCCAGAGGAGGACATTTCCCTAGCAAAGGGTACTGAAACGTGCAGGGAGAACTGTCATACATATCACTGAGGGAAACCCAACATGGAAGGGTGGAGTCCGTTGGAAGAAAGAATGGGAAGAAAATGAAGCATAAAAGAAATGAGTTAAAAATCATCACTTAGTTAGCACTCAAGTCCCCTCCCCCTCCCTCTCTCTTCCCCGTTGTGTCTCCATGTCTCTTTTCTATCTCTCTCCCTCCTGTCTCTCTGTCTTTGGGCCTCTTTCTCTCTGTCTCTCCATCTCTATGTTTAAGAGAGAGAAAGAGAGGAGAGAGAAAGAGAGGAGAGAGAAAGAGAGGAGAGAGAGAGAGAGAGAGAGAGAGGTCTGCCACAACTATATAGCTTGGAAAAGAAAAACAACAACAAAAAAAAAAAAACCAGTGAGAGCAACATCCTGGCAGACATACACAGACAGGAAGGGACACAGAGGAAGTTTCATCTTGAACGGTCTTTGGCCCTTTAAAGACTGAGAGACTGGGTTTGGGTTTGGGTTTGGCTTGAGGTCAGAACAGGCGCATTTTTGTGAATGTAAGCACAATTAGTGATATCATCTCTTGGTACTTACTACATGTTCTTGCTAAAATGGGACCAAGAACACCCTGTCCCTGTCCGTACAGGTTGTTGTTAATGGTCTGGAAAAAGCAACAGGCCAAAACCTGGACTAGATGGGGTAGTTTATAGCTTGTATTTTCCAGGGCTTTCTTAGAATCATCCTCTGGCTTTCTGGAGAAGCACACAGAGAGTCTACTCTGTGACTTTATTATCTTTCATTTAACTTCTTCCTCTCCTACTGAAGGCCATCGGCTTGCTTTTTAACTGGCTCTGTCCACACCTACCTTTTAGTACCAGCTGGTACTGGAAGTACCAGTTTTCGGCTCCTAAAATATTATTGTTGGTTAAACACTGGGAGGGGGGGCACTTGAGTGACTCTGTCCATATTATTTATCTCTGAGATCCAGAAGAACCAATAAAGACTGGCTTTCTAATCTTCTGGGTACCTTAGAGCTCTCACCTTCAGTGCTACCTCCCAATACCAAATGACAGCTGGACCACCAAGGGTGTCTCTCCACTTAGACCATCTAAAAGGATGGCCTCCCTGCTGAGTCAGCTGTCCACAAACAGCCTTCCTGAAGGTTCTACACAACACATCTGCTCGTATGTGTCAATCAAAACCTAGTCACAGCGGACTGGGTATGTAGCCTGCTGACGGAGCTCCTGCCTTGCGTCCACAGCTGGGTTCCATCCCTAGTACTTCATAAACCAAATGGTAACTAACACACACCCCTAATCCCAGCGCTGGGAGGCGGAGGCAGAGGGATGGAGTGGAAGGCCATCCTTGGCTTTGTAGTGAGTGACATGTGTGATGTCCTTGTCTCAAAAAAAAAAAAAAAGTTCCACGTACATTGTCATTTCACTGGGAAAAACTTAAATGAAACATTACATTTGCTTAGCAAGTGCTTATTGACTACCGCTTCAGTGCCAGCCCTTGTCTGTAATATCTGTGCCCCGCCTTCACAGAACCCTCCCTGCTGACCCTGATGTGGTCTTCAGCAGCCGCATCTCGGTGGCTTGCCATCAAGAAGTGGCAGCAACATCTCACTGCTTAGCCTCCTCTCCGCAGCTGTTTAGTCTCCACACCCCCAAACTCCCAGGAATACATGCAAAGCATGTGATTTGCCAGAAGTAATTGCAACATGACCTGAGTCCATCTCATGTCAAATGGGGAGACAGCGAGGAAGGGATGAAGCACTCTGCGGCTCTCTTTAAGAAGGTCCTCATAGTCAGCCTTTGGCCTCTGTGCTGACTTTGAACTACATTTCCCAGCATTCCCTTCTCCCTACAGTTCTAGGGTCAGGTTAGCTAGACAGCTTTGGCCTAAGATATAGCACGTATAGGTGAACAGTGATCATAGTTTTGGTGCTGGCTGCTGGTTGATCTGCTATCCTGCCTTGTAGCAGGACAACACGGACATGTCCAGCCTCTCCGGCTCCTGTCAGATCTCCTTGGTGCCTCTGATCCTAAGCTCAGAGTCACTCTGTGATCCTTTCACGTGGAACAGCTGCATAGGGATGGACATCGGTGTTCCTGTAGACCTCCCACAGTGAAGAGCTGGAGCCAATGAGAGCCAGGAACAGCTAAAGGTATACTCTTGAAGGTTCCACCCATCCTTGTAGGTCAAAGTTCATCTCACAGGTTCATTTGCTCTTTGCTTTTGTTCACCCATGTTCTCTCCCATAACCAGTCTCTATGGTCCTTAGTAAACTCAGGCCCAACAACAGATGCTGAGAAACAGCGTGGGCTGTCCCCGCTGACCACCACAACGGCATCCTACAACCTGCAACAGGACCCCCACATCTCTTCTCTGAATAAAGCCTGGCTACGACATTACCTACTGGGTTTCCCAGTCCTTTTATAGAGCACAAAACAAGGCCAACATGTTAGCACCAACAAAACTTATATTTTCTCAAAACTCTTTGCAAGTCCTAGCTGTGTGATCTAGCGCCTCTCTTGAAAACGCCACTGCGTGTGACAGCTAATATTTGTTTCAACCTTTTGTACAGCTGCAGAAATTCAGAGAAGGGAAGCACTATGTTTCCACGCTGACATATGTGATAGTGAACAGGTGGTAAATTAGAGAGAAGGGTACTATGTAGTGATAGGTAGGTATGCATATAGATGACAGATGGATAATGATAGATAGATAGATGGATGGATAGATAGACAGATAGATAGATGATAGATAGATAGATAGATAGATAGATAGATAGATAGATAGATGATAGATAGATAGATGATGCCTGGATAGATGGTGATGATAGATAGATAATAGATGATACATTGATAGATGATAGATAGACAGACAGACAGACAGATAGATAGATAGATAGACAGATAGATATGACACTAAATAGATAGATTAATAGATGATAGAAATAGACTAATAGACAATGGATTGATTGATTTAGATACACATATGTTCAAAAATAAGTGTGAAACCTCTCCATCATACTTCCCTGATTGCTAAGGCCATCTGGCAGTTACAAAGTTACAGGCAATAATGGAGCCTCACAATTGTAGAATCTACAACTCAGACTTCATTTGCACAGTACAAGATGAACTCGGTTTCTGCTAATCTTCCTGTTTTCCTGAATGATGCTGTCACAAACATTTTGTCTAAACTTTTTAATATTTTTAATTTTAAAAACAGATACTGAGAAATAGAAATCTGAAATGTTTTCTTAGGAGTATATAGTTATATTACTAGTCAGCCTTTCTCACTGCGACCAAATACCTGCCATGAACATCTTAAGCAGGGGAGGGAAGGGTTTATTCGGCTCACACTTCCACATCACTGTTAATCGCTGAAGGAAGCCGGGCAGAAACTCAAACAGGGCAGGAACCTAGAGACAGGAACTGATGCAGACGCCATGGAGGTGTGCTGCTTACTGACTTGCTCCCTGTGGCTTGCTCAGCCTGCTTTCTTATTGAACCCAGGACCACCCAGCCAGGGATGGTACCACCCACAATGGGCGGTGCCCTCCCCCATCAATCTCTAATTAAGAAAATTACCTACAGGCTTGCTGACAGCCTGGTCTTGTGGAGGCATTTTCTCAGTTGAGGTTCCCTCCTCTCTGATGACTCTAGCTGTGTCAAGTTGACATAAAACTAGTCCTCACAGCCCACAAACCTCCATCTGATAAATCAAGAATGTTTTTGAAAGGATAAACTTTCAGAGCATCTTCCAGAAGCAAACTTAAAGACTCTACCATAAAGGAGACAGTTTGGCACTGCAGACTCAAGCCAAAAACCAATTCACAAACCATCTCTACCAAAGATGTACTCTCAACTCATAGTTTAACTTATTTTTATGTATGTGAGTGTTTGACCTGCGTGCATGCCTGTCTTAGTTAGGGTTTCTATAGCTGTGATACAGCACCATGACCACCCTGGGAAGGAAAGCGTATATCTCTGATTACAGCTTATAAATCCATCACCATCACCAAGGAAGGGCAGGTGAAATCCCGGGCAGAAACTGAAGCAGGGTGAGGAGTGCTTGTACTTAGTTGTTCCTCATGGCTTACTCAGTCTGATTTCTTATACTGTCCAGGACCATCTGTCCAGGAGGTTGCACCGTCAACAATGGGCTGGACTCTCCAAAATTAATCACCAACAAAGAAAATGCCCTGCAGAATTTCCTATAGGCAAATCCTAAGGAGGCATCTTCCCAAGTGACTCTAGCCTGTGTTGAGTTGACATCAAACTAACCAGGACAATGTCTGAACACCACACCCTGATGCCAATGGGTCAGAAGGGGCCAACAGATCTCCTGAAACTGGAGTTATACGTGTTATAAGCTACCATATGGAGGCTGGGAACCAAACCTAGGTCCTCTGTGAGAGCAGCCAGTCGCTGAGCCCTGTGACAGATAATTTAAAGCTACAATAGAGAAAAAGACAACACGTACCAGTCAGCATAGCGCTCCTGCAAGAATCTGAAACATGGAACAGTTGGGTGGCGACTACGAATCATTAGCCACTAAAGAGAGGAAAGCAAGAGGAAACAATGAAGAATAAAAGGCATGTTTAAACTATCCAGAGCTTTAAGAGATGAAAAGTGGGGCTAAGTGTGGTGGTAGATACATGTAATCTAACCTAAGCATTTGGGAGGTAGAGGCAGGAGAATCGGATAGTTAAGGCTAGCCTCAGCTACATAAGTCTGGGTGTCTGGGGCCAAGCTACAAAAGAAAAAATGAAATGAAAAATGAAGATGTAATCTAAAATACATCTTCATTCATTTAATTTTAAATGGATATGTTAGACAGCACAGGCAGAAGATCAAACACAGCTTAGGAAGGAAAAGTTTAATTGAAGAAATGCCTGTGAAATTACCCAGAGAGATGGATATGGCCACATTTTAATTTGAGAAAAACTAGCCATAAAGTGACAAGCTCCATCAAAGCTCGAGAAAGATCCAGACAGAAAACGGAAAGGGAAACAGGAAACATTTCCAGAATCAAAGACAGATAAGGACCGTCATTAGGAATCACTTCAGATGCCAAATGCAATAAATAAAAATAAATCAATACTTCGACCAAGTTATTAGTCAGAGATCATCATTAGTCAGGATCTACGTAAGACCAATGCTTAGGACTAACATAAAACAGTACCCACGTGTTGGCAATAACCAGTAAACGCTCAAGAATGGGATACACAACTTCCAATGACACTGAGGTAGAGGGAAGAGGAAATTGAACTAAATCAACCAAGTGGAAAATGGGAAGGTTGAAGCAAAGACAAGACACAAAAAGGAAGAAGTACAACAATCACTTTACATACACACACACACACACACGCACACTATATTGTGTGCGTGTGTGTGTGTGTGTGTGTGTGTGTGTGTGTGCGTGTGTGTAGAGAAGGACAGGAGACTCAGATAGTTAAGGCTAGCCTCAGCTACGTAAGTCTGGATGTCTGGGGCCAGGCTACAAAAGAAAAATGAAATGAAAAATGAAGATGTAATCTAAAATACATCTTCATTTATTTAATTTTAAATGGTTATGCTCGACATATATAATACATTAAATAAGAATATATATTATGATAATATGTTACGTATATATGCAATATGTGTGTATATATGTATATTATCATTATATGTGTGTGTGTGTTTATTTATTTATTTATTCCAGGTTAAAAACAAATTCAAATTGCTTTTTTTATGTGTATGGCAGGAACTCCTGGTGCACACGCCTGAATGTGTACCAGTATGCATGTCCATGTGCACACATGCAGAGGCCAGAGGAAGACACTGGTAGTCTCCTACCACGCTCCACCTTACTTTTTGAGACAGGGACTCTCCATGAGCCTGAAGCTCACTGTTTGAGCAAGAGTGGCTAGCAAGCCCCTGGGATCTGCATCTTCTAATTCTGTGGTTACAGACACCTATGGCCGTGCCCAGAGTCTGTGTGGATGTGAGAATTTGGATTCAGGTCCTCTTGCTCTCACAGAAGAGCATTCCCACTTCTGAACTATGCCTTCAGATTGCTTTTTAAAAATCAAAACTGGCTGTATGCTTTGTAGTAAATATTCTTAAAACATGCGGTTACAGAAATACTATAAATAAAGGAATCAAGAAGAGATAAACCCAAAAAATGAAAACCAGATAAAGACTGCCCTCGGTACATGTTAGGGAACAAAACAAACTTTAAAGGAAAAAAATGTTTAAGGAGGGGAACTGTACAACACTCAGTGACAAGAGGAAAGCTCATCTGGAAGACATTATCATTTAAAACGTACATTTATTTAGCAAAGTAGCTTCAAAATGCATAAAAACCTGTTGGAATTACAAGGACAAATGGACTAATTCAAAACTGTTATGCAAGATTCTAGCACACGGCTATGAGCGTTTGGAGAATTAAGTAGAATTTTGAAAAAATAGAAAAGACGTCAACGATTCTTATAGAGAACCTCAAAACAGCACCCGTTACAGAGGGGAGGTGTGTACTGCGGTACCCTGTTCTCTAATTAGGAAGTGCCTGTAGTTTCAAACACACAGAGACCACTTTTTTAAGCGCCCGGGGAAGTGGGCAGCCTGACCAGGACTCGGTACAGAAGGATTTGAAAGCTCTCCACCGACTCTCGACAGCGTCTGTGGAACTTTTATTAGCAGCATCGTGTTCTGTTCAAGACTGAGACTCCTAATCAGAGACAAGGAACGAGAGGGCTGAAGAGGCTCAGCGAGGGGAAAAGGGTCCTTGAAAGTCGATGCAGGCGTTCCCGCAATCCCAGCCAGTCCCCACGCGCTCCCACAGCGCATGCTGGTGTTGTTTTAATGGGCTAAGATGAGAATTTGTCTACACTTTAGGTCAAGACCTCACACTCTGGGATGAGTACCCTCAAAGGCGCTCGTCACTGAAGTAGGCACCAAGGATGGGGACAAGAATTTGCAGAAGTCACACAGAATAAAAACAAAAAACAAAAAAACTGTAGCAGGAATCCACTGGTTCTTGGGAGAGAGCCATCATTCACCTCTCGGGGCCACACAGCCTTTCATCTCTTCTCCTGGCGCATCTGTTCCATTCTCTTCCCTCAGCCCAGCTTCCTCCCATGCCTTCAGACCATCCTTCCACTTGGTCTGCACAATGGCAGCAAGCTTCTAGTTGTCATTATTTTGAGTTACTGAGAAAGAGCCAGCCCATGCAAAATCCCCAACACGAAGCCGCGATCAACCACCCAAGGACTCGAGCAGTGGCGGAATCCAGTCATCCGAGGCTATTTCCGTTGGGAAAACTACAGACAGGGGAACCATGAGAAACGTACCCCATCCGCTGGGCAGCACAAATCACTCTACTCAGCTTCCAAGAAGAAAATAAGAATGGAATTTGCAAGAAGGAAGAGGCACAAGGGTTGAGCAATCAGAAGAATTTATGGAGGAATCATGATCAGTCTGACATTCAATCAGCAAACGCGGATTAATATATCTCCTGTGTCAGGAAGTAACCCAGGGAAGGATTCGGGACGGGAAACTGGAGTGTATCCTAGGGGAAACACAAAGATCCAGGCTGCTGGGGCGCTCTGAACACATCCGAGAGATCTCATGCCATCCTCAAAGGACCCACCTCCAGGCTGCAGGATACTCCCCGCTTTGGCCTTAGCTGCCTCATTACCTCTGGGAGCAGACACTTCATCTTAGAAAGCCACTTGCAGAGAAACGGCTAGAAATTTGTGTTCCGTGGCGTTTATTTTTAACAAGTTTACACACCACTCAGTCAGCTTGAACCTGTGTGATGCGGAGACCTGAGCTTGCCAACACACAGGGTCAGAAGCAGGCAGAGTCGGGACGCTGCAGCTTGGCACGCTTTACTACCAGAACCGTCTGCTTTACCCACACTGCCGTTGCTGGATTTGGACAGTACCCCGTGCTCTGCCTGCATGGAGAACACCACAGATGTGTTAAAGAACAAAATACTGAAAAAGCAACAGAACAGTAAGAGAGCTTAATTCACTGCACAGACTTGGTGAAGAGGGGACCTTGCATTCCAAACTCCCAGGCTCCCTTGAGGAACCGACAACCCACACCCCAACCAGTGAAACTCCCCAGGCACGGATCACAGATCACCTGCTTTTAATTAGCCCGTCCAAGGCTCTGAGTTACTTTCTAAGGTCAAAGTCAGAAAAACAAAACCAGCAGAAAACTCAAGTCAAATATCTTTTTTCTTAAAAGGACGGGAGGGCGCCCGGAGCCAGTCTTGTGGTGGAGACCCAGGGATGACAGTTTCAGTCCCTCCTGTCTCTTCTCCACCAGGAAATGATTTTGTTTTGGAGGTATCTTGACACAAGATTGGCCAGAGCCCAGCCTTCTGGGCCATGGATTATTGGACCAAGACAGACTCCACGTGGCTTGTGTGCTAGCTAGGCCTCCTTACTTGGGTGGGGGAGGTTAAGATTTCCCTAGAGAAGGAGTGCTGGAGGCTCGGCACAAATCCACTGGGGCTATGGGGATTTAGTCAGCCATAGTGAGAAAGCTGATCTCACTCAGCCCTCTGAAATCCTTCCAGAAGATTCTTGAGAAAAGTCAGCAGAAGGGATGCTTTCAGGTGTAGCTGCCCTCTAGCTAGCCCTGCCTGGAGACCATGACTTCAGCCATGGAAAACCCCAGAAGTAGAACTAGGCTAATGTGCCCCCTGCCTTTCTAAGAGAAATAATCTCTTTAGAGTTGGTAACTGTATGACATCTTTCTACTGCTCTGTTCCTGGAGTTTGTCATCCTAAGGTCTCTTTTTCCATGATGCAAATGGATCGAACTCAATACAGCATTCATCAGATTGAGGTTCACTGATCTTAGTAATTTCTTTTCTTCTAGGATTAGTTAACATGTGTCTTGACAATCCGCTTTCACCCACAGAGATCAATACAAGTTCCCCAGGACTCGTTCCCACTGCAGACTTACTATCCTCAGAACACTGTTTATCTGTGGAATCTGTTTCCCTATCCACACTGTATGGACTTTAACACCACGCATCTCCTGATTCTAAAGATTAAATGAGAAAACATAACTATCTGGCATACTACAATCACAATCATTTCAACCAAGGAAACACTGACATGTGCTAAGCTGGTAGATGACACCGGGATGAGAAACTGGATCTGCACATGATCTCCGAGGATCGCCCAGGAGATGTCTGTCAGTTACAAAGTGAGACACGCTTTCCTTACAGAGAGAAAACCGCAGGTACCGCCCCTTTCAAGGAATAGAGGTTAATCCATTATCTGGTTTCCCTTTCCCCCATTTCAGTTACCCAGTCCTCCGTGGTCTGAAAACATTAAATGGGAAATTCCAGAAACAAACAATTCGTAAGATTTAAAAATAACTTTCATCATAATGTTGTCATGATTGTTCCTTTTATTATCAGCGATTTGGTTCACCTTTTCCTGTGCCTTATAAATTCCAACTTGTCGTAAGTTTGCATGCTGTTAGGGTTGGAATGTGAAATGCCCCATAGGCTTATGAGTTTGAACACTTTCTCCCCACTTAGTGGGAAGCCTGTAGGACCTTTAGCTCAATGGTTCTCAACCTTCCTAAAGCTGCAACCCTTGAACATGGTTTCTCATGTTGTGGTGACCCCCAGCCATAAAACTAATTTTGTTGCTACTTCATAACAGTAATTTTGCTACTGTTATGAATTGAAATGTAAATATCTGATATGTAGATGACCACTGTAAGAGGATTGTTTGACCCCCCCAAAAGGGTCATGACCACTGCTTTAGCCGAAGGCAGTAAGTCCCCGGGTTGGGTCTCCTGGGTTATACCCTGACCCCAGTTCCTGCCTGACTGCTCCATTTTCTGATCCAAGATGTAAGCAGGCATCCTCACACTTCAACTGCCTCAGCCTTAAGACTCCATAAACTCTGCCAGGCCTTCCCCTCTGTGCTGGACTGTGCCCTCTAAAACCATGAGCCAAAATAAATCTGTCTTCTCTTAAGTTGACTCTTTCAGGTATTTGATCACAAAGAAAGAAAGAAAAAAAACAAACTAACGTTGATAGAAAAAAACATAAATTACCCAAAGCTCAGTGTGGTCCGATTTCAATCACGTGTTGGGGGCTAAAAGCAGGCACTGTGACATCATCAGTGATGAAAAGATGTGTGCCACACTTCTGAGGGACAGTTTGGAGAAGAGCACACTTGAAGAGCACTCCTATTGAAATCCTATATCCAGAATTTCTCATGTAGAAACAAGAGACAAGGTCGTATAAAAAAAATCCTACAAAATAATTCACACATGTACCTTAAAAATCTCAAAGTATGGGCTGGAGAGACGGCTCAGTGGTTCAGAGTACTGCCTGCTCTTCCAGAGGACCTGGGTTCAATTCCCAGCACCCACATGGTGGATCACGACTGTAACCAGGCATGCACGCAGTGCACAAGCACACGGGCAGACAAAACACCCATACCTATTAAGTAACTAAATACATACATAAATAAATTTTTAAATGTCAAAGTAATACTAGGAGGTAATATAATGCCCCCCCAAATACCTAGAACTTGTGGCCAGGTTACAGTAGATGACAGAAGAGCCCTTGTAGTTGGAGATGACATGAAGCCTTAAGGGGAAACCTGGTTTGGCACGCTGTGCTTGGGAAGAGGCGAAGACAGGTATCTGAGAGGTGAGCTGGCACGAGAAGGACTCAAACAGCCATGCCAGCTTTGGCAGTAGAAGACAATGCGCCCATCAAGAAAGGCCAGCGACGCTGGAGAGACCCTTCCTCGGAGCTCACAGAAAGAACTTAGCCTTGCTTCACCTTGGTTTCAGCCCAGGCAGAGCATGGGAGATTTCTGACATCGGAAGCCCACAGGTCTGTGTTGCTAAAGCCGTTTTCATGGTGAGTTGCTACAGAAGCAATAAAAAACTAATACGGCCGGCAGAGACAAAGAGAAAATGATGAGGAACCCTCGCGGATTAGGAGACTAACGAGGTGTGACGATTAAGCAAGAAGGGTGATCTTGCAGTAAAACTGGATTTAGTGGAGCCACTGGGAAACTCTGTGCAAGATGTGTAGCTATAGCAAGGCGTGGTGGATCACATCTGTAATGGTAGCACTAAGGAGGTAGAACCAGGAGGATTGGGAGTTCAGGGTCCTCCTTGGCTACATAGAAAATTCTAAACCAGACTGGAATACATGAAACCCTGTTGAAGAAGGAGGAGAAGGAGGAGGAGGGGGAGGGGGAGGTTGGAACATTTAAAAGCACATACTGCCCTTGCAAAGGACCCATGTTTGATTCCCAGCACCTGTGTCAGAAGGCTCACAATCACCTGTGACTGCAGCTCCATGGGGTGCTGCATCCTCCAGCCTCTGAGGGCACCTGAACTCATATCCAATTACACACACGCACATACACATATTATATATAATTAAAATATATAGTATGCTACATATTATGATTACATATAATATAATACATATAATTAAAAATAATAAAAATGGGGTTTGGGGAGATAGCTCAGTGGTTAAGAGCAGTTGACCCTCTTGTAGAAGACCAGACCCACATGGCAGCTCACAACCAATTGTAACTCCAGTTCTTGGGGCCCTGACACTCCTTCTAGACTCTGAGGGCACTGGACACAGATGGAGCACTGTCTTAATCACTGTCCTACCGCTAGGGTTAAACGCCGTGACCGAGGGAGTGCTGACAAAGGAAACATCTAGCTGTGGACTTACAGTTGCAGAGGTCAGCCCGTTACCACCGTGGTGGGAAGCACGGCAGAATGCAGGCAGGCGTGGCGCTGGAGAAGTACCCAAGAGCTCTCCATCCTGATCCACAGGCAGAGAGAGAGACTCTGGCTTGGCTTGGGCTTTTGAAGACTGGAAGTTCAACATCTTGGACACACTTCCTCCAACAAGGCCACACATCTTAATCCTTCTAATCTTCTCAAATTGTGCCTCTCCCTGGTGAATAAGCATTCAAATATATAAGCCAATAGGGGCCATTCTTATTCAAAACAATAATTATATATACATATATATATATATATCACATTAATACACATAAAATAAAAGTAAATGTTTTTAAAATAATTATAAATAATTTATAAAATTTTAAAACACAAAACAAAAATATATGTATCTCTAAAACATCTCAGAAAAATGCCTCTATACATGCAGGCTCACTTATTATGTGAGTTTGGGTGAAACATTTGTCCATACCAGCCTTCAGCTTTCCCATGTGTGAATAGGAAGTGAAACCTAGCCATGAGGCTGTGGGGATTAGATGATCTGATGTAGACAGAACCCTGGGACAAGGCTGAGCATCTGATAAGTTTCCCGTAAGAAAGAGCGCTGTCTACACAATCACCTGCAGACTGCTTCCGTCAGCGCTGGGATCTCCTCGCCAGAGGTCTATCGCCTTCAGGTTGGATTTTACTTCTGCCCAAACTCACTGACTTTTACCCACCATTCAGAGTATGGCATCCAGATAGGCCATCAGACCTTTACTAAGACCACATGCCTATGATAAGGGAGAGAAGTCAACGCAAAGGAATGGATTCTAATGACTACGTATTACAGATAACAACTCTGGAAATTAGACAGCAAAGTAAACACTATGGTTACTGTGAATCGAGACTATTCTCTTCTTAAGACATTAAATAAAGAGAAGATTATCCTCAGAAGAACTAGGGTTAGACTGACAGCAGACATCTCAGCAGCAACGCTGAATCCAGGAAGATGATAAACTGCTTTTAATGTGGAAAGGAGAGAGCTTTAAACCTGTGTTATAGCTAACCGAACTGCCATTCAAATGCAGAGGTTTGATAAAGGCATTCTTAGAGAGACACCGCTACTTTATCTGCTACAAAATGGCTCACACTGAAAATGTCTTTGGAGGAAAAACAAACAAACAAACAAAAAAACCACCTCAAATGTGAAACTACAGCAAAGAAAAGCTTCAAAATGCACGGAGAATGAGGAACCAAATTTCAATATTGTCTCCATTTTAAAAAAAAAAAAAAAAAGAAGCTAAGAAGGTATTGGCCACAAAAATGAGTAATATTCTCATGAGAAGTTCTATTAGAACAAGAATATAGAAACTGTTTGTCTTTGGTACAATAAAGATGAACGAGTAAGAATTTGATCTCAAGTGAAAAGCAAACGCCAAGGAGAATAAAAGAATACGAAATGACTAATATCACAGAAAAAACTTCAATCCACTCCACAAAAGCAGGGAAAGAAAAACTCTAGGAAAATAAATGGGACATACAGCAGAAGTAGATCTTACTGTGATAACAGTGAATCTAAGTTAAACTATTGAAGGTGTCCTGCTGAATATCAAAATTCCAAGGTGTAGTAAAATGATCCTTCCTGTTATGCACACATATTATGTCTTTAAAACTTCTTTTCAGTGATGTTTTACAGATTTCAGTGTGAAGATCTGTCACCTAAATATTTCATGATAATAAAAATAAATAAAATTAACTGTGTAGTCTCTTCATTTTCAGACTTATTTTTTAATTATGTATACCTGTGGGTGTCTGTGTGCATGCACATGTAAGTCGTAGTGCCCTCAGAGGCCAGAAGAGGGCGTTGGATCTCCTGGAGCCAAATTACAGGTGGTAGTGAGAAGCCTGATGGTGTTGGGAACTGAACTCAGGTCTTCTGCAAGGGCAGCGAGCACTCTTAACCGCTGAGCCATCCCTCTAGCCAGTGACATGATTCAATCTGAATCCAATGTCCTGAGAACCTAGGAGCTAGTATCCTGTCCGTCCAGGTCACTTCCAGTCAAGGGAAGGAAAAGACGAGTGTTCTATCTCAAGAACGAAGAAATGATTAGACCTTCCTCCATCTCTTTGTTCTATCCTGGCTCTAGGCCAATGGAGGGATGCCCACCAGCTCTTCACACTAGCCCAAATACCAAATTCTTCTGGAAACACCCTCACTGACAAGTAATGCAAATGATGTCTTACCAGCTACCTGGACGTGGCTTAGACCGGTCAACTTGACACATAAAATTAGCCTTTGCAACATACAAATACTAAGAATTTGGGGGAGTGGCATGGGAGTGGGTTCCTGATCAAGCCATTCAAACCACTTGCTTAAATTGAAGGACATAAATGTCCTTATCAAAAACTATCTACCAAATATCCAGCACATCATCCTTAAGTGGCCACACCAAGGTCATTGTAACATCCAGAAATCATGAAGCAAGGGGACCATGGATCTGAGCGACCAGAGGGAGCACGTACACAGGATGTTCAGGGATCGAGAAGAGTAGGTGGGAGAAAGAGCGGGGACCGAGGGTTCCACAGCTGATCCGAGCCAAGTGATGTGATCCACAGACGGTCTGTGCTCGAGCTAAGGTGCGCAGATGACTCACAAAGGGAGATCTCGGAGATTTTAAGAGTCGCAGGAAGGCAAGGTCACAAACCTTGGAGGAGAGAACATCTCGGTAACTTGTTCAACTCATGTTTGGAATAGATCTTGGGAGATGAACAGAATTTCAACAAGCCCAGACCGAGAAGCAATGTGAATAGAGAGAGTCCTTCTGGGCAAAAACCAGAAGCAAGTCTAGGGCCTTAAGGAATGCAGATTAGCTACCTTGGAGGGAAACGACCAGTGGGAACAGAAGGAAGAAGGCAGTTTGGGGTGACAGAGAACGGAGCCCAGCCTCCATCCCAGGGTGAACACTACTGTTCTAGCTGGCCAATAAGCAGGAAGGAAGTAGTAAGCCAGCTGTCAGACTCCCAGGGTTTTCAGTATCCCGCCCTGACTTATCAAGCGCATGTGTGTGTGTGTTTGATGACTGAGAAGCCAGGGCCACTAGGTGCATGCAGGTCAATGAGCCAAACACAATGTGAGTTCCTGGAATCAGCAAGCTGTCTCCATCCTGGCGGTACCCAGAAGCTGTTGAGGAAGAGGACCACTCTTCAGTAACTAAAGAGGAGAGACCAGAGCTGTGAGGATGGTGGACACCCACCCCGGAAGCAATCCATCTCATGTCTGATTATGAGAAATAGCACTGAATGGCTGGCGCCTGAGCCGCTAGGGACCGGCTGAATCTCAGCAAAACAAAACCAGCGGCGCTGCAGAAAGATGGCTCCCCAGTCCCTCGCCACCAACGAAGCTCTGCTCTCTCTCATTCCTGGATTCTGTTTTAAGATATTTCTTAAACTGGGGGAGGTGTCTCCGCGCACCTTCCAGGCAAGGACCGACACATCTTCCTCCTCAACAGTACTCCGCACACTGGAAATGCCCGGGGTACGACAGACTCTGGGGGTGTCTCAGGATCTGGGCAGATGGTTCAAAACCTCAGTGTGACTCACCGTCAGCACAGAGCCAGCAACCTCTTTATAAGTTCAGTTGTCATCCGACAGCTCAGTTCTCATGTCATCGCAGTTAAAAATTAAAAGATTATAGATAACTAATGAGTCACGCTGCTCCCCTGGGCCAGATTCTGCATTTTTGAGTGTCCACCTTCAAAGCACATGGTAGGCAGAACCTGACCGGCATCGTCGTTCCTGACTTTGTGGTAATTACTGGGAAATTTTCGAATTGTCTGAATCTCTCAGTGATTTATATAATGGACCTTCAGAGCTGCTATCTCAGTCTATCCCATCCACAATGAAGGACTTAGGTGTGTGTGTTGCTAATTTATGGAGAAAATGGCAGACTGGTGATGATCGAAACAGAACTTTCTTGCCTCTTGGTTTCCTCATGGTCCTAACAGTCTGTGTGTGGAATAAGCAGGACAGGACTTCTCACGTGAGGGAACGGTGGGTTGTTTTGTTTTATTGTTTCCCCCGGGGAGCGGGCTGGCCGCTCATGATTTATGGTAGCGTTTCATTACAAATTGCTGTAAGGAAAACCATCACTTATCCATGAGGTGGTCTGTGTTTACTCATAAATGTTCGGGAATGAGACAGTGTGTGTGCCCGGGGAATGACAGAAGGCGGTTTGGTTTTCCCTTCCCCGGTTCTCTTACAGACAAAAGGATGCTTTAAGAATCGAGGCTCAGGAGAATGGCTCGAGAAACTGAGTCATTCAAGCTAGCCCATGTGCATCTTAGGTATACGCCACGTAAAGACACCAAAGCGGGGAGCAATATTTACCCCACATCTGCATCAATATGGTGGAAACCCGTCACAGCAGAGCAGGATTCCTGGAAAACTAAGATGTCCCTGTAGGACTAAGCCCAAATCATTCAGTTTCTTATGCCTTAAATCTGTTGGGCACAGGCTGTAGCAAATGATAACCTATCAATGAATATAGATTTTCACCCATGTACCTAAGAGGGTAAGTCATATATATTTGAAAGTAACATTGATGTTCGATAAGTCTTTATTTGAAGAAAACATGAAAAAGGAAAGTCTTTGCAATTAGAAAAATTGTTGTCATAGGATTTCCCGTCTCAAGAATGTTATCATTTTGCATTTTAGTATTCTAGTTAGCTTTCACACTTCTTAGATATCGTAAGTGTGCAAAACATTTTGACTGATGTATTTTTGAATGAACTTAAAGTATTAACTTTTTAAACAGAGAATGTGTGACTAACAGAGAATTTCTTAATTAAAGCAAGTTTCATTTATAAACGTATGGCTTTTCCTAGACCGATGTGAGGTCTTTATGCCGATGCTTATACTTTTGTGTATCTGGCATCTTTACTGTTTAAAATACGTGCTATTGTACAGTCAGAAGCCGTATTTGGTTGAATTCCATAGAGATCACTCAGGTCTGCGAGACCCTTGCTATGGTACCAGTGTGTCTCCTCAAGCTCACATGCTGCCTGTCCTTAGACGCATCGATAGGGTGAGAACCTTAAGGGGTGATCAGGGAGTGAGGCTTCAGCTCTTACTAATAGATCGATGTCGTGTGGCAAGAATGAGTTCGTCATACAAGAGAGAGTTCGGCCCCTTCGTGTACTTCCTGTCTCTCAAGCACTCAGTCTCTCTTGCCCTTCCTCCTGCTCTCCCTCCAACTCCATCTAACTCCCTCTCCCATGTGGTACCTCCCAGCATATGACACATTAAGACGGTCCCCCTCCATTGATGTGACCCCTCCATCTTGGATTTCCCTGCTTCTAAAAACACAAGGATTTCATTTTTCCTTAATAACTACCCAGCGTCTGGTATTCTGTTACAGCAACACAAGACAAACTAATCATTTCTTTTGTATTTCTTATCTGTTTACCAGTGGCTACTGTGATTAAAGATAGCATGAACTGTTTTAGTACATGTCTGTGTGGGCATGAATTTTCTTTTAGGATCATGCCTGTGAGAAGGCTGGATCGTGTATGAAGGGACCATTAGGTCCCTCCTCATTACTGGGATAATAATACCTGAAAGAAACAAATTAAGAGAAGCAGTGTTCCTTCCTGGTCAGAGAAGGCATGCCATTGTTGCTGGAAGCTGAGCAGGTCCTATTCTTGGCAGCAGGGTCGTGACACAGCTCACTCACAACATGATGGCTGAGCAGGAAGCAGAGACCTCCTGCTAGAAATGGTTAGCTCTACCCTCTATCCCACCAACCTTACATCAGCCAGCTAAGCCCTGTGTCCCAAAGGGCTTATACAACCACAACCCCCCAAAACAGCACCGCTCACTACCTGGGGACCGAGAATTCAAACACATGAGCCTATAAGGACATTTCAAACAGTAATAGTAGGCAGATGCTTAACTTTTTAAGAAACTAGTGAACAGATTTCTGAAGTGCTGTTATTGTATGCCCTTCAAGAGCTCAGAAGCAACCTTGCCAATCTTTGGTCTCACTGTGTAGCCTGGGCTACATGAGCCTCCTATGACGCCTTCATCAGTAAAGATGACACTTGCGTGCCAATGCCTGGCAAGTCTTTGTCTTTTTTAAATGATAGTGGATAAATATTTTCATTTCCCTGGTGGCTAATAACATTAGCTACCCTTTAAAGTATTTATTGGACACCCAAGTATTTGTGGTGACAGGCAGCATTCGCCGACGGCTTCTGCTTCAAGTTCCTGCCTGGGTTTCTGCCCTGACTCCTCCCCTCGATTACGGACTGTAACCTGGGAGTGTAAGCCAAATAAATCCTTTCCTTCCACTGCTGCTTTGGGTCACAGCATTTGTCACAGCAACAGAAAGGAAATGATAACGTCTGCCTGCTAAGTTGGGGGTACACATCTGCCTTGCGCTGTTTCTCCGCAGCACCTCCGAGGCAGTGCTGCTGGTGGCCAATTCACTGTAGTAACCCATGCTTCCTTCTCTCCGATACCTTTTTACTTCTTTATTCTTGTTGTTCAGCAGTGTGAGGCGTGACTGTGCTTTGGTTCTACTTGGATGCCCTGTGGTGCCAAATTCGTGTCTATGTTTAATTCTTGAACAGTCTCAGCCACCTTTTATTTTTTTCAAATGTCACCTCTCTCTTCTTCTCCTTCTTGCTTTCAGAAATATTAATTATATTGACTTACAGTTTTTCAACTTACCTTCCATGTCCCTTGTGGGGTTTGAATATGAAATGTCACCCATGGCTTCCAGTGTCGCAGGTACCGCCGCACCTTGGGGGGAAACACTAGAACGAGGAGGCGGGGCCTAGCTGGAAGGAGTAGATCCTGGTACTTTGAAGGTTAAGCATGGTCTCTTTCTCTTCCTATCTCTGCTCTTCCTGTTCACCACGAAGCAAGCATCCTCTGTCACAGGTTTCCACCACTGTCACGGACCCAGAGTCAATGACGCCAAGGACTCTGTACTCCCTTAAACCCTGAACCAAAACAAACCCTTGCTTCTTCTGATTGTTCACATCAAGTATTCTATCAAGTGACAGTGAGGCAGACTGGCACATCCCTGCTGAGTTTCCTGTAAGTCTCACCGTTTCCCTTCTTGGGCGTTCTGGGTGCTGGGTGACACTCTGGTCTTCCCTCCCAATCCCATCAACAACTTTCACTTCAGTGTTCATTTAAGGTTTACTTTCTGCTTTGAAGGCTAAATTTTCCATTTTCAAGATTTCTGATTGCTTTTTTACTTACATGTCTATTATTGGTACAGTTATCTACCGAATTCATGTTTTGAGGTTGTTGCTGTATCATACAGAAGATAGGAAGGTATTTGTTTTCAAGTAAATTTCGGATTCATACATTTAGAGCTCCCTGGCAGAAGTTCTTTGGTTTGTATCTGAGAGTCCGCTGCCTACCTGAAGCCATGGCAGCACTTCCTTGTGTCTAGAGCAGCGTTGTTCCTGCGAAGCATTGTGTCCTGCCAATAGATAGCGATTGGTCCAGGGCAGTTTCGATAGCTCATTTCCCTCCACCACAGTTTGAATTTCCCCACCTCCCTGAGCCAAGGAGAGTGGGGTTGGACGTGACCCAGCCAGCATCACAAGATGTAATGGAGATTATGTTTGGCAGCTTCTGGAGAGGCAGGGGTTGGGATTCCTGAAGCTACAGCAGCCAACGAACTCTACCGAGGAAATGACAAGGGAGAGATCCTGTTGGCACCGCCGAGCCGCAGACCAAACCTCCAGTGCTCCTGTTCCTAGGGCAGATGATAAATGTATGTATAGCCAAGGCCACAACTTCTCGCTGCTAAAATCATTCCCAACTAGTAACTGCAGTTCTTCCCCTCCTCGGCCTGGCTCCTGGGAGATCTGCAGCTCAGAAATATGGTCTCTCTTGTTCAGGACTCTCAGCCAGGACCACGTCCACGTCCGAGTCATGCAGGCACCTCTGCTTGGTCTCCACCATGCGGGCACCTCTGTCTCTCCTCTCCACCACGTGGGCACCTCTGTCTCCCCTCTCCACAAATCGGGCACCTGTTTTCTCTCTCCACCAGACAGAAACAACTTGTTAGCTGCTGAAACCCCATGTTGTCCGCTGGAGTCTTCTATCAATGGCTTCAGGCCCAGAGCCTAAGATGTGCGACTCATGGCTGTCCTCTGTTCTACTCCCAGCTTGGACGCCAGGCCCAAACTTTCACCAACACCAGCACCACCACCTCACACACCCAGGACGCCAGCCTCGCCTACACTCTGCCACAGGACTCCCCTGACTCTGGACATAGATTTACCTCTTCCCTTTAGCATGGCGGCTCAGTGCTAACTTACGTCTCTGTTTCTAATTCCTCTGTGTGAGGACAAAAGGGAAACTTTCTGTAGCTGCTTGTTTTGACTTCTTTTCCATCCCAATCCAATTGTAAATTATTGCATTTGAGATTCTTACAAATAGGCCTACTCTTGGAAAACTTGGAACCACAAAAGAAGATAAAAGCTACGGCAAGCACTACTTCACGGCGATTGTTGGTGTTTGGTGCACCGCTTCCCAGTCTTTTTCATTCTGCTTCCTGACATCGTGACACTAGTGAAGTAGGCAGGGTTATGTCTTGCCTTATGGGCTGTATCTAGATGGTACCACAGAGGTGTGTAGATGATATAAATATATCCTGTGCATCTACCATAACTAATTCCCCAATTATGGAGCTGTAAATTTGTATCTACTCTACATAATGTTGCATGATAAATATTTTAAGATTTCCTTAGGAAAAACTCCTAGAAGTAGAATTACTTAGACAATGGATATAAACATTTTAAATACATATACAAACATATCTACTGCCAAAGCACTCTCCCAACAAATGTTCATCCTCACAAACTCTGAGGATAATAATGTTTTAAGCTTGCCAGTTTGATAGACAAAAAAAAAAAACCTCAGCGCTCATTTAATTTACATTTCTTTGATACTCATAAGTTTGAGCATTTTTCATATGGTAATTAGCCATTTGTCTTTCCTCCCAGTGCATTTTAAATAAGATTGTATTTACTTAGAACTTTGCAGAGACAGTCATTTCACAAATCAAATTAAGATTCCTTTTTATGCCCAGTAAGTATATAAAGCCTCTGAACGGTTTGTGTTGATATCTGTTGCATAACGGGCATCTCTTTTGCAAGTTGAAATGGCATCCTCAAGTAGTGTTAGGTCCAAGTGCTAATTAGACTCTCTTTAGGTAATTTACATCCACAGATGCAGGAGTATAGAGCTATGTATATATAAACATAAGTGACCAAGTTAGACATGTGTGTCTCTATGTGTATGCTTGTGTCTTCTGTATATATGTATATACATACCATATATATATATGTATGTATATATATCCCACCAATAGACCATATATTAGCCACAGGTATAAATTATTTTTATCCAGAAGTTTCAGCATCATTAGATATTTCCATAACCTCTGGTCATTTACAAATCTGTTTGAAACCGATTAAAAGCCATCATTGATAAACTGATTCGTAATTTTCCCATTTTGTGCTGTAAAGTCAGAACTTAACCATGACTTGGAATAAACTAAAGAGAGCTGCCATGTGGTAGAATTAATAGTCACAGTTTTGGGAGCTGGGAAGATGTCTCTGTTGGTAAAGTGCTGGTGGAACAGCAAAGGATGAGGACCCTAGTTCAGATCCCATAGCACCCACGTAAAAAATCGGGCATGGAGTCACATTTCAGTATCTTGGTGCTGGAGAGGTCTGGGTCAGAGACAGGCAGCTCTTAAGCGCTCACTGGTCAGCCAGGATCGCTCAAGAGACTTTATCTCAAAAAATTAAGATGGAGAACGACCAAGGAAGACAGCCAGAATCAACCTCTGGGTTCCACACACATGTGCGCACACCTTTGTGCATATCCATATGCATTTATGCACATGTCACTCGACTATGCATATATGCACTACACCCGCACTGCACACACGAGACACAGCTTCATGCTTCCAGCGGTGGCGTACTGAGTTACGTTTGCAGAAGCTGAAATGTTGTGAGGAATTACTAGGGGAAATGAGTCTACTACGTGGTAGATTTCAAATGGAGTTGTGAAGAGAGGGGAAAGAAAGGTCTTGTTGAAGATTGTGGAGGAAAGGACCGGAAGAGACAGGTTGGGATCCTGGAATCCTGGCTCAATGCATCCTGTGCACATCCACAGTTACGTGACTGAAAAGAGCAGTCCCGGGCCCCGGAGTTGGCTCTGTCAGAGCCTGCAGTATACGCATGAAGACCTCAGTTTGATCCGCAGAGCCCACATAAAAGAAAGGTGTTGGGGGGGGGGAGCACTCCTTCAATCCCAGCACTCGGGAGGCAGAGGCAGCAGACTGTTGTGAGTTCGAGGCCAGCCTGGTCTACAGCGTGAGTTCTAGGGCAGCCAGAGTTACAACAGAGAAACCCTGTCTCTGAAAAACCTAAAAAAAGAGTGAGGTGTAGTGGTGTGTGTCTGTAACTGGAGCGCTGGGGCTCTATGTGAAAGGGGAGGGCAAAGACAAGAGGATCCCTGGAGCTCGTTGGCCAAACAACCAGGCCAAATAGATAAGCTACAGATTCTGTGAGGGACCCTGTCTCAAAAAACAAGGTGGAAAAATGAAAGAGGGAGCCATGCAGCTTTGACCTCGGACCTCAACACACACACATACACACACACACATACATATACACACACAGACACACGCACAAACACACATACACACGCACACAGACACAAACACACACACATACACATATACACAAACATACACACACGCACACACACATACACATACACATAAACACACATACACACAAACACACAAACACACATACACATACACACATACACACACATACACACGCACACACATACACACATACACACACACATGCACACACACACACCACACACACATACACACAAACACACATACACACACAGATATACACACACATACACACACACATATACACACACACACATACACACACATACATACAAACACATACACACACACACACACAAACACACACACACAGAGTCAGTATGCCATCTAGTATACAAGGAGTGCTCAGTAGCTGTGGCTTTTATTACTAACTATGGTGACATGGTACAACTAGAAGACTGGACACAGTAGGTATCTCAGTCAGTGTTCTATTGCTGTGAAGAGACACCTTGACCGTGGCAACTCCTGTAAAGGAAAGCACCTAATGGGGGTTGCTTAACGCTTCAGAGGTTTAGTTCATTATCAGCATGGCAGGAAGCATGGCAGCACTCAGGCTGACATGGTGCTGGAGAAGGAGCTGAGAGTTCTGTATATGTTTTGGCAGGCAGCAGGAAGAGAGAGAGATACTCTGGGCCTGGCTGGAGCATCTGAAACCTCAAAGCCCACCCCTAGTGATGCACTTCCTCCAACAAGGTCACACCCACTCCAAGACCACACCCGCTCCAACAAGGCCACACCTCCTAATCCTTTCTAGTAGTGCCACTCCCTGAGCATTTTATGTACATGAACCTATGGGGCCGGCATAGTGTGGGTGGGCAGCGCTTGAGGCAGCTTTGTCCCTTCCCGGCTGATGGGCGTGGCATGATGAGAACCCATCAAGAGATTCTCTCACCTCTGTGCTGAACACAACACTGAGGAGAACGTTAATTCAGAATTAGGCTTGTTGGTCTATTTGGTGTGTGTGTGTGTGTGTGTGTGGCCACTGATCAACCTCAGGTGTTGTTCTTCAGAAGCCACCCACCTTTCCTTTATGAAACAGAGTATCTCATTGACTAGATTGGTTGGCTAGCATGCCCAAAGATCTGCTTGTCCCTGCCCACCCCCACCCCCAGCTCTGGGACTGAGCCTCTCTGCATCCAGCATTTTCAGATGGGTTCTGGAGACCAAACTCCTGTCCAAGAGCAAGCGTTTTATTGACTGAGCTATCTTTCAGCCTCCATCTAATTTTTTATTTTATTTCCTCCTCTAATTGGCACACACCAAATTAGGTAAGCATGCATACAGTCAGGCCACGTTTTTTGTTTGTTTGTTTGTTTTTGTTTTGTTTCTTGAGACAGAGTCTTACTATGTAGATCCTGGCTAGCCTGGAACTCTGTACATAGATCAGGCTGACTTTGAACTCACAGAGCTCTACCTGCTTCTGCCTCCTGAGTGCTGGGATTGGAGGTGTGCACCACACACCCAGCCTGGGCCAAGTTTTATATACCTCAGGGACGATGTGGGGAAATCATACCAAAAGCAAAGATGAAAATTTGACCCGGAATGCCAGTGGCTGTTTAAATGTGTCTCTTCATAGTTCCAGTAGAATCAATGAAGGAACTGAGGACTTATACTTTTTTTTCCATAAAAAAAAAACCTAAATAAATATTCCTTAACACATTTCCCATGTTCTCACAGCAAGTTACAAATTCTCCCTCTGGGTAGTCTCTTTAAACCAGGCCAGGCTAAAGGGAAGCCTGAGGTATCTTTTTCAAGCCAAACTAAATCAACTATAGTCTTAAATTTTGTGAATAAAACTTGGTTTAGATGCTACTTAAGTAGGAAGGAGTCATGATAGGATCACGGCAGGGCCTAGGTGTATAATATAGGAAAGCTCAATCTCGTAGCCTAAGCTGTGTCACCTCTGTAAGACAACACTGACATTAATAATACCTATTTCAGACCTGTGGTCTGACAGGATAATGATGACAGGTATACATGATCAAGTCACACATACAAGATACATAGTTATGCATAATTATGCTTATATATAGTTACAGACAACTAACCGATATGGTTTTAATATGCATGTAATTAAGATGTATGTGGGAAGGAAGACTCGCTGTGCGGTATGCGGTAAGTGTCACCTATTGTCTTCCTTATGTTTGCCTCTTTCTTGATTTTCATGTGCTTATTTGAAATAAGAACAAGGGGTCTTCCATCAGAGGTCCTTGAAAATTTATGAACTGTGTGTTTACTACTGTACCTCCAGTTTCTCCAGGTCGCCTTTCTGAAGTTTGTGTCTCTCATCGTGTAAGGATTCGGGATTGCAGCCAAAGGTACTTAATGTGTCTTTTCTTTTTTTTAATTTTGGCGATTAGCCAATATCTGTCGTATTGTAACAGCTTCAAGTGGGCCTGCTTCCCACACAAAAGCAGAATTAAAGTGTATAAGGTAAATCAGAAGCCCTATCACCCATTCTGGATTTCATCCCATCTACCTCCACCTCTCGGCTACCATTGCTAGCTGTCTCCCAATCCAATCTTCGTCTCCTGTGGCTTTCAGAGCACTTTCTCAGTGACACACATAGGTCTTGGGCCTGCTTGCTTTGATGGCTTGTGTTGGCTCTATCTTCCTAGCTTAGCCTCCAACCTCCTCCTTTCTTATGATTCTGGATTTGCCTTGATCCCTCACACTGTGGCCACAGATAAGCCCAGATTCTCAGGCAGTTTGGGGCACTGTTAGGTGTGGTTCAGCCACAGAGTACATTAAAAAAGTTCTAGGAACGTTAAAGGCAAGAGCATCCTGGATGGGCTGGAGCAAGCAAGGTCTGAACTGGCCATCAGCAAAATGAGCAACAGCGTTAGAGCGGGAAGAGAAAGCCAAGCCTGTGGGTGGTTCGGTGAAGAGGCCGTACACAGAGCCATAAGTCGAAAGATGAGTCAAAACCGGAATGAGCCGTCAGCCAAGATGTATACGTGTCTCCAGCCAAAGATCCAGACCCAGATTCAGCAAAGACGCCTGTGTCAGTCAGAGAAGACCACCCGAGGTTGTTTGTGAGCACATAGGTGGGTTAGATGACATGGCCCAGAAAAAGGCCCAAGAGTCTGAGTCCCACAGATATTGGGAACAGGGCAAGAACCTGGGTTTTGGGACACAGGCTCTGTAATTGTGTTCAAGGTCACAATCAGAGCAATAGAAACAGGTCTGTCCATGTCTCCTCAGAGGCCCCTGAAAATGAAACAAAGGACTGAAGAGCTGGTCCAGAGCTGAAGGCAGACCTCCAGGAGGGGGTCGGATACAGAACAGGCACTAGGATGCACTGATGACGTGTTCTCTGTCTAGGTCAGACCTGATGCTGTCGGAAGGTCCCACGGTCCCTACTGAGGACTTCTGGGTGACCAGGACCTATTGATCCTGCACCGCCACGGCTAATTTAAGAACCACGGGGAACTCAAACCCAGGAACAGTGGAATATCCCTGTGGAGTCTCGCTCTGCCAGGAAAGGAATTCTTATCCAAAAAGTGAGAATATGGGGAGCTGGTGGGAACCAAGAAAAATTTATCAGCTCGCCAGCTGTCTGCACAGCGGGTAAGCAGGCCTGTTACACACCCAGGATCCCAGGGGTAGCTGATACCACAGGTTTCACAAATGTCACCCAGGGGAGGCCTAGACCAGCAAGAAATACATTGGCAACTCAGAGGTGAGCAGGTGGAGGATGCTAGCCAAGGCTCGAAGGTAGAGTTGGCCATTTACACGCAGGGACTGGGCTTGTGCTCCTGCCTGAAACTGTCCGGCAGCACCTACTGAGCCTGGTGTTGGGGATGTGCTGTCCCAGTCTGCTCACAGTCCACAGCTCCGTGCACCCACTGAGTCTTCTCCACCCTGGGGTAAGTACGCACGCACTCCTATTCACTGCGTTTGGCAGCTTGCTTGTATGCTCCTGACTCTGACCATTTGCGGTGGTCACAGACGTCGGCCACTGCTCAGTCAGCCCATCTCCCAGGCTTTGACTACGCAAAACTTACATCTGGCCTTTTAACCGAAGTTAGATCCAACTCAGGTCTTGTCTCTGAAGAGCTTGGTGTGTTGGCTTCCCTCCCTTCAGCGTCTGTCTCTACAGACACAAGGCCTATTGGCCTCGTGCAGGTGTCATGATTCTCCCCTGGACAGCCAGCTCTGCAGTAGTCACAAGGGATGCTGGCTGTCGCCATCCTCGTGACCCTCGGAGCGCTGACACCACCTAAGTCCTCCCAGGAAGACAGCAGATGAAGACTCGACATAACTAAGAAGCTGCCATGGTTTGCAGTGTGGCTTCAGCTCTGCTGGGCTCCTAGTGTCTGAGACGCTTCAGCCCAAAAAGAAACACAGTAAAGACCCGCAGTCTCAGCAAAAGCACTTTGGCCGACTACTTCCACACTTCTCGACCCAATTCTTTTAAAAATTGAAAGAAAAGGGGATTTAAAAAAAATAAAAAATAAAAAAAACTACTACTCCTTATAATTTCCTCAAGCCCTTGGAGTCCAGGTTAAAGCAAACCTGCTGACTCTGCTGACCTTTGCTCTGGGCATGGGGGTGGGGCGGGGAGAGGGAATGCGTTTGAGTCTTGTGTGGGTCTTAATAGCTGAGCTCTGCCTGGCGCTTCTGATATTTTCTTTCAAACTTGCCATTTTGTTGCTGCAGCTGGGCCTGTCAGTTTTCAGTACTAATGGGTTGTGATGGGGTGTCAGGGGAAGTCAGCAATCAATGCCCGGGAAAGAAAATGGTGGGGGTGCAGAGGGCCCATCACAGTTGACATGGCCAGGAATGGCTTTCTTTTGCAGGAAACAGTCAAGAAACTCTATGCTGGGTTGTTTTCTTTCTTTCTTTTTTTTTTTTTTTGCTTTTTTGAAATTAGTATAGATTTTTGTCCTTTGAGGACTGGACTGTCTGCCCTTCCCCTAATTTAAGTTTGGCTTCAGAGAGCATAGACTCCAGTTTTTAAATAACCAGTTTACAGTATAGTTAAATGGTAATTCATGTTGTGGGTTGTAGTTATTTCTTGCAGGCAGATGAAACGAGGTAGGGAACAGTCTGTTGAAACAGAGATGCAGAAGCAATGGTGAGAAGGGGCGGGGGCTACCACACCAAGCAGACGCTTCTAGGGGAAAAAAAAATAATTCATTTAGACCCCAGAGCCGTGTGGCATGAGATGCCATTACAGTAACACTCAGTGTAGAGATGCTAATGTAAAAAATATCAATGTCTGGCTGTGGTCTACATCCAGGGCAGGAAAACTTACAGAAAATGTTGTTGCTAATAATTCTGAGACACCCTGTTATGACTCCTGTCAGAATGCAAAACTGATGTTTGATGCATAGCTTCCTTTATTCAAGTCATCTATCAGGGAGAAGATAGGAGAACAGATCGCCTTGCCGGTCAAACACAGTGTTACCTGTGTCAGGGAAATGTTTCCTAAATGAAGGTTTATTGTACTTTCTCGTGTGGATTATATTTCTGCCGACCGTCCCAAAACTGTTGAGCAAAATGATTCCGAGCTGACTTAATTCAACATGTGAGTTCGGGAGTGCTCGGTAGCTCAGAGATGGCGTCCCGATCTGTTTGCTCTGTAAATCCTAATCTGTGGGGATCGGGTTCTCTTAAGGAAGAATCATCTCTATTCATCTTTCTGTTTAAAATCCAAAATTTTAGTTACAGAGAAAAATGTGAGCAGAAAGTTTTTAAGGTCGAAGTGAAATAAATGCAAAGCTCCGTCAACTCCTGGCCTACCCTCTGCGCCTCTTGCCGTCTGCACACCGCCAATCTCACCCAGCCCACGGACACCCTCAACCTCATCCTTTTTTGTTTCATCGGAGTCTTAATAAGCACAGAGCATTTTCATGAGAGTAAAATAATGCACTGTCTTTTCTCCAAACTCGGCACCAGGAAGATGGAGTGTGTGTGTCTTTCCTGTTCCTCCCACTCCAGCCGCAAACACTGGATGTTATACGTGCGCATGCATTTGTATAAATCAAACATGAGAAGGAAGGATGGTGGAAAGGGAGGAGGGACTGAATAATGGCCTGGGGACCCAGAGAAGGACAGTATTGACTTGGGGTGGAGGAGGGGGTTTGTGGCTCCTGTTGCTGTTTTTGCCTCGTGCCTCCCAAGTCTAGAACTGAGAATCTGACAACCTGGCAGGGCCAATGGATACAAACAAAAAATAATCCCAGAGAAGACAAGGAAGCAGCTGAGCACCACGGAAGTCATCTATACAGTAACCACTTTCTCCACTGACGTCCCTGGTCCAACCCTGCTGGGGAAGCCCAGCGTTCCCGTGGTGCTGTGCTGAAGTTCTTCTCTATCCCCATGGGGTAGAATCAGAGAAGGCCAGCTAAGAAGCCAGGACACTCAGCCTTCAGCCGTTTATAAACACACTTGAAACAAATGAGGCAGAAACCCCAGCAAGACAACGAGGGATGGATGACAATTCTACACACACACACACACACACACACACACACATGCATTTGACAAGTTAGAAGAAATGGATTGCTTCTCAGTAGACATAAACTATCTCGGGTAACCCGGTAGCAAGTGGAAGTTTGAATAGTCCTATTGCTACCGAAAGGGGGTGGAAAAACTGGCATCTTTCTCCCCACCCAAAAAAAAAGGTGTGTCTGGGCCCAGATGGTTTCACTGCAAAATTATATTAAACGTTGAAAGAAAATTTAATTCCAATTTGACATAATCTCCTCCAAAATGTAGAAGATAAGGGAATACTTCCCAAATTGTTTTGGGGAAACCAGTATCAAAACCAGAAAAAAGCAACACAAGAAGAGGAAGAGGAGGAAGAAGAGGAAGAGGAGGAGGAGGAAGAGAATGAGGAGGGAAGAGAGGAAGGAAGGAAGGAAGAACATCAGACCAACATCACATATGCATAGAAATCCCAAGTTCTTTAGCAAAATACCAGCAAGTAGACCTCAGAAATGTATTCAAAAATCTACAAACCAAATGGGGTTGATCCTGTGGGTTCACGCCTCGTTCAATATTCACGAATCAATGTAATTCACCATTAACAAAGGGGAAGTGCAAAATTTTACTAATTTATCAATTAGTAAAAGCATTGGAAGGGGTCCATATTCATTTGTTATAAAAAAAAAGAAAAAGAAAAAAAGAGAGAGAGACTCAAGAACAAAAATATTCCACTCAGTCCTGCCTTCCGTGACTAATTCCCGTCCTCGCTCTTTCTCTGTCTCTGTGATGTTGGGGAAATTACTCTCCCTAAGCTTCGTTTCCTCACCTGAATGAGGGGAACAATGTCGACACCCAACACACTAGGCTGCAGTGAGGTGTCTACCACTCAGCGGTCATTAGCAAATAGACAGACGTAGGCGTGTGGGCACCATTCCATGGGACAGCTTCTTGCCTGGCTTGGTGCACTCTGAGCAAGCCTTAGTACTTTTCCTGTAAAGTCAGACAAGACTCTCCTAGCTAAAGCACCTACCTACAGTAGTAACTAGAAGAACTTTCTCATTCCCAATGTCATAAACATTGGAGAAAAAAGTTGTGGGTAAATAAGTAAAACTGTCCACGTTACTATGCTGTTGATTTAGGCAATTTTGTATGCAACAAGGAATAGATACTGCATGACTCTGGACTATACGGCTAATCACTACAAGCATATTGAAAACGTTAGGCCAAATATAAAAATAACAACAGTGATCACAGAGAGTCCTCTGAGATGGCTCATACTCTTGCATTTTCTTGCATTTTTTCCAGGTCTTGCTAATCCGATGCATGTCTGAGGCAGTTTCTTGCTCATGTCAAGTTGTCTAGAAGAGACACCTTGTCTCGTCGTCCTTATGCCTGCAGAAATTCTCTGCTGTTTGCTGGTGCGCTTGCCACATGGATATTTAGGTATTGATTGACAATGCCACCTCTGTGTAGTCTGGGGACGCCTGCAGTGCTTGTTGCAAAAATGCTTGCATGGGAAGCAGCTATGGGGCAGTGTGGTTGGTAAGTGCTTGCCTTGCAAGCATGAGAACATAAGTTCAGCCCCAGAGTTTGTAATCCCAGCATGAGGGAGACAAGGAACTCCAGATCCAGATCAGTAAGAGACACTCACACACACACACACACACACAAGAAATGAACAGTTCCTGAGGAATGATACCCAAAATTGACCTCTGGCCTATACACACACACACACACACACACACACACACATAGACACATATACTCACATATGCAGACACACACAGAAACAGACACACACATATACATGTACACACATACACACACACACACACACACACATACACTCACATACACAGATACACACAGAAACAGACACACACATATACATGTACACACATACACACACACATACACACATACACTCACATACGCAGATACACACAGAAACAGACACACACATATACATGCACACACATACACACACACATAGACACATACACTCACATACGCAGATACACACAGAAACAGACACACACATACACATGTACACACATACACACACACACATTCACATACACAGACACACATAGAAACAGACACACACATATACATGCACACACATACACACACACACAAACACACACACACAGACACACATATATACATACACACACTCACATACGCAGACACATATAGACACATACACACTCACACACACACACATATTCATGTACACACATACATACACACACACACACACACTACTGCCTAAAGCCAACAGCATTCGTGGATTCAAACAACTTGGGATTGAAGATATTTGATGAAAACTTTTGTATCTGTACTGAACATGCACACCTTTTTTATGAATAACCCCTAAACGATACACAATAGTAACTATTTACGTAGAATTTATAGCATATTTAGTACTTATTATAAGTAATCTACAGACAGTTGACATGTACAGGAGGATATGCGTAGCTTAGATGCAAACACCATGCCAATTCAAAAGAGAGATTTGCTCACCTTGGACATTGGTGTCTACAGAGTTCCTGGACCAAGTCCCCAAGAATACGAAGGGATGCCTCTCCTCCTCACTTCAGGACGCCTTCTCTCCCTCCCTGATGTGGTGTGCTCCATGTCTGTCCTGCTCCCTAATGTCCTGAGCTCTGGTTCTGCCTGTCTCTGCATCCTGCAGCTGGGTTCTGTTCTCCACAAAGGCATAGCCTTGAGGAGGGGAAGAGATCATGTGGCTTTGACAAAAGGAAACCCTTTCTGCTTGGGATCCCAGTTCAAACGAGATTGCACTGTCCCTCTTGCCCAGCAAAGCTGATATTTTGCCATCTGGGTATCATGACTAAAGAGGGTCTCAGAAGACTCACTCTTTAATCTTTTAGATCTATCACTATATAGACCATGAATGATGAAAAACATTGACTAGATAAATATCTATTAGCACCCGGGTCAAGCAGACTTGAACAGGCATGTGCTCAGAAATGTACACGCACTCCAAACACCTGAAATTCTGGGTAAACTTTTTAATGCACATTCAAAAGCCATGAAAGGAAATCCCTGGTGGTGTCAGGAATAAAAGAAGAGCGGAGAGTGGGAGCTGGAGCCACACAGGGGACAAGTGGGTTGTAAGCAGATACGGACTAATAAGCTTGGGATGCAGGTCTGACGCCTGTGCGGCAAAAGGCGGCGCAGACTCCAGCTTGGCAAGGCAGGAGGCTGAAACCACGCTCCTGTATGAAGCCCGGAGCTGCAGAGCTTTGCTGGGACAGCGACAGTGAATTTAGAAGTTCAGATCAGTGGTTTAGGATATCGGCATAGAAGCCTGTTAGCGGCTTATGACAGTGGCAAAAAAAAAAGCCATTCATAGGAAGCTGGAGGTCTGTGCCTATACACAAGGCAGTGTCCACATCCATACTGACCACAAAATGAGAGAACCACTGTGGATAAATTAATTTTAAAAATGTGCGCAGCGATCCCACTCGGGGGGTACTGCCAAAGGAACTGAAAGCAGGGTCTCAAAAGAGATCTGTGTACCTACATTCATAGCAGCGTGACTCACACTAACCCAAAGGTAAAAACGACTCCAGCATCCGCCAGCGGATGACTAGGTAAATACGATATAGTGTTTACATCTGAGGAATAGTAGTCAACCTTCAGGGACAGGGAATTCTGCCACATGCTACGATGTAGATGAAGCTCAAGGACATTAAGGTAAAGTGAAAAGAGCCAGTCTAGAAAAGACAGCTGTATGATTCACTCGCTTCCAGGAGGGGCCTGGAGTTGAACTCACAAAAATAAAAAGTAGGATGGCAGTGTCTAGGGCCTGAGGAGAAGGGGAAAGAAGTCATTTTTAATAGAAATAGAATTTCAGTTCTATAAGAGGAAAACATTCTAAAAATTAGCTGCATGCCTACTAAACATGACTGAGCTATGCACGTAAGAGTTTTCAACATGGCCATTTATATTAGATGTATCTGAACATAATTTCTACGGGGTTGTTTCCTTGATTCTTCACATGTGCGTGTATATGCCTCTGCTTATCTGTAGTGTCCATGTATGTGCATGTATCCCATCCCTTGGAACTGGAGTCGCAGGTGCTTGTGAGCCAAGGTACAGTTGCTGGGAACCCAACCCGGGTCCTCTGCAATAGCAGGACGGGCTCTTAACCACTCAGCAATCTCTCCAGCCCTCAAACATATTTTATTTTTTAAAACTGGTTAGAACCACGTAAACCCATTGGGTTCCAAACAAAGTAAATGAGAAACGAGACAGTTTAGACGAGAGGACAGTCAGAAATCTATGTCAACCCGGGGAGGGGAGGGGGGATTTCTGAATTCACAAAGATGAGCTCACACACAAAGATGGCCAACACAAAGGGAAAAGTGAGTCACCATGAAGCAATTAACAGAGACAGAAGAGAGGAGAAAAAGAAACATTCACCGAGAATATTGACAATAATCTGAGATAATATAAGACAAATATCCACCCCTATTTATAACCATATGAGAGGACAGGAGAGTGAGCAGATTGGAAAAGAGGCAACATTTAAAGAGAAAAGAAAAAACTAAATGAGGATTCTGTGCACAGGATACACTATCACTTCAGTTTTTAAAAACACCGTTGGAAGAACAAAGTCCTCTAATTCACAGAACGGGGTGGGGGTGTGTGACAAGGGGGAAGCAACATGTTTTACTGAAGCCAGAGCCATTCCCAGCCAACTGCATGGTTTATGAAGCATGGCACAACACCCACTCTACGGTAAAACACAAGATAGCACCAAGGCATCCTTCTGCTCGCTCTCGGACTTTGAGTCGGGCTGAAGACATATTTAGGAACAAGATGCTCGTGGTCCTTCCTCTTCTGGTTTTTGCATTCTAGTACTGTTTTCTAGAAGATGGTAGACAAAGACATTCTAATGCTGATAAGTCTCGTGAAGGAAATAGAGAAGGGTGAGAGAGGGTAACGCTTGGTGTTCAGAGAAGCCTCTCTGCAAAGGCGGCATAAGCTGAGCAGCTGGGGAGGTAAAGAAGAGCTTAAACAACACGAGAAGAATCCAGGACAACACGAGAATCCAGGACAACGGCTCAGAAGAAAAGGGAGCCGAAGTCATTTCCTTATGCTCTGAGGCCAGCTAAGGTGTTCCCCTCAACCACAGCGTGTCAGATGCCAGGGCAGAGGATCACTGCCAGATTGCAATGTATATTTGTTCTTCTTCCCTGTTTCCTGGGACAATGCCCTGAAAGTCCTCAGGCCCTCCAACATGATGATTGTCTTTATTCTAGGTTGCCGGCAGCCAGCAGCCCTGAGGAGCATCGGAGTGATCACTGGTCACAGGAAAGGTTGACATACGGCAAAAGGCTGGGACTCCTCGGCACTGCTGGGAGTGTCAGGGGAGGGATCCAAAAGCTAAGTTGATAACCAACAGCCACTGACTGGGTCACTCATGCTGCATCTCAAAGCCTCCATAAAACCACACGAGAGAACTGGGTTCGAAGAGTTCTCGGGTCCCTAAGTGTGGGAAGTTTCTAAAAGATAGCAGACCGCTGAGGAGGTGAACGCTGTGTCCCTCCCCGGCCTGGTGTTCCCTGTCACTTATCTCGCCTGTTCATCTGTAGCCTTTCTAATATCCTTTATAGCAAGCCAGTGCAGGTGTTTCCCCCAGCTCAGCCAGCTTTGCTGGCAGCCGAATATCAGGGAGAGGGTCACAGGAGCCTCGGTTCACAGCTGACTGGTCAGAAGCACAGGTAACAGTGTGTTCCTCGGGTTTGGCATCTGGAGTTGGGACAGTCTCAACCTCTAAGATTTGACAATAATTTAAAGATGACAGTGTCAGAACTGGGTCAAATTAGAATGCACGGAGGACGGTGGTGCATGCCTATAATCCCAGCATGTAGAGGCAGGAAGGGTATGAGTTCAAGGTCAGCCTGAAGTACAAAATGAGACTCTATCTCAATAAATAAATGATTGAACTGGAGAGCTGATTGCTTGCTTGGTGGGAGAGGAAGCCCTGCCTTCCCCTGCTGTCAGGGATGCTGTGCATGCTGTGCGAGAACCGGAGTAGAAGTCGGTTCTTCCTGCTCATCATTGGTTTCCATAAAATTCAAGTTGCAACCGGACCTTTAGATATAGTCTGCTCACGGGAATCAGAGCTACGCTGTCGTGAGCAGACACAAGCAGGAGGCTACAGGGAACTTATTTTTCAAATCGCTTGCCTCTGTATACGTGAAAGAACGAACTGATACAAAGCATTGGGGATGCCTCGAGCGCCTATCTATTTTGTAAAAGCAAAACTGGTAACTTTTTTGTGAAAAGGGCCGGCAGTAAGCACAGTAGCTCTCAGCAGCCAGGAGGACATCTTTCAAGTCCCCCAAAGGATGCCTGAAACCTCCGATAGCACCCAAGCCAATATATATGCTACATTTTTCCTATATTCACAAATTGAATCTGGGGAGTACAGATAGTAAGAGAGTGACAATAATAACATAGGACACATTTCGATACTATATATATACTCCCGGTTAGGTTCAGCTATTATCTGAGAGAATCTCCATCGTGAGATTGCTTAGATCATATTAACCCGAGGCCACATCTTTGAGGAATTGCCTTGATTGGTGATTGATGTGGGAGGGCTCAGCCCTCTGCGGGCGGCACCATTCTCAGGCAAGTGAGCCTAGGCTGTATAAGAAAGCTAGCTGAGAGGCTGGAGAGCTGGCTCAGTGATTAAGAACACATACTGGAGAGGACCTAAGTTTGATCGATTGTAACCAGCTACCGCAGGCAGCTTACAAAGGTCTGTAGCTCCGGCTCCGAGGTATCTAATGCCTCTGGCCTCACTGGAAATAAAGGGCTGGGGAGATGGCTCGGCCCATAAAATGCATACTATGCAAAGAGTAGGACCTGAATGAAATCTCCAGCAGCCACATGCAAAGCTGGGTATGGCCGAATGCATTAGCTAAGGAGTGAAAAAGGGATTCCTGGGACTTGCTGGCCAGCCAGGCTAGCCAATCAGTGAGCTCCGGGTTCAGTTAGAGACCTTGTCCCTAAAAAGTAAGGGGAAAGGTGATTGGGGAAGAAAGCTGACTAAAATCTCTTGCCTCCAACAAGGCCACCCGAGCGCACACACACATACAAAAGACTAGGGATTTCCCCTGGCTTTTGCCATGTGGTGGGTGCTCTTCGCCATGTTTAGGCATAGTGACAAGGCCCTCACCAGATGCTGGCCCTTTATTTAGGCTTCCCAGCCTGCAACATAAGAAATGTCCTTTATAACTTAGTGTATGGCATTCTGTTGTGGCCACAGAGTGTCAGCTATAAACAATTGCTAGGATATCCTGAGGCCTTGCTTGTAGCTAGACACTCTGAAAATTGGTTCTCATCCTCCAAGAGGCTTCTGATGTACACGTTCCTACTGGTCACATTTTGTGGAAGAGGAAATCAAGGCCAAAGTTACTTGCCACGAGTCAAGCTGGTTTCAGAGACTTGACTTCAGAGACCATGACTGACCTTTTAAATATTATTCCAGTAGCTCTAAGACTAAACGTCTGAAGAATCATGGGAAATTATGCTAATAGCATAATCCCGTGCTCTATCCGAAAATCTTCATTGAGCAAACCTGGGCATACCCCGGGAATTGCTTTTTTTTTTTTGCTCTTCATAAAACATCCCAGGTAATACTCACTTGGGTAGTTAGTAGCTTTCTGAGACACACATTAGATTGTTAAATCTTTTGCCAGGCATTGTGACACATATTCATAACTCTAGCATTCAGGAAGCAGTGGCAAGAAAGGTACCTCAAGTTTGAGGGCAAACTGATCTACATGGTGAGTTCCAGTCCAGGACTACATAACAAGTCCTTCCCCTTCCCTTCCCTTCCCCGCCCCCCAAGAAAGCTATCCCTTAAATTGGAATGCCACTTGCCTACTTAAAGGAAGCGATTGAACTCTGTCATATAGATTATTAATTAGAGGAAAAGTATTTGTGTCACATTCAAACCCAAACTAAAAGCTAAGAGATGTTTATTTATTTTTTGCAGTAAGTTCTCTTGTAGCAGAAACTTCCAGAATATGACGCCATATGTTATTGCCTATAAGTTGAAGACTATCCGGTCACTAATGACGATCATAATGTTGATGACGATGACAGCCAGGGCCATGGCAGAATTCCCAATGTACAGGACAGGGGCTGTGGCTCAGTTGGTACAGTGCTTGCCTCACCAAGCATGCGCGAAGCTCTGTGTTGGCTTCACAGCGTTAACCGGGAGTGTTGGTACGGTCTATAATCCCAACATTTAGAAGGTGGAGGTAAGAGGATCAGAAGTTCAAGGTCATTCTTGGCTGCATAGTAAGTTTGAAACCCAGCCTGGGCTATGTGAGACTCTATGAAAGGAAGAAAAGACTAATCTTGATGTATAGAAAAATACTCAGTGAGTATAACTTTAACCTTTTTAATTTTGTCTTCCGTGCCTTTTTTTCTTAGATATCTCGTCGTGGTTCCATTTAATTGCTCTTGAAGGAAAGCTCATGACCAAGAATAAAAACACACTAAGCAACCATTGAAGAAAACAGAACCTATTGGGTCACGTTTGACACCAGATAGCTTTTGAGGCGCCTGAGCTTGTGATTTTCACACTTCACAAAGGTGGCAGAGTTGAATGTTCTGCTGATGAAGTTGTCCCCAGCTGACACAAAATGACTAAATGTCTCTCTCTTCTGTTTGCATTAGAAAGAACATCAAGACTTCCAGGTACGCTGCCATCTGAGCAAGTGTGTGAGCAGCTGGCCGGGCTCCCTTCAAATGTGATTTTATTTATAGCACTTCAATGATTCCGCTTTTCAGGAACACATTTATTATGTTAGCTAGCATGTGCCCTTTTATTGTTAAGTTGAAATCTTTATTCTTGTAGTTATTTGCCTGCTGCAAAGCAGTAGTGCCACAGCTCAGGAAGGCCGCATCCCTCAGAGACCCCGGGCCAGGAGGGATCCAGGAGAGCTCCTGCCCTGGGCTCCTGCTTGTCCTCACCTCTGCTCTGTGGAAGGCCTAGGGACATCTCACAGCAAAAAAAAAAAAAAAAAAGAGGAAAATGAGAGGACCCCAGGGGACATGAGGGAACACAGAGCAGGGTGTGAGCTGCTGGCAGAGGGAATGGAATGTAAAAGAGACTCCAGGGATGACTAAATCTCCATTGAGCTGGTTGTTAGGACTCTGAGCTCTGCTGCTGGAAGCAGTCAGTTTAGGCACCAATTAGGCATCAAGCTAGAGAGGCCATTCAAGGAAATGGTTCGCGAGTGAGGAATGGACCTTGAGTGAAAGTCAGAGGCAGAAACATCCAGGGTTGCAGGGGTAGAGCAAGCTAGACAGAGCTCTGCAGAGCCCCACACACACACACCGAGAGCGGCTGTGTGCCCCACTGGAGGAAGTGCCTCCCTCCTTGGCCACCAGCTCATCCTCAGGACAGTCTCCACACATGGATTGAGACAGTTGGTCCTCCGGGGCCACCGTTCTCAGTCTATCACTCTATCCCCCCCTCGTTGGGCCCTCTGGGCATTTCAGAATCTTCTCTCCCCTCTCAGATCAGCTAATAGTAAATCCGTGGTCTTTTTTTCTACCAGAGTCAGCATGCCCAAAAGGATGCTGAGGAGTCTGGGTGGCTCTCAGATGCCATGACAGGCCCACAATCCCCGAGCAAACCAGGAGTGCTCTGCCTGCCAATGGAATCTGCATCCTGGGCATGGGGGACAAGGGAATGCGTGAACACAAAAGCGGTCAAGGACATTTTGGGCAAAGAAGAGGAAGGAACTTTTCATAAGGAGCACCAGCCCCAACTGCCAGAGCACAATGGAAATGCATTTCCGGAAGGTTCCAGAGGGAAGGAGTCAAGCACTCCCATGCTCCTAGATATCATCACTAATCCCTGATCGGCCAGGAAAGGAACCAGCAGGTAATGAGCAAATGACATCAAACTGTTGCAGAAAATATTTATAGAAATATCCCGCAGAGTTCTATGCACATGAGCCCCTGTTGTTAGTAAATCATTGCCATGGTGATTGTGACGAATATCCTCCCGTCTTTAACAAGCACAGCCATGGACAGGTATAGGACTGACTGCTCCAGAGACTGAGGCAAGAGGGTTGTATGAGTCCAGCAGTTCAGAGGCCTGGGCAGCACAGTGAGACTCCATCTCAAAAGAAGACACGATCACAACAGCCAGTGGGCGCTGGCCGCGGTGCAGAGCTGGGTGCTTACTGTTATTTCTCGTACCTCGCACTTCAGCCCAGTGGAGTTGACGCTGCTGCTTCTCATTTACAAATACAAAAGTCGGGGCTGGGAAAGTATACTGGCTCACGTGGATTCAAGATACCAGTGCCCAAGAGCCACTCAGCATAGCCAAAGGGTCGTGGAAGGGCCCCAGTGAAGCACCAGTCCAGCAGGCCCAGGGCCCTCGGTTTAACCCCCAAAACCATATTGTTTAAAAAAGGGCCAGCAAGATGACTCTGTGAAGAAAAGCACCTCCCAGGGAAGCATAATGCCCTGAATTCTATCCCCAGCACCCATGTAAAGGTAGAAGGAGAGAACCAACTCCACAAAGTTGCCTTCTGACCTGTGCGCACATGGCACATGCACATACACGTGTGTGTGCACAAACACAAATAAATAATAAAGTCTTCAAATCGCTGAAGTAAAGTTACATCACGTTTGGGGAAGACCCTCAAGAATTAAAGCTACTTTAAGAAGATTGTTACCAGAGCTGGAGAGATGGCTCAGCAGTTAAGAGCACTGTCTGCTCTTCTAGAGGACCTGAGTTCAATTCCCGGCACCCATACAGCAGCTCACAGTCCATATCCGGTGCTGCCTCTGGCTCTGCGAATACTGTATGCATACAGTGGACAGACAGACATGCAGGCAAAACACCCATATACATAAAATAATATTTTTAAAGAAGATTGCTATTCAATCAATGCTAAAACAAAAACAAATTTAAAAATCAACTTCTGTTTTGAACAAATTAGAGCTCAGTCGCTGTAGACGAGGCTGTGGACGGAAGACTCAAGATCTCAGTCAGGCTGCAACGGTCAGAGAAGACCTGGAGAAGCATTTGCAACCTCATCTGCCCATGAAAGAGTTTGAAAGGGAGCTGGGCCCCAGAGGCAGGTTCCGTTCCCTTCTGAACAACCTCACCAATTGTTCAAGAGTGTGGCAATGGGCAGACTGGAGTGTGTGTCAAGGTGATCTATGTATATGCTGCAGCAAACATTTGGCTCTTCCCTGATTTTGAAACATCTGACTCCAGGGTCCACTGTACACGCACGGCCCGCGTCAGGAAAGGCGTTTGTGCGGCAGCCTGTGTAGGTCCGAGGCAACAGGGAAAACAAACCAACTCTGTCTGCTGTATTTATGCTTTGCCTCAGAAACCAATAAGTGTGTGACCTTGTTCTAGACATACGTTCTTTTAACAGGCTTCCCCTTTAAGGCAAGAACTTGGCACTGGTAGGGAGGGCAGAATGAGTTTTCCTTTTCAGAAACGTGGAAGATTCTCCTTTTCCAGCTTTGTTCGTTTGTTTGGTTGGTTGGTAGTTTGGTTTAGTTTCTTGGTTTTGCAAAATACACTTGCAAACGCAAACTTCTTTCTTCACATGACAATGTTAGCAAACCCATATGCGGGGTCTTCCTCCCTGCGCGGCTGGCTTCGTTTCATCTAGTCACAGACAGCCCGCCACCGAGCTTCGGGCCAATTCCGATTCTTATCAGTGCCATTAGAGGCACCATATTTCTAGCTGTGTCCCTTTCTGACCCCTTGACTATCCTAGACACATGGATATATGGATGGACAGAAAGACAGATAATGAGATCCCACAGGTCAATAACTTCTCTGAATCCAGCACTATAATTAAGAAAGCCTTGCTTTGATTTTCCTGCCCCTACATAACTCTTGTTTGGGGCTGAACAATGTTGAGACTGATATACATCACAGCACACCATTAAAAAAAACGAAAAAAAAACCTTTGGACATACAGAAGCATGACCACAAATGTTGTGTTGAATTTATATATGTGTGAATAGGCTCTAAGATTCACGGGAGAGCCTCTCTGTACAGACAGGACTGAGTGCAAGCCTTGCTCTGGATTCTACTCTTACCAGACACCTGCCCTGTGCCCTGCGCCGTTCTGGGGCTGGACTTTCAGGACAGAGAGGAATGTTAAAGCTGCTGGAACACCGTCCTGTGTTTTCCAGATTGAAAAACTACCCATTCCTCCCTCCACCCATGAATCAGTCAAGAACAAAAAGAAACTAGTCTGAATTTTTTCCCCCTTTATTTCCAAGTAGCTTGGGAAGAACCAGGCATGGAGCCAAAAAGAAGAGGGGTTTTACTGAGGAAAACCACTGCTCTGCTGGGCTTTGATGAGAAAAATAAAGAGCAAAGCGCACGGTGTACAGAGGCTTGAAGGCTGTGCGTAGGAAAGGGGTGTTTTTACGCATGAATGCCATGGGCAGAACAGCAGAGCTCATCAAAAGCGCTACACACATGGACGTGCCCAGCCTCTGGGAGAAGGGAACTCGCACAGACTGGTTTTTCTTCTGCTGTTTGACAGAGAATATAGACAGCCTTACTTTGCATAAAATATTTCTCACAGCCTCCCATCCTCCACGAGGAGGGAAAGGAAGGGACTCGTCACCAAGACAAATCATTAAATCCAAACTCTGTTCAAACTAACCTCCACTTGTTCCTTGTCACGTGCCCCCGTGGTGAGTGGGGTGGGAATGACCATGTGGACGCACACCTGTGTTGCTGGGGATCCGCCCTGTCTTGGCAACCAGGCTTCCTGAGGCAGCCATCCTCTGGTCTCTTCTCTGGCCCTTCTAGTTTTACAGCCCGTTTTGTTTGCCTGTCTTACAGCCCTTTTTGTTTGCCTGTCGGAGAGGCCGATGGTGCAGGGAGAGCCCTCTCAGCTATGGGAGAGGCAGGAGGTGTGGCTGTCGCTCCTCTCCTGGCCACCATGTATTCCAAGCTCACTGGTCTCACATGGGGTTGCCTGCCCAAGTTCCTGTTACCGTTCCCCACCACCACCACCGCCCCCAGCCTCCCATGGGCTCCAGATGTCATATTTTTGGAAGTCTGAACACAGAACATGCCTGAACAGGCTGGAGTGGGCAAGGGATCTGGGAAAGGAAGCAGGGCCTGGCTTCCAGAAGCCTGGAAGGAGGAAGAAGAGGGGGAGGAGAAGTGGGAGGAGCTGGGGAGAAAGAAGGGAGAGGAGGAGGAGGAAGAGGAGGAGGAGGAGGACGGGGGGGGGGGGGGGGGGGGGGGGGACCACTACGACGACCATGGCAACGACAAGAGGGCTCTCCTAGGGAAAGTTTCTACACCACATGTTTAATAACAAAAGAACAGACTTAACTAAGGAAGCTGAGAGGAACAAATCATATCAATACCAAAACAGAACTCTGGGTATTAGAGAAAAGATAGCAGCTCTGCTGGGAACCTTTCATAGGCCCCCAGGTGGGCGTGTCTTAAACCTGCTCAGTGCCCAGCTGTTGGCCAAGTCTCCCACCTCCCCACCTGCCGGTCATCTCCGGGCACCTGGCATGCACTGGGCACCGCGCTCTGCCTGCGTGGATCACCCCACTCACGTTCCACAGCACCTGCTGTCATCTGCACCATTATCACCCCGCCGCTGGAAACTGGGGTCACAAGCTTGCCCAAGTTAGCCAGGCCAGCACAGACCAGACTTCTAGTGTGCTGCCAGATGGTCCGACTCCGGCTTCTTCACCCCAGACCCTGAGTTCACACCGTGCTTTCAGAACCATACAGGACAACTGAATACCTTTCTAAGCTCAGATACGAGAGCCAACTAGATCGAACTCTATCAACCCTGCCAAGAAGGTAAAGGTATATACCCAGTTGTCTATTCAGCCTTATTTAGCAGATCCCAGAGTGAAAAGAATATAGAAATTAGGTTTGTAAGTATGCGAAATACCTATTAGGAAAGAAACTTGGGAGGGAAGGCTGTGAAATCAGTCTCTTTTCGTTGTACTAAGATAGAACATCCAGGAAGAGACAGTGGAGCCAATTTGGCCCATGACAGAGGAAGAGCACTCTCATAGATGGGGTCTCCTGCTCTCAGGAGGGTGTTCTCCAGCTTCACAATGAAGCTTGCCGGCCCATCTCTTGTGGGCTCCAGCTTATTCCTCTGGTCCAAATCCAGATTCCCCCACCCTCCCTTGGACTTGTCTCCTCTCTGTTTCGCTGAGATAGACGCCCTTGCAGGAGGGTTTTTTGTTTTGTTTTCTGCTTCTTTCCTGTTCGCATTCAGCCCTTTCCCTTCTCCCTTCCCCCTCCTGTTTGATAAAGGGCTGTCATTCTTCCCTGCCCGAAACCTCCTGCCCTCCATCTGCGGTGACCCTACTCTGCGGACCAGCCTCTGCTTGGAAACCTGTGCTATCCTCTGGTCTTAATGAACACAATAAATAAATGAGTAAGAAATATAAAACTGTGGCAGGAGATCAGGATGGAAACAGAGGAATTAATATTGGCGTAGGAAAGAAACCAGTGGGCAGAAACACTGGAAATCCCTGTTGCCAAGGCAGACCTGTAACAGGGCATGTGCAGAAAAGTGCACATTTTGAAAAACAACCCAAGAGCCTGAGGTACTGGGATAGAAACGACCCAGTGCTCTGTACAGTCTTTGCCGTTCGAGTCTAACCTTCCCCAGCTGTCTAGCCCATTCCTTGCTCCCAAAGACTTTCATTACCAACCAAATATCTATGTTCCCACCGCTGTCCACATGTCACTGATCAATTCCTTATTGCAGGACACAGGAACCTGGACAAGCCAACAAGATCCTTCCTGACTCCAAAATCCTCCCAGCATGCAGCCTTCCTTCCTCCTGCACTGCTCCCTATTACAAGGTTGACAAAACTCCCTGACTCATGGGAGTTGGCCGGGGGTGTCATTCACCCTGATTTCCAGGCACTTTCTCCTGGAAGTTGACTCTGGATCCACAAGGCTCTAAAACTGGTCCCACTCAGCAGTTTGAAAGATACCTCCCCAGAACTCCCTAACCCGCACCTGAAGACCCAACCCATCAGCTGCCAAATCAGCCTGTGCCACCACCCAGACTCCCTTGAACATTGCAGCCATCTGCCCCCAGAAACTTCTGGCAAAAAATCACCACCAGAGCTGAAGTAAATTCCAAGTCTGATGATTTCTTGATCTAAATAGTTCTGGTTTCATGGCTGGCCATGAGACAACTGGCAGGCCGTTTTGTAGGGCAGGCGTGAAGATTCAGGCCAACTCTCTCAGGGACGGCCCCAGCTCACACAGTTCATATTTGCTGCTGCTGATCCTCTGGCTAAAGGTGATGGCCTGACTCACACATCTGCCAACTTCCTGGTCCCTGAGTCCAGCACTGGCCACCAGTCACTCCTGCAGGTCACCAAGGTTAAAGTTAGTGAGAGACAAGAGCGATGGCTCATTCTTGAGGTTGTAACTCACTACCATGGGTTCCTAAATTATCCCAGCTCCCTGTTATAACTTTCTCCCCAACTTCCATCACTGCTCACTGCTGACTATATATAAAACAATAAAAAAAATAAAAAAATACAGAGACTAGACTTCCACAGACTTTACACCTGCTTCTCCAAGGCCCCATGGTCCAGTTGCCTGAAATCCTATCTGTATGACCCTGCCAGTGGCCTGGCTTTTCTGATCAAACCCTGCCTGGTCCCATAATGGTAAGGGCAGTAGTTTCAAAGGTACATCTTTAGAGATAGGTTCTTTGACTTGGCACTAGCTCATCAGAATTGGATCTGGGCAGGTTTAGAGGCATCAATGGGGCCCTGTCACTGGGTGTAAAGGGAACACTGACAGCCCATGGCATATAATGGCAAAATATTCACTAAATTGTCACTTACCATCAAGAGTCTGAAAGACAAGGTTTTGGGTGCCCAAGTAGTGGTTGCCACAAAACATTTGGTCAAAATTAAAAGTGTGCATTGCAGTTGGTTGCTTTAAAGAATACTAAAGAATTTAGCAAAAGAAAAAGATACATTCAGGGCTTCTAATTCACAGCTTAATATCTACAAGGCCAAAACGCTTCTTGGCCTGTCCCTGAGGAAGACGTACCTTCTATAGCCAAAGTTTCTAAGATCAAACCCGAAGTCTAACTCAAAGTATTGTAGAATTACAAAATGCATTGAATTTATGAGCCCGGAGAAGCTCCAACGTTAGAACCAGGCATTAACTGAGACTCTGAAGCTCGAGTCTCTCTGGCCCATGGATACAGCCCTTTCTTTGGGTCTGTTTCCTCTCTGAGGCCTTCCCACAGTGGAGCAACCTGAATGGTCACTGCTAGGGAGCTGCCCTGTGGGGACTGCTGCCTCTCCTCTAGTCCTACCCATATACCGGTCTCCGCTTCTCCACCCCTGGCCATCCTCTAGTCCTGGCAAGTCTCAGGAGCTAAGGCATAAAGTGTGACCCTTGAGGACATGACACACACACCAGAAGAACCTGAAGATGCTGTGAGCTTGCATCGAGAGCTCCCTGGGAAAGTTGAATGGGGATGGACCTAAGGTTGAAAGGGTTGGGCCCATTCATTGGTGTGGACACACCCATGAGCAGACCCTGCATGCCTTGTTAATCTGAACAGTTGGAGGAGTCTCTTGGGTTCCCACATCCATTACTTTCTTCACCGCCAGACTTGACAAAAGCGTCTTAAGGAAGGAAGACTTTACTGTGGCCCACAGTGGGAAAGCACGATCCATCATGGCGGAGAAGCACCACAGTGGAATTGTGGGAAGCTTGACACACCACATCCACAGGACAAAACCAGAGAGATGGGTGCCGTGCACTTTCTCCCCTTTATCCAGCATGTGACCCCAGCCCACAGGATAAGTCACCCAAATTGAGGTTTTCCCCACCTCAAGTAGATCAATCTAGAACCTTTCTCGAATGGTGCCCGGGGGGGTTGACTACTAAGAGATTCTAGAGCCTGTCAAGCTAACAATCGACATAAGCCGCCACGGTTTCCTGAATCAGAAACAAAATGGCCTCTACTGACTGATGCTGGATGCTAGAATTTCCTTGGAGAAATTTTAAAGGAAAGCAGAGATCTGGGGAGGATGGGGATGGGAGAGACCGGTAAAGCCGCCTCAGAATGTGAAACTGACTTCTTCGCCCCTTTCTTAATACAGCTGCCAGGAGGCCACAGAGAACTCTTCCAGTTCCAGCTACAAGCGATGAATGAATGACTGAAGGAGCCTGGAACACTGTTTAGTATGGCTCTTCTCTGTGGGCCATGGAAGTAGACGACCTCTGTCATCACACTGGACAACCAAGCTCATTAGAGTGCTAGGAGGAAGGAGCCTTAGTCACAGAGACTGAGATGGGAGCTTGGCTAAGATGGGCTGCAGAGGAAAGCGGCAATCTGAATCTTTTGAACCGCAGAAGTCTTTGGTGTCGCTAGAACTGAGATAGGAACGAAATTGACTATGTCTGCTGAGAAGTCTAACTTAGTCTCTCAGCCAAGTCCTAGATTTGAGACAGGTCATAGACCCGAAGCTCCTTGTATGGGCGGCTGTACACTAGTACATAGTTAGCCAACACATCTCCCAGCAATCCATAATGCCCCTGTCACCACAGCACTGATGGCCCTCTGCAGTTTCCAATCCTCCCTTCTCAGGGTCTGGTCCCTGTCATTCCTCTGGCCTCCTTTTTCCTGGACTCCTCTTCTTCCTCTGCCCTGAATGTGAAGCTCTTCTCTGTGGTTCTTCTACCCTGGTCCGTTTTTCTCATTTGCTAAAACGTCCTCTTCATTTCAAAATAACCTTGTCCCCTCTAGTTAGAATTTTCAACCTCCCTCTCCAACTCCTACTTTTCTTTCCCTAAGTGTTGTGACCAGAGAATTCTGGGTTCCCTTTTGAGTTCTTCGACTTGTTAATAAAAGAACTGAATGACACACTCAGAAGGAAGCTCGAGGACCGTTTTGTCAGAGGAGGCAGCTGTAAACCTTGGCAACTTCCAGGAGCAAAGAGAAAGAGAGAAGCCGGGAGGTGGTGACACATGCCTTTAATCCCAGCACTTGGGAGGCAGAAGCAGGTGAATCGCTGCGAGTTCAAGGCCAGCCTGGTCTACAGAGTGAGTTCTAGTTACAATAGAGAAACCTTGTCTCAAAAAAAAAAAAAAAGGGAAGAGAGAAAGCCATGGCTTTTTTATTTTGAGTCCGCATCCATGAAAGCCAGCATCTTCGGCAGTGGGGGGCACCAAACAGGTGTGGCAGAGGGGACAGGGAGCTTCAGAGAATGAGTGAGAAGGCTCAGAGTATCGAGAAAAGCAAGCTTAGGTGGGGGAGGGAAAGGTGTCCCTTTTGAATTAGAACTTAAAAAAAAAAAAAACAGAATTAACGGTGTTGCCCCACAAGTAGCTGGACTGGGGGAGGGGCTTCTCAGAAGTGTAAGCATGCGATGTTCTAGTCTTTGGAGCAGATAAGAATGTCTGGTCTCCAACTGGAGCCCAGAGGTAGAACTCAAATTTACATTCCATTCTCTTAACTAGGAGGAAGCCTTCCGTTGATGGTCCGCAACAAAATCTTCAAGCGGAGGCAGCTGTGATGTGTGCCTGCCTAGTGTCGCCTGGGAAATGAAGGTAAGGTCCAAAGGCAACCACAAAGGAGAGGTGCTGCAGAAGTTTATTTTTAGTTATGTTTAAAATAATTGTTTTCTGCACTGTTGGGTGAGGGGCTGTCTAGGGAGTTTTGTATTGTCTGCAGGTGTTGGGGCTATGTGGGGGCTGTTAATTGGTAATGATCTGCATATGGCATCAGTAGAGCATGTGAGGAGTTCTGAATCAATAAAAACACCTGAGCTCAGATGCTCGGGGTTCCACTATAAGAGTCTGGCGCTGGCTAGGACGGTGGTTCCCTCTGCTGAGGTCTGGCAGGGTTTGAGACTATGAAAATGCCTCCTTGTCTTCTTTGTTGAGCCACCACAGCAACAGCAGTATGCTTCTACAGAGGGGATCCAACCTCAGTGGCCTCTAGGGCCTGTAATCTGAGGCCCAGTTTCTGCTACTGTATTACTCCTGCTTTTCTATTCGCTGAACAGCAGACTCCTCTCTGCCATCACAAGAATCCTCCCGCATCCTCCTCCTGCCTTCCTAGCACTGGTCCCACCATCTCCCACATCAATCAGGCACAAACAAGGCTCAGAACGCAGTGAAGAAGAGGAGGCAGAAAGGATACAAAGGTGGAGAAGGGAAGGAGTGCTGGGAAGGTCTTCCGGACACGCCACAATGACTGCACTCGGAAACTCAACCTGCACAAGACCTGTGCAAGATCAAGCCAGTCACCATCAAGCAGGGAGGGGGCAGGTAATCAGGAGGTTCCTCCATTCCCTGGGGAACTCTAGCCAGTCAAGGCCTGCTGGGGGATAGGAGTCATATTCCTCAGTTGGTAGCCATGGCTAAGTTGTCCTTACTCAAAAAAATAAACCTCCAATTTGGGCTCAAGCAAGTAATCCTGGTTAAATACAGTGTGCCACCAACCAAAAGACAGGAAAGTAGGAGTTGAAGAGACTCGGTGCATGTGTGTGTGTATGTGTGTGTGTGTGTGTGTATAAAGAAAAACAAATACAGATGACACAGAACACTGGCCATCCTTGACTACATCTCTCTTCTCATCCAACATCTAATCAGTTACAAAACATTATTTGTTTGTACAATGCCTCACCTGTTATTATATGTTGTTACTAGGAAGATGGCCCCTTGCTCAAATATGTGGGCTCTCTGAAGGATGGACAGCCATCTTCTGCCCCCACCTCCCTCTCCCTAAGCTACCCAGCCAATTCTTAGTGAAGGCTATGTTTGCTGTGTGTGGGGTGGATCCCCTGTTCAAAACTTACTATGAATCCTACCTGACCACAACGTCACCTTTTCACGCCATTTCTATTATTGGCATTCAACCACGCTACGGTTCTTGAACTATAACCCACTCGTTGGCACGTCCGTTGTGTCTCTTGGTATTCTTGCGTGCCTTGGGCTCCTCCTCCCCACCTGTTTGCTTCCCCCAGGACATCTCTAAACATCTTCTCCCTGTAAAGCCTTTGGAGTCCCGAGGCATTGTTCATTCCTTGGGATGCTCAGAATCCAGGCTGCTTGAAATGTGTGAATTCTTCAAGGTTTGGTCCAGACGTAGTAGTCTCTGTAGAACTCTGTAGAACTTTCCTCCAACAGGGGTACTGCTAAACACTGCACTCTTTCCCTTGCCCCTGGGACTTACCTTATGCTGGCTAGCCCTCCACCCTTCAGGGTCCTGAAGCTGCTATTCCCTCGGCCCAGCGTGCCCTGCCCCTGACTGCATGTAGTCTCCATCACCTCCTTCAGTTGCTGATCATGTCACTTCTTCCCTCTGCCTAAAATATTCTCCAACATCTGCCCTGCTTCTTTCAGGACCGACGTGAAACTGTGTGAATAAGTGGGGAGATGGGCACTGTTCAGGTATTCTATGTCTTCTGCTGATAATAAATACCACCTACGGAAACAGGGATGCTGGATCCTGAAACTGTCCTTTAGAATCAGTGACTGTTCCCCGTCACGTCTCTTAGCTTCACCAAGACTGCATCACTGCGAAATTGAAGTTTACATGTTCCGTGGACCAGACCAAATTCTTAGTCAGGGCTTTCTTCCTCCAGTAATTGTTTCCACCAGAGGAAAGGGAAAAGGAGATGCATTATACTCTCTGGTCCAGCTCAAGGCTTCGGGGTTTTTGCTTTTTTTCTCTTTTTACTGGTTATATCTAAAACAACCTCTGCCCTACCCCGAGCTCAGCAAACTACAGAACCTGAACAACGTCTCCGAGGGGATCCCTGCCCCAGACACAACCTCCCATACTTCTTTTCTTTGGCTCCAGACCCTCTAGGTGGCCTGAAATATCAATGCACTAACCAGCAGCCTTCCTCTCAGGGCAGCTACCTTGCAAAGTACCACCACGGTGCCTTCCCGCAGAGCATCCAGTGCCCCTGGAGCTGGAGAAGCAAAGAACCAAGGTGTTTGCCTCCACATCCACCTGGCTTTGAGCAGAACCACTGCTCAGGCCACTCCCACGAGGAAAGCACTTTGGAAGTGGACTCACCTGCTCTCCGAGTTCTCAGGAGGCCTTGTTCCCTGATTCCCCATATCACCTGGAGCCAGGTTCGGTTTTGGGTTGGTTTCACCATCACTGACTGGTACATGGGCTCTGTGTAGGGCTTCAGCTCTCCTGAGTGGCAGTGGTTCCTCTGTGATGTGTCTGAGAAGAGCACGATGACAGCAAAGGTTGTTTTGTATACCCCCGTCCCCTGGGCTTGATCTTGAGACCCAGGCATCTCCACTGTAGTAGCCTGGTGCCTACCAAGCCACACCTCCTGTGAAGGGGAGAGGCTTCTCACCCTGACCATCTAAGGGCACTCAGAGTAGAGCCTAAAGGCAACAACAGACTCAGACACAAAGGCTTCCCAGGGCACTTCCGCGCTGGACAGTTCCCTTGAATGGCCCGCAGTGCTCATAGTTTCTGAACCTTTCTTCACTGCCCATCAAAGCTCCGTGTTGTGAGTCGATATCTGTGATATGGTGAGTCCTGATGGTATACACTTCAATAGCCTTCATCTCCAGGCTTCCTGTTAGCCAGAGACACCCCCCAAACACACACACACACCCCTCTTATATCTAGTGTGTATCAGTGACTTTCTCCTCTGGCCCAAATTTTATTCACTACCGAATCAAGCCAATTGAGAGTCATCCACCCAAAGGAACTTGTGGATCCTCTGTACTTCCAGAGCTAACGTCCGCCGTCTCCGTTAGCCGAGCCAGCTGATTTCTCTTGTACACTAGTTGGTGCTTTCTAACCCTGGGTGCGGATTAGAAGCAACTGGGGAACTTGTAAACTGACTCTGGTGCCAGTGCCCCTCCTCCCCAGACCAATTAAGTTAAGATCCAGGAGCAGAGGGCTGGAAGCCAGAGCCTTGGTATTTTTTCAAAGGTCTCCAGGGGATGCTAATTGAGGTCATCATAGGGGAGCCATCTTAGGGATGATCCTCAGAGCCTTCAGCCCCCACTGCTTCCCTCCTTCCCTGCAGTGGGCCCCTCCATGTGCAGAAGGCAAGAGCTATTGACTGAATCTTCACAAGCATCTCTGATAAAGGCTTCCCTTGGGCAGAAAGACACCATCATAGTATGGTTCACTCACCTACTGATCATTTATTATCCAAAGAAAGAAACTCAGCCACAATCAAAATAACCTCCCCAGTGGCTTGATACGCACCTCCCCACCCCCTCCAGAGAATGGTCGGAACCTGGATCTGCAGACTTCTCCCTTACCTTCATCCAGCTAAGCGGTACCCAAAAGATAGACTATGACCCAGCTGTAGGAAGAACCCTGCTTATAGCATGTAGTTTTGCAAAAGCACTGTCAATATTCTGATAGCTTATATTTTGAAAATGAAAGAACAAACCTCTTCTCCTTTTTAACCTAGGAGTTGATAGTCAAGCCCGCCTAGTGCTAACATCACACAAGCCATGCTGAGAGCAAAATGATAGCATTTGAGAGGCATTTTTATCTTGACAGGTACGCCCTCCCTCCAAAGGGTAAAGCGAGCACGTTGGAGGCTACTGGAGCCCCCTCTCCGCACCATTCGCCCCGTTCCTCCCTCCCAGTCATATAACACTGGGATGTGTCCTAAGACGCTGCCCTAGGTGCTTGGGGAGATAGGAAGACAAGAACTGAGAGCCAGCTGAGGGGAGCAAGCTCGGTAGGTGCCAGGTGAGGCTATGGCAGTCAAAAGGGTGTCAGGCTCATCCTCCTGAGGCAGTTTGAAATCTGAGCCCCCACTTGAACCTGTGCCTGGTAATTCCACTCTGTGGTTGTGTTCCACGCAGAGGCGTATGGGACGCTATAGACTGTTATTATTTCAAGTGTTAGTCATTTTCCTCCTTCGAATGCTCAGCATCTTAAGGAAGGAACATAAAATTGTATTTTTCTGAGCCTAGTGGGCACACATTGAGCTGAGGGGTGTTGTGGGGGAGACCTTCGAAATGGGAAACACAAAAGCCAGAAATAATGCTGAAAGGTGGGTTTTGTCCGCAATACAATCCAGGCCTCCACCCCGTGCACACGGGAGGTATTCGGTGCCCTTTTTAGATCCAATGGGCTTAATTCCATAGAGTCACAGTATTTTCGGACTCCATCCATCCAGAGTATGCGTGTTAGGGGAAGGGAGTCTGTAGCCGTGTAGGCCTGGGATCTCCTGAGCCGGCAGGTGGTAGGTATTCCTCCAAAGTCACAGAGCAGCTGAATAAGCCATCGGTGCCACTTAGAAAAACACTGTGTAGCACCAGCTGGGCCACTCCTCGCCCTCTCGGCTGCTGGCCCCAGTGGGTAGGGCACACCAGTGCCACCAACACAGCATGCCCCCCTGAGTCCTCTGGGCTCCCGCACCCCAGGTACCTGCCAGTCCCTCCAGATTCAATGGTAGCTTTTAAGATGCATTTTATCTTGAAAGATACTTTAACTTAAAAACCATGTGAGATTAATATTAACCCGAAGCAGGCTCACCTGCTTATAAAGGAAAAGACCATTGTTGTTTCTTTTATTTTCAAAATATAAAATATCAGAATATTGACGGTTCTTTTGCAAAACTATATGAAGTCTTATTACTGTTTAAAAGGAAAAAAAAAAAAAAAGACAAACAGCTGCACTTTCAACTCCGATGACTGAAAGAGAAAACGAAGCCAGACTATATAACGGTTTTTGGACTGAGTCTGCAGCTTGGAGCCAGGCACCACGTTTTTTAATTCAGATAATGGGGGGTACTTGGCAGGAATGTCTCGGGCAAATGTGCATGTTCTAACTGCCATCGGGAGTTCTGAAGCCTCAGCCTAATTCCCAAGATTACTGAGATCTTAAGGCCTGGCTTCCACACCTCCTTGCCCGGAGTGGATGGAAGATAAATAAAAACTTAGTACCACATGAATAGCCTTAAAAAGAAAACAGAGTTCCTCTGTCTGCCGCCTGCCAGAGGTTTCTAACAGACCCTCAAATAATAGCCAAACAGGGAAATAGGCAGGAGCCTGCAGTTTCATCCTCTATAGGAACGAATCATAATATTGTCAGGCAGTGAGAAAAATAAAGCGTTGAAATGCTACTGCCGAGAGTATTGCCGTTGAACACAGGCCGTATTGCTCTCTGCTGTCCTCTGTAGCCAAAGATAATGTGCCTGACTGTGATTGTTTTCTGAGCCTGAGAGTGTGGGTTAAACATCCGAGGAGGGACAGCGCAAGTCTTCTCCACCATCTGTAAATGCTCTCGTGTTTTCCTGCCACTGGGTGTGTTGTTCTGCCCCGCAGGACCAGTTAACCTGAAGCCTTTGGTCCAAGGGTTGGGAAATCATGTGGTCCTGCCCATCACGGGACCACTGGCACAAGTGGATGCTCCAAACAGTATCATAGGGACCCATTCCTGTCCTGGGGTGATCAAATCCCTCATAACCCCAATAATTTGGAGAACAGCAAGAGTAGCAGGCCCTGGGAGAACATTCCAGCAGTACATCACTGGGTAGAATGCACTGGCAAACCCCCAGCCCTACAATACTGCCTGTGCCCGAGGTCCCTACCACAATGTAGCCAGCACCTATGCCGGGAGCTAGGAACCTGCTGTGGATTTCACCCTTACAACCTCGGAGTCACATAGGAACTAAGATTAAGTTAATCAGGCTGAGGAGATGGTTTAGTGGGGTGGAGTGCTTATTGTGCAAGTGGGAGGAGCTGAGTTCAGACCCCTGGAGCATGCGTAAAGCTGGTGTAGCAAAGTCTGTGATCCCAGCACTCCTATGAGTCTGGAGGCAGACAGGAGAATTCTCAGAAGCTCATGGGCTAGCTGGGTGGGCTTCTACAGTGACAAACAAGAGACCCTGACTCAAACCAAGTAGAAGGCAAGAACCAATTCCTGAAGGTGTCTCCTGACCTCCACACCGCGCTCAGGCACAAGGGAGTATGTGCGAGGGCACAGACAGGTACAAAATTTTAATACACATTTTTCTTTTGGGGGGGGGCGGGGGGGAGTGGTGGAGACAGAATTTCTCTATTGTATAACTCTGGCAGTCCTGGAACTCACTCTGTAGACCAGGCTAGCCTCAAACTCACAGAGATCCACCTGCCTCTGTCTCCTGAGTGCTGGGATTACAGCACTGGATTAAAGGCCTGCGGCACCACCACCCAGCAATATAAATTTTTTTCAACGAACAATTGAGTTAATTGCTAATTTGTTAAAGGTCAAAAGACGAATAAGGTTTCTGGTCCAGCACGGAAAAGGACATTGAAGGACATTATTCTATCCTAACATCTACAAAGTCAACAGCTTTTCTCAGATCCCGGGGAGGTAAGTTCTCAGGTGCCTCACATAAATTCTCTGCTGCCTCTCATACAGGAAAGACTGGGCAGCTCTCTCAGCATCAGAACATCCCGGAACAGAAACACTGGTAGAAAGCAGCCCCCAAAACAAACAAACAGCCTGCACTGAAACTGAGAGCCTGGAGGTGTGGTAGGTTCACATCAGAGAAATGAAAATTCCAGTGTGAGCCGGCCACAGGAGCACTCACATTTTGATGCTTTTACCTCCAGGAGCTCTGCCAGGCCCACTCTGTGACAGTCAAAGGAAAATACCTTTGGGCTTCAGGCAGAAGGAAAAAAAAAAAAACAAAGTGAACCTCTGAGAAGATCAGCCCTCTAGAGGAAACATTTTACAAACACCTAACCTATGTATTTTTTGGAAATCAAGCAAGCTCAGAAACTGGGGTGGGGCTTAACTATAGATTATAGATTATAGATTATAGATTATAGATTATAGATTATAGATTATAGATTATAGATTATAGATTGCTACCTCTTCCCTACAACACACCTGGCCACATTATTAAACCTTTGCTCCCCGTTAGGATGGAATGCAGGATAAATACCACATGAAAAATACAGCTAACTGTTTTCCTAGTTTCAACTCTGTCCGTGTGTGTGTCGGCTAAGTCCATAAAAACGTAATTGGCAATGAGAACCGTAAGTGAAGCCCCACTGCTTCAGAGTGGATGGACAATCTAACCATATGGATGTTCACCGACTGAGATGCAGACTCTGAGGCTGGACAAGGACTTGTTTGAGGGGCTGTCTTACTCTAGCTGTGTGGTGTTACGTAATCTAACAAGCTACGTGTAAGATCTACATGAAGAGAATTCTGGACCCCTAGGAAGAGATCAAAGAGCCAGCTAAATGGAGAGAAATTCTGTGTTTGTGCGAAGGAGGGCTTGTTGCTAAAGTTGCTGAGACGTTGGCTCTTCCCGACTTGATCCACAGTTACCACGATCTCAATCAAAGTCTCTGCAAGCTATTTTGTAGAGGTCAACGATGTGGCTCTAAGATCCATACAGAGGAGTGGAAGATCCAGAAGAGTCACCCTAGCGTGGAAGAGAAAGACCAACAAAGTAAAGTAATGCTGTTGACTCGTGTCGGCTGGGATTCGATGGCAGGCTGCGAGGCCCACTGTGGTTGTCTGTCCACTGACTTGACTGGATCTGGAATTAACTAAGACACAAGCTGCTGGGCACTCTTCTGAGAGATTCTCTTGGTCAGATTTTTTTAAAAGGAGGACCCACCCTAAATCTGGGCTGTGCCTTCTGGTAGCAGCCAGATAAAAGGACATGAGAGAAGGAGACTTTACCTTTTGCCTACTTGAACTCACCCTTGCTGGCAAGGTGTGTGTGTGTGTGTGTGTGTGTGTACACACGTGTGTGCATGTGCGCACACATGTGCATACACAACATATACATTTTTTTCATTCTATCGGTTCTGTTCCTTTAGGGAACCCTGATAATACACTGGTAGTTTCGACTCCAAAAGCTTTGCCTTAATTGGGAAAGGTCACCAGGCCCATGAGAATATGACAGCAAGCCCTAAACAATCCAACTGGACCTTATAACACGTATTTCTTCAACCTATTTCTGTTAGGGACTCTCAGTTTTGGCTGCCAACAGCTAAGGGGATTGTAATGACAGGCAAGCCTTATACTTCAATAGCTTGTACTACAAGAAGGAAAAATCACTGAGGAAACCTTCTCCTCACACCAACCACCACTGAGTTCCAGTTGGTCAGTTATCTGTTCTGTACAATATAACCCGGTGATGTCAAACGCCCATAGTTCCGTATTCCTCCTGCTTCTGTGGGCTGGCAGCTTTGCTGTTGCTGACACTGGTGGTGACTCACGGCAAATCCAGAGGGTGAACCCCCTGAAGTTGTGCTCAGCCAAGACAGTAAAAACAGCTAGGCCTCTTCTCTGCGTGTGGCTTTTCCACAGCGTAGTGGAGTTTAAGACAACAAGAGCACAGGCTCTGAGGCCCTGGGTCCCAGCTTGGACAATGCTGCTTCTGCTGTATTCTGGCAGTCAGAGCAAGTCCAAGAAACCTGGACTGAGGAACTGGACAGAGAGGCAAAATCACACTGCTGATGCATGAATACGAAAAAGTGTGACTTGTACGGGACAGACCACTGTTACACAGACTGCTGTGTGCATTCTTCTCTTCGGCCCATGATTCACAGCTCCTTCATGAGAAGCTCCAAAGCCTCCTTGAAGCTTAGAATCAGGCTCACAGTACATGACCTCACACAGATCGGCTCCAGAGGAGGGGATTTCCAGTTCATCCATGCAGAAACTCTAGAAACCTGTGACCTAAGAAGGCACTGACCTGCCCCAAGACAGCTAGCATCCAATGGGAAGATTCGGATAAGATGTCTAAAATAGATATTCCCATTCAAAATCAGGGGAAGTAGCCAGGCACAGCGGTGCGTGCCTGTAATGCCAGCACTTAAGAAGCTGAGGCAGGAGGATTATAAGTGGAAGGCTAGAGACAGGAGAGATGGCACAGCAGTTGGGAGCACTTGCTGCTCTTCCAGAGGACCCAGGTGTGGTTTCCAGCACCCATGTGACCTATGTGGCAGCTTGTAATTGTCTTTAACTTCAGTTTCAGGGGATCTGATGCCCTCTTCTGGCCTCTTTAGGCACTGCACACATGTGGTGCACATACATACACATGTAGGCAACACACATACTCATGTAAAAAAAAAATCTTAAAAATAAAAAGTCAAAGACTAGACTACAGAGCACAAAGAAGAAAAGAAAAGAGGGGGAACAATAACAAAAAACAGGAGCCACAGAATTATCACTGGTCCATCCTAAAGTCCAAATGAATGTGCTCAGGCCTGTTCTTCTAGAAACAGATACCCCTCTGCCAGGGCACCTGTTCTGTTCCCTTAGCTGGTTCCCTTGGTTACTGTTCCAATGGTTCTGGTCCACGCTTGTGGCTTGACCTTCGGAAACACCTTCCATTAATGACAAGAAAAGGCCCATGCTTGCATCTGCGCTGCTTTCTTGATCTCTGGAGAAGATTGGGAGCTCAGGGGCCTCTTTTATTTTTTTTATTTTATTGTATTTTGTTTATGTCGTGTATTCAATATACATGGGTTTCATAAAGCTGGTTTCATTCAACTGCATCATTTGCTTTGACTACTGACCACCCCAAGCCTTCTCCTCCCTTCCCCTCTCCCTGCCCCTCCTCCCCCAACAACCAGCCTTCTTCCTCCCCTTGGTCCCTCTACTTTACTTATCTATACGCAATCAGATACACAAGCACAAGAAAACATGTGATATTTGTCTTTCTGAGTGCCAAGGTCTCTTTTAATTTTGAACTCTCTCTCTCTCTCTCTCTCTCTCTCTCTCTCTCTCAGCCCAAGCTGACAGTAACCTCATAAATACAATGTTTTCAAAAACCTTTGAGGGTTCCCTATGCATTTTACAGTTATTCTCCATGTCACGTCTATAATTCTTCTCGATACATAGCTGTACCGTGGGCATGACGAGTCACTCTGAAACAACACCCTGAAGATTCTCAGAAACATTGTGTCTGGCTGGCAGGGACTGTTAGTCTCCTCCTTAAAACTCTCAGAAGCCTTAATGGTCACAGTCCAGATTCAGTGTTTACCGCGAGGCCATTTCTTATTATGACAATCTTCTTCAGCCGGCTGGAGAGACTAGGATGTTTAAATAGGTTTATTTTCTCACTCACAATGTCTTATCTCTCCTACAGTCCAAGTAAAGTCTAATTTTAAGCAACTGCTTGGATCATTTCTCTGAAGGCCAATAGGCACTTTGACCGAAATCTTCTTGACCAAGTTCCCAAGGTTGTTGGATTCATTTTTTTTCTCTTCTAATTTACTTCAGTTGTGCCCACAACACAACATGAGCAGTCCCTTCCCACAGCTGTCCTCCCTGTACTCAGAGCCTCTGCCAGCAAAATCCCTACTGCCCCGCGAGTCCGCCTGTCCCGCGAGTCCACCTGCTGTGCTATCCCAACGCCAGCGTCACACGCTTTAGGGATTTGTTCCTCGTGCCCCTGCCACACACCAATACTGGTTTCAGTTACTTATCACCGTGCAGATGGACACCCTAAAACTCAGTGGCTTAAAAAGACCACAGCTGATTATTGCTGTGGGTTGGCTTGGGAATTCACTGGCAGATTTTACTTGGATCCTGTGATGATGGCTAATCTTGGTTGTCAACTTGACCGGATCTGGAATCAACTAAGCCACAAGCAGCTAAGGCATTCCTGGGGGGACTTACTGATCAGATTATACGAAGCACAAAGACCCTCTCTAAATGTGGGTGGCACCTTCTGATGGCAGCCCAGATAAAAAGACATGGAAAAAGGAAATGTTGAGAGGTGTGTTAAAATAAAGTTATGGCGTTTAACGGAGAGTCCAGACGTTGAAATTTCCAATGCTCTTTATTAATCACAAACCATGTCAAATCTCAGGGAATTCTATACCCGGGCAGCTAGGCAGAGAGCTCACTCCATCGCTTCTTCACCCCATGCTGTCCTCTCGGTTCTCCCTCTGCTCCTTCTGCTCGCTAGCTTCTTCTTCCTTCTTCTCTGCTGTCTGTCTGTCCTCTTCCTCCTTTCTCCTAGTTCTTTTTTATTCCAAATCCTCTGTCTCCACCCAGCCTTCCAATATACAAATCAATGGAGCCTAACCTTCATCTGCCTTAAGGCTAAAGAATGTCCCATTCTTGTGGAGAGCCGTATAGCCACTCCTTTGTTTACTGGTAGGCAGTGAATCCTTTACTTGCTTCAAGGACAGCTTACTGGAACATTATCCATAACTAAAATCTCCCACAACAGTGGTGACTTGAGTCTAACCCCAGAACTCAGGAGGCAGAAGCAGGAGGATCTCTGTGAGTTCCAGACAGCCAGGATTACTCAGAGAACCAGCTTGAAAAAATCAAAAAAAGAAAAGAAAAGGAAATGTTTGCTTTGCACCTTTTTGCCTCTTCAATCACTGGCAAGTTCATCTATCACTTGGCTGCTACGTTCTTTCAGTGATATTAGAAGCAGCATCTTCAAACTTCTAAAGGGCCTGAACGCTAGTGACTGGCCAGGAACCTTCCAGTCTTCCGGGCCAGGTAGAAAACTTCTGATTCATGCAGCCTCATGGACAGAACAACTACCAGATTCTCGACCTCTCTGGTATGAGACAGCCATTGGACTTTCTGGACCATATCATGTAAGTCAATCTAATAAAGACCACGTAATCCATTCTATCACTTCTGTTCCTGGAGAACTCCGATCCAGGTACTCCCCGTTGTTTGGACTTACCTGCCCTTTTTCTCCAGAAACATTTCATCCTGTGCAGCATTCTTCATGTGAGGAGTAACAGCAAATTGTTTTACAGCCTGTGTAAATGGTTTTACACACCAGTGTCACTTGGTTCATATTCAAGAGGTCAAGTCACAAGACCAGTCCAGAGCCAAAGGACGGACAAACATCTGTTGGTTGAAAGAGTGGCAAAGAGACATGAACGCAGACAGGCCTGATTCACTGGGGCTACTGTTTTAAGAATCCACCCACATTATACGTAATATTTTTATACGTACAGAAATTTGTGAACACGTGCACAGTGTGATCTTTCTTCTACCTGAACAATCCTGATATTTGCATTAATAGCTTATTTAGATAAATGTAGCTGAGTCGTAATACTTTATGATCACCAGCTAGTGAATGGTCTGTAGGATATTTGGCAAAAGGAATGAATTCTTAGTGATTTGAGATTTGCCTAGAGCTCACAGCTTTAAATGTTTCCTGTGAAGTAAAATGACATTGCTGAAGGATTTTTTGTGTGTGAAAGTGATAGGGTTTATGGATTAACAAAATGAGAAGTAATGAGGTCAGAGAACTGGAATTCCTAGCAAGAAACAGATTCTAAGACTGAAGACAAAGATGACATCATATTGAAAGCAGAAGGCTATGAAAGCCTACACCTCTCCATTATAGATATCATTTTTATTGAACTATATAATTTATATTAACTGCTTTTTACATGGATAGATTGGTAACAAAATTATTTATAACTAGGTATATTTGCAATCTGTCTATTAGCTTACTGTGGAGTTTTTGTTTGTTTGCTGTTGTTTTGTTTTTGCAAAAGCTCAAGACAAAATATAGCTTCCTGTCTTTATTTCTTTGAGTTACTTTTACTGTTCAAACTGAGAGATGTTTGTACAGTGGGATAAAAAAGTGTTTTTTTTTTAGATGCCTGAAACAAAATGTTATTTTTACTATTCCCAAAGATATATGAAGTTAATTATTTTAAGAATATACCACAGTATTTACTATGCTCATTCATATTCTAAGGGCACCACTAACAAAGTTGTGTTAAGTAATACTGAATAAGGTGATCTCAACTGGAGAAAACTTGGTTTTCTATAGAAGAAAGAACCAGGAAAATCAGAGGAGGTAGAGTATCACGATTTATCTACAATTCACTTGTTTAATAGTCTTTTCAGGCCTCCAGTTTTGACCCTTATTGAGGATGAATTGAGATAATCAGTTTTACAATAAATCACACATTCAAAAAAAAATTAAGAATCTGTAAAACACCTGAAGGCATTATAATTTTCATTAATTCATGCTGTGAAATCTTTCTCCAAAGCCATTTCAAGTCTGATAGCCATTCTGCCAAAATGTAAATTAAGGGCTAGCAAGATGGGTTCAGCAGGGAAGGGCTCATGTCACTGAAGCCCAAGGACCAGAGTTCAATTCCCAGGAGTCAAGTGGTGGAAGAGAACTAAGTCCTTCAAATTGTCCTTTAACTTCCACATGGGCCCATACGTGTACACAGACACACACACACACACACACACACACACACACACACACGGTACAGGTTAATGTAAAATTACTACACGAAGCTGGGTGGCGATGGTGCACACCTTTAATCCCAGCACTCAAGAGGCAGAGGCAGGTGGATCTCTGTGAGTTCGAGGCCAGCCTGGTCTACAGAGTGAGTTCCAGGACAATCAAGGACACAACAGAGAAATCCTGTCTCAAACAAAAAGAAAGTAAAATTACTACATGACGTGGCTGTGACCGTTAAATTCAGAGTGGGGGAGTGGAATGGTCATTTCCAAGGGAAGAGGAAGAGAAGGGAGGGGTTATTGGAAATGAATGGTTGATGTCGACCGCACGACAAATGCACTTAATTTCTAAACGGTGTTCTTCTGTTTATTCGCTCCATCTTGGTGCAAGTTGAGGTGACATGTGGCATGGCGTGTGTATGTGCTTGTGCACGTGTGGAGGGCAGAAGACAACACTGCAAAGCCGGCACTCTCCCCCCACCCTTCTGTGGGTTCTGGGGATCAGGTTTAGGTGGCCTTGCTCGGGCCAGAAGCCCCTCCGCCTGCTGAGCCATCTCGCCGGCCCTAAACTGTGCCCTTCAACATGATGACAATGGTAACCTTGAGATTGTGTTCACTGTGCTACAATAGAAATAATAAATGTGATTTCAATAATGCAACTACAAAACAATCACAAATATACCGGCAGCGAGAGAAAGGAGCCGACGTGGCAGAATACAACAACCATAGACACATCAGCAGAAACTCCAAGAGGGCCTTGTCAGACTCAGAAGCCGCTTGCTGAGCGACACAGGCAGGGGCAGGCTTAGTCTGCAAAGTAGCTCGTTGCTTAAAAGGAGACTGAGCTTTCCATCCAAATATCTTTAAAACGCAGGACTAACTTAAGTGTCTCTGTGGCGTCTTCACGGGACCAGGGCAACATCTGGAACACTTGACTCTGCTCTCCCTTCTTGCTGCTGCGTCTGCAGCCCTGCGGCCGCCTTGACTGAGCCTCGGCCCTTCTGTAGATCACAACTGAGACTCTTTGCGGACGCTCACTGCTTCTTCCTTCACTGCGGCTTCCTTTCCAGAATAGTGCCAGTTTTCCAGCCATTTCGATCACTTGAAGGCATTTCCAACGAAGCCTGTCAGGAGACTGCCATTGTACCTTGCTTACCAACCCGTCCCCAGTTCAGAATCCACACAGCCTTTCCAACAGAAATAGATAACACAGTTTGGGGGATTCGTTTAGAAAGGTTCCAACTGCATGAATCAGGGTCCAATTGCATGAATCAGAATCCAACCACAGAGGCTAACCTGGAGACCCAATCATCCTATACAACTCCCCACAGACATGATTCAAACCGAGTCCGTCCAGGCAGCAAGACGCAGAGACATTGAGATCTATATACTGTTTACTTTTATGGTGTGTGTGCATGTGTGTGAGTGTGTGTGTGTGTGTGTGTGTGTGTGTATGTGCGAGTAAGTGTGCAAATGAGTGTGCATGAGTGTGTGTGTGTTTGTGGGTGTGCATATGTGCATGTGTTTTATACCTATGTGGCTTGGGGTCAGAGCCTGTGAGGAGGTCAGGAGGATATCGGATGTCCTGCTGTAAGATTCTCTGCCTTATTTCTTTGAGACAAGGCCTCTCACTGACCTGGGAGCTGCGCCGGCTCCCAGCATGCCCCAGGGACCCTCCTGTCCTCTTCCCCATAGCTCTCCAGCACAGGCACAGCCACACCCAGCTTTAAGCTGCGGTGCTGGGGCTGGAACTGGTCCTCGTGCTTGTGCTTGTGCTGAAAGCACTCTTACCCACTCAGCCATCTTGCCAGCCCTTGAGATTTAATTTTTAATATGCTTGTGAGTTTATAATTTGTCTCTCAAATTTCTTAAAATCTAATCCACTGTATTGACTTATGAACTTCACAACTGGCTACCATGACTCCCTGTTCTGACACTATTCTGTATAGAATCTGCAAAGAAGACCTTTTTTGTGACCACTAACTCTAGACAATTATGTCACATACAGCCCAAGACCTACTCCTTACAGACCAAGGATTCAGGGGCACTGGACGTATGCACCAAGCCTGAGAGAGGCCTGGCCTCCTCATCAGTGAGTGCGCCATTTGTGGACCCACAAAGACAGATGGGGAAAGGAGATGTGCCTCCATTTCCCTTTCATGGATGTGCAGAGTTTACCCGCACACGCTCTGTCCATTTAGATCAGGGTCACAAGCATGTGGGTTTCGGTTTCCAACAGGATCCTGGAGCCGATGCGCCACAGACACTGGGAGACTTCTGTGTGTTCCAAGTGAGTATTTGGTGTCATAGATACTGAAATGAGGACGTTGCTAGGGACAATCACTTTGGTGGCTCCAAAACTAGTAGAATTTTGTCCTTCCTTAGCCTTTACATTTTGCACATTCTAACCACAAGAGAACTGCCTCAGAAGAAGTCGAAAGGAAAATCCCTATGAGAGAAAAGCCATCTCCAGGTGAGGAGACTCTGTAAGGAAAACACCTATCAGGACCTGAGCTCAGGCCCTCAAAACACACAGAAAAGGTGAGCGCACTTGTTAATAAATGTTCAGTCGCTTACAAGAGTCCAGCATTGGTTTTTCTCAATGCTTTTTATTAACTACAAGTCGTGTCAGTTCTCAGGGATTCAATACCCGGGCGGCTAGGCAGAGACTTCATTCCATGTTTCTCTCACACTGTTCTCTCCCTGGTTCTCTGCCTAGTTTCTCTATTCTCCTTCTATTCTCTCTTCTCTATTCCCTCACCTGCTTCTGCCTGAGACCCTTGAAACTTTTTCCCCAGTCCCCTCTCCACATCCAGGCCTTCATTACAACACAATAGTATCTTAAGCATATTCGGCTAGGGGCGGGAGATCAGAGTCCTCTCTGATCACCTGGGCCCGCAGACCTTTGATAGTGATTGGTCACCTTCAACTGTAAACAGTTAAGTCTTATCTGTGGAGAGCTCAGCAGGGCTAGCACAAGGGTGTGAATGGGTAGGAAGCAAGGCCTGCACCGGTGCAAGGCATCCAGCTTCTCAGCTACAAGGCATCAAAGCCCTTTTACAAACCAAAACAGCACACAGGAGTAAAATACACCCCCCCCCCAATAGCACCTGTATCCCACCATCCCCATGTCTAGAGCTCCCCTAAATCCCAGGCCCTCATGATCCCTTTCTGCTTTCCTGGCTTCTGTTGTTACTTTCAGTTATAGACTCACTAGCTAGGATCCAAACAAAAAAAGAGAATACTTGGCATTTGTCTTTCTGGGTCTGAGTTACTCAAAAATGGAATAAAAGCCTTAGCTGGGGGGTGAGAAGAGGTGAGGAGGGCATCCTAAGTTTGCCTCCTATTACTATGATAAAACACTGACCAAAACTAACTTGGAAGGGAAAAGGGTTTATCCGACTTACCCAGGGAAGTCAAGGCAGGAGCTCAAGGCAGCAACCTAGAGGCAGAAACAGAAACAAATTGCACAGAGGAGTGTTATTTACTGCTTGGCCTCCCCTGACCTGCTGGTCTACTTTTCTTATACAGCCCAGGCCCACCTGCCTAGGGATGGAACCGCCCACAGTGGGCTGGGCCCTCCTACACCAATCAGTAATCAAGAAAATGCCCCATAGATATGTCTGCAGGCCAATCTGATGGAGGAAATTCCTTAGTTGACGGTCCCTCTTCCCAGGTTTGTCATGTTGACAACCAAGATTAGCCAGTATAGGAAAGGTAGATGACACAAAGGGAGGGAGAGAGGAAGGGAAGGAGGGAGGGAGGAAAGAAAAAGTTGTAGGGAAACATTTTGCAAGCATACTTATAAAATTCGTATAGATCATATGTTCTTGATAGAGTTAGTCACAGGGGATGGTAATGCTTCTGTCGAGAGCCATAGACTGTCTAACAAAAACCTTTCTTCAAATTGTCGGTCACGGGGCCCAAGAGACTCCAAAACAATAGAGGTTTTTGCCATTGCCCTTGGCTGCTCCCAAAATTGAAGGTAAAGTCCTGTCGCTGGATACCACAGCTTTCCAACCCAGGACTTGGAGGGACTGAGCCTGAGCTGACCTAGAAGCCCCCTCCCTGAGGGCTACCTCTCAAAGTACCCAGAAGGGTAAGCTGCCAAAGGAGAGAAGCAATCAACAGTCCTATCCAGCTGTAAAGCCTGTGAACCTCCACAATGACCAGTCTGGCAAGATATCCCCAACCATGAGTGGTGGCACCTTCATCTTGTAACCAACCGTTTTCTAACTGGACTTAAGGCTGGCCCAGTGGAAAGGCATTCACGCCTGGTACTGTAAACGCGTCTATAGCTAGAGAGGTCAGAGACCCTAGGAGAGAACCCACTACTGTCATTTTCCTAAGCCAATGTAACTTCTAACATTTTACCCTAAATACTTACCTTATACCCGTTTTTTAAAAAAGTATAGTGCTCATCCCCTTGTCAAAGATGCTTCTTTTTACAGAGATCCGCAAGTGGTTGAAATTCAGAGAATATGGCCAACAGGGTATGTCCAACTCCAGTTGTTACATCTATAAAACGACCCGATACCTAAGGCTCAGGGAAAATCACAGAAGGGGAGAAGACATGTTTAAGAGCCAGAGGACCGGCACGCCTCCTGCTAGGTGGTATGTTCTAGACATGATAGAAAAGCTGCACCCATGGGATCTCAACAGTACGGCTGCCTAAACAAGACCTGTGTAATGACACCGGGTGACCTGTTGATGTGGACAGGGGCGATTTCACAAGGTCCCTCCCCTGGAGGAAGAGCCTCGGGTAACCAGTGGCTACTGAGAGAGGGAGAGTCATCTTTTCTCCAGGAACAAACCTCCTGATAGGTTAACCAGTCCCGAGTGGTCAGCCCCAAACACACGTCTATATGAACAACGCTGAATGGGCAGTAGGTGGGGGGGGGGGGGGAAGTGGGAATACTGAACAGTCATGAATTTGAGAGCGAGTAGGGGGTTGTGGAGGAATTGGAGTGGGGGAGGGGGAGGTCAAAATGATGTAAATATAGTACACATGTACGAAGTCAACAGGAAAAAAATCCCTTTCTTTACAAAGAAAGTGAAAAAGTAAACACAAAGTCTTCTCTCTCCTTTTAGGCTCCAAGCCCCTGAGAAAAGAGCATGCACATTTCTGTCTTTGCATAGCCTGTGTTTAGCTTAAACAGCCTCAGGAATCAAGGCTGTCAGGCTTTTTGTAGGTGCTGAAGAGTAGAGTAGCAGGGACAGACAGAGTGAGCTAAAGAACAATCTACCAAGCGGCTAGGTTCTCCCGTCTGTATTTATTAAACAAATGGGTTTAGTACTTACTATAAAATAAGAATGTCACAAAAGCTAGTTGTTGCAGTCATTTTCTGTTGCTATAACTAAACACCTGAGACCAAGTCATTTATAAAGAAGAGAAATCTATGTAGCGTCCAGTCCTGGATGCCGGAAGTCTGAGACTAGGCAACCACATCTGCTCAGTTTCTGGAGAGGTTCTCCTGCTGGGTCATACTGTGGTAGAGAGTCACCCGCGACAGTACAGAGCGCCTATGTGTGTTAGAAAGCACAGCCACTCCCTCGGCAACTCGTGAAGCTGCAAATCTCTCGAGATCCCACCCCTCCAAGACCACTAGCATAAGGCTTCACTTACTAAGTTCCCAACACACACAGTTTGGAGAGAGCGTTCGGTGCACAGCCTGTCTCCTGTACGAATTATCTATCACCTCTCACGGCGCCGTGGGCGTGCTCAACTGGGTCGTTCTGGGTTGGGAATCTTTCATGTGACTGCAATCAGACAGCAGCTGACTAAACAGGCTGGAACAGCTCAGGTGGCCAACTCTCAAGGCTGAAGGCTGATGCTATCTGCCGGCTGATGGAACAGTGCTGGAAACAAGTTGCATGATATCAACCGGCCCGCCTACAACTGATCTCACCTATACACCATTCCTCAGTCTTGAAGATTACAGCCAGGTCCTGAGAGGAAACATCTCAGGAGCCAGCACTCCAAGAAATCCAGGAAGAGGCAGCAAGATGTTTTTGGCCTAGAATTTCAGATACAGCCTGGATTCAAGAAAAAACTTCCTACGAATGTGAACAATCGGGGGAGCAGAAGAGATGGATCCATAGTTAAATGTACTTGTTGCCATTGCAGAGAACCAGAGTTCAATTCCCAGCACCCTTGTGGCAGCTCACACGCATTTGTGACTCTAGTTCCAGGGCATCTGACAACCTCTTCTAACCATCATGGACACCAGGCACACACGTGTATAGACATACATGCAGACAAACACCCATACACATAAAATAGAATGAATAAATCTAAATAAATATATATGTACACACACACACACACACCAGATTCCTTTTTTAAAGAGTGATTAAGGAAGGCATGACTCCTGGGATGGAAAAATCTTTGAAGAACAAAACAGAGATAAATAGGTAGGTAGATATATATATATATATATCACAGTGTAGATGTACATCACACCAGATGTAGCTGTTGATTTGGGTTCAAAGGCAGTTTATTCAATTGTCTAATTAAATCACCAGTCCTTAGTACTGGAGCCCTGGAGCATTTGGCCTCCACACAATCTACTCTTAAGCCCAGAACTGGGAGGCTTCGGCCTCCATACAATCGAGAGCGTTTAAGCCTCCACAGCTGACTGAGCCACCCCGACTAGCTCCCTCTGAACTCAGACTCTTCAGACTCTTCTGTGTCTCCGTGTCTCTCTCTGAGCTCTCACTGCCCCACACTGCTTCAGTCAGCCCCTCTGCTCCTCAGTCAGACCACTTCACTGTCTCTGTGTCTTGTCCCCTGTCCACCCACTTCAGACTGCTTGCCTCATACTGCCTGCTTCATACTCCTGCTGTAACTGACTGCTTCTGTAACTGAACTCTGCTCTGAGCTGAGAGCCCCCTTTTTCTATTGTGAGAGTTGGTCATGTCTTCACTCTGACCCAATCTGCTAACTCTCCCTCTGATTAGTCATTTTGCCTGCCATTCACTTTGACTTATCTCAGATGTCACTTCCAATCTGCTATTGACTTCTGAGCTCTGCTTCCTGTCTACTTTCACACTGTTTCTATCTTAGGGATTAAAGGCATAGACCACCTCTGCCTTCTGAATTCTGGGATTAAAGGTGTGTCCCCATTCCATCCGGACCACACAGACTGCCTAGCTTTCACGCAGACCTATTCTTCTACATCACAGAATACATTATTATTTATACTATATATAAACACATTATGTTGTAGAAGTTTATTTTTAGTTGTATTTAAAATAATTGTTTTTGTTCACTGTTAGAAAGAAGGACGCATGGGCCTTGGCATTTTGTACTGTCTACAGGTGTTAGATTTCTGTGGGGGATGTTTGATTGCTTAAGATTTGCACCTGAGGAGTTCTGAAAAAATAAAAACACCTGAGCTCAGACGCTCGTGGTTCCACTGTCGATCAAGTATGGCACTGGCCAGGATGGTGATTCTCTCTGATGAGGTCTGGCAGAGTTTGCAATTATGAAACATGCCTCCTTGTCATCCTTGGTGAGCTGTCACAGCAGCATACTACAACACGCATTATAAAATATGCTTTACATATGTTATTTCATCACACAAATGAGTCTGAAAGGTAAGTATAATTTTCGAATTTTATCAATGAGACAGTTGAACTTCAGAGAACTTAAGTCAGTAGTCTGAGATTACCAAGCAATATTTTCTGTCTCTGAAATGCAATCAACACATCATCTGTACCTATAAACTCAATGTCCATCAGCTTGCTTTACTTTCAACATGCAAAATTCTGTCCTAAGTAGCACTGGGGGGATGAGGGATGAGAGAGGTGGCATCACTTCTGCTTTCAAAGCTCTTATCATTGGGTCAGGGAGACATCTCAAAAGGGTAACGGCTTTCCATGCAAGCCTAATGACCTGAGTCCCTAGTTCAGCTCCCTGAAAATTTAAAAGTCAAATACTATGGCACATGGCTGCGATGCCAACACTCCTACAGCTGGACGGGAAACAGAAGAATTTCCCAGAAAGCTTGTGGGCCAGTTACCCTGGAGTAGGCAGCATAGAGCCAAAGTCAGAGAGAGATCCTGCCTTAGAAAGTAGAAGGCAAAAACTGACTCCCTGACTCCTGAAAGCTGCTGTCTGACAGCTACATAGATGCCATGGCATGTGTACACTATCAACGCAAACACATAAATATGTTCATTGTGCACACAGATAATCCAAATACACATAAACAAAAGGATATTGTGAAAGACTTGCTGAGAAACCTTTTTTAAAAGGATCTTATTACGTAAACATGCCATGGTGATACACACCTGTAATCCTAGCACTTGAAAGCTAGAAATAGGAAGACTGCCGGTATCAGCTAGCCTCGGCTACATAGTGAGTTCAGGATCAGCCTGGGCTACAAGAGAACCTGTTTCAAAAGAAAACAACAAAAAGATCTTGAGGTATGAATTATAGCAAACAACAAAATCTCAACTTGATGGATCCTCCCCACCAAAACTACTGAAATTAAATACGGTCAGCAGTCTGGATCCCGTATCTACAGCTATCACAGAATCAACCAATCTATGGAGGATCTATATTCCCTCTCTCCCTCTCTCCCTCTCTCTGCCCCCTCCCCCGTCTCCCTCCTTTCCCTCTCTCTCTCTCTCTCCCTCTCTCTCTCACGGCTTAGCTGCATAACTCAGGCTGACCTCAACTTTGTAACCTCCTTCCTAACTCGCCTCACCTTACGCCACCACACCCTGTGACACACTAAACAGCAGGGCATAGCGGCGTAGCACTGACGGTTAGGATGTGTTAGGAGTACAAGTTGGGGATGATTTAAAGCAGGGTGTCCAACCTCTGACATCACAACATGACATTGCCCTCTGCAAATGTGTTGAGCTATTCTTAGTTATCGTGGGACACATTTATACATGGGCCACAAATTAGACAATCCTGAAAAGTACAGAGTGGGGTGCATGGATTATACGAAAATGTATACCATGTTGTCTAAGAGACAACATGATATGGAGAGGTACTGAGCAGAGAAACAACTTTATTGGGAATATCCAAAGGAAATTACACTGAAAATGCTCCTTGATCCCTTTGTATATTCTTTAGAGATAGAAAGAAAAAAGTAAGAAAGATGTGGTGAAGAGCAAGGGCTGTCATCCAGGAGACCACTAAGGAGCTGCTGAAACTCTCCTGAAGGAAAAGCTCTACCACATTGTTCTCGAGGTGTCCCCTCCATGAGGAAGGGATTGTCTTTGTTGAACTCGTAAAAATCTAAACACTATTGATTCTCTTCCAACAGACCAGGCAGACAGAGGTGAGAGAGAGTGTGTGTAGGGGTGGGTGTCAGTGGATGTGAGAGTCAGTTCAGAACGCTGCTTTTACTTTTCCTCTTTAGTAGGTAGAGGGCCATAAAAACCTTCGACTGTTTTATCACACTGTTGATCGCTTTCCTTACCTACAGGGCAATAATTTTCCACTCTGTAGGGCAATCAATATGCTATCTACCACCGTGGACTCCCCTCTATACCCTTCTCCTACCCTCACAGTTTTAAGATATTTTTTTAAATTACAACTTCTTTAAAGTTTCCATTTTAAGCCTTTGGTTTCGTTCAACGCTGTTAGTTTTCGACTTAAGGGAAATATTTTTGTTTGTTTGTTTATTTCTGCTCTCAACTGTTAAAAGCCCCATAGTTTAGTTTTAAGGAGTAGAGTCACAGTATACCTTATTTGTCCCCTTGTGTCTGCGACTGCAGCCCTAGGTGTTTTGTATAATGCATGAGTGAGCCCCGCTTAGAAATAGAAATGCATTTTCAATAAGTATTTATTATGTTGTTCTGAGCATACAGCTTTAAATTTGCCCGCTGTAGCTTGAAGCATTACACAAACTGTTGGTCTGCTGACTGCCTCTCTGGCAGTCAGCACACACAGAAAATAGATTGCTAAGGGTTTTTTCCCCCTCCTCCCCTTCTCTCTTCCTTCTCCTTCTCTCTCTCTCTCTCTCTTTCTCCCTCCTTCCCTCCCTCTCCCCTCCCTCCCCCCCCTCCTTTTTCCTCGTTTGCTTTAAACCAGCGGTGGACATTTTTTTTTTTAAATCTTGTGGCATTTTTAATCAACACGTATTTCCTTCCAAGACCTATGCTCCTCTATTGATTCCCATTAAAATGCTTTTCTTTTCTTTGACCCCCTCTGCTGATCGAATTTCAGATCAGCCACAGGATATGCAACTAACCTTCCGGCACTCCTGAACCCAGGCGAGCGAGGGTGATCAAAAGACTTGATGCATTCATTAAACATTCCCCTCGCCCGGGCAGAAGCTCTAATGGAAGCTATCTCTTTGCAAGGCAATTTCCACCCCACCCCACCACCACCACCACCCTCTTTTTTTTTTTTTTTTTTTTGTCTCTCCCTCCACACTCCAAAAGAATTTTTTTTTTCCTTTGATCACAAGGGAGGGGCGGGGGGAGAACGAGAGAACAAAAGAGACCTATCTTTTCCCCGGGGCTGACGTCAGTTTGATTTTACTGACAACTATTCGAGCGTGCGGAGCAGTTGGAAGCGGCCTGGCCGCCCCCGCCCCCACGCCCCCCACTTTGGGGAGAAAACAGGACTTTTAGCTGCTCTGGAGACGCGCCCTGAAAATGGCCCGCTCGGCCAAGGGCACCCGAGGCTTATTCGTGTGGCACGGCTCTACTGGGGCGGAAAACACGCGGCGGGGGAGGAGCGGGCCCGGGCGCAGCCGCGGCGGGCAGAGCCAGGAATGCGCCTTCCCGGCCGCGGGCCCGAGGACGCGGGAAGCGGGCCGAGGAACAGGCCCCGCCCGGCCTCCGCGGGTCCGGGCGAGGGCGGCTCCGGGCGGCTCCGGCCGGGGGTCGGCGCGAGGGTTCCGGCCTGGCGGAGCCGGGGGAGCCGGGAGCCCGCGACCCCTCCGGCGCGCGTGCGCGGTGCGGCCCTCCTCTCCCCCCCCCCCGCCCGGGCCGCGGAGGCCTCGGCGGCGCCAGTCTCGGCTCCGGGAGCGCGGCGGGCGGCAAAACCCGGGCCGGATGGGAGTGCGGATCGCGCGGCGTGGCGGGGCCGGGGGCCGCGTAGAGGCCCCGCTCCGGCGTCCTCCTCCCCGCCGGAGCGGCCGCAGAGTTCCCGGGCCCGGGAGGGAAAGGCTCTGCCGGGGGCAAAACCGTCTGAGGTCGCCGGGACCCGAAGCCGTACGAGCGCCCCGAGCGGCCTCTGGGAAAGTCATATTTTCCAGGCTTTCGTGCAGTAGTCACCGCTCCAGTTCTAAATCTGGAGGCTGCTGTGCGTCTATTTCAGGGAGAGGGGAAGATGCGAAAGCTAGACCGGACCGGGGCAAACGTGGGCTGCGGGTTTGGCCGGCGCCTGAGGTCCCCCTCGTCCCCTCCCGACTGCTCGGACCCGGGCACAAGGCCGTGTTAGGGCCTCGCTGGGAGGGGGCTGGGGCGTGGCTCGGTGCAGTGGCCTTGGGTTCACCCACTCTCCTTCGGGGTCTCGACTTTTTCGAAGTGAAAACGTGCATGAAATAAAACTAGAGTTTTTCACTTGGCACCTTGTGTGCCTTTTTGGGTTTTCTGTTTGCCTGAGGTTGTAGGACTCGAACTCGGAGCCTCCTGCCTGCTGCCTGCTAAGCAGGCTCTCTGCTAACTGAACTATACACACACACACCCAACCACTGCCCTGGAGTAATTTAAGTGTGTGTGTTTCCGACCATCTCCTGATGGCTGAGGAAGTAGTAACCAAAGCACGAGTACTAAGGTTTATTATTTGGTATCTGCCTTAGGCCCTTCCACTGCTCACCGTAAGCACCGAGTAAACATGTTAGCAAAGAAGCTTAGAGGAAAGATCCCTCAGCTTTAACTAAGTAAGGGGGAAAGGCAGGGCTCCATGAAAGACTGGACAGTTAACCAGCACCTTGGAGACCAGCCATGGATAACAGGAAACACCATGTCGAGTTCACAACATGGGGAAAGGAGTCAATGTGATCAGTGGAAACGTAGGGCTAAGTAGTGATGTAATATGTAATACAGTAAAGAATACGGACATACCAAAAAACCAAGAGAAAGAGGGCAGTAGGCAGTTTATGGGAATTTTAGAAAAATTACATGAAATGAAAATGCCGAGGAAAACCCCTGGCTTGTGAGGTGGGGAGACACTGATTAGCATTATGGAGGCTCTCTCTGAAAAGGGAGGAAACATAAGTATGGAACTGATGTTTTCATTCACCATCTTTGGCCATTAGGATCTTTCTCATTGGTGAAGACATGAGTTGATTTAGAAGCTGGAAAAGATATTAGTCATCTCTGCAAAGAGATGAAACCCACTGGAGACAAGATTAATGTCTCCCCTCGGGAATTTTAAATAATGGTGGCAGGGTCACAAAATGGAGAGCAAGAGAATATGTATTCAAGTCATTAAAAATATAATTCAGAGCTGGAGAGATGGCTCAGCACTCAAGAGAGCCCATTGCTCTTGCAGAGGACTCAGCTCGGTTCCCAGCGCCCACGTGGCAGCTCACAGTTGTGTGTAACTCCAGCTTCAGGGAATCAGACACCTTTTGACCTCAGTGCCAAGCAGGTGTGTGCTGCACACACATACATGAAGGCAAACACTCATATACATGAAATGCAAATAATCTTAAAGATACAGCTCAGAGCTGGAGAGGTGGCTGTTAGTAACGTTTTCATGTTGCAAATATGAGCAACTTGAGTTCAATTCCAAGAACCCACTTAAAAACACTGGGTGTTGTAGTGTGCATTTCTAATCCCAGCACTGAGGAGATGGAGGCAGGTGGATCCCAGGGCTCCTGGCCAGCCAGCCTAGCCTATCCTGACAAGCCCCAGATAATGAGGAGCCTTGACTCAAAACCCAAAGGGATGGCTCCTGAGGAATAAGACCTGCCTGGACTGAACAGCTTTGAACTTACCCTGACTGGGTCATGAAGAAACAGACACACATGCACCCATATGGAAAAGCAGGGGTGGGTGGGTGGTAAGCTCTGATGGACACACACCAGCAGCCTGGGGTGCTGGTTACTGAATCTCAGTTGGGGGCTCGCTGTAGGGGAGCAGTCCTAGGCTGCAGTCATCTTGGAGGAGAAAACTATGCTTCATACTTTCTGCATACACTGTCAACATCCATTTTCAGACCAGGGAAAGTTCTTGCGATCCCCATGGGTCTAAGGCCTGGGGTCCTTGACATGGCGGCTGCTCATGTCAACAACACGCATTCACTCAGGATGCCATCCCCCTCCCCACAAACACCCAAGGTTGACTTCTGACCTCTGTACATGGACACTTGCCTGTGCACCTGCCCACACACAGCACATGCACCCACATGAACACATACATTAAAAAGTATGGCTCTTTCTTAGAAAAGTGTGTATGATACGTTGCTACCTGAAGAAGCAGGATGCAAGTTAACGGGTACGGAAAGGTGTACCTAAAACGTTAGGGGTGCTCTCTAGGTGGTACCATTCTAATTTTTCACTTTCTCTGTCATCCCTGTAGAGCTGGCTGAAGCCAGTCTCCATTCCTTGAAGCTCAGGGCCCTTCTGTTTTGACACAATTGCTGTGGGTCACATTGGGCATCCTCCTACAGAGATCCGAAGAACACAGTCTCCAGAGTCAAGCTGACCCAAGGGCTACGCAGGCATTGTTTTTTCACTCCCTGTGCCATCTGGCTCCAGCAACGACAAGACCTTTCTGGGCCTCAATAACTTCATCTGTGAAATGAAGGTAATAACAGTATCTACCTAACAGGATGTTGCAAGGATCAGAAATAATATCTGTGAAACGCTCAGTGCCTGCTGCCCACAGGGTACTCCGTCTAGGAGAGGGAAGCGTTCATCGGAGGCAAAGGGCAGAGGCTTCAGAAAATGCTTCTTCTTAGCAGATCCTTCCTCTGTCACCGCAGCAGTTCCCCGTGTCACACACAGTCCATCTTCTCAGACAGTAAGACTATACTTCTTCACTCTCTGAAGTCATGGGCGACCATGTAATAAACCTCGGCCATCAGTGTGGACAAAGGTAACACGTGACCAGTGACTGTCAGCCAGGGTCTATTTTTCCATCTGCCACTACAACCAGCAGTGCTCAGGCTGTGTCTTCCGGAGCATGGTATTGGGAAGAATGCAGAGTCTGCAGTAACCCTTGAGAGAGATGTAAAGGAAAAGCAAGTCTGGGTTTTAGGCCACAGAAAAATCTGGAGCTCCTTGGGGCTGATGCCTTGTTTAACTCGTTCTGGGAGGAGATGGGGCCACTTCCTAGTATTGAGACCTTGAGAGAGGTATTCACCTGCTCCGGCAGCCATTCCTTCCCCTGTAAAATATAAGTGTGGCATTCTCAATCCACGGGTTGGAGAAGAAAACGGGTGCATGTTTGTAGAGGTTCATGTTGCGCCTGGTAACTGGTGAGGACACGCAAAGGGACAGAATCTCTGTCATCTCACCATTTCCGCTTCCCTCCCCAGCAGCTGAGTGAGACCAGCTATCAGTGCTGATGGTATCTGCTGGTGCCAGTCCCTTTTCTTAACGTGTCTGCATATTCGTGTGTGTGGTATGTGTGTATATGCAGGTGTACATGCATGTATGTGGGGGGGGGGGAGCCAGAGAAACAATTTCAGGCAACATTCCGCAGGTGGTACACTCCTTTTCTCTTTTGAGACGGGGTCTCTCTCTGGCCTAGAACTCCACAAGTTAAATTAAGCTGTCTGGGGAGTGAGCCTCAAATATCCGTTTCTGCCTCCCCAGTCCTAGGATTGCAGGCTACCCCGCAATGGCTCGCTGGCTTGTTTGTTTGTTTTTCATTGAAAATTAAACTCAGGTTCTCATGATTGCAAGGCAAGTACTTGGCCAAGACTGAGCTGTCTCCCCAGCCCACCCTTTGCATCTGGACCATTGGATTTGCTTCAACTGCAGCCACAGAACTTGCGATTTCCTCAAGAGGCAGAAGAGTCAGTGTGGGTAAGAGCTCCCACACACGTACGGATAATCTCCTTCCATCCTCGGCAGAGGTACCACATGGTCAAGACCATATGGCAGTAGAGTCTGTCTACCACCATAGCCAAGAGAGACCTCTGAGGAACCAGAAACACCCAAAGGACCCAGGACCACAGACTGTGACTGTGCCGGTGGGTGACGACCCCAAGATAATAGCCACCAGTTTCTTCTGGTATAAAACCAGGTTCTGCTGGAGCCACACTTGTAAGGCTAGCACCCAGGAGGTGGACACAAGAGGACCTCAAGTTTGAAATCTGCCTGGGCTACATAATTGAATCCTGTCTGTAAATAATAAACAAATATTAAAGAAATGATCTTAAATGAAGAATCACTAGACTAGAACCAGTGTCCTTTCCCTCTTAGTCTCAAAATTTAACGGATCTCTCATGCGGGAGAGAGAGTACATTATGTGGCTGGGTGGCCCTGGTGCTCTCTCCGCCTCCCTGCTTGGGAGGACCACGTAACCACATCTGCATAAGCAGGGTAGCCTACAATTCAGACAGACAATGGGCAGTCCCCGGAGGGAGTTTGGACACACCTCTGAGAATCAGGAGCGTGGAGTGGCTCTCCTCTCCAGGCCCTCAGCAGGGCCTATGGGAGCAACCTCCCAGTTGGAAATGGACTGGAAGAACAATGGATTCCCAGGCAGTGCCAAAGGCGTCCTATTGCATAGATTTCTCAAGGCTGACGCGGACTCAAGGCTCTCAGAGGCCATCTTCACCACACCCAAGAGAGAGTCCCCCCACGAAGTGGGTGATGGGCATCCGTGTTTTCACAGCAGTGAGGGGTTCCCCCGCAGCTACTCTGCTCAGCCTTAGAGTGGAAGGACGGTGAAGCGGGCAACATTAAAGCTCCTCTGCTGAACCCCTGTAGGAAACATGGTCCTTCTAGGCAGAAGACTGGGAGATCCTGCTGAGTCTGGCCGTGCCTGTGGAAGGAAGGGTGGTAAGCAGGGGACCACACAGCCACTTCGGTTTCCCCACAACCAGAACACTGCCGCTTCTTCATCTCCAGGCCAGCCATGCTGAGCCAGGCATTCCGGTCTGCTCCTGCCACCCATCAGCATCTTCCTAAGGACCGCTTTCATTATGTCGATTTCTCATAAATCAATCAATCAATCAATCTAGCACATTCTAGAACATCTGTAACACAGCTAAGGACAGGAGCAATATGGCTGTTGCTACCCTGCTGCTCCTATTTGAGGCAGAAGTCCACTCCCAAACTGCTTCCTCCCTAGCTGGACTCCTCTTCCTTCACCTTGCCATCAGTTAGGTTTTATACACATAACCAGGAGCAGTGGCCCCTGCTTATAAACCCAGCACGTTGAAAGGCTGAGACAGGCAGATTGCTGCATGCGCAAGGCTAGCCTAAGCTTCACAGTGAGTTCAAGGACAGATTGCGTGTATGGTGTCCTGGCTCATAAAATAAAAATGAAAATTAAACCCACAGGCAAGCAGATAGCTGTGCTCCGGGACGACATCCCCTGATGGCAGACACTCTACAGCCCACGCAGCCCCCTCCAAACTAGCCCCACTAATTCCTCATGGGTCAAAACTTTGCAAAGGGGCGCACGGACAAGGGTATTTTGAAGGTGTCTGCTTTGTACTTTTTTAAAACACCTGTCTGCCACAAGGGCTCTTTCTAAAATGACCCTTTCTAAGAAAGGACCTTCCTTGCTCACATTCTCAGTCTCCCTGAGACTCCCGGCTCTAGAGTTTTAAAATCCATCTGAGCTGGGTGTGGTGGCTCATATTTCCATAGATCAGAGGCCAGGGCATCAAGATTTCCTTGCATTCAAGGCTAGCCTGGGCTACACACTAAGTTCCAAGCCAGCCTGAGCTACAGTGTGAGGCTTTCTTTCAAAAATTTTGCATAATAAAATAAAATAATTTGTCTAGACACCAAATAATAGGAACTGTGTGTTCACAGCAGGGAGCTCCAAGGCCTGTGTGATAGTTTGCAAGGGCCGGTAAAACAACTTATCAGAAGCTAGGGACTATGACAGTACCAACTTACTGTCTTCCAATGCTTCGGGGTAGAAGTCCAAAACTGAAGTATTAGCCTGGCTAGCTCTTCTGAAAACTGCGAGAGAGGAATGTTCTAGACTTCTTTCCTTAGCTTGTAGATGGCTTGCTCCTTGTGTCTCTTTACACCATCTTCCCTCCATGTCTGGCTCTACCCAGCTTTCTCTTAAGAGCTACCTTATTACCTCACCTTAGCTAATTACATCTACAAAGTCCTGTGTCCACCACGGTCACAGGGGTGGGGTAAGGAGTTCAACGTGTGACCTTGAGAAACACGCAGTTTCGCCCACAATGGATTGGGTAGCAAGCCTTTTGTAAATCCAGTGTTGTAACACTTTGTACTGATTATCAGGTTGGCAGGATCTTGAATCACCATGGAGACAGGTCTCTGGGCATGTCTGCCTGGGATTTTCTTGATCAGGTTAATTGGGGTAGGGAGACCCACCTTAACTGTCAGACCAAATAGAAGAGGGGAGACAGGCCTGGCTCCAGCGTCTGTCTGTCCGTCTCTGCTTCCTGACCACAGATGCAGTGTGGCCCACTGTCTCTGGCTATCCCTGCCAGGACCCCTTCTCCAGGAGGAACCGAACCCCGGAACCGTGAGCCTGTGAGCCTTGCATACTTTTGTCCAAGATCTTGTCCCAGCGATGCAAAAAGCAACTAATGAAGGTGCTTTCCAATGACTTAATGTCAACATAAGCAAAAGAGGGTCTCTTGAAGCTGTCATCTGACTGACTTTTAAACAGATTAGCATGGCGTGTGGGGCAAATCATTTAGAGTGAGTTCCAAAAATCCAAGGGTGCTTTCCCAGTGACCCTCTGCACATTCCACCTCCTCCTACGCAGCGCGAGGGTTTCTTAACTCTAAAAAAAAAAATAAATAAAACAAATTAAAATTAGAACTGATGCTGCTGACTTTTGTGATGATAGCAATCTGGCTATTTATCCACAACCACGTAACATTTGAAAAAAGGACAGCACTGTTCCTCTTATTAAAAAAAAAAATACAACCTTTCAATAAAACTTTCCCTTTTTGCCAGCACTTAGCAAGATTTTCCATGCACTTAAGGTGCTCTGATCAGCCACGTGCTACTACACATTGCGAAGATAACTCAATCCTGGGAACACTTAGAGCCTTAAGTCGGGGGAACTTAAAAATGTATACGTTTTCATTCTTATACATATATTTGATAGACAAAAGTACAACATGATATTCAGAAGAGACTTTATGTCATAATTATATTACATTAGCATAAGAGTCTAAGTACAGCGGAAATAAAATTTCTAAGAGAAAACAGAATACAATTTTTCTTTGCTCAAGAGAAGCCTGTGTGTTTTTCCTTCAGTGAACAATGAAGGTAGCAAACTGGGATGAGATTTTGAGGTCACTTATGGACATTTACAAGAGTGATGTCACCATTTTACTTTAAAATATCAGCATGTACAATATGCTAGATATTATTACATTGGCAGCAATATTTAAGTTTATGATCAAATTCTACACATCCATTCTACACTACACAAAGAGAAGCCGGGCTCTCTTTACATTTATTTTGTACTTATTCGTGGGAAGGGCATAGATATTGAGGTCAGGGGATGACTTACGGGAGTTAATTCTCTCCTTCCACCACGTGGGTTCCAAGGATCAAACTCAGGTCATCAGGCTTGGGGCCAAGCATCTTTATCTGCTGAGCCGTCTCACTGGCCTAAGAGCATAGTTCGTTAAAGTATTTTAGGGTCCTTGAGGAAGAAATGCATTCAAAACTCTTAATTCATATGGCGCCCTCTTCTCTTTTGTTCTTTCTTAATGTGGTCCTCGGTAGCTTCCCGGGAATCCATGGACACTGAATAGTTTGTATCGGGACTCACTTTTCTTGCCCGCTGGTGGAGTGGTGGGGCGCGTGCTTGGGATCTTTTCTCCTGAGAATGACTGGATAGCGTGAAAGGCGCGCAGCCAATCACAGCCAATCACAGGCGCCATGCGCTCTCCTCCAAAGGCTCAGGGATCGCTGCAGAGGAGCAAAGGAGCAGAAAGAGTTCAAGAGCCAGAGGTGGGGAGTGTGAAAAGGAAACAGTGTCTTCTGGGCACTGCAGCTGCACCTATGAACTCACAGTGGTTGTGACAGTGTGCTGAAGACCTGTACAAGCCCAAGCCGGGCCACCTCCCAACGTGGAGAGGAGAGCTGGGTAGGAAGTCCACCCCGCTAGGAAAAGAGCTAATAGCAATTCTTAGCTGCTGGGGGGAGGAAGGGTCCCTTTCCTCTAAGAGTGTAGACCTGGATAATTCAACCACCTGTTGGTGGAAGGCTACCCATTGGTGAATATGTGGGCACTTCGAATTGTCCTTGAAGGCAGTGGTGGCAGCAGGAGTGGGGGGAGGGGCACAAATTTAGAAAGGAAGAGGGGTAGATTCAGAAAAAGTTAGGCGGGAGAGGGTGAATATGATCAAAACATGCACAAAATTTGCAAAGAACTAATAAAACATATAATAACATGATATAAATAACATAAAAATAACATAATAATAACATAAACTAATAAAAATCATATCATTTTAAGCAGAAAAGTACGTGGTCCTAAAACTGTGTGGGGAGGTACTGCTTCACTTCTTGAAAGCCTCTTATCAAAGAAAAAGCGGGAGAGGGAGAGAAGAGAAAGAGAAAAACAGCCGCGTGAAGGTATCCTGGAAACATTTAAACAGCTGTGCCCTGCTAGCCATGGAAAAAGCAGTAAACGATTCCTCAAAATAAATTAGAATAACAGTCCCATGGAGCCAAATAATCTCATTTCTAGGTATATGACCCCAAAATCAAAAACGGGGGATCTTGAAGAGGTATTTTTATTGGCAGCGCCTTTCACAGCCGTCAAAATGCAGACGCAATCCATCGACAGATAAATGGCTAAACAAACCGTGGTTTATCTTTACTGTGGAATATTACTTATCTTTAAAAAGGAAGGGAATCTGGACACATGCTGTAGATGGATGAACCTTGAAAAAATCCCGAGGGAACGAAGCAGTCATATCAGGACAACGCTGTGGTTGTGCTGATACGCGGTGCCTAGGTGCTGAGTAGCTACTTTTTCCAAACTAAGACACTACCTCCTGGAGGGAAGGAGGCTTATAAATCTCAGGAAGCTGCATGCCTTTAATCCCAACACTCTCAGGAGGCAGAGAGAGGCAGATCTCTGTGAGTTCAATGTCAGTTCAAGGTCTACAGGGTGAGTTCCAGAGCAGCCAGAGTTATAACAGAGAAACCCTATCTCGAAAACAACAAAACACAAAACAAAACAAAAAGAAAAAAACAAAAACAAAACCCCAAAAAAAGACGCAGGAACCTGACCTAATTTAGAAGGCTCAGGAAACTCCCAAAACTTACAAGACCCAGGACCCTCCAAAGCTCATGGTACCGCCCCCTGAGGTTATATGAGCTGTAAACAATCAGTGGTAGAGAAAGGGCTGTTCTGGGGAACTGACTACCAGCTCAAGGCCGCAGCTAAGACACTCCTGCTCCTGGAAGTAACCCCTCGCCCATGTTTCTTTAAGTAACCACTATAAGCTTGCATGAAAGCATCTCTTCAGTCTGGTGTTGGTGTAGATAGAATCAACAAGCATTTGTTTGAATTTCCCCAGGAAACCTCATATAATAGACTAGTTAAACTCATGAAAACAGGTCATAGAATGGTAGTTTCTCAGGACTGGGAGGAGAAACTCATGGGATACTGAATTGCACATTTGTAAGATGAAAAAAAAATCTGGAGATAGATGTTGTAGATGATTTTACAACAATTCAAAAATCTATGGTCTTTGGACCAGGGAGACGTGGGTTCAAATCCAGCATTTCCTTAGTTTATGATTTTGAATGAGTTGCCTAAAATCCTTGAGCCCAAGTTTCTTGCTATCCATAAGAAACAAAGATGCCACAGTTGGGAGGTTGTTCTGAGAATGAAAACAGACCCATAGCGAATGCTGTGTTATGCCGCCAGAATCCTACTTAATTGCCCTAGCTGCTGAGGTGTCAACCAGAGGTGGCCGTAGCCCATGTTGTAAGCCCTCTTGGGAGGCAGTGAGCTGTCAATACCAGCTTGCAAGGTCCAACTCTCTTGCCTCAGTTTGGGAAAGGGTCATCTGTACCCCATATTCTCCAGCCAGAGCAGCTGAGGTTTCTGGGAGCTTCCAGTTGTCCCAGGATGAAACTGAGATACTTTTCCTATGGGAAATATCTCTGCAAGGCTCAGCCTTTCTCTCCAGCTCCCCGTACACACACCCATTCCAGCCACCTCAGGGATTCCAAGCTCCATATTACCACTGTGCCTCTACACGTACTGTTTGTTCTGCCTGGAGCTCACACCCTCCCAGGCTTGGAGTAGCTCACTTCTTCCCTGCTAAGTCACATGTCTGCCTGAAACCACTTCATACACGTACCCCCGGCCCTCACAGTCTCTTGCTTTGTTGTTCTTCATCATAGCTATGACCTTTGTCTGCATTGATCATGTATGTTTATGTGTTTATATGCACTAGAACAATTTCCGAAGGCAGGAACTTACCCTGCCCTGTGCCCTGGGGTGCTTCCAGAACTGGGATACCTGACATAATAGGCACTGAAGAAATATTTATGGAAAGAATTAAGGAATCCGAGATAACGTGCACCAAGCACCTAACTCAGCAGGGTCTCCATCCATGGCACACATGATTATTATTTTATTGTTTCTTGTCTGTCCAGCTCAGACAGTGAATGTCAGACTGTCCATCTTTTGTTTGTCTTTCTAGGCACAACACCACTCCACGAGTAATCTTTACCCAGACTGGATGTGTTCTACAGCCAATGGTAGAAGAGGACTGCGATGATCTCTGCCCATTGGCTCCTTGGTTCTATTCCATCGGAATGGCCAGTGTTCCATCACAGATTGTCAGGACACCAGCCATCACTTCCCAAGGAGGTGTTAGAGATCTCCTGCCAAAGCAGGATCTGCGTTGAAGCCGAAGGTTGGGGGGGGAGTCCCCCCCCCGCCCCCGCCCCTGACATCTCTATACTTAAATCATGTAACATCTTTAAATATCACCTAACAGAAAGGGAGGTGATAGATGTGCTCGCCGCCCCCGACTCACTTAAAGCACACTGCTGTCAAAGCAGGAGAGAGGAGAGAGGATCCTTCTGCGCCTGTTCTGGAGTCCATTCGCCCATCAGTACCCATGTCCCCTTTCTCTCCCTGGCTCCATCCTCCTGAAGGCCTAGTGGGTGTGCCCTGTGTGCTGTAAGGTGTTATTGCCATTTGACATCCCTTTTGTGGCTGTAAAACGGCAACACTGTGGGTGTTATGACCAGTGTATCTCCTGCTTTGCCACAGTCGGAGAGAGGCGTGCACCCGTACGCATGCGTGATGAAAGCAAAAGGAGCCCACTGAGTTCTGTAAGCAGTTGGGGAGGACACTTGGCTCTTACTCCTATTTTGTGGGTGAAAGAAAAGCCAAGAAAGAGAAGCTGTGTCCTTTCTACTAGGAGGGGAGGAGTTCTGGCTTGGAGCTAAAAAATGGAGCACTCCCTTAGGGAGTTGCTCCTCTTGGAGTTGGAGATGCCACTCAGTGGGAAAGTTCTGTGTTCGATTCTCAGCATTTCAAGAAAAATGGGCGGGAAAAGTAAGACGACTGGTAGTAGCCAGACATCAGGCCTTACGTTAGGGAAGCTGACATTTAGGAACTGAGTCTTGACAGTTGGATGTAGCTGACATTCCCCCAGAGGGGAATCACCAAACTGGAATTTGAGCTAAGGCCCCTTGGGTGGTCTTGGGTCTTATTCCTTCCCAGTATCTTCAATAATGCATCACAGTGCTACATGCCCTTGGGCTGGTGGCCTGCTCTGAAACTTGCTTGTCTCCTTAATATTAGGCTGCCTCTCTGCCACTTCCTTCATTTGTAAATGTAATTTGTCATTAATAGTAGCAGGCTTAGGAGGGGCGCACAGGTGCCCAGTGCTCGTGCGGAGATCAGCGGACAGCTTCCAGGACTCAGTTCTCTCCTTCCTGCGTCTGCGTCCTGGGGATGGAATTCAGTCATCTGGCTTGTGCAGCAAGCGCTCTTACCTGCTGAGCCCTCTCATCTGCCCTGGGCTCTACTTCCGAAAAAACAACAGCTGTAGAAAGTTGCCCAACTAGATTAAAAGTACCATCAACTGAGGATGGAGAGATGACTCGGAGCGTAAGTACCCTTACTCTCACAGAGGACCCAGCTCGGTTCCCAGCACTCACGAGGTGGCTCACCACCACTTGCAATTCCAGTTCCAGAGGATCTGATGCCCCTTCTGGCTTCCTCTTATACTGCACACACCTGCTGCACATACTTAGGAATATACACACGCACATTAAATAAGTATTTTAAAAATATTATCTATCTACAGTAATTCAACCAAGGAGGTGAGTTATGAAACAGAGCTCAGAAATCAACACAGAGGATGAGAAAGGAAGTTTTCCAGTCAGTAGAGGAAAACCAGATTGTTCCATATGCACGCTGCAAACCCTGGTGAGTTCAGCTACTCATAGGTGCCCAGAGATGTTGCTTATTGATTCAAATAGGGTCCTATCCACAGCTTCCACCGTGGCTGTGAAGACAAGAGACTCAGAGTAAGTTTCTGAGTTCTGCAATCCTTTTTCTTCTTTCGTCTTCCATCTCACAGCGTTCCAACTGGAGGGCCGCCCACCACCTCCTGCAGTACTTCCAGATTCACCAAGTGCCACAGAGCGGGGCAGGTGTCTTGTTCTACTTTCTGTACATGGACCCCAGAGGTTATGTCCCCAGCTGCTATGGCCAAGTGAGACAGAGACATAGGCTTCCTGATGCCCTGGGCTGTGGTCTTACCACTCAACTTTATATTTAATGTCCCCCACTGCTACCTGGTGTTCGCACCACACAGCATAACGGAAAACAAACAGCATGCTTGCGCTGCCTTGAACACGGTTTCCATGTGGGTTTCCAGCGTTTGTCCTCAGGACACATATTCTTACATAATTACACATTGAAAGGATAGGCTGGGCTTTTGTACCCACCCCCATCCCCTCACCCCTCCACCCCAGTCTCAGGGCGAGGGGTGACCTCTAGAAACCAAGACTCCAGATCGATGTAAAAACACGAGGCTTTTATTATCCAATGCATTGGGGTCATCTCTCACTTACCCTGGAAGTCAGAATAGGAGAAATGAGCCCGAGGATCTTCCGGCTAGACTTTTTAAAAGGGAGCAAGGACTCTCTCTCTGACTGATCAGAACCCAGGCACTGGATTGGCTTGTTGGCAGCAAGGAGCTCTGGGAAAACAGAGAGGTTTATGGGATAGTGGGTACTTAATAATGAGTACTTATAGTAAATGGAGGTTAGTGCCTTTACCACTAGGGGCGCTGGACTTTTCAACATCATGGCTTCATTACAATTTAGGACTCCATTTTTCTACTTTCTGTGTCTTAAGTCAACAAATTGCTCACAGTTTTGTAGGAATGGTTGGTGACTGTCTTTCCTCTCCCTCACATGATCCTCTTCTGTCAAGACACCCATGTAAATCTCCGTCCCTAATCCAATTGATCATTAGCGAGCCCCCTTCCCCTGGGTGTTCAGCTGTGTGTCTCTCTCCCCACAGTGAGGAGTCCTGTTGCTTTCCCCAGGCCTTGGGTGACCACAGCGTGATCTTGGTTTCCTCTGTTTCAGGACTTCTCTCTTAGCCAGCAGCCTTTCGGCAGCCTCTGCCCAGGAGCCTGTAGCCAAAGGAGGCATCTGTTGCCTTCTCTGGGTTTCTGGCCTCTCGGTTCTGCTCAGAACTCACTTCTTGGTCTGTATGTAAACCTGTGGCTTCCACATTTAGCTGCAGGACAGTCATTGTACAAACCATGAATCATTCCCAAGGTTTCCTCTGCGGCTAGGGAGAAATTGCCCTTGAAGGCCACCGTTATCCACACGGTGTGACTCACAGACAGCAGGCTCTGCAGGGAATACTAAATCAGCCATTGTTTTCAATCACCCAAATGACTTGGTGATTCAGACAGGTGCTCTCCAGAGTTAACGGTCCACTCAGAAGATGGCACAGCCTCATGGAAACACCTCCTAATCAGTCTCTGAAAACTGGTCTCTGAAAACAATAGAGGCAGAGACACAGAAAAGGGGCATTTTCAGTTAGTGCCTGTCCTAAATACTCCACGAAGTCAAATTAGCTCTATTTTAAATAGGAGTCCAGAGGTCTTTTGTTGTTTGGAGGTGTGTGTGTGTGTGTGTGTGTGTGTGTGCGTGTGTTGTGTTTATTTGAGACAAGGTCTTGCTATATAGCTAAGGCTGCCTCAGCCTTCCTATAATGGCAATCATAGTAAAAATTACGATAAAAATAGTATTCCAATAGTCTGTCAACAACCATCTGTTAAAAACCTCTCCATGATGCTGTGGAGAGCTCTGAAGGAAGTTCACAACCGTGCTGCATCCCACAAGACCAGCCTCTGAGCACGTCTCACCGCAGACAAGCGCTCTGGTGATATCTGCTCAAAGACAGTAATATCCTATTTTACAAAGGGTCGGCTTTGATAAGGCTTCAGAAACGCACAGTAGTAACGGGTACAGACGCCATGGACTGAGGTTCACCTTCAGACATCTAACGTGCAAAGGGAAGGAAATGTTGTAGGATATTTCATAGTTACGGATAATATTTCTGAAAGCTGCCCTTGTAGCACGGAGAGGATTCGCTTCCTACCTGTAACAATGGAGTGGCCACCCAGTTCTCCATATGAATGGGCCATTCCATAACCTTAAGGCAGATGAAGGTTAGGCTCCATTAATTTGTATATTGGAGGGCTAGGTGGGGACAGGGAGGATTTGGAATGAAAAAGCACCTGGGGCTGGGGCAGGAGGAGGAGAAGCAGGAGGAGAAGCTGAGGATAGAAGAAGAATGGGGAAGAACAGTGAGGGAGAAACATGGAATGAAGTCTCTGTCTAGCCGCCTGGGTGTTGAATCCCTGAGAACTGACATGGCTTGTAATTAATAAAAAGCATTGAGAAAAACCAACGCTGGACTCTTACTAAGCGATTTAACACCAACCATTTAACAAGGAAAAAATTAGTTCTCCTAGAATTTTGTTTTATCTATTAGCAAATCAAAAGTTTAAAAATTTTAAGCATTAAGGAGCTTCTACTAGAAAAAAGAAACCCTAATTTCATTTTGATAGCAAAGAGAGAAGCAAACAAACTGTTGATTTAGCACCTTACCATTGAACATGACTTTTTAGAATTCATTTTTATTTCTTACAAGTATAGTGTGTGCCTACACTAATATACGTGCTTGTCTGGTGCCCACAGATGTCAGAAGATGTTGCTGGATCCCCTGGAACCTGAGTTGCAGACAGTGATTAACCACCATGTGGGTGCTGGGATCCAAACCCAGGTCCTCTACAAGGGCAGCAAATGTTATTATTAACCACTGAGCCTTCTCTCCAGTCCCTCGGTGTGACTTTTCATTATCTGGCCATGACAGGTTAAAATGGCCAAGAATATTTGAAGACTGTGCTTTTGTGAGGTGCAGCCACTGACAAGACTTGAAGCTTATGGTGGCTGTAATGCAGAAGAGGCGTTCTCGGCGCCAACCTGCAGGACTCCGGTCACCAACCACATCAATAGCACGGTCAAAGCAGGACTGCATTGTAGCAATTGTCCCATGCGAAACGCGAGGCTCTTCATGTGGATAGGTGTTGGATAGGGTTAATTGCTGAGCAACTGGAATTAATAAAAATACAGCTTTGATTCCCAGGATTGTGAGCTGTGAATTACCTTCGATCAGGAGGTTTAACTCCCATGCGACATGCCAGTCGTGGAGTGTAAGCTGCTAGGGTGAGCTGCAGCTCATATGTGGGCTTGGATTGTTACCACAGATATTTGTAAGCCTAGACCTTGAGTGGCTGTACACGGTATGCCTTTGGACTTCAATTATTTTTAAAAACTTAACTCTGTTCTGCTAACCCTTACCACTGAGATCGGCGCTGGCGTGAACACAGCGCGACGACCTGCGCGGCCCCTCTCACCTGCCAACTTCATAGTTACTGAAATTCTCTCACTCTTCGCTGTCGTTTGGTCTTAGTTCTCCAGAGTTAGGGCTGCGTGGGAGATGGCTCATAAACTGGGCATAAGTTTCTGGAGATCCGTACCAGACAGAGCAGCGGTGGCGTTAGCGATATCGTGGTGACTGAGCTGATGTTTCCATCCTTACTTTGTGTTTTAGATGATAAGAATGTTCTGCTCTCCCCATTACAATTTCTTCCCCAGCAAGACAGGTGGACTGAAAGCAAACGGGCAACGTGGTATCCAAATGATGAAAGGATCACAAGTAGGAATGTTTAAGGGTGTTAAGAGTGCTAGAAAAAGAAGAGAAGGGAGAAAGGGAAGGGAAGGGAGAGGAAGGGAGGGGAGGAAAGGAAAAAGGGAAAAGAAAGGAAGAGTTAGTGAGACTGACGAGCCCAGCATGGTGGCACATACCCCTAATCCAGGACCAGAACCTGAGAGGTTCTCACATTCATGATCAGCAAGGTCTATATATGAGATGCGTGTCTCAGGATGAAATTCAGCATATTTAAAGGGGCTCAGAATGTGCCCCGTGATAGAATGCTTGCCTCACATGGGTTACAAACAGCGCTGGACTCAGTCTTCAGACTGTAAAAAGAGGGAGAAAGCAAAAGGAAGAAGACTGAACAAACGGCATGGTAAACGTCAATTGCGGGCACAAGGCAGACCCTCACTGAATGATTTTAAATCAGTAATTCCACTAATGAAGCTAAGATGTTAATCTAGCACACACATATCACCCCAGACTCAGGTGGCCGAGGCAGGAGGAGCCCACGTTTAAGGCCAGCTGGAGCTTGTTGCATATTTGAAGAAATTAGACAAAAGGGACTAGGAGGAGTGAGACCTTGTAGGTGGGGTTCTACGCTCTCTGCTCAGTTCTGTCTGGCTTATACCTTTAGCTAAGTCTCGTGTGTCTTTATTACTATATAGCCAGACTTATTAAATGGGTACAAGATACCAACACAAACACATATTGAAAAAAAACCTTAGTATTAAATCAAAGTCTATTGCCCAGGTCAATATCTTTGACACATCATAAGTAGAAGCAAATAATAGTAAGGATGTCTGAAAAAGTCGTAAGGATTCATACTATTAGCAAACAAACAAAAAGCCTACAATATGCGTAAGTCTGTATCCAAATATACATAAACAGTTTAAATTAAATTTCTCACCTGCGCTGATGATGTGCCTTCCACCAAAGACCATCTAAAGAAGAAAAACCAACCCCAGACATAAGAAGTCCTCTTTGGAGTTGCTGGTCAGGGTTGTCCAAGACACTCCCAAATATTACAGGCTATTGCTATTGCTCTTGGTTCCCTCCCAAAGGTGGAAGGTAAGTCCCTATTGCTGAAGACACCATGCACTTCACATACAGGGCCCAAAGGCCGCTGAGTTAGAACTGACCTGAAAACCTACTGTCTGAAGAGTAGTTTTCATGGTACCAGAAGTCACCATTCAGCTTCCAAAGGAGGGAAGCAACCAACCGTCCCACCCAGCTTGTACGCCTATAAATCACAACAGCAGTGTGGCACAGTGTCCCCAAGGATACAGTAGTGGTACACATACCTTGGTGATAACCAGCCGCTCTCTACTTGTACTTAAGGCCCAATCAACAAGAGGGAAATGATATCTAGTACTGGAACACTAGCCAATTACCTGGGGCTAGTGGAGTCACGGAGCTTGGAAGGGAATTTACAACCACCGCTTTACTAAACCAGAATAATGCCTCACTACGTTTTAAATATTTGTTCTTACACCTACAGATAAGTGTAATCCTCACCTTTCATCAAGGAAACTTCTCTTTGCAACAGACAGAGACCATTACAGAAAACTGCAACCGATCACAGTGCAGAGCTGTGGAGCCCAGTTCCCCCGGGGATTTCTGCAAAATACTTCCACACCCAAGGGTCTGGGAATGTGCGGAAGAAGAGACAGAAAGATTGTAAGAGACGGAGGATCAGAGAGTTAGCTGTGAGATTGTGTCTCCTGGGAATGTCAGGAGCTACACCCATAAAGTCTCACCAACAAGACTACCTAACCTTAGCGGAACAAAGACAATAGACACGCCAGAGGGGAGGGGCGAGGAGGCAGAGACCAGGGGCCTCAACCCTACACAAAGAAGCTACAGGCAACTAAGGAACGCTGAGAGTGGGAGAAATAGTCTTCTCCAGGGCAGTACGCACCAATTAGCTATCAAGACCAAATGAAAATATACATGCAAGTCACATTATACAGACTAAACAGGGTCTACTTACATATTTAGGAACATATCTTTATGTGTATATACATTTTGCTTGTAGCAACAATTAATGAAAAAAGAGGCCATGAAATTGAAAGAGAGCAAAAAGGTGCATATGGGAGTGTTTGGAGGGAAGAAAGGGAAGGGGGAAATTATGTAATTACAACCTCAAAAGGCAAAAGAAATCATTTTTAAAAATTTAAAAGACATTCTTCAAATTAAAAAAAGAAAGAAAGAAACCACAGTTGAGATCAAACTTGGATGCATGAGCTTACACTACAACATTGATCTTGCCCGGGTATTCTTTTGTCCATTGTTGTAATTAATGCACCTGCTGTAACGTTTTCTTTATATGATTTGACTTCATTGTCAAGTTAGAGAGGTAGCTTTGAGAATCACTGATTCCATGAAATCCAGCCAAACTCAGGAGGTCAAACCAGTCTCTGAAGCCAGGGCACTCATCTCCTTCCCACGCAGGAAAGCCCACTCACACCAACCACAGGGTGAAATTTCTGGTACCAAGTCAAAAACAAAATTGCACACAGTCACTTAATAGGAGCGTTTATCTGTTAAGGTACCAGCTATGCTTATTAGTTCCCTGCATGTTGGCCTTTGTGTGAGCAGAGACCTGCAGACCCAGCTACAAGCTGGTTTGTAAATGCTTTTCATCAAAGTGTTGGCAAAAGCTAATGGCCTAGATGAGCCTCTTTCTCAATGCTAATGAGTGGTGCATCTAGAAGCAGAGCAGCCCTGGGCCCCGGTTGACCGCGGAATGAAGCGGCCAGTTGGCAATAGTGAAAGAGAAAAACTGCTCTTATATACACAGGTCTTTATTTTAATTTGGTACGGGGACAGAAGTCACTGCAGAACCGGAGACTTCTAGGATCTAGGCAAATCTAAAAGGGAGCCCCTAAAACGGAGAGGAAAACTTTTATTCTGGATAATTGAAGGGCATGGCATTTTGTAGATCAAGGGAGACACCGGGAGTCGATTTCCTCCTGTCAATTTCTTGGCCTCGTGACTTGAGCCTGCAGATGCCAAACGCTGAATTTTCTTCAAAGCAAGATGGTTAAGCCAAAATAATAAGACGAAGAAATTTATGTGCAAAATCAACCCGAGAAAAGAAGCATTAATGTGCTGACTCTAGACCCCCTGCTCAACATTCATGTTGCTCTTTATGTATACTTGTTTTATAAAAAGATACTTCCTCAGATACTACGAAATTTGAACCTAAGACCCAAGAGAAGTGAAAAATAGTACACACACATGAATACACACACGCTCATGAACACACACACATATTAATACATACATACACACACATGAATACACACACACATGAATGTACACACACATACATAAATATACATGCATACATGAATACATGCATACTCACACACATAAATATACACATATGAATATTCACACATACATGAATTCACACACACTCACACACATGAATGCACACATACATACATGAATACATGCACACTCATACATAACACACAAGAATATACATACACTCACACACATGAATACACACACATGTTAATATGCACACACATGAATACACACACTCATACATATAAACACACACAAGAATATACACACACTCATGCACATAAACACACACAAGAATATATACACACACAAGAATATACACACACTTACACGCATGAATATATACACATACATGAATACACATACATGAATACACACCCACATACATGAATAGACACACCACAAACATAAATATACAGACACATGAATACACACATTCACACACATGAATACATACATAAACACACACAAAAAATGTACACACAGTCACACATATGAATATGCACACATACATGAATACACATGCACACACACACTCACACATATACATGAAATTACTTAAGTAAATAGGAAGTCCCTGAAAGGGATGATTAACTATACTCTGAGGTCAGACACCCTGCCTTCCTGTCTTCTCATGTGTATCTCCTTTACACAGAACTCAAGACCGTCCTCAACTTGTTTTGGCTGATGGCACATGATGACACATGGTGGGCAGGATAGAAGCCTCTCCAGGACAGAAGCTTTGAGAGAGAGCACTCTGCCAGCCCTTTGCTTTTTCTCTCCACCGTAATCATTTTTCTAAGCCCCACACAGAGGCCATTCTGCCACTGAATTCCATAATGAGGCTTCTGTAGGTCAGAGCCATGGATGTGCCATGAATGTGCAATAAAATGCTGTTGACAGAAGCTAATGAGATATCCCAGGGCATTTATTACTGACGTGTCGCCTGAGCTACATTGATGAATACAAGGAGTTTTATGAGGCCTGAGGAAATATGACCACCTTGGTCCATTCTGGGTGTCAAAATAAAAATACCATAGAATAGAAGGATTAAATGACAGAAACCCAGTGTTCACAGTTCTAGGGGCTGGGAAAAGCAAGGTCAAAGCTCCGGGATTTCTGGCATCTCTTGAGGATCTACTTCCTGGCTAGCAGATGTTTCTTTTCTCATTGTACTGTCACATGGTGACAAGCAGAGAGAGAGAGGAAGTCTCTTCTTAGAAATGTTCTCATCCCTGGGAGACCTGCCTCTCCTGAGGCGCTATTGGCAGTTAATGACTGGGGGAGGCGGAGTCATTTCCTCCAGGAATGTAGTCACTAAGTTGCCCATGCTCATGTAAGCATCTTTGATAAACTCAGTGGGTTAGAAGGGTAAGAGAGGGACTGGGGCTCTGGGGTGTGTGTGAGAGGTGAGGGTTAAAATGACCAAAACACATTCAGTAGACCTCGTGTGCTACCTGGTGACTACCTGGACTTTTGGGTAGGTGGAAGCTGTGGTTGACTACATTAACACCAAAAGTTTCATCTGACGGTAGGTCGGGCACAGAGGGTCTAAGGACAGCCTGAGAGGAACTGCAAATTGGGCAACACTCCAAACTCTCTACAGCCTTTAATGCTCTGGCCAGTTAATCGCCTTGCAGAAGAAGGTTCAGTGTAAAGCATGGCTTCTTTCTAGGAACTGTCCCAAATGGGAGAACACATTTAACCTATGTGTGTTTGTGTTAGGTTTCTGTTACTAGAACAAAAAACCTGAGTTAAACAATTTTAAAAGAGAAAAAGTTTCTTTGGGCACACAATTTCTTCAATTTCAGATGGCTGGCACCATTGCTTTTGGACCCGTGACAAGGTAGACCATCCTGAAAATGAGCCAAGGGTAGAACAATGCCATTCATCTAAGGGCAGCCAAGAATCTCAGTATCCTCCCCTAGGGCACGCTCCCCACTTCCTTCCACCAAACCCCACCTTCTAAAGGTTCCTCCATTTCCCAGTAGTGTCATGGGCTAGGAGCCAAGCCTTCAGCATAAGAGCTTTACTCTTATGAATAAGAAGACACTTGCTCATACCATAGCAATGGAAAATGATGAAATTTATGATTTCAAAGAAAAGTAGCAGGGCTGGGGGAACGGATTGGTGATTAAAGCACCTTCTCGCAACCATGGAAACCAGTGTTTAGACCCCCAGAACCCATGCCAACTGATGTGGCAGCTCATTCATAATCCAGAGCTAAGAAGGTGATTCCAGGTGACCCCAGAGAAAGCTGCTAGCTAGCCTAGCTGGATTGGTGAGCTCTGAGTTCAACCGAGAGACTCTGCCTCAGTGAACAAAGTGAGAGCAATCAAGGAAGATGTCAACCTTAGGCCTAGACATATGCACATACATGCTCACATATGTGAACATGCATGCACATACTATACACATATGCGCAGAAAGGGAAAAAAGATGAGTAACTGCCACTCAGAAAGAAGAGCAAATGGAAACCCAAGTAGATTCTGGAAGAAGAGTTAGCTCATTCCTCTTTTAATGCAAACAAGTAATAACGGTCAATTTGACCACAGCTTCTTAAACTTCTGCTTTAGACCCCTAATGGCCTGAGAAATTGTGCATAACCCTGAGTATGTAGGTATAAAAATAGGTCTGCAAATCAAATTTACTGGTAATAGACCATAAAGAAATTTATTTGAAAACAATCCTTTCGTGTACACATAATTTTACCACTTATTAACAATAAAAGCAAACTCGAATACTGATGAGGGAGATGTGTTCGTTTCCTTTTACATAAAGAATTAAATCTTGGCTGAATATTTGATACCAAGAAAGACAGAGCATCCTCAATGTTTTTCAGAGTTGGTTGACATTTTGATTTCATCATGGTCCAGGCTGAGAACGGTCTGTCACATAAATATATAGTACAAAGTAGCAGAAGTATGTTTAAGTGTGTTTGGAAATTTTGCCCCTAATCTCAGAGCTAAATTTATTTTTTTGTAATGAAACTCAAGTCAGCAGTGATTCAAACGGGAATTTTTACAATCAAACATTCTAACCCAACACGGCCCAAAGAAACATGAATTTGATCCTTACCTGCTGAGGAACGACAGCCGGGAAACAGCAAGTGTGTGTTCCGTAATTAAACCTTCAGAAAACCAGCTGGCAGCGAACGCGGTGCAGCATGGAATGTGAGGCAATCTCAAGTCTCTGCCTAGGCATCGCAGGCAGCATTTGTGGGGCTCCACGGCGCCAAGCCGTGAGAGATGCAAAGTACACAGAGCATGTGCTCAGGGCAAGGTCATAGGGAAGTCCGGAGCAACCGCAGCAAGCACCGGCAGGAGCACATTGAATCCGCTAAGGATTCAGCCTGGGATCCCTATTTGAGAACTGTTCACTGTTTTTTCTCATGTGAGACCCGTCTTAGTTAGGGTGTCTATTGCTGCGACAAAACACCACGACCAAAAGCAAGTTGGGGAGGAAAGGGTTTATTCGGCTGACACTTTCATATTCCTGTTCATCACTGAAGGAAGTCAGGGCAAGAACTCAAACAGGGCGGGAATCTGGAGGCAGGAACTGATGCCGAGGCCTTGGAAGGATGCTGCCTCTCATGGCTTGCTCAGCCTGCTTTCTTATAGAACCCAGGACCTCCAGCCCAGGGATGGCTCCACCCTCCATGGGCTGGGCCCTCCGCCATCAATCACTAAATAAGAAAATGCCTTATGGTTATAGAGGCATTTCCTCAATGGAGGTTCCCTCCTTTCAGATAACTCTAGCTTGTGTCAAGTTGACATAAAAGTATCCAGCACAATCACAACCCACAGTTTAAGAATCTGAGAAACAGACAGCAGCGTGTACAGAGATGGAAGGATGTAGATACTGAAGAGCTCCTGACGAGGCTGTTAGTTTTCATCTCTATTAAAAGTGTCTGAAAAAAAAATATCCAAACAACCTAACAGAGAGGATATTTATTTAGTTCACTGTTTGAGGGGTTCAGTCTGTCAGAATGCGGAAGTCACCCTCCACATGCCAAGTGAAAGCAGCTCAGCTCACATCAGTGCGTCCAGGAAGCAGAGGAGAGGTGGGAATATGTACTCTTTGCTCTACCCCTTACTTGTTATCCCATGGAATGGCTGCCCACGTCCCACAGAGGTATGTCTTCCTAGCTCCCTAGGCATTTTTCTGTGTATGTATTGTTACGTGTGTGTGTCTGTGTGTGTACAGGTGCAGATACAAGTGTGTGCATACAAGTATCCACGTTCAATGTCTTCCTGGATCATTCTCTACCTTATTTCTTTTATGATTTATTTTTATCCATTTTTTATGTGTATGCGTATGCGCCTGCATGAGTTTATGTGCACCATGTGCGTGTAGGGGCCCTTGGAAGCCAGAGGGTCACTTGATGTGGGTTCTGGGAACTGAACCCAAGTCCTCTCAGCAAATGTTCTTAATCACTGAGGTGGTTTGAATAAAAACAGCCCTGGATGCTCATGTGTTTGAATAACTGGTCCCAGTTGATGGAACAGTTTGGAAAGGAATGGGGGCATGACTTTATTGGAGGAGGTGTGGCTTTGCTGGAGGAGGTGTGTCACTGAGGGTGGGCTTCAAGCTTTCGGAAGACTCAGTGTCATTTCCAGTAGGCTCTCTACCTCCTGCTTGTGGATCAACATGTGAACTCTCAGCTGCTGCTCCAGCTGCCTACCTCCATGCCTTCACTCCGCTACCATAAACTCCTACCCACTGGGCCTGTATGCCCGATTAAACTCATTGTTTTGTAAGTTACCATGCTGACGGTATTTAATCACAGCAATAGAAAAGTAATGCATGCCATTGCTGAGCCATCTCTCTAACCCTTCTGCCTTATTTTTTGAGACAGTTTCCCACTGAACCTTGAGCTCACCAATTTAGCTAGGGTGTGGCCAGCAAGGGGCAGGAACCCTCCTCAGGCATCTCTTAAGAGCAAGAGCTGGAGGCCAGCCTGGGCTACATACTGCGACCCTGACTGATGTTTGGCGGTTTTGGTTCACATGCATTCTCTCCTCCGTGATGAGCAACATTCTGTGGATCAGGAGATCTAGTCTGCCACGTGCACTTAGGACTGTGCTGTGTGTATGAACGTTTCAGTCATCTCTGGCTGTCATGCTTAGTAGAGACTGGGTCTTTCTCCCTGGCCACACAGCAGAAAGTAAGAGAGCCTGAATGCAAACTCTGGCTTCAGAGCACCGCCAACTATTGCCTTGCTTAGGGCAGAGAAGTTCTGTGGGCTCTGGTGCCGTCTTGCTAAACCTCAGCTTTTCCAGTTGGCCAGGTTTCTGCTGTTGGGATGTATCAGAAACTGGAGAGCCCACTCAGATTTGTTAGTACCTGATGGCTTCTTACTTCTCTTACTTTTTCTCCAGCTACTATCTATATATAGATCACAAGTCACTCAAGAATGGACGCCAAATACTAGGGGTTTGGGGGATGGCTCAGTAGTAAAAATGCTGTCCTTGCAAGAATGGTGATCCTGAGTTCAAGACTCAGGCCCCCAAATTGTTTAAGCAGTGGAAGTGGGAGGGCCATGGCAGCTTGTGTCTGTAATCCCAGCACTGGGAAGGCAAAATCAAGATGATCCCTAGACTCACGAGCCAGCTAACCCAACCAAAGTGTTGAGCTCGGATTCAGTGAGAGACCTTGTCTCAAAAGCTAAGGCAGATGGAAACAAAGGAAACCTAACATTGACCTCTGGCCCCCAAATATACACGTACATACGCCTTTATTCACACATTCGCCTACACACACACACATACATCTGTATATACACACCCACACACATACACTTGTATACACATACCTACACACCTGTATATACATACACCTCCACACGCATACACCTGTATACACACCTCCACACACATACACCTGTATACACACCTACACACGCATACACCTGTATATACACACCCACACACATATACTTGTATACGCATACCTACACACCTGCATATACATACACCTTCACATGCATGCACCTGTATACACACCTACACACACATACACCTGTATACACACCTACACACATACACCTGTATACACACCTACACACTCATACACCTGTATATACATAACTACATACCTGTATATACACACACCTACACAATTGTATACATACACCTACACACACATACACCTGTATACACACCTACACACGCATACACCTGTATACACACCTACACATGCATACACCTGTATATACATAACTACATACCTGTATATACACACACCTACACAATTGTATACACACACCTACACACACATACACCTGTATACACACCTGCACATGCATACACCTGTATATACATAACTACATACCTGTATATACACACACATACAACTGTATACATACGCCTACACACATACACCTGTATATACATAACTACATACCTGTATATACACACATCTACACACACATACAATTGTATACATACACCTACACACACATACACCTGTATACACACCTACACACGCATACAATTGTATATCCACACCTACATACCTGTATATACACACACCTACACACATATACACTTGTATATACATATACACACACTTGTAAAAACTAGTGGGGTACTGATAAATGTTTAGCCTCCCTCCTCAAACAGGGGATGGAGCTAATGTCAGTGTGCATTGACTTCAATGGTGTGACTCCTCTTAATCGTGGCCAATTTCAAGATATCGGAGTGAGTGAAATCAACCACTCAAAATTCCTGAAATGCTGACAGTCAGCTCTTGCAAGTCGGAGCAAGCCCATCACAGCGTGCCTCTGGGACTAGGAGCAATGTTTTGTGTTTAACTCTCTCTTTTCTTGTGTGTGTGGTGTGCACATTGGTGTGTGTGAGTACAAACATGCACATACTACAGTGCGCATGTGAAGGTCAGAGGACAAACTCCAGGATTGGTCCCCACCTTCCATTTTGTTTAAGACAGGGTTTCTCCATTGAACACCAGGCTAGATGGTCCTCACTCAGGGTTCTGGGGATTCCCGTCTTCATCTCCCACCTCACAGTATAAACACTGGGATCACAGATGTGTGCTACCACATCTGCTGTGCCTTAATATCTCGCGTCTTTCATAGTTCCATATGCAGTGTTGAGCAAATAGGATACGTAGCCAACTGTATAGAAGCTTCTGGTTCAAGGTAACAAACTTCACGTGAGCATTCACAAAGTCCCAAATCCCCTGAGAATGGGATATAAACACTAATGCTTCCATAAACATGCATAAACACATAAGGGGCCAATAGCCAATGAGAAAATCTGAAAAATTTACCAAGGGCAAGAAGGCAGATGGAATCCTACTGACAGAGAAGCTGGGGGAGCACACGAGAGAGGGGAGCACGGAGATGCTTTGAAGAGACAGAAGCTCTTCTTCTCCTTAAGCACAGTGGGTAAGGAGAGCTCAGCCGGGCAGTGAAGGAAGACAGCAAGGGACAGATTAGAGGCTGAGGAGCAGTGGAGCCGGGTTGCCTCCTGCTTCTGTTCTATGCGTTTTCAGTCTTATGACCCCACCTAAGCATTCCAGAGTTACTCTGGAAACCAAGGGTGGTGGTTCTCTGGGAGATCTTCAAGGCTGAGGGACAGGACAGAGTCTGTTCTGTTAGAGTGTGTGATGAGCCTGAGTGAGACCAGGATGATCCTCCAGATAGAAATAAATAAACAATGTACAGATTAAAAACAAAGAGTCTTTCAGGGTAAATGTTAAAGGCTTAGAATTACAATGTGCAGTATCCAAATCAAAAGAGGAGAAAAGAAGAAACTCAAAGAAGAAACACGGACAAGGGCTGGAGAGATGGCTCAGCTGTTAAGAGCTTGTACTGCTCCTTCAGAAGACCTGAGTTTGGTTCCTGTGGTAGTTAATTAATCCAGCAAGGGTTTAATAAAAACAAGGAGACATTTTCCTAGACATAACCCTGCCAGACCTCAGCATGAAAAGCCTAGCGCCTCTAGTGGTAAAGGCACTAACCTCTCCATTTAATGTAAGGACTCATTATAGTACTCACTATCCCATAAACCTCTCTGTTTTCCCAGAAATCCTTGTTGACACATAATATTTAACAAGCCAATCCAGTGCCTGGGTTCTGACCAATCAGAGAGCTTTCCTGCTCCCTTTTAAAAAGTCTAGCCGGAAGCTCCTCGGAGTCTTTTCCTCCTATTCTGGCTTGAAGGATAGGTGAGAGATGACCCCAATGCATTGGATAATAAAGCCTCATGTTTTTGCATCGATCTGGTGTTCCTCGGTTCCTTGGGGTTGCCTCTTGGACCCTGGGTGGGCACTAGCCACGCCAGTCCTTTCAAGCAGAGGGGATGACGTCATGGCAAGAGCCATCTTGGACTGCAGAACCCCACTGCCTCATATTCCAGAGTTCTAATCAATCAAAGCCCCTCCTTCCTGATCCAAAAGGTCTCTTTGCATGATGAAAGAAACCTCATAGCTTGACTCCTTCCATAACCCTTCAGCAGCTGAACTATGTCACCCTTATGGTGGGGAGCTCAAGGCCCAACGGGAGCCATTCACTCTCATTGTTGCCTGAGGCTGGGTGAGTGCCAGGAGACTTCCTCAACAACAACTTTAGAGTGAAGCTTCAGTTACTCTGCTCATGGCCTTTGGTCAGGTATAGGAAGCAGTCCTGGAACAGAAAGCAGCAGCCATTTCCATCTATAAAGCAGGCCTTTTCAGCTATAGAAATCACACATCCTGCCAGCACTTCAGGCTCTTGGCACAATGGTTATCTTTAAAGGTACAGGGATGCACATACACACAGAAATTAGTACATACAATATCTGGAGATATGTTCAAATACTTCCCAAAGGTTCCCACCACCTACATCCAGCATCCACCCTAGACAGCTCACAAAAAGCCTGTAACTCCAGCACCAGGGATACAACACATTCTTCTAGCCTCTGTAAGCACCTGCACCCATAGACAAACACATGTATACACACACACACACACACACACACAATATTAAAAATCAAAATAAAACAATGTAAAGACTGTGGGTTAGGTGTTCAGCCTGTGGCAGAGTGCCTGTCTAGCACTCATGAGCTCCGAGTTCCACCTGTAGCAACATAAACAAGGAAACAGTTTGAAATATTAACAGGAGGAACACAAGGGAATGGAAAAAACATGAAAATATAAATAAATTCTAAGTAAATTTAAATTGGAAGTAAAAGGCCACAATGTTGAGTGATAGATACATGTATTAGGTGTGTGTGTGTGTGTGTGTGTGTGTAAATGTGTGTATGTTTGTGAGTGTGAGTGTGTGTGTGAATGTAAATATGTTTGTGAGTGTGTGTGTGTGTATGAGTGTGTGTGTGAGTGAGTGTGAGTGTGTGTGTAATCTTTTAAATTATATATAAATTATCATTAGAGTGTTGAACGATATTTTATAGTTATGGATAGTATTCCTGTAAGCTGTCCTTGTAGCATGTAAAGGTGTGGAGGGCTGCTTTTGGGTGCTCTGACTTGAGGCACAGGGTGCTCCATTTTGCCTAAAGGCTCCACTTTTCTCCAGTCCTAACGGACAGGGTTCAGACAAAGGTCTGATAGCCTGAAGCCGCCCAGTTCAGGGGAACCATCGCTTGACTAACTCAACTTTATAGCTCCCCCATTCCGTGGAATGTTTCTACCTCTATAGATTAGATAAAACAGCATCGTTAATACAGGCGGCCCTGGAGAAATCCTGCAGCTGCACGTACTTCTCTACCTCTCTGAGACATCTTGACTGCGGTTTCTTGACCCAGTGACCTCGAATAAACAAGACCAGCCTGCCTGCCAGATAGGTCACCATAGCTACCTGCTTACGCACTCCCCACTCCCCCCCCCCCCACCTCGAGACTGCTTAAATACTGGTGCTGTGTGATCAATAAACTGAGGCTTGATCAGAATCTTGTCTTGCCTCCATTTCTCGCATCCCTTGTCCTGTCCAATTCCCACTCCCTCTCCTCAGGGCCTTTGTTGCAGATCCCACGGGGTGAGGCATAAAGGATTCGCTTCCTACCTGTAAACAATGGAATGGCCACCCAGTTCTCCATATGAATGCACCATTCCTTAACCTTAAGGCAGATGAAGGTTAGGCTCCATTCACTTGTATATTGGAGGGCTGGGTGGAGACAGGGAGGATTTGGAATGAAAAAGCACCTGGGGCTGGGGCAGGAGGAGGAGAAGCTGAGGATTGAAGAAGAATGGGGAAGAACAGTGAGGGAGAAACATGGAATGAAGTCTCTGCCTAGCCACCCAAGTATTGAATCCCTGAGAACTGACATGGCTTGTAATTAATAAGGAGCATTGAGAAAAGTCAACGCTGGACTCTTACTAAGCGACTGAATGTCATTTAACATCAGAGGAGAGATGATTGAAAATAACAGAGAAGCATTATGGGAATGACACTCACAGCAAGTCTGAACTGAAAACAGATACAAACAGGCTTCAAAGGGTCCTTCGCATTTTTCATATAAAATGTCAAACAGAAACCAAAAGAAGGGGAAAGAAAAGACAGACAGATAAACAGCGAGCCACTCTATCCAAGGGTAATGCTACACTATCCAGCTACATGAGAAGACCGCACCTACAACAAACTACGAGGTATAGAGCTTGAAGATAAAGCACACAGAAGTGAGGAGCACGTGTTGTTCTGGAGGAGGACCTGGGTTCAGTTCCTCTCCTCACACTGTGGCTTGTAGTCATCTGTAAGTCCAACTCCAGGGGAGCTGAAGCCCTCTTCTGTCCTCGGAGGGTGCTGGACATATACTTGGCCATATAGGTACATACAGGCAAAACACTAAATCAAAATAAAATCTTTTTTTAAAGCATGAATCCAGATGTAGTAAGATCTGTGAAGGATGATTTGAAAACAGGTTTGACTTTAGTCGCTAGTATTGGCGTTAACCTTCTATGCACGGAAGTTTCTGAAACAGAAAATGGATTTCATTTGCCAAAGAAAAGATTGGTAATAGATCAGAGGAAGTTTTCTGACTTGAGAGATTTATTAACACTCAATGGATTTAGTGTATGCCTTTTAGAAGAGCCGTGTGTTCTTAAAATACTTACCGATAAGATGGAGAACTGTACATAAAGATGGAGAACTGTACGTAAACCGCTCACCGATGTTTTATCTACTGTCTCCCATTCCGTCTCACTCAGGTCAAGGGTTAGACTCGAAGAAGAGTGAGACACAACCCAAATGTTAGGGTTCTTTGCACCTCTTCTCTCCATGATTTCCAGACTATTGGTGATGGTGTTTCTTTTCCTGTCACTGTGACCAAAACAGCAGAGAGCACAGCTCATGGGAAGGAAGGTTTCCTTTTCTCACTGCTTCTGAGGGTTCTATCCAAAATGGCAGGGAAGGAACTCCGGAACAGATCAGTTCACAGACAGTCAGGAACAGAGACAGGGGGTTGCCAGCATTTCCAGGGTTCTCTTCTCTCCTCCTTTCATTCTGTCTAGGCCCCCAGCCCACCAAAAGGTACTCCCCACATTCTGGTGGGTCTTCCCCAATCAGTTAATCCTCTTTGGAAATGGCTCACAGATACATCCAGCAGTGTGTCTCCAATCAGTCTCTTAGGTGATTCCAAATCCAATCAAGTTGACAGTGAGGACAAGCCATCACTGTTGGAACGCTCCCCTGACCAGCATGCAGAGAAAGCAGAATACATTTCAAGGGAGCCATGAAGAACCAGTCAGAGAGAAATTTTGCTCCTGTATTTTATTGTTAGATTTATGGGAGCGGAAACATGGCCTTTTCTTTTGCCTTTTCTCGAGGAGATTGCAAAGATTATCACCTGTCTGTGAGCCATGGTAGGTTGACCAAACTTCAGGGCCAGCCCCAGTCCCAAAAGTAGTTGGCAACACAAACTGGACTCCATAGATTTTAAGGATAAGAGGAGGAGGAAGGAAAAAGACGTGAAGCAGAGTAAGTCGGGAGGGAAGGGTGAGAGGGGAGCCCTAGGGGAGTTGTTTGGGGAGTATCCTAAAATTACACTCTATGAAATGCTTGAGGAATTGATAAAAATATTATTTTTCAAAAAAGATTAACACCTGGACACTAAAGCCACTAGATATGACATCTTGGACCAATCTTAAGTAAGCTTTCACTGACTCCATGGGGCTTTCTTGTATCTGCTACCTTCTCCAGAGGGTGATTCTGAAATGTCACTTTCTTCCAATGTGCTTTTATTGAGATTCCATTCACACTTTGTAAAATGCACACACTTCAGCAATTCTGTTACTAATTGGAGGACTAAACATTCATCTCAATCAGGACACTAGAAATAGTCATTTTAAAGAAAACTTCCCACAGCAATGAAACACAAAGGCCTCTGTCTCTGAGTCCTGTCTGAAATCTTAAGAACACACTTAGATCAGGGGCTTGGGATACTAACAAGGCACAGGGCTATAAACAGTACATTTTACCCCTTTTGTAAGAGCAGTTCCAGGACCAGTGCATGCCTTTAATCTCAGCACTGAGGAGGTAGAGGTAGGTGGATCTCTGTGAGTTCAAGGCCAGCATGCGCTAAACAGAATGTTTCAGGCCAGCCAAGACTACATAGTAAGAGCTCATCTTAAAAAAAAAAAAAAAAAAAAAAACAAGCTGGGCATTGGTGACATACACCTTTAATCCCAGCACTCGGGAGGCAGAGGCAGGAGGATCTCTGTGAGTTCAAGGCCAGCCTGGTCTACAGAGTGAGTTCCAGGACAGCCAGGGCTACAGCAGAGAAACCCTGTGTCGGAAAAACCAATCAAACAAAAAAAACGAACAGAAGAAAAAAACTACTTTCTATAGCGACTCAGGTAAGAAGAAGGAACTTCTATAAATAGCCATAAAGTGACTTATACTTTTGAGTTCAAATCTTTAACATTTATATGCTAAAAAAAAAAAAAAAAAAAAAAAAAAAAAAAAAAACTGTATGATTACTCATACTTTATTCTCTTTTTAAGTTTTCTCCTACCGCCACATGTCTAAGCCGATACAGCTTATCTTGTGTGCTATCTGAGAAAAATCTAGATTAACAGCCCAGGCTGAATTCCACACTAGCAACAGGGGTACACAGAGCTGCAAATAGCTCTCTTTAAGTCAAAGGAAAATAACAACACATCCAGCCACCCCCAGCACACACTCTGAAGGACTTTTATTTTGGTTTCAACATCTCGTAACAGGCTCTTTTCAAGTCTTCGGAGGGTTTTTAAATGATCCTCTTATTGATTTTCTGTGCTCAGGATGGGTGGAAATGGAGTGACTCACGGCACTAACGACGGAAGTCTGCCCAGTGTCTGAAGAACCAGAGGAAAGGCGAGGAAGCACTTGGAAGGCACCTATGACTGAGCTCATGGCTTAGCTGTCAACACCTGGATACAGGACAGGCAGACAGCAGGGCGTGGAAGTCCATTCATCTCTCTTCCCAGAGTAGAGCCTGCTGCTGCTTCTGTTACTTATCTCATGCTGTCTTCTGGACTCTGGCATATTACACTGCTCAGCACAAAGCCCTGTGCTTTAGTCTCCACCTTTGGAATCCAGATTCCCACATAGTCACTTCTTAGGAAAGCATTCTTCTCTTCTCCCTTCATTCTCCACGGGCCATTTGTTAGGGAAGCGGAGCCATTGAGTAACCAGAGGCTTACAGTGAGAATTTGCCATGCCACTTTCCAGCTCAAAGAGAAAAGGTCTCCGAGATAAACAAACCTTTTTTTTTTTTTTTAAATGAAGACATGTTTTTCATAAGAGGGGAGAAGAATGGTTTCATATGTTCAGCCTCATGTGTAAGTGCAAGCCACTCCACACCCCATCAGATTAGTGAAAGTGTGTCCTCTGACAACCTAAGTGTGGATGACGATGGAAAACTATAGGAGTTCTTACACAAATAGGGGCTGTCTGGGGCGGGAGGTGGGGGAGTAAATCCTGTGGAAAACAACTTGCATTAGCTCATAAAGTGGTATGCACACTGAATCCAAGGTGCCTGTTTTTAGGAGTTGTGTAGATACACACACACACACACACAGTGTGTTAGGTGATCTTAAATTACTGTTAATTTTATTAAGTGTGATAATTCTGAAGTATTTAGAACTGAGATATCAAGATGTTCACAGTTGATAAAAACCAGAGGGTGTGGGGGGGGAGAGAGAGAGAGATAGAGAACCTCCAGAGACAGACAGAGTGAGAAAGAGAGAATATGCTTTTAAAGGAAGTAGGCAGGCTCTGGGGACAGAGTCTGAAAATTTGGATCATGGATCTGTCAGTCATTGATTATGACCTGAGGGGTTTATTCCAGCCCTCTCTCCCTCTGTCTAACCATCTCTACAATGGAAGCAACCTCAATTGACACTTAAGAAACAAAGCCATTAAATAAGGCAACTCAAGTGAAATAGTTGCTCCTTTGTTACAGGCCTACAGTGAACTGCTTAGCTCTGTTGGCTCCATTTTGCAGAGCATGTAAACTGAGGCTAAAGGGAAAGTAACTTGTTGGGACCCATAACCAGCTGTTGACAGTGTTAACAGAACGCACAGGGCTATGTATAACAACAGATTTGCAACACTGGGATACCCAAAACATGAAAATTGCACAGTAGGAAGACTATTAAACATTAAGGGGGCTGGGTATGGAGAGTGAAGGAAGCCCTAAGTATATGAAGTTCTGAGTGAATGTACGTTGTTGACATGGGTGCATAGCAACGGCAAGGACCCTTACCTGAGACTCATGGAGGGATGACTGTATGTGTAGATGTGGATGTAGATGTGTGATTCATTTGACTATTCTCATGGGTTCATGGCAGAGGACAGTTTATTATTTGCTATTTCAATCCCTGGTCCTAGAGGATTTCACCCTCCTTACAATCTAATATAAAGCCTAGACCTAGAAAGCTTCAGTCCCTGTACAATCTAATAAACCTAGAATGTTTCAGCCTCCGAGACTTACTTCTGACTGGGCTCACTCTCACTAGCTATCTTCTGAACTACCTCTTTTCACTGTGACCTATATCGTAAACAGTCTGCTCTGACTCTGCTTTTTCTAGACTGGTTCTGCTCTTCTCAGCTTCTCCTTCTGTCTACCTCTCTCTCCAACTGAACTCTCTGGACTTCTCTCTTCTGTTTTCATCTGAACTGTCTTCCTGGACTGACTTCGCTCTGGACTCTTCTGACTTCTCTGATTGTAAGCTGAGAGCCTGCTTTTATATCCTGAGAGTTGGGCATGTCCTCACTCTGACTCAGTCTCAGACTTCACTCTGATTCAACCTCAGAGTTTGGAATTAAAGGTATCACTACCATTGCCTTCAGAGCATTTCATCCGCATCCCACAGGCCTCTGAATGTGATCCCTTCATATAGGCCTTTGGATGTGATTCCTTCCTAGCTATCACTCAATGCCTTTCAATGTGATCCTTTGCTGGAGCAGCCTTGCTGCTGGATTAAAATATTAAAGTTCCTCTACAAAAGACAAAACCTCCCTCGCCCCAAGGGATGAGACTCAAAGAAACCCCACCCTTTTGTTCAACTGTATGCATTAACCCCGCCTCTCTCTTCAGCTCTACATAGTAAACACACCGAGCTTCCCAGATGCTGCAGTTTCTCCATCCAACAAACCAGACCAACCAACCTGTTTTTTCTGCGCATACACGGGTCCGTGGATATTTGCCTTTCCTCATTCCCTTCCCATCTTCGTCAGGTCCAAATCCTTGAAGTCCAAGCAAGGACTCAGCAGCTGGGAATACATCTCATTCTGTAAACTGCTTGCTTGGCAGTCTTGAAGACCTGACTTCGATTCCTGAATCTATATAATGGGTAGGTGTGTTTGTAATCTCAGTGTTACGGGGGCAGGGATAAATAGGCCAATCAGCTTAGCCTACTTGGCAAGTTCCAAGCCAGTGAGAAACCTTGTCTCAAACAATCAGGATGGAGGGGCTGAAGAGATGGCTCAGTGGTTAAGAGTACTGGCTGTCTTCCCAGAGGACCTGGGTTCAATTCCCAGCACTCATATGGCAGCTTAGAACTCATACCCAAAACATCAAATAAACACAATTTTTTAAATCAAGATGAATGGCATCTGGAGACCAACACATGGCATTGTCTCCACATGCACGGCCACACATGTACGTACACACATGTGCCTGGATATACACATGTACACACACACACACAGTGTGAAATCCTTTGATTTTATCCTGAAGGATATTTGCTGCTCCAACAACCAAAAGAACTGATTCAGCCACTAAAACTACCATGAAGACAAATCAGAGAGTGTTTTCACTCAAAACTATATTGTCCTTCTTCTCGGCACCTCTGGTTGGCGTAGGAAGTCACTGTGTAAATGTTTAGCAGGTGAATAAACCAAAGAAATAGCAGTTATGAACCAAAGAAATGTCCCGCCAGTGACTGAATCTCCAAACATCAACACAACGTTTTTAAGTGAATATTTAGTAATGTGGTAAATGTTCACAATAAAACGTTAAATTTAAAATAGTTGATCTGGGGCTGCGAGATGACTCAGCACAGAAAGCGCTTCCTCTGGGCTTGCTGACCTGAGTTTGATCCCCAAGTCCCACATGGTTTTAGAAAGCTGTGTCCTCTGAACGCCACTAAGCACGCGCACATGCTTACACCACTCTTTCCCACAAAACACAAAATAAAAATGTAACAAAAATGTGGGAGGGTTGTTTTCTATTTGTTTTGTTGTTGTTCGTTTCAGTTTTTCAAGACAAAGTTTCTCTGTGTAGCCCTGGCTGTCCTGGAACTATCTCTGTAGACCAGGCTGGACTCGAACTCAGAAGATCCTCCTGCTTCTCCCTCCTGAGTGCGGGAACAAGAGGCGTGCACCGCTACACTTGGCGACAAAAATATTTTTAAGTTACAGCTTTTATACTTAAAATTCTGGAATCTTTCCACTCTTGGTTGAAAGACTTTACAGGAGCACAATGAGACTCGACGAGGGAGTTCACACCAAACTTGTTTACACTGGAGAGAAAGTCAGATCAAACAGCATCCATCAAGAGACACTTGGCTGTCCAGACAGCCGATTTGCAGGCAGAAACCAAATAGAAGGACACAGAGCGACTGTAACCAATGACTATTTAGATAGCTGTATCTGCAATTAGTGAGGTGTAACTGCAGTAAGATAGCGTTTATATAAAGGTTGGAAGCACTCAACCCAGCACTACATGATGTATGCTTTGTATGTTTATATATAAGCAGAGTGATTTTTTTTAAAGGTATTTTATGCTTAATTCTACCTCTCTCTGTGCATGGGGTGTGCATGTGAGCATGGCATCATCAGAGACCATAATGAGACCACATCTCCTAGGAGGCGAAGTCACAATGGCTATGAGACACCCTATTAGGGTGCTTTGAGCTGAACCCGAATGCTCTGAGAGACTACCAAGTACTCTTAACCACCACCCCATGATTTTTTTTTTTTTTTTAATGCATAGGAATAATAAATTCCAAACGCAGGGTGATCGTTATCTCTTGAAGGTGAAGAAAGGAACTGGACTTAGAAAAGGGGCCACATGGGTGGGGGCTTCAGTTATACCTGTAACACTTTACCTCTTGGGTAGAGCACGGAGGTATATTACGTAATTCTCTGGAGGTTCTGTATGCCTGAAACATTTCATAATAATAATAAAAAAGGAGTGCTTAAGGTTAAATAAAATTTAAATCAAACGTACTACTAGATATGCAATTAACTGAACCATGAACTTGAGGAGTATTTTTAAATTTATTTTTATGTATGTGTTCACGCGCCCTAATGAATTTATGTGCACCATGCGGAGCTATATAGGTCCTTATGGGTGCTGAATACCCTGAAGCTGGAGTTACAGGTAGTTGTGAGCCAACAAGTGGTTGCTGGGAACAGAACTTGGTTCTTTGGAAAAGCAGTAAGTGCTCTTAACCACTGAGCCCTGAGCCCTGAAATATTTTTTTAAAAAAAATTTTTTTTTTACATTTTTATTTTGGACCAAAATCCAGGATTTCCAAAACAGAAAACTTCATTTCTACAAAAGAGAAGTGATTTTCAAAGCAAATATTTTATTATAATCATTTCCAGTTTTGTTTAAAATCCAGACCTCTTCTCCGGTGGAAGGAAAATGAAGGCATGTTCTCATCTCCCTCCAAAATACATTATCTTTCAAAGGGAGAGACGAAGGAAGACAGCGACTCTGTAGAAGACAGCAGTCATCGTTTTATTGCTCCACCGGATCCCAAGGACAGCAGCCCGGCTCAGGCAGGCGTGCACATTTGCACATGGTTAACCGGTTTCCTCAGTGAAATGGATTGAAACTTGCTTAAAGGAGGAAAAGAAAACATTTGGCGCATTCCACACTTCCACTTAAGTATACCGTACCTTCAAATCATGCTGCCTCTTGCATTCCACGGGCCTGCGGAACACCCTTTAAACTGACCCCATAAATCACTCCATCCCTAGTGTAACAGGGTTGTTTCTTCCAGGAGAAAAAAAAAAAGAGGCGATCTGTCCCCAAGGGCTACACGCCAGGATGAGGATCTCTGCCCAGACAGGACCTTGTGCAGGTGTTACAAGGTCCCCATTCTGTCTGGGAGCCTGGAGAGTTGACATCCTGTTCTCTCTGCCACCCACCCAACACAATCTTTAGTTAAAAGCTCTATCTTTAAGATCTGGGACTTTCTCCCTACCCGCTGCAGATAGCAGTGGTTCCGGTGTTTAGAAACACGGGATTGCATGGGGCTGAAAAGGTGAACACAGTAACCAAGACTGGACGTAGAAGCACAGGACTCCTGGTAAACAGTCCTCTGGGAAGTCCTCCTGTGGGCTTCCTGCAACTCACACATGCCCCTTAGCTCTTCCGAAACTGGTGACCTGCTGCTGACAGGCACACACCCTAGGGAAGACCCACGGCACGTCCCTTTGCAGAGAAGGTTTTCTTTGCCAGGCCTGCGAGGGGCGGGCCCTGGCAAAGAAAGCCTTGCAGCAACTCACCTCTCCCCGCCCAGCCTGCTGCTCCCGAGGAGGTGCTGGGGACAAGCGAAACTAGTTCATGTGTCAGCTCCCCCGGGGACTTGGCAGAGGAGGGCCGGGCCTGGAGCAGCCGAGTGCAAGCAGGAAAGTAATGGCATCCTTCCTCCTTGCATGGCCACTGCAGGTCTGCATGCAAAGGTGTTATCTCTCCCTCTCCCTCCCTCCCTCCCTCCCCCCACCTCTCAATCCCCCCCCCCCCCCCCCCCCCCCGCTTCCATGAAAAGTGCTTACTAGCTTGTGTCTTGCATGAGTGCCCAAGCCAGGCCAGCCCTCTGGAGAAGAGAAAGCTGCAGCCTCTGGAAATGCCAGGAAGCCTCCATCTCGGGGCAGGCTGGGTCAAACAGCTCCTTCCTAAGGAAGGGAAGATCACCAAACTGCTCTCCAGAACCTACAAGACTAGCAAGGGATATCTCCCCAAGAGAGTTCCCGCGCCCCCGCAGCCAAATAAGGGGGTGCCGGTCCGTCTCCATAAAGAGATAAAAGAAAGTCGCTGGGTGCCGTGCAAACCCCCAGATCCCAGAGTACTTCACCTTTGGCCCCTTATTTTGTTCCTCTCCCACCATTTCTCAAGAGACATTTTTCATCTCTCCCTCCCCCCCTTACACAAACACACTTTTTTCTCTCCCTGGTCTTTCTTGAAAAGAGCAGTTTCTAGATTGGGAAGGAACAGGGAAGAGTAGGATTCAAGGCCCAGAAACAGGGGAAATCCTCCCTTAGCAAAAGGCAAGGGCAGAGCCCGGGACTTCCGCGTTTGTCCCGCCCCAGCCCAAGTTAATAAGCTACGAGAACTAGTTGCTTCCAGTCTGGACACGCTTTTCAGTTCAGCAACTACACAACCTTCTCTCTTCTTTCTTAATTTATTTTTTTTTTTTACTTGTGTCACTTTAACTCTAGCGATCTTTGGTGCCCCTGAAGGCAAGGAGCACACCTGAATCGTAAAGCTTTCAGATGCTTTTGAGTTCAAAGTTTTATTTTCTACCTTTAAAGCCCTCAATAAATTAGGGCAAAGGTAGCTGGAACTCAGCCTCCTGCCTGCCGAGCCTCGGAGATTACAGTTGGCGAGGAGATCTGCTCTTGAGAAACCAGGTGTAAGGAGACCTAGGCGGGACAGGAGTTGTCCGGAGACGTTAACCCTCCTCTGCAGCCTGGGCAGGTCTCCCAGGAGCAATCTTACAAGTTTGCCACCAGCTCAGATGCGGTCGATCTGTGTTTTTATGCAAGTTTTCAAACCAACCAGGCTTCCTGGCTAGCTCGAGAGTGAGCACGTGGACCAGTGCAAACTCCAGGCAGGCCACAGGCCTGGGTACCCCCATCCCCTTACAAGCCCGCTCCCTGAAACTCTTAGATCGGCAGTATCTTTGCCCTAAAAGCCATGTAATGTAGTCAAGCGTTCCGAACAAATTCAGATTGATCCTAAAGAAAGCAATTGGTTTACTGACTGACGTCTCTCTTCTCTCTAATACAATCCTATTGTGGGCCGAGGCGGTCATGTGTTCGCATGTCCAGTAACATACATGTTTCCAACATTCACCTGGAAACCTGTGTCATTATGGGGTTGGAGAGGTGGTTCAGTGGTTAGGGATACTTACTGCTCTTGAAGAGGAGTGGGCTCGATTCCCAGCACCAATATCAGGTGCAAAGACACATACATATGCATAAATAGAAATGAAGAAATAAAATCTTTTTTTTTTTAAGTGTAGTATCAGGGATAGCCAGGAATTTGCATTTTCACTAGACTCTGTCTACTGGCACGCATGCATCTTGTTATGGTAGCACTACCACGCTTTTGAATCCTGGATGTACAGATGCTATTTAGTTAGTGGGAAGGGACTCAGATCGTTTCCCCAAGGGGAACTCTAAGAGAAGATACTGGGGGTTGAAGGGGAGGGAGCAGGTGAAAATTTAGAAAGCCAGAAGGAAGGTATCTTAAGGTGACTGTGTTCCAAACCCCTGGCTGTCCCGCAGCCACACTAATACTCTACTCTAGAAGACCTTCCCCTTTGAATTATTTTCTCAAGATCAAAAGGGAACAAACAGAGGCTTTGGGAAGAAAACAGAGAAAGCAAAGCCCTTCCAACAGAAAGGAGCTCTTTGCCCTCTGTTTTCTCAGTGGTAATCCTGCTGGGACCAACAGCAACACAACCCCCAGGCTCTCTCTGGAAGCAGGGGAGAGAGCCTGCTCCACCTCTCCTGGCTGTCTCAGACACTCCTTGAACTTCTGGGACACCTGCTGCAAAGCATGTTTCCTAGAGGGCGTTCCTACCCAGGGAGGGTGGGGCCACTACCACACACTTTTCGGTGGTTCTTACTGGACTTACCGTTTAGTTTTGTTTTACCTGAGTGACAGAACACTGTAAAGGAAATTCGTTTTAACCAGCAGATCAGATCATTCAGAGACTAAGAAATGGATGAATTAAACCAAAAGAGAAGTATGGAGAATTAATCCAAGTTTCTGATTGTTCCTTTGCTCAATAAAATCTTTTTGACAAAGATTAAATGATGCCAAATAGTATCAGTTTTATGCTGACAAGACTATCAAACTTGTTTTACTAAACATGTCCCCCTTTTCTTCCAACTGTCTAAACAGGATTTTCCCACTTAGCACCCTATCAATCCAACCGTGATTATGTCACAGCTTAGGAGAGCCTGTGTATCAAATATTAATATTTGTATAGTTATTCAAGTATTTGATGATTTCACTCTGAGAACTTGAATATAGCATGCCACTTATGGTATTTGAAAAGAACATAAATAAAAAATTATTCATCTAGCCTTTGGTTTTTGCTGGAATGGCTTATGAGATGGCATATTTTAAGTGGTAAAGAACGTGGAGTTTCAAAGCACGCAGCATGTAAGCAAAACCTTTTGCATTGCTCAGTGATTTTCAGACTGTATTTATCCAAGGACTTTTCCCCACAAACAAAATATTAAATAGCAACCAAACAGACAAAAGTAGAGGTGTGGTGGGAACCCTGGGCTATTGTCTCCTCAATCCACTGGCTGCTCATGCTCCCCTGAGGGCACCAATGCTCTAGAAAGCCTAAAATTAAGAAGAATATAAGGTTTGTTAAAACGAATATACATGCGGGGCGGTGGTAGTACATGCCTTGAATCCCAGCACTCAGGAGGCAGAGGCAGGTGGATCTCTGTAAATTCTAGGCCAGCCTGGTCTACAGAGTGAGTTCCAGGACAGCCAGAGAAACCCTGTCTCAAAAACCAACAAACAAACAAAGAATATACATAAAAAACTGGAAAGATAACATACTTGTTAAAGTGTTTGCCAGGCAAACATAAGGACCGGAGTTCAGTCCCCAGAACTGTATAAAAGCAACCAGATGCATTTGTAATCTCCTTGCTAGGAAGGTGTTGCTAAGTGGATCCGTGGAGTTCACTGGTCAGCAAACCAAGACCAATAAAAAACCTTGTCACAAAAAAAGTGGGAGATGCCTAAGGAATGACACTCAAGATCATCTTCTAACCCTTGCACATGTGCACACACATGCATCTACATGCACAGACAGGACACACACATGTGCACCCACATGCAGAAGAACATGCATACACACACACACACACAAGGTAAGTAAAGGCACTATTCAAGGTGGCCCATGTGTATGTACAGAGTGTTTGTGGAAACTCATTCAGTTAATATCTGGTTCTTATTTTTACTATCCATGGTTTAAAGACATAACTTGTGGCATTTTATGGTAGTGACATATACAACAGATACAATAATCATTTATACATAATATATAGATAGGTTGTGAATTCTTTCACATTTAAACTTATTTATTTATTAATTTATTTTGGTTTTTCAAGACAGGATTTCTCTGTTGTAACTCTGGCTGTCCTGGAACTCACTCTGTAGATCAGGCTGGCCTTGAACTCACAGAGATCCGCCTGCCTCTGCCTCCCGAGTGCCGGGATTAAAGGCGCGCGCCACCTCCGCCCGGCATAAACTTTTCCTCGTTTTGTTACTATTGTTGAAGTTTTTCCGTTTTTTGATTTGTGTTTAAAGGGAGGGCACCTGTTTGTTTCTGATCTATCCCAACAGTGCAGAAAAACTAGCATCCCAAGAATCTCACACTTTCCACCCTTCAGGAGCAGCTTTGCCACCTGAGCTTAGGAGCAAAAATCAAAATGGGATCATTCCAGAAGCACTGGATCTTGCACAACCCAAAGAGCTGCGATCTGGGCCTGCCATGCATATGTAAAATTAAAATAAAAGAGTCCGTGTGTTTTTTATTTAGCAGGAGTGTTTATTTATATGCCACATACATTCTCAAATGACATAATTGGACACTTTACAAGTCACATGTTTTTAAACATTGGAATGCTCTGCCTTAACTAAATTGGAATTGTTCAAGGTCTTTTTGGACTTTCAAGGGAAATAATAAAGAAGGATTCGCTAGGAACAAAACTAACACACTAATTTCCATTCTGGTTTTTGCCAGTTTTGTTTCTGCCAGAGAATATTCCAGTCCTGTAATGACAGTTGTACCCTTAATTGATAACATAATTATATAATGAGCATATCAATATTTGTAAATGCAAATAGTCTTGGAGGAGCTACCAGGAGCTCAAATGAGAGAGCTGGAGATGTGCTGGGTCTGTGGGTGGGATGGGCAAGCCTACGCTGTGGACACTGGCTCCTCACGTGTCGTCACGTGTCGTCACGTGTCCTTTAATGAAATTCTTCAAGTGGAAACAGTAGTCTTTGTAAAAACATCCAGAGATCTTGGGGCAGAGATAATGTTTTCTATTCAGTTTCTTCAGATTATATTACTCTGGATGGCCTTGATTTTTAAAGTATATAATATAGGGCTCAGGCAGAGTGGCCAGCTGGTGTAAGCAAGACCCTGAGGTGGGTTCCACGCATCAGAAAAACGTTCTATATTTAAGGTTTCTTTGGAACACAAGTAAGAGGGAAAAAATATTTACCTTTTATATTACATAGTACTTGTTCAACCTACCCCACGGCACTGGTGTGAGGACGAAATACGTGTGGAAATTGTAAAGGATGCCGCCAACTGTGAACAGTTGACATCTGTGGACACAGATGCATTGCCGGGTTGCAACTGCATGTTCTAGTCCTGAAGCAAACAGGAACCGTTCAGACCGCGCCCTCCCCCAACTCCCCCGCATCACACTACCATCGTGAAGATTGGGGGCACTGAGTTTTTGTTCTTTACCAGCCTTGTTGAAGCATAATCTGCACAACATAGAACATACAGACTGTACAAATAAAACCGCAACACCGTGATTTCCAGGGAGTTTATACAGGTGTGGAGCCATCACTGTAATCCAGCATCTCTGGAGCATTTCTGTGACCCTAAAAGCCCCTCATCTGCAGTGAACTCCTGACCCTACCCCCAACTCCAAGTAGTCCTTCTTGTAATGTTTGTCTCTGCAAACTTGCCTTCCTGGGTATATAATGGAGACATACAAGCTCTCTTTTTCATTTAGCGCATTGCTCTAGTGTGCTTCTCTGTTGCCATAAACATAGACCAAAAGCAAGTTTGGGAAGAACAGGGAATATTTGATTTACAGATTATATAGTCTGTCCTAGCAGAGGCAGGAACTGAAGAACATTCATGGAATGTTCATTGAATTCATGGAAGATTCATGGAAGAACACACCTAACTGGCTTGCTCCCCCGGGCTTCCTCAGCTATTTCTTACATGGCCAGACACATCTGCCCAGGGGTGGCACCACCTACAGTGGGCTGGGCCCTCACACATTAATCAACAACAAAGAAATTGCCCCACAGACATGCCCACAGGCCAATCTGTTGGAGGCAACACCTCGGTTGGGACTCCTTCTCCCCTGGTATGTCTAGGTCAAATTGGCAAAATGATTCCACATGTGCTTTCAAGAGTCAGGTGTTGGCCTGAGTTTCTTTTCTATGAGCGATGTAATGCAAGCCTGTGCATGAGCACGTGTGCCTGTTACTCGCAGGTAGATTCCTCTAGAGCACTATTGGGTTTTGTTGGTGAGATTGTGCCACCTTGTCAACGACTGCCAAGCCGTAACCCAAAGTGGCAACGTCGCTCTGCCTTCTCCGCAGGGATGCCTGCAGGGTCCTCTGCTTCCCTGGCTCTCCCGGTTCCTGGTCTGCCAGCCTGGTGGTTGATCAATGCTATATCTTACTGTGGTTTTGATTTGCATTTCCCTGATGGCTGAGGAGCTTCAGCATCTTCTCCTGTGATTCCCCTTTGTCTCCTTTACTGAAACGTCTGTTCTAATCTGTCACCAATCGTTAAAACTGCAGACTGCTATATTGCTGAGTTGAATAAGATTTGGATTTTTCCTCATTAATTGCCACCTCACCTAGCCACGACTCATGGTCTCCTTACCTTATTCTTTGGTCTTCCATTGTTTTTAAATTTCTGACCATCAGTTAACTTTTAACACATATATATTTACACACACACACATGCACACACACACACGCACACACACATGCACACACACACACGCACACACATGCACACACACGCACACACACACCCCACATATACAAACAACTTGATTTTTAAACTGACTCCAGGGCTGGCAAGATGGCTCAGCAGGTATTGGGGCGTCTCCATTTGTGGAAGGAAAGAACTGACTCCTGCAAGTTGTCCTCTGACCTCTACACAGGTGCCGAGGCATACGCACAGCCAGGAACACACACACAATAAATGCATAAATATCATTTAAAAACTAAAAATATGCTGACTTTAGAAGAAAAACACTTTTTCTTATTTATTTATTTTTTTCCATACAGCAAATACTCTGGACACAATAGAACAAACAGAGGTAACAGCTGGATGTGCCAGCACACGCCTTTAATCCCAGTGCTTGGAAGGATGAAGCAGACAAATCTCTGTGAGTTTGAGACCAGCCTGGTCTACGTAGTGAGTTCCAGGACAGCCAGGGCTGCATAGTGAGACCCTGTCTTGAAAACAGCAGCAATGAAAATTCTGCATACATGATAACTTTGTTTTTGTGAAAATATTTTCAGAGCACCTGGAATCCTAACTCAGTAAATTGTGTTAATTTTATTTATTAGTCATTTTGCACATCACAGGCTTTGGCTTTAAAACCGTTTTGAGAGGAAGGCATGCTTCAGAGTATAAACTTGGACAAAGAATTAATCACCAGAGAAAAGTTGAAAGAAATTTAAAGACATTACAGTTCATGGCAATGAATTAATTTAAAAATAAGATAAATTTGAATTTTTTGGTACTCTTGTTTTTCTACAAATGTGTTTGGGTCCCTTAACAACAACAACAACAAAAGCAAAGATAGACATAATAATTGATCACAAATGAGCAGTTCTCAAGTGTGCCAGAGAGTAAGCAGAAAACAAATTGTATACCTTAGTTATAAACAATACTTTGGTACCCAAAGAAAAGATTTAAATACAAGCCTGACTGTAAATCAATAGCAATGTCCCCTATCACTAGTAAATAACATGGGGGAGGGGTAGCTTTTGAGCCTTACCTGGAAGGGTGCCAACCATATACACTTGAGAATATTTTAAGGTAATTAGCATTTTTGTCTCTGTGTCAGTTAAAGTAGGCTTTTGCCTGCTACTAATTTTCTTTGGGTTACCAGGACCATTGTATGAATGAAAGGCTTTTAAAGGCCATTTATATTGTGCAAACAGAGGTGCAAATTAGAGAGGGCATGTTCCTAAGAAAAGAAAGCTTACGAGAGCTTAGGAGCCCAGAACCTCTTTCTATTTTAGATGGATAGAAAACACATCAATCTTGCTTTTAGAATATTTTCAATTAAAACAAACAACACCCAGTACACCAAGAGCCAGCAGAAGCTGTGGCCGTAAGGGTTTTTGAATAAGCCTTCCATGCCATGTCTGCATGGAAACTGATATTCAAGGAATAGGGATGAAATATAATCTTAAATCCCAGAGGACCAAGATCCCCAGGTTGCTGAAGAAGTTGTAAAAGAAGAAGAAATATAAAACTACACCATCTGTTTCACTTTCAACATGCAACCTTGAGCACAGAAGATTTGGAAAAGGACGCAGCCTGAAGTCTGAATAGGGGTGGGATGCAGTAGACCCACAGCGTATCATTAACTCACTCTCTCCTCGATAATCAATAGCCTCTGCAAGCCTGGCTTCCCGTGTTCAAAGCAAAGCCCTCATCAGCTGCAGGAACTGAGTTCCCTTCTCCCCTCCAGAGACAATAAAGAGTGGATTCCTCCCCATCCAGGTAGAGCCTCCTGTCTGATTGGAGGAAGCGAAGGGAGGTGTCCACTCTGCACAGGCAAGTACTTGAAGAGTCTAATTACGATTTGCATAGACAATGACACACACCAGTCTAATTTACTCCTGTTTTAGCCACTACTTCCAATTGCCTAAGATCATGGTGTGTGTGTGTGTGTGAGAATGCATGTGTGCTAGCATATATTCTGCTATCTGTGCATGTGTATCCACTAGCATGCTCATGCATGTGGAGACCAGAAGTCAACATTCCTGTCTTTCCTAAGGACCATTCATTCACATTGCTCTTGGTTGTTGGGTTTTCTGTTAGTTTGGTTGTTTGTTTGGTTTGGTTTGGTTTGCTTGTTTTTTAGTTAGGCATTATTCATTTTTATTTTTATTTGTGTGTGTGTGTGTGTGTGTGTGTGTGTGTGTGTGTGTGTGTGTGTGTGAGACCCATGTGTGTCAGTGTCCACTGAGGCCAGAAGAGGGCATGAGATCCGCTGGAGCTAGAGGTATGGAAGGTTGGAATCCGGCCAAATGGGTGCTGGAGTCGAGTCCTCGAGCAGGGCAGCAATGCTCAACTGCTGACCAGCCACTTTCTACATGGTTTTTAGAGACAGGGTCCCTCACTGGGGTCTGGCTCTGGTTGATTAGGCGAGGCAGATTGACCAGTGAGTCACAGTGATCTGCCTGTCTCTGCCTCACCAGTATTGGGACCACAAGCATGTTTGCCACCCTTCCTGGTGCCGTTACACAGGTGCTAAGGACCAGATGAAGGATTCACGCTTTCACGGCACGCGCTTGGCTCACTGAGTTACCTCTGCAGCCCAGATTATGTCTCCGATAGCTACTTATGAAGACATCACAAGACATTGTGTCCGAAGCTGCCTTTTCCCCTTGGTAAAACCTTTATTTTAGAATTATAGCTACCAAGGCACCCAGGACTCCTCATAGAACAGAAAGGCATGAACTACAATAGTGAGGAGTGGGATAAGCAAAGACTTAGTCTCAAAGAAAACCCACCATTCCTCAGCACTCTCCCATGCACCTCCTGGCCGAACTACTTACTGCTTTGCGTAGGCTTTAGAACCTATCTGGGTCTGGTAGAACTAGTCTTGTCTTGAACCTATAGGGACTGTTAAGGCTAAAGAGTCATTTAAAGAAAATCAAATGAGCAGGGGGTCTACAGTGAGTCCTCTGTCAATATATCCTGTCCTGAGCTCACTGTGGAAACTGGCTTCAGGATGACGGGATCCTGAGCTTAGGTTGGAGTTGGTCTATTACAACGTTCAAGCTTTCTTCCGGGGCTCCTGTCTGAGATACGCTGTTGCTATGGAAAGGTTTGTACTTAACCATCTTACAGCATTCTGTCCGGGATGACAAAAAACATTTATAGCATATACTTCAGATATTAGAGAAACATCGTAAAGGCCTTTTCTATATCTCGTATGTCATGAAGTTTCAGCATCCTACTGTCCAGCCCTTACAAAATCAAGTGGGGACATTTTAGATGCCAGTCACTGACAGGGCTGTTTACTTAAGTTCTGCTGGTATTTCCATGGCAAAATTCGCCTCTGCGGTACATTTCTCAAGGCCTCTCATTGTCTCCGTAAGAGTAAGAAAGCTGTCCTTTTGGGATATCGTGTAATGTCTCTTCCCGGTGAGGAATTTTGACACCGAGATTGTATTGTGAACTCTTGGTGTTTGTGAGTCCAGCTTTGTGTGAACTGGCAAGAGGGTGGGGGTGAGGGTGGCGGGCTCTTGCTTCTCGTAATCTTGGCTTTTCCAGACAGATGTCTCAGCTGAGATGCACCATAGCAATGCTCAGCTTTGGCATTCTCCCTCATATTAAACACTTAACACGCACTGTTGTCTGTTCCTGGCTCCGCTTTGGCTCTGGGTGCATGGCACTCCTACAGTCACGTAGAAGGAGGCAGGAAGTCATAGTCAGACAGTATGGATACACACAGCCTGACTCTTCTGTTGATGTGACCTCGGACAGGCTTTTTAAATATTTCTTGGCCTGGTGCTACATCTATGACATTGGAATAATAATAGTGCCTACTTCATAGGTGTGGGAGGGGGTGGGAATCAAGTGTGGTCATTTCAACGAGGCTCTTCAAATTGTGCACGCGCTTTGGTAGGTCTACAGTAAGTACTTGTTTACTGCATTGTTCCACGTTATAATCCCATGATTCTTACCTTTTATCATGAATCCACAACCCCTTCCTTGACTCAAGACTTAAAGTAGTGCACTCGGCCAGCATAGAAGGATATTTAAAAACTATATAATAACAGGATATTTTCTAGTGTCCTACAGACAGTGCTAAGACTATAATTGATAGCTAGCCCGTATCCCTGAGGGCACTGTGGCCTTTAATATGGAATAATTTGGATCCTCTGTTGTCTACTGTCCTTCTAAAAGCTACAGTTTGGTTCTTGTTGTAGGATATTTTATAGTTATGGATAATATTCCTGTAAGCTGTCCTTGTAGCATATAAAGGATTCACTTCCTACCTGTAAACAATGGAGTGGCCACCCTCTCCATATGAATGGGCCATTCCTTAACCTTAAGGCAGAAGGTTAAACTCCATTCATTTGTATATTGGAGGGCTGGTGGAGAAGGGGAGGATTTGGAATGAAAAAGCACCTAGGACTGGGGCGGGAGGAGAAGCAGGAGGAGTGCAGAGTATGGGAGAAACATGGAATGAAGTCTCTGTCTAGCCGCCTGGGTGTTGAATCCCTGAGAACTGACATGGCTTGTAATTAATAAAGAGCACTGAGAAAAAACAACGCTGGACTCATATTAAGCAATTGAAAATTTATTAACAGGTTCTGGATGATCCAACTGCAACACAGGACTGGGAAGATAACTCACTAAAGTGCCTGCTTTACATAAGGACCTGAGTTTAACCCTCAGATTTAATTAAAAAAAAAAAAAAAAAAAAAAGCCTGACCTGGTGGTTTGTGCTTATAATCTCAGCAATGGGAGGTGGAAGCAGGCAGATCCACAGGCTTGCTGGTCAACCAGCCTAGCCCGCTTGCTGAGCTCCAGGTCAATGAGAGACTGTGTCTTGAAAAAAAATGGACAAATTCCTTAGCCCTGCAGCTGATCTTGTCTGTTGGGCTCCACACAAGTGTGTGTGCGCATGCATACATGCACACTTTTGTGCACACAAATGATATAACTGTTTTCTGTTAAAAACTTTAAAACAGTGAGTCTTCCTTGTCTATAATCTACATGGATCATCAAATCCAGAAAGAAGTCTAAGAAAATTCTGATGAAGGGCCCAGCGTATACAAGGCTTTACCAGTATACCAGCTTAATAACTGTAAGCATACAGAAAGAGGCAAAGAGCCCACGTTGCACCTTGAAGCTGATGACTGAGCTGACCAAACACAGACATGGCACCCACTGTCAGATGCGTTTATCCAGTAGAACCACTAAGAGTTCCCTCAGAACAGACACTGGTACTGTCAAGTCAACCTGGCTGAAACTAAACAGTACTTTTGCCACTGTTGTTCTTAAAATGCTTTTCAAAATATATTCATTTCCATACTACCTTTAGTGTGGTCAAATTCCCCTGTAAATAATATCTAATTTATTCTCGTAACATCTCTAAGAGATAGGATGCATTCATCTTTGTTATTAGCATCTGGCATGAGCAGATTCACATTTACTTTGATGGAAATCACCAGAAATAAATCTCATGTAGACACTAATGGAAAATATAATAGGAGATAAATACAGGTATGCTTGCAAATGAAGATATTTTCCCTCCTTTGAATTCTGTTGACTAAAAAGATAAGAAGTGGAACAACTTAGGATGATTGAATAGTAATAAAAAAAAACAGCATTTAATCTAAATCTCTCTTTCCTGTGATTACAGCATGCTAAATATTACTCGGTACTAGGGAGGCTGTTGATGAGCTATGTAAATGTTTCCCAATAAAATTAAATAGATTAGATTTGGAAAGAGAATGATAATGTTTTGATGGCTTTGAAGGAGTCTTCTTTTCAAACTTTCCAGAGATATGTTTAAGACAATGCCACAGTCCCCGCGGTCCCCCGCAGTCCCCGAGGAGCGAATGCCATCATCTCTATGTGTTGAGAAGAGACAGAGGCACCTGAGATGTCCGAGAAGTTTGTGTCATCTGCTTCGCTTTGTTGTTAATTCTCTTCGTGTCTTCTGCCTGCACTTTGCTTTGGTTGTCAGAGTTTGTTACTGAGACAAGACTAAGATCACCCGGCTTTGACAGTCAGAGATTGACTTGGCGTGACGCACTGTGAGGTGAGTCTAATTGCTGTTAATATCAGAACGACGAATAATCAGAGCAAAGAAGATGGGCTATTAAGAAAGACTGAGTGAGAGGAGTCTAGATCACAGAAGAAAGACAGCTTGATGAGGGGAACCCATTAACCTGAAAGGAGACGGCCCCTGCTCCTAATGTAGTGGGGAGTGCAACTATATTCACACTACTTTGAATGGAAACAGTTTTTCTGACTCATTTATAGACTTAAATATATACTATACGTGAAGAACAAGATCCTCCTACGGTGCTTGCTAACAGCAAGCCAAGTGTCATGCTGGATGGGCCAATGGGAGGTCTTCCTCTTCTTCCTTATGGAATGCTGGTGAGTCCAAAAGTCAATGTTAACATCAACTGTACTGGGCAAAAATGATTGGGCAAAGATGTCTGATACTCTAGACATTTTCGTTTTTGTTTTTATTTTTCTAGATCTCGCCATGTGGCTTCAAATTCCCAATCCTCCTGCCTCTGCCTGCTGAGCACTGGGATTACAGGTGTGCCCCACAGTGAGTACATTATGAGAGAGCAATCTAGACAACAGCTTTCCCCAACTCTAGTGTGCCCACGAATCTATAGGTTCTCAAGGAATTCTAGACTCTGGTTCTAAAGCTATGGCAGGGGCCTGAAAGGTTACGTTGAAGAAACTCCCAGAAGCCTTCCCAGCTGCTCCCCATTGCTGGGATTATACATATGTACCGCCATATCTGCCAAAATGACTGCCAAAAGGTCAAGATTTCAAGGCCACCTAGAATCACTGGGAAGGCAGAAGCTAGAGCAGGGCAGTGTGGAGAGGCAGACATCCTGGTTCCTACAGGCACTTTGTTCATGGCTTCCCTCCCCATAGCTGTAGTTAAGCAATGGCTACAGGAAGCGTGGAAATAATGTATCCCAAAAAAACTCTTCCCAACTTGAGTTCACAATAACTTATGAGAGCTCACTGTCTCCGGCTAAGCTGCGAAGAGAACGTTCCAGGATCACAAAGCGTGAGTTCCTCCTCCATTCTGTCCGGATCCCGCTCATGCTATTTATTGATGGTTCCACACCGGAGGGATTGTCTGACGCCCTTCGGCACGAGGTCTGCTCTTCTGGGCTCTTGAGTGCATTAATCTTAATCAAACTTCAGAAGGCTGAATAGGTGGGGGAACGTCGAGTTGCTTTTGATAATTAAGAACGCCTTCGAGTTGGGGGACCCTTTACAAGAGGAAAATGGGTTTGAGAAACTTGACTGCACACTAAAGACTCTAAATTTGGGGTGATTACAGACTATCATTTATTTTCATTTGTCTGGTTAGTGTGTGGGAATAGCATAAACATGAAACATATAAATTCTGTCAAGCAGATGACAAGTGAGCAATTTGTAGTTGTGTGGTCAGGACGTGCATTAAAAGCTGATAACTTAGATATATCAATGTAGCTTTCTCGAGCTTCCGCTGTATCTTAGGTATTTGTCCTCCTCTGGAGGACATGTTACATCTACCTACCATCGCTAGATGTGCAGTCATGATAATTATTAATTAAACACTATTTATTTTGAGATGCAGTCCCATGTAGCCAAGGCTATCCCTGAACTATGTAATCCTTTGGCTGTGATCTTCTGCCTCCATGTCCGGAGTAGAGTTCACAGGTGTGCAGCTTCACATCTAGCTTATAAAGCACTGGTGATCAAACGCAGGGCTTCCTGTGCACTAGGCAACCACCATGCCAGCAGAGCTATATCCCCAGCTCTACAACTCGGGTAATCCCCTTGGTCCTACTTCTCAACAACAAAGTAGCTTCTGATATTTAATTTTTTAAAAATGTCCTCTTTCTGATACACACTAAAAAGCAAACATGGCTCAGAACGCAACTTGAGAAGAGGAGTGTGTCCCCCCACCCCCTGCACTCGTCACCTCCCTTCTCCCCACACCACCTCCTACATTTCCCCAGATAACAGAAACCAACAAGGGAAGAAACTGAAACTGGACCATAGAGCTGATGTTCAGGCATCTGTGGGGACAAAAGGCCTTGGAGAGCAGGATGGGCCGAGACAAGACAGACCCCGGGGTAGATGAGGGTGCCTTACACTCACTTAAACAGACTCTCATAAAGCCCAGAAGCTGGAGCAGGACAGAGAAACCCCAGTCCCCAGTCCAGGGACTCAGGAAGTGTGTTGCTCTCTGAGCCTTGGAAAAGGCACAGAGACAAGGACATCACCTGAGAACAACTGACAACACACTGGGTCCCATGTTAAGAGGACTGGATTACTATTACTCTTTTGGAAAGTGGTCCCTAACTCCATTTTTTTTTTTACAAAATGTCTCCATGTAAATAAATTAACATAGAAAATGGTTACAAATAGACACAAACCTCTGAAGCCCTGAAAGATCAAATAGACATAAATACAAGTGCTCTGAGATCATTTTCACACACTTGGGGGTCGAAAACTGTCTTAATTTCCTAGTGCTTCTTTAAAAAAAAAAACCCATAGACTACGAGATGGTTCATCTTCATCATCAGCTTGATTGGTTGTAATCACCATGGAAACACATTTCTGGGTGTGTCTGTGAACATGTTTCCAGAAAGATTTTTATTGAAAAGGGAAGATTCACCCTGAATGTAAGTGGTACCATCTCATGTGACTGAACAGAAAGGAGAACATGACGCAGGTCCCAGCACTCTTGGGTCTGCACTCCTGACAGTTGGTTGACTGATGACTGCCTTGCACTTCTTCCGTGACTTCTTCTGTCATGAGGGGCTGCGTCTCCTCAAGCTGCGAGTCAGAACAAACGCTCTCCTCCTTAAGTTGCTTCCTGTCAGTGACTTTAGTCACAAGGGAAAAGGTAACTAGGAATTAATTTCTGCATAGCCCTTTCAGAAGCTGGGAAGGCGAAGGTCAAGGTGTCTCTCCCTTAAGCTTGTAGAAGACCTCTCTCTAGTCTCGTTGGGCGTGGTCATCCGTTTTGCCCACCAACCAGTTGAAAGCTAATCTCTTCCGTAAACCCTCACATCAGACATCCAATGGGAAACCGTCAGTCTGAGCATCCCACAGCCTTGTCAAGTCAGTGCACAAAAATAACCACCCCAGGCTTCAACATTTGAACAGGGAGCAGGGCACAACTTAGTCCCTAGCGGAATCCTCTCCGAAATGGGCCCCCGAGGATGAACACACAGTAACAATAGAAACAAGCTATCAAGTTCACGGACACGTAGCTGCCATGAAAAACAGTGATTGGCAGAGAAAGTTCCAAAGAATTAGCACCCAAAACACTCCAAGACGAATACACTCAAGACCGGTAAAGAAGATTTTTAAACGATGTGAAAACATATCCGTTAGGAGATGTGTGTTGTTGGGTTGTGTGTTCAGGAGATGTATGTTAGGAGATGAGGAAAATAAGGGACAGGTAATGTGAAGAGACACAGAGTACCTAGAAATGAGAATATACTCCGTAGGATCTCAATGCCGGTGAAACAGCATCTTTCCCGCTCGGAGAAAAACAGCAATAGGAGAAACCACCCAGGATGAAGCACAGAGAGGATGAGATAGCGGTGAGATGTAGTTCAGAGGTACGGGAAGTGGGATGAGGAGGCCAACGCTCCCCACGCACAGAAGGGAGTACGAAATGAGAGGGAGAAGGTACTAAAAAGAAATCAGTGATGCTTTTTCTCTAGTAGAATACGAGAATCTAAAGCTTGAGTAAACCCAATGACCTCAGCACTGGAGAGATGGCTGAGTGTGTCCATTGGCCGCCAAGCACGAGACCCACGTGAGACACCACCGGAGACCCACACGGTGGGAGGAGAGAAGCAACTTTCCTGAGATTGTCTGCTGCCCTCCCACGTGTGAGTCACGGCGTGTGTGCACGCATGCGCACTCATACAGGCTATACACGCTATGTGAGATACTTACACAAATAAATACACTTACTCCACAACAGGGAGACAGAAATAAGTAAACACCTGGTGTTCCGTTTGGGTTTTTTTAAATAAACAATTCTGGGGCTGGTGAGACGACTTAGAGGGTAGAGGCACTTACCCTCAAGGCTGACAACCTGAGTTTGATCATGGGAACCACATGATCGATAGAGTCCCACAAGCCGTCCTTTGAACCCTACGTGTGACCTGTGGCACATGTATGCTGCCCGCGCACAAATAATACATAAATACGTAATAAAAATACTTTTTAAAAAAGCCAACAATGCCAAGGAAATCTCAATAAATAAACAAAGAAGGTTTCAAATACAATGCACCCTTCAACTGTAATGCTGAAAAATTAGAAAATCGTAACACTCTGGTAGCTAGTGGGATGATGAAGAGGTCTACAGTGCCAATAAAAAGATCTGAAAAACACAGATGACAGGTGGTCCCGACTTAGGACGGCACAACTTCCAGTTTCCACCCCGGTGAGTTTACTCGGATGTAACTCCATCATAAAAAAAGCCAAAACACATATAGGGAAACACAAATGAAACAATCACCACCAACACCACCTCCTCCCCCTCCTCCTCCTCCACCACCTCCTCCTCCTCGTCCCCTTCCTCCCCCACCTCCTCCTCCTTTTCTTCTTCCACCACTTCTTTCTTTTCCTTCTTTTTGAGATAGGGTCTTCTACGTAGCTCCGACTGACTTAGAACTCACTGAGGAGGCCAGGCTGGCCTTGAACTCACAGAGATGCCCCTGCATCTGCCTCCCTAAAGGCATGTGCCACCATACCTGACTGAAACCTTCTTAACTATCTCTTCACCTCGATGTATACAAGATCAAATGGTAAGATACTCAGTGTAACATCTTCCCTGGTAATTTATAAAGTCGGTTTTATAAGTGAGTGGTTTTCCTGTGCTAATGGCTATTCCTGAGAAGACTTTTTTTTTTTTTATTTAAGCTTCTGGCTGAATGTGCTCTACTCCAGGACTCCACTCTGTGAGTTCTTTATAAAATGCTTTTACATACATCCTGTCGTCTTCTAATTTCCTTCTCGGTAATGTAAATGAAAAATGCGTTTGCAGCATCCTTCGCTTAACTAGCATGCAAATCACCTAACGATATGCAAATGAGCAGATACTGCGAGTGTCGAAATTCCTCCCTTACAGCTCAAGGAGACTTCACTGGAGTGTGCCCAGTGGGTGCAGCCTTACAGTGGAAAAATTACTGCCTCTAAGAGGACCGTGGAGCTTGAAGATGGTGCCTGCCCACTAGAACTGCACATATGTGTGCATGTTCATGTGTGCAGATATAGGTGTAAGGGGGTGTGCACCCCAGTGTGCAGGCCAGAGGACAACCTCAAACTCAAACATCTTTCCTCCTCCAGCAACACCTGACCTCACCCCCACCCCTTTCCCCCCTCCACCTCCCCAGCACAGGTTTTATGAGTGAGCCACCATGCCCTGCTCTTTCACTTGAGCCATCCGACTCGGGCTCCATGCCTCCAGGGCAAGCACTCTTGCGCTGAGCGATCTCCCCGGCCCTTCCACTGATATGAAGGATTAGATAAATTGCAAACTACATGTGTTGTTTCATTGGCTGAAGGAAAACCCAGTGTGAAAAGCCCTAATTTAATAACTGGAGGGTAGCAGAGAGTATAATAGGAAAGCTCGCCGTGCCATCCCTTTAAATCTGACTATGTGTGCTAGAGAGATGGCTCAGTAGTTAGGAACACTTACTGCTCTTCCAGAGGGCCAGCGTTCTCTTCCCAGCACGGACAGGTGGCTCACACTGCCTGTAACTCCAGTTCCGGGGATCCAACGCCCCCTTCTGGCCTCTGTGGTATCTGCACACATTGCGTGTGTGTGTGTGTGTGTGTGTGTGTGTGTGTGTGTGTGTCTCTCTCTCACACGTGCTCACACACACATACACACATTAGTTTTTCTTAATAAAATAAAACCAACTTTGAAAATAAAAGACACTTAAAAGTTATAATTTTTTAAAAATAAAGTATGTGGTGTGTGTGTGTGTGTGTGTGTGTGTGTGTGTGTGATGCTGGGTTCTGAACCCAGGGAATTGTACTTGCTAGCTGAGCCCTCTAACATTAAGTTTCACCTTTACTAGCAAAAAAAAAAAATTTTAATTTTAAATTTTAAAACTATATGATAATTCAGTCCTTAAACCCGAACTTCTGGTGAGAGTGGCTCCTCTAACCCAGAACCCACAGGGTCTGCTGTGGGAAAGGTTTATCTCAGAGATGCTCACAGTAAATTCTGGTTGCTTTTCCAGAGAGGCAGGCAGCTTATCTTGAGGCTTAAAAGAAAGTCTAAGTCTGGGCACAAACAAATGGCAAAGTATTTGGCAAGTAATTCTCTCCCTTGTTTCTCTCCTGTGGGGCAGGAAGGGTGTCCCTCTGATATCTGCAGACTTTTTCATGTGTGGAGAACTGAAGGCTTCTGCCTCGAGCCCACCTTGACATAAATCCTTGCTATCCACTGGCTTCCCCAAGAAACTCAACCCATTCGGTTCCTTAACGATTCATAGGAGACTGATGGCAGATCCTGAAGGGCTGTGTTCCACCATAGGCAAAGTCACCCCTAAACCCCACTGGAGACTCCCTGTCCCCAGGACCTGGCCATCAGGGACACCTTCCTTGTACCCTCTCCAGGATAGCTTTCCTGGAAGCTTTCCATTCTTCTTCCAGAATGTTCTCCAAGGTGACTTTCTTTGCCAGATGCCCTTCGCCCAAGCTCTATTAAGCAGGCCTTATCTTATCTTATCCCAGCATATAGGATGGGAAGGGCCTAAAGCAGCAAGGCCCACGACCAACAAGGACTTGCCTATAAAAAATAGTTCCTTATTAAACTACCTGTCCTGACACGCCTCTCCTCCCAAAAGCACCTTTGTTTTATAAATACATTAAAATATAAAGTAGAACAATTTTTTAAAATAAAAAGAATCACAAACAAAACATTGGCTATATTCTCCATCTATTAGATGTAATCAATTCAGGGAATAACAAGGTTTTTAGAAAGTCTGGTATCACCTCTTCTGATTTCAAATGCTTTTTTGTTTTGAGTTTGTGGATCAGTTTTTTCTTTGTAGCCCATGCTGAACTGGAGCTCCCTGTGAAGCCCAGGCTGGCCTCAAACTCGTAGCAATCCTCCTGCCTTTGTCTCTCAAGTGCTGGGATTTCAGGCATGTACCACTCACCACAAGTGGCTTCAAATGCTTTTTTAATTCAATTTTTATCCTAATGACTCTTATAACTGGTGCTAAACAAAGATTTACCTAATGAATGGAAAGATCCATGCATTCTGTTCTTGACAAATAATCTGTGAACCCAAAATATACTTGTCTCCCCTTTTCCCTTAGAGAGGGACAAAACCAAAGCCAGGAGTGGTGCACAAGCCTGTAATCCAACTTAGGAGGTAAGAGGCAGGAGGCGCTGGAGTTTGAGGCTAGCCTGGGATGCATGAGACTCTGTCTTAAACAAACAAACAAGGCTGGAGAGATGACTCAGTAGATAAAGCTTTTGTTACCAAAGCATTGAGAACCAGAGTTCAGATCCACAGAACCTACACCGATCTGGGTAGACACGGTGGCCACTTGGAATCCCAGCACTGGAGAGACACAGATGGGATCACCAGGTCAAGCCGGCTCCCTAGACTAGCTAACTGGCAAGCTTTGGGTTCAACTGAAAGACCCTGCCTTGGTAAATAGAATGGAGGATGATGGAGGAAGACATCTGATCAATTTCCAGCCTCCACGAGCATGCGCACATGCATACACCTACACACCTGTGAACATACATATACACACACACACACACCACAAACATATGCATACAAAATGAATGATGGCAAATTTTCAAGGAATAAATGCAACATGTATTGGTCTCTGCTGTAAAAAACAAAAAAATGAAAAGGGGAAATAGTTAATAAAGTAACAATTACTCATAATTAACCTACCTGGAAACGTGAGATAATGTTTTGAACTCCCCTCACTTAAAAATAAAATAAAATACAATTGCCAACTAACTTGTTACTTTCCCTTTTTCACTGTAATTATATCAGACTTAATTTAGTCATTCATCCCTGCAACTGCATAGTTTCTTTAAAGAATTTATTTCTTAAGTTAGTCAACTAATTAGCCAATTGATGGATGTTAAGAAAACCACTAAGTGTCTAAAGGAATTTGAATCTAAAACAATAGTTTGTAAGCATAGTCAGTATTTATTTCTACATATAACCCCAGAGCGAGACATGCATAGATTATTAGGAACTATTTCAAGAATAACGTTGTGATAGTTAGTTTCCCTTTTCAACTCTACTGGATTTGAAATCACCTAGGAGACACACCTCTGCGCATTCCAGTGTGGGTGTTTCCCGAGAGGTTTAACAGAGCTCGGTGATTTGAATGAGAGCTAACCCACATAGTCTCAGACATTTGGATGCAAAGTTTCCATTTGGTAGTGGGGTTTGGGGAGGTATAGGTGGTACAGCCTCGCTGAAGGAAGTACGTCACTGGGGGCGGGCTTTGACATTGAAAGCCTTGAATGACTTGAACCACTTCCTGGTCACTGACTCTCTGCTCCATGCTTATAGTTAAGAACACACCTCTCAGCATTCCTTTTTTCCCATCATGCCTGCCTCTTGCTGCTGTGCTTTCCCACTGTGATGGACTCTTATCCTTCTGGAATCCCAAGCTCTAATGAATTCTATAAATAGCCTTGGTCATGATATTTTAGTACAGCAACAGAAAAGGAATTGATATACTAAGAATGGAAGACCCACCCTGAACCTACGTAAGTGACGCTGGGGTCCGATCTGAATAAGATGGAGACAGCAGCTGAGCACCAGAGTGCATTGCTGTCTGCTTCCGACTGTGGATGCGGTGTGACCGGTGTGACCAGGAGCCTCACTCTCCTGCTGGCACGCCGTCCCTGCCATGAAGGACCCTACCCTCAAGTCATGAGCCAAAATAAACTCTCTATTCCTTAAGTTGGTTTTTATTGGGTATTTATCACAGCAACAAGAAAATACCAATGAGATTTAGAAAAATTGCCTAGCGCAGTGATGCACATGCCTTTAATCCCAGCGGGAGGCAGAGACAGGAGGATTCCTGAGTTCAATGCCAGCCGGGTCTACAAAGTGAGATCCAGAATAGCCAGAGTGACACCAGAGAAACCCTGTCTTGAAAATAAAGGAAGGGAGGGAGAGAAAAGAAGGAAACAAACAAACAAAAAAAAAAAATACAGAAAAATTAAAGAGTTTCATTTTTGTACATAAAACCTAACATTGAGTACGTAAGCCAGCATCATCAATGCTAATCTAGTATTCTCTTGAGCGAATGTCAGTTATTGTGTAAGATTCAAATGCAGCTCATGGGCTGCTGGGTTTGATCCCCAACACTGCAAACATAAACAAATAAGATAAAATTCAGCTGCCAATACACTCTGCCCATGTGATCCGAGGCTGGTAAAAGCCTTTATAGGAAATCATCACCGCCAGGAAGCTTTAGTCCCATTGAAAATGCTAAATCCTAGAAAGTTAGTAAGACAATTTAGGAAGTATCTATGAAGAGAAAGAATTTGAATAACTTCTCTAAAGAGAACATTGTAAGAGAAACAACAGAAAAATAAGACAAGGAAACTAAGGATAAAGTTCTGAGCAGGGCTTGAACTCCCCATGACTGAGCTATGCCTTATGTTACCTGAATTTTATTCTAGAGGTTTTAGAAGATGTGAAGCTGGCCTCCCGCATCCTTTGACTTCCCATTGTTCTTTCCTAATTTTGCTCCTTCCTCAAAAATAAATTTGTCTCTGAGATAATGACTGTATTAAAGTTACATCAAACAACTGTCTTAGGATTAAAATCAGATTGGAGAATGCACTTTCTTTGGGAAATTTTATTAAATCCAGTTTCTCTAATGAGAGCCTTAAATAGAAATGACCTTAAATCAAATTTATCTTGTACAGAGAGTCTACTAGTAAAAACAGGGTCACTCTTGTAAGTAGGATATTTATTGTACATTCTTTAAAAATCATTTTCGTACCTGTGACAGGGCATGCTTTCAATTAATATCCAAATGTTCTTATGTAACAAACTGATGGAGTAAAAAAGTAAAGCAATCCGTTTTAAGGTAATACTTTGGGGGTTGGGACTATGGCTTGGATGGTAGAGTGCTTGCCAGCACCCATGACACCCTGGCTCTGGTGCCCAGCATCTCATAAAACTAGGTGTGGTAGTCCATGCCTGCAATCTCAGCTCTCAGAGGTGCAAGCAGAAGGATCAGAAGTTCAGGGTTGTCCTAGGCTACATGGGGAGTTTGAGGCCAGCCTGAGACACATGAGACCTTGACTCAAAAAAAAAAAATATGATAATTATTGCTCTGTCTGTAGAGGAATAATTAACCAATGCTTATATACACAGGTAAAGCTCAGAGGAGGGAATGGAATGTTCTGAAACTGAGATGTGATTTTTTTTTCTCTTTCCTGTTACCAGGAATAAAAACATGTGTGGGGCGTTGGCAGTCCACCCTTCCAGGTACCATCAGTAAGACTCAATTGATGCAACCTTTCTAGAGAGCCATTTGGCCGCATGTATTAAACTTTAACACACACATCTTACTTTTAAATGTGAATAACATGGCCTTTGCTTTTCCAGTGCCATTTACAAACTTTTCCTGTGGTTCCCACACACCTGATTGGCAATGATCATTTGTAAATAGCCAAAAGCCAGAAGAAAGTTCCGTTACGGATCTGGGCTTCTTGCACGTTATAATCCATGTGTGTCTGTCTCCTGAGACCATGAGATAAAACCAGTGTGAGGAGGAGAAGATGTTGGCTGTACACATATGTGGTGTGAATGTGTAGTTTGTCTAAAATAAATAACTATTTCTACTCAGAAAAAAAGGGACATGGGGCGTGCTTTTTCTTTGTATATTATTCTGCTCTGAATTACTTCTTTAAGCTTGATTGTTGTTCAGATTTCTTTGTTAGCTTGTGTGTTTGTTGCTACGAGCACATCACATTATTTTTGTTCAATTTACAGCCAATGGTGAAAATCCTTTTAACTGCACTCAGCATTTTCCCTCAGTGCCCCCTGGATCTTCAAGACACCACATTGTGCTTGCTTTTTACAAGAAGGGAACAAGCCTGAGAATCAGGTCACCTGTGTTCCTGTTGTTTCCTCATGGCACCCTGGGTAGAGAGTGACTCTGTAAGACACAGAGACGAAGGTGCTCAGACAGTGGAGTTGAGGAAATTGGCATCACTGTGTCTGAGGGCCCAAGTGACTTTGCAATAAAATAAAAGTTCCTGGATGGTGGTAGCACACGCCCTTTAATCCCAGCACTCGGGAGGCAGAGGCAGGCAGGTCTCTGTGAATTCAAGGCCAGCCTGATCTACAGAGTGAGTTCCAGGACAGCCAGAGTTACAACGGAGAAACCCTGTCTTGAAAAACAATGATGATAATAATAATAATAGTAATAATAATAATAAATAAAATAAAAGTTAATGTGCTTTTTATAGGCTAATTTTGAAAAGCCATAATTACAGGCAGCCCTTTCTCATCTCCTCTCAAGTTGTCTTGGGTTGCAGCCATTGGTTACAGAAAGGGGAGTGCAGAGAATGGGAGGCTACAAGGGTGTGACCTCCCTTCCTTTCTGAAATCACAGATATTCGTCTATTCTGTAGTGGTGGTACACACAGAGGTCTGAAGACAGCTCGCAGGTGCCGGTTCTCCGGTACTGTGTGGCTCCTGGGATAGAACTCAGGTCAGCAGGCGTGGCACCAAGTCCTTCTACCCACTGAGCCTGCCCACTGGCCCACAGCTCATATGCTGATAGAAACCCTTTTCTAGGGAGGTTCCAGTTCTAAACTGACTCCTCTAATTCCAAAGAGAAACAACAGCATGGATCAGAGGCACTTCGCCCCATATCATGTCAATTACAAACTGACGAGGGAAGAAAGGAAATACTCAATATTGTCTGCGTATGGCGTTTTTGAGGACTGAGAAGTGTACGCGACACCCTCAGGAGTGTTTACTTCTGCATTTTCAGGCACTGGACTCAATACACTGAAAAGAAAACAAGCCAGAAGATTGTCATGGGGTGCTTAATAGCTGTGTTATCTATCCCCCCTCTTTTCCTGTTTGATCAAATTTTTCCTGCAAACTCTTTTTTTGCAGATTAAAGTTTATTTTTGCAGGCAGTACCTTGGTTGAAGATGCTTTTCAATCAGGGGAGGGTGGATTAAGCTGCCCTCCTCCTAATTGCTTTGTGAAGCCTTCCCCTCTCCTTAATCTCACTGTAGTTTCTTAAGAAATGAGGCACTTATGTATCCCGAGGGCTTAAACGGAGCTTTCCGAATCAGAAGGGAAAGGAGGGCGCATGCTGCATTAATCATCGAGGAACATCAAACAAGCTTCCACCAGGGCAGGGAAGTTTCTGTTCAAAGTACCTGGGGAATGAATGTGTCCCTCTTTGTAAGCCCCGTCATTGGATATGTCATGGAGCCTTGTGAAAATAGATGTTTACATGCAAACAAAGTTATTCTCATGTAACATAATGCTCGGGCACACGGTGTATAATATTCTACAAAATATCACACCCGTTCCTTAAACAGACTGAGTATTGCCTGCTTACTCCACACTTGTCTGCTCAGTGGCGGCAAGAATTACTGTTCTAAGGAGTATTTTCATCCCGGACCCATTTTCAGAAATGATAACAAGCTCAGTGGTTAAGGGCACTTGCTGCTCTTCCAGAGGACCCAGGTTCAACTCCTAGCACCCACGTGATGGTACACACCACCAGTAACTCCAGTTCCCAGGGATCTGACACCCTCTTCTGCCCCAGGCCTGCAGGTGGTGCACAGACATACATGCAGGAAAAACTCCCATACATATAAAATAATTTTTAAAAATTGAATAGACCAAAAAATGAGACAACTATAGTCTCTGTCACATAACCAAAATACTCATTCATGAATAGTTCAATAATAAGTTATGATATTCTGGCACAATGAAGTACATACAGAATTCTTAAAATGGTGGTGGGGGTTCTATAATTACTAACATGAACGATGAGTGATGTCTTCATTTGCAAAAGCAGTTCCCTAAAGTGTCACCTTACCATCTCCTGTTTTGTCATCTACTAGAATTTTTCCTGTTAATCTGTTTTTTTCTTCTGCCTGTGTATATGCATGCTTGCATGAGTGTGGGTGCACACACACGTGTGGGTGCATGTGCATGTGTGTGTTGAAATCCAACCTTGGTATCTTCCTTCATCACTTTCTACTCTCTAAGAGGGTAGAAATTTAGAGGCAAGGTCTCCTGCTGAACCTGAAGCTTCAAGTTAGTCTGTGCTAGACCATTTGCTCCAGGGATTCCTATGGCTACCAGGCCCACCCAGTTTTATGTGAGTGTTAGGGATTTGAACTCTGGTCCTCCCTCCCTTTTGCACAGCAAGCGCTGCCCCCCTGAACCATTTCCTCAGCCCAACTATCATCTTGAAGAGCCATTTTCAGTTTCTGAAATGATAGACTTCCTAAGACATCTTTTTAGTGTTTAAATTTCTGGCCACATCGCGTTCTGACGTGATATAGGCTCTGCGCAGACCGCATGCCTTGGCGAGCTGGTGAAGCCTTAGTTGAGATTAGACTGTGGTTATCCTGTCATTTGTCATCTCTGAGGCAAGATTCTGTGGATATATTTACTACAGGGACAGGCTTGATTTTTTTAAATATATTTTATTTAATAATTACATAATAATAAATAACTTTACAGTTATTTATTGACTTCAGACGAATGTGTGTTAGAAAAAAATACCCACCACTTCGGGAAAGTTAATGATTTATTTTAGTCAACCTACCTTTGTTTCTTATTTTTGAGGCTATGTTGTTGGGTCAGGATTGTTATAGTCTCTTGGATATTGCTATAGTTGCAATAATAATAACTATTATTAGTTTGTGTGTGCAGGGACACACGTGCGATCGGGCATGTGCAAAGGACAGGAACGACTTGTGGGAGCTGCTCTCTCCCATCACACCGCTCTCAGAGATCAAATCCAGGGGCCAAGGTTATGCAGCCAATCTTTCTTTTCTTTTTTAACTAAATGATGACCCACTTTACACCGAATGTCAGTGCCTTCAAGTGTATTCCGCATTATTAACGTGCCACCACCCTTATCAGCTGAGTCTTTATCTGGGTTTTATTTTTCGGGGTTTTTCTGCAAAAGTGAAAGTTCACGAGTAGACGTCGTATTTCGGCTCAGATGATCTCTGTTTTGAAGACACGAGCTTGTTTGCATTTGCCGGACCGACCGCTAACTTCGCGTTTATTTCCACCGTCTTATTTTACATTGTCGATTTGCCTTTTTCAGTTTTTAAATTACATTCATGTATGCATCGCTCCCCTCCCCCCTCATGGGTAAGATACAGCCGGTCCTCTAATGGCTAGTCTCACCATCTTGCTTAGTTTCTTTTTTTAATCTCAGACCCAGTGCTGGGGACCAGAGCCCCCAACTCCTGTGGATCAGCCCAGGCTCCAGAAGCAGCAGTAGCCTTAGAGGGGCTTTGGGTACCAGGTCCCAGTGTCCCAACGACACCCTGCTTTCCGTGGACCTCTGTGGAACATGAGTATCATCCACAGGAAAAAAATCCAGCCAGTTTGTGGCTCCACTCCCAGCCCAAGAGCCATGTGACTTGGCTACATAGTCCCCTTGGCACGCCCCTCTGCCAAGAACAGCCCTGGCAAGGTAGGCCTGGGAGAAACACTGGGTGTGGTAAAAGCCAGTTGGCCTGACTAGCTTGCTCTGCCGGTGACTTCAAAAGGCCGGAGCGATCTGTGGACTCACCACCACCAGCAGTAAGGAGTTGAGAAGTTAAATAAACTTTTCTCAAATATGACTGCTTAAAATAAAAAAAAAATCTTAACCATGTTAGAAGAAAACTTTTTCTTTAAAAGACTAATTTGTCTTTCTAGTTTATTTCTGATATTTTAAAGTAGGGGTGGGATGGTGGTTTCAAAGAACATGTGCCCAAAACGTACTGTAGGGATATTTGGTGGTTATAATAAAAAATAAAAAACAGTTAGGCCAGGCACAGTGGCACATGTCTTTAATCCTGGTACAGAAGAGGCAGAGGCAGGTGGATCTCTGTGTGTTCAAGGCCGCCCTGGTCTCCATGATGAGTTCCAAGCCAGTGAGGGGTACACACTGAGACCATGTCACAAAAAATAAAAAATTAAAAAAATTAAAAATCATGTTGCATTCTTGAGTTTTGTGAGATTGTATAACATTTAACTGTAATTGAAATAAGTGTCTGCTGTAATTTCTATCTTTATGCTAAAAAAACTAAACTTTGTGTGTGATTTTCTATTAGTATGTTTGGATTATTTTGTTAAAAAAAAAAAAGTCAACCCAGATACTACTACTACTTTAGACTATTTTAGATTGTGAGATTGCACAAAAGTTATAACCACTCCCCACCCCCAGTTTTACAAACTTCAGCTAAATGTGTTTGTTTTTTAGGATGGCACCTCTTACAGCCCACTGGCCTCTTGGGGCCTGATTGCAGCTGCTCAGCATCTGGAGTTTCGCGCGGGTGCTGGGCATCAGAAGCAGGTCTTGTGATTATTTTTTTCTTGTCTGGTTTTTTTTTTTTTTTTTTTTTTTTTTTTTTTTTTTTTTTTAGGCAAAGTCTCCCACTGGCCTGGAGCCTTCCAAGTGATCCAGGCTGGCCTGTGAGTCCGCCTGTCTCTACCACCCCACCCCCACCCCCCACACCATTACAAACACATGGCCCCGCCCGGAGCTGTTCCCCGTGGGTCCTGGGGACCTAACTCCCTGTGCTCCCCAGGCCCGGCCTTACCAACTGAGCCATCTCCCTAGCCCCATAAAATATATATGTTTTTAATGTCAAAGTTATAAACAGGTAATGGAGAGCCAGGCGTGGTAGGGCACACCTGTAATCCCAGCACCTGGGAGGCGGAGGCAAGACTTCAAGGGGCTAGCCTCGTCCACATAGTGAATTCCAGGCCAGCCAGAGCTAAAGGTCGTCCTTAACTACAGGCAAGTTTGAGGCCAGACTGTGGGCTACAGGAGACCCTGACTTAAAAAGAGAGGGAGAGTAGACGGAGAAGGGGGGGGGGGAGAGAAGGAGGAAGCATCTCAATGCTGCACCAGCATCCTCTCTCAAGTGGAGGGAGACGGCAGAACTCGCGGGTCATCCCTGTTAACGCTCCTCCTCAAGTTCGTCCAGCCCTCATCCTAAACTCATCTCTATTGTTACTTTGTTACTATGGTTACTGTGACTCGGGGTGGTCTCAGGAAACAGCGTTCTGTGACCACTCAGGTCACAATCCTGAGTTTCCCTTACGTGCTTGGGCATAGCTATAATTTATTCATATTCATCACTATGTAGTATTCCACTGCCTATCTTTTATTGTTCTGTCAATGAGCATTGATCCGCTTCTAGTACTTTCCTAGCAGCCATAGTGCTGCTCTGAGCGTTTTTTGTTAAGTGGCTTTTGGAACACTCTGTTTTCTCTAGCGTTTATGTCTAGGAGTGAAATTGCTAGGTCATAGAGCAAGGCATTTACATGAAGCAAAAATCTCCAAAAAGATTGAGCTAACTTAGAGACCAGTCAGCTGAATACTACGGATGGCCCTTTAATGCACGCTGGACTCTGTACAGAGTTTTTTGCCAGTTATACGAGTTTATGGTAGGATTAACTTGTATTTTCCAAATTGTGGATTCAATTGAGTGAGATTTTGTACATCTGCTGGCCCATTTGTGTTTCTGTAAAATACTTTTACCCCTTTTTTGAAAGTTGTGTCTTCTTGTTGATATATAAGAACTCTTTATATGTGCAGCATACAAATACCTTGGCAACTGCTTTGCTTGGTTTGTGACTTTGGAGATTGAATGTAGATGCATTCCGGGTAAGTGGTTTATAAGATACATTTCCATGTAGTTGTATGCTGCTGTGGCAGCTCAGCAACCGGACAGGGAGGCACTTTCATACGTGTAAACCTTGCCAGACCTCCGCAGAAGGAACCATCATCCTGACCAGGGCCATACTTTACAGTGGAACCCCAAGTGTCCGAGCTCAGGTGTTTTTATTGATTAGAACTCCTTAGGTGTCCTACTGATAGCATGTGCAGATTATAAGCAATCAAACAACCGCCACAGAAATCCAATACCCACAGACAATACAGAATGCCAAGACCTCGGGAGCCCCTCACCCAACAGTGTACACAATAATTATTTTATACATAACTAAAAATAAACTTCCACAACATCTCCTGCCCTCTTTTTTACTCATTATTTCGACACAAGTTCTCACTAAGATGCTCAGGTTGGCCTTGAGCACACTTTGTAACTCAATTAGTTAAGGTTCTCTAGAGGAATAGAATTGACAGAATATATTACACACACACACACACACACACACACACACACACACAGGGAATTAGAATAGCTTATAGGCTGTAGTCCAGCTAATCCAACCATGGTCTTCAGTATATGTCAGAATCCCAAAGAAGTAGGCTCTCATGCCTACTTGCCAGGAATGGACTCGCCAGTCAGACTGAGAGCAAGCAGGCAGAGAGCAGGCTTCCTTCTTCCCTGCCTTTCTCTAGGCAGCCACCAGAAAGCATGTCCCGAAATAAGGTGGATCACCCCACCTCAAAAGATCTGCTGTGTCTTCCTCTCTCCGAAGATCCAGATTAAGAGTGGGTCTTCCCATTTCAAATGATTTAATAAGAAAAAATCCCTCACAGGTGTACCCAGCGGCTTGGCTTTTAGCTAGTACCAGATGTAGTCAAGGGGACAACCAAGAATAGTCATCGCTTTCAGATAGGTCTCTTGAGCTTGTGATTTTCCTGCTTCAGCCCCTAAAAGTGGCTGAGATTACAGGTCTGTACCACTAGGCACTAGCCACCGGCATTTTGTTTTATTTTAGTGTACCTGTGTATGTGCATGTGTGTGTGTGTGTGTGTGTGTGTGTGTACACGCACATGCACACGAGTGTGTGATTGACCTTGGAATGTCTTGTTCAATAGCTTCTCCATCTCACTTTTGGAAATAGGCTCCCAGGGAAACAGGCTTGCTGTTTGCACTAGACTAGCCAGCTGATGATTTGATACCCCAGTGTCTGCCTGACTCCACCTCCCCATATTGGACTAATCAGTGCTGGCCACAGCACCCGGCTTTTGGGGAAGTCTTTGTGTGCCCCAGGCTAGAGACTGGCCGCTGCAGTGTGACTTCACACTTGGTCCTCGATGTCCCCACAGTTGTCTGGTGTCTTGACTCACTCTGCTCTTGACAAACTTTCTTTGTTAGCTCAAGAGCCTAGAACTCTCCCGCTAACAGTATAGTGTGAGAATTCGCTCCTATGCTCAGGCCTGGACTCTGACTTCTCAGAACAGGGGCTCTGCTTTCTCCACTCCGATAGCCTGGAGTTAGCAAGATTCCTTGCTCTTTATCTTCCCTGAAGTTCTTTTTCAGTGCCATTTCATGAACTAAGCAAACTTGTGAGAGCCCCTCCTTGATATCGGGTCTTCACGCCAGAGATTCATCTTGAGTGGACAGTGCCATATCTTGGTCTCCTAAGGAGGCTGAAACCCCTGCACCCATTCTCTAGGTGGTAGGCTGTCAGGGCAGCTGTAAAACTCTAGATGCCAGGGCCTTACCTGGCTTTTACCTTGGCACAACTGTTTGTTTTTGTGGAGCTGTAGATAAGACTCAGAGTCTGACACATGCTGGACAATTGTTTTTTGGGACAGGGTCTCTCACTGAGTTAACTAGACCAGTTGGCCAGTGAACCCCCAGTTCTGGGATCATAAACACATGCTGCCTGTTCCCCCCCACTTTTTATGTGAATACTAGGGATCTGAACTCGGGTCCTCAGATTTGTGTGACCCTAGCTGAGTCACCATCTATTTTTAAAGCACAGTTTGTAGGCTCAGTGGTTAAGAAGCACTGGCTGCTCTTCCAGAGGACCTACCTGGGTTCAGTTCTCAGCACCCACATGGCAGCTCACAACTGTCTGTAATTCAAGTTCCAGGGGATCCAACGCCCTCGAATAGACATGCTGCAGGCAAAACACCAGTCAATGCACACCAAATAAAAATAAATTAATCATTAAAAGCCACAATTTGTACATTAGTAATTTCATTTTCTGTGTCTTATTCAAGTATCATTGTGCTTATTGGAGAGGACCTGCATCAGTCTGCCTTGCTGCTGGAACCAGAAATTGTAGGAAAAAAAAAAAGTTTGATTACATTTGTCTTTAAAAGAATCCCCCCCCCCCGAAATGGGTGTGATTATAGGTGCCTTTGAGTTCCTATTGGCCTTACTGTAAATATTTAGACTTTGTATAAGGAATATGTAATATTTGTTATTTGAAAACATAAATTAACTTCAACTTTGAAAGACAATTTTAATGAAAACTGGATTAGGGTGTCATATTATCACACAGCTTAGAAAGGATTCTGCCTTCAGTGATCTATACTGCAGCGCTCGGAGAGGCTGCGCATGTCCCAGACACAGTCCAGACTTGACTTGGAACGCAGGGCAGTAAAATGTTACCGGCTCAGAGGAAATGGAGGAAGTGAACTCGGGTTAATCCTACGTCTAAATATTTTTAACACCTTATTTAGACAGACCTAATAAGTGGAATGACAAAGTTTATCTATCAGAAATGTTCCTATAATGAAAATATTAGTTGTTTTATGCTTTCAAGTAGGAAAAAAATATGCTCATCTCCCTTTCTGCCCCTCAGTTCTTACATGTACTGCTTACTATTATTCAAGTGTCCTTCAAGTGGGATGTGTTAGATACTTTTCCTGGTGCTATGATAAAGGGAAGAAGAATAAAGGAAAGCCGCCGAGAGGGATAAGACCGCCTAAGGCCTTATGGAACTTAAGAGCATTTGTATGGGTCCGTCCTTCCGTCTTTCCTCCCTCCCTTCCTTCCTTCCTTCCTCCCTTCTTTCCCCAGCCTTTTCCATCCCAAATTAATTGGTGCCTAGCCAAGAGAAGTAAGGAAGTGGATGGTAAGCTGTGGTTTGGTCACGCAGGAAAAGGTTAACCGTGGTAGAACAGCCTAGCCGTGTGTGACCCTCAAGTGGAACCCATCTATTGAATGGAGACAAAGCATCGGTGCCAATTCATCCCAGGTCCTGCAGAGAGAAGCAACAGCCCGGCTTCGCAGAGGTCTGGCATACATGGCCCCTGGCCTCAGAACGTCCTTGGCATCATCTCCCCTGCGTTATTTCAGCTCGTTCTTCCGTGTTCTTATCTATAAGACAGAGGTGTCGCCCAGCTCACAAGCACCACAGGAAGAGGTGCTGGCGGAGGCCCTGCGCTGCTCCCTACCGCAGCGGGCACTCAAGGAGCAGCAGCTGTCCCACAGCTGTCAGAGGACTTTGCGTACCCGATGGGTGCCAGATGTGTTCAATAAGGAGCAGCTGATACTTGGCAGCCCAGGCTAGCAGGCTGCACCCATTTCAGCTGTCAGCAGGTAACAAGACTCCAGCAGTGGGCCAGTGTTGAGGGACAGGGCCATTCCCAACAGAAGTGGACGCAGGTTAGGCTGGCCAAGAAGCAAAGAACCCCTGGCTCAGAAGGAGAGGAAATAGGAGGGTCGATGGTTGGGACTCATGGGTGTGTAAACAGCCGTGCCTTTGAAGTGTCTCAGCCACACGGTGAAGAGCATAACTAAAGGAAGAGATCTGCAGCAAGGGAGAAGGTCTGTCCAGGGTCAGAGCGCCTGCTGTAATTTATTTTGACTATACACAGTATTTGCACAAGTGTAAGGAAAAATCAAAACTGGGGCTAGTTATCTGGCGTGGTGGGTGGCGATTAATTGCTACCAAGTCTGATGAACCAGGTGTGAGCCCCAGGTCCCACATGGCGGAAGGAGAGAATGGATTCCCACAAGTTGTTCTCTGACCTCCATTCACATGACGTCACACACACTGTAATCTAAAAATTAAAGAAATCTAAACTAGTCTGAACGGCTCAGTGGTAGGGAGATTACCCAGCATGCATGAGGCCCTGGGTTGGATACTCAGCATCAAAAAATTTAAAAAGCAGGAAGGAAGGAAGAAAGGGAGGGATGGAGAGAGGGAGAAGGAGGGAAAAGATGGGAGGGAGGGAAGATGAGGAGGGAGGGAAGAAGAGCACATAGGTATTCCTGGGAGGGGTTGCTCCCATCATCTCCTGTGTTCCATTCTCTGTCTCCTTCTACTGATAATCACCTCCAGTAGTCACCTTTTAAGTGCTTTGCATTTTGTTTCACAAATACAAACAAACCTGTGTGCATGCTTTCACCTCTGCTTGTTATACAGAGTATAACATACTATATGCTCTTGGGCTTTTTGACAGAGCGTGTCACCAGACAACCAGGCTGACGTCATGGCCAGCCCACCTTAGCCTCCCAAGAGTTGGCGATTCCAGGCATGAGCCGCCACGCTTGGCTTTGCTTTGACTTGTTAAAACTTGGCATATACCGAGTGGTAAGACTCTCCATACTGTTGGCAGTCTTTGCTCTGGCTTATACCTACACGGTACGCCGTCGTGGGGCAGTTTTGTGCTTATTTTGAATGAGATCTCTATGGCTAAATGCTTGGGTTGCTTCTGATCTTTTATGGTTACAATAACGTCATAAAACATTACCTTAGGCACATGTCACTGTGCACTTTTACAGGGTTAGTAAGAGCCAGAGTCCAGAGTGTCCAGAGTGAAACCAGGCTCACCAAAGACAGGACAGTAGGGAAAACGATTGGGAGTAGAGTGGCCGCTGGGTTAAAGGATGAATTCATTTCATTACTTCTTTACCAAACATCTCCAGTATCTTCAGATCTAGTTCTCACTCCCACTAGCCATAGTTGAGGTGCCTGCTCCCACAGCCTCCCCAGTAGAGGCTGTCAAACTCTGGATGGCTGCCAGCCTGGTGGGAAGTTGTCAGTCTGAAGTCCCACCTGGTGATGTTTTATCACCTAAAGCTGTCCTTCCTTTTCAAAAAGGCAAGCATCACAGCCTCAGACGTGCTGTGTTTCCTTATACAGACGCAGCTCTGTCCCCAAACCTGTAGTGAGCTGATGAACCCAGCTGGTAGATAAAAGAGACCAGGACAGTAACACACACACACACACACACACACACCCCTTTGGTGTCCTGGATACTGAAAATCTCATGGGTATCTCTCTCCTCTTGGTTCCTTCTGGCCCCTGCAGGATATCCTCCAGCAAGATTCCCACCACAGCAACCTGACCTCCTGGCTTCCACTAAGCATCTTCCTGCCAGTGACCTTCTGCAGAGCAGCCTTGGGACACCCATGACCTGTAGCATGCAGTAGAAAGAGTCTGTAAAGTAAATCGGGCAACTAAGAGCTGACTGAGACCTTGGCCAAGGCTCAGAGCGAGGAGGCAGAACCCTGGTTATCCTTAGTAAACTTCACTGTTATTAGGCATCAGTTTAGAAGGACATGCCATTTGCTTGATCTTTAAAAGATGACTGTAAGTCAACAGAGAAGGCATAAAGAATTTTTTAAAAAATTAATAACAGGACATTCTCAATCTTCCTGTTACAACAATGACAATGTAAGTACATCTCCTCTGGACTGGAACTTCAGCTATTCAGGCCTGGGGGGGATGAGGGGGGAGTCAAGGTCACTACAGGACTCCTGGTTCTGAACTTGAAGCCACTCCTACTGTGGGACTCGGTTTGTCTTGAGACAGGTCTCAGGTTCCCAGGCTACCCTCTAACCAGCTATGTCGTCAAGGACTACAGAACCTTGAACTCTTGATTTTGTCTTAGTCTCCCTAGTATTTAGGCCTATAGGCCTGTGCCACCGTGTAGTAGTATGCCTATGGTGTGGGCTCACCAAAGAAGACAAGGAGGCATATTCATAGGTGCAGACCCTGCTGGACCTCAGCAGAGGGAACCAGGGTCACGGTAAGGACCATACTGGGAACTGGCACCTGGAGCATCTGACCTCAGGTGTTTTATTGATTCAGAACTCCTCATGTGCAGATCATATGCAATCAAACAAATCCAACACCTGCAGACCATACAGAACAACAAGACCCAGGGAGCCCCTCACCCAACAGTGCATAAAACAATATTTTAAACATGACTAAAATAAACATCTACAACACCACTGTGTTGACTTCACTATAGAATTTTCACAGAGGGAAAAAAGTCCCAACTTCATTTTCCCAAGACATTAAGAAAGAGAGACTCTCTAGGTGCCCAGCCCTTTGAGGTGACTAGCACCTGTGAACAGTGGCAAATTAGAAGATTCAGGGCTGCAAGAGGTGCTGAAAATGAGTGACAGTCAATGCTTAACCCTACACAAAGCATGCACACCATCCCTTCTAAGGCACAGGGAACATTCTGGAAGAAGGGGCTGAGAGAATGGAAGAGCCAGAAGATAGGGAGAACGACTGCAAAATGTCCTTCTGTGAAGGACGACGTTGTTGCAATCATAAACAACTCACAGCCAGGCATGGGTCGGGGAAGGGCTCAGGGAGGCCTTGCTCATCACTGCTGAGCTATTTGCTTCTGATAGATTCAGGAAGAGGGGGACGCATGCCTTCACTGGTGTACCCGCTAGTGACCTCATCAGGCCCCAACAGATAGTCCCAATCCAATGGTCACACAGACGGTCATGGTTAACTTAATGGGACACAAACCCAAACCCCAGGTCATGAATATGGACAGAAATGAGTGGGAGGAAGTGGGAGATGATGAGTATGGGGGGGCGGAGCGGGAAGAGAGGGCAGAAGGAGGAGAGTCTTCAGAGCCTTATGTACATGTATGGAATCGTGACAGCACTAAGTTCGTTCAAAGGGGAAAGAAAGACATGAGGCCAAGTTGGTTCTGACAGACTAACCCAATACCAAGACTGTATTCAACACCATCTTGTATTTGAATGTAAAAATGAGATGGTATTATGGTTCAAATGAGAAATGTCCTCATAGGCTCACATCTTTGAACTCTTGGTCCCCAAGTTGGGGGCCAAGATTTGCTTTCGGTCATGGTTTACCACAGCACAGAAAATTAACATTAATAAATTTTAAAGAATAAAGATGGTAAACTGATCATCTGGAAAATATATTTCTACTTAGCTATGATTATCCTATTTTTAAATTAATCATGGTAACCAGGAGTAGTGGTATACACCTGTAATTCCAGTACTTGAGATGCTGAGACAGGGGGATATTGGAAGTTCAAGGTCAATCTGGGCTATATAGTAAGATTCTGTCTAGTCTCATATACAGAGTGAGGACCAGTCTTTAAAAAGAAAAAAAAAGGAGCTGGGTGGTGGTGGTAGCACACACCTTTAATCCCAGCATGCAGGAGGCAGGGCCAGGCAGATTAATACTAATAGCTTTATTTCTTAGGAATGTTTATAAAATGGTAGGATAACACTCCTTCCAGAAGCCATAGGTTATAAGGCTAGAAGCCCAGTACAGATGTGGGATACCTTTCCCATGAGTGATTGACTGGGGGAAGGGGCCCATGAGATACTCAAAACCATACAGGCTATTACCATTGCTCTTTGTGGTCCACCAGAACTTGGTAGAAAGACCCAATCACTGAAGAGACCACAGACTTTGGTTCCAGAACTTGGAGAAATCAGGTTTGTGCAGATCGTGATGCTTCTTCCTTGCTGGCTAGCTTTTATAGTATTGGAAGGTACTATGCATGCTGACAGGGGAGACGTCATCAACAGTCTTTGGCAGCTGTGAACCCGGAGACCTACAGTAACGACAGGCTTGGCAGAATATGCCCATAGCTGCAACAGTGGCATGAATGTTATTGGTGTAATCCTTTGCTTTCTCAATAGATGTGAGGCCCTAACTTGGGTGGGAAACTCATGTGTGATACTGTAAATCTGGCCAAGGATCCATGGCTGGGAGCTCATAGGTCTAGGGGTGAACTTACTACTGATATTTTGCTGAATGAGCATCATATCCAACTGTCTTATAAATATGGGCTTGCCTATACCCATAGCTACCCATAGAACAGCTTTCGGTTCTCACCAGAGAAGCTTCTTCGTGTAGTGGATGGTCATTACTACAGAGACTCACAACTAGTCAAAATACAGAGAAAAAGTGTTGGTGGAGTTCTCAGCCATACATGGAGCATCAGGAAACAGTGGAAGGATTGTAATCAATCAATCAAGGCATCTGCTGGGAGCCTCAATACCCTGGTAACATGGATGAAGTCTGCATGGCAAGGTTCCAGGCTTTCCTGGCCAGGGAATTTCAGCTCACCAGCTATTTTGCCCCCTTCTCCTCTTTGCTGTAATGGCGACAGAAAGACTTTCATCAATAATAATAATAATGTCTGCATGGCCTAGTAATACCTGAGCTGGCTGTTGGCTGAGAAGAGGACACAGCCATTTTACTCAAAAGAAATTGTTATTGTAAAATACCTAGCAGGCTTCTAAGTCCTGGCATGTGTAGAGCTATCTGTGCATACTGATAGTACATTGTAAAGGCTATGACTGGGGTGGGCATTGGTCCTCCCAGGAAGAGACAAGCCTTTAGCAGATAGAAGCAAAAAGAGGCTAGATAGAGAAAAAATAAAAATGTACCAAAGAGCTAAAACCATAAAAAAAATCCCTTCTTTGGTGCCTACATGACACCCTACTCTGCTGGAGGCAGATGGAGATATTTATTCAGGCAACAGTAACATTCAACCAATTATGGGTTATTGAGTCAAATGTTCTTTCATAGTAAACAAGATAAACTTGAAGTTTGGAGGAAGGACACCAGGCTCCTCCCTAGGTGTGATTGACTTCTGGGAGTGACTACATCTGCATATCAAACCAGTTCCTCTGGAGACCTGATCAGCATCTGCATACCAAAATACTGCATTTGGCTTTCTAAAGTTTTTGCCAGAGCAGTTCTCTATCTCTCTGATGTGGTTCTCCCCTGGTAATGTTTATTGTCAGTCTCTCCCTCCTTCTCTTTTTGGTGTGATTTTTTTCCCAGAGTCTCTCTCTTACCCCACTCTTTTCTTAATATGTATACTGTTAATTCCCCCATTAAAAACGCTCCTGCGTTTTACTTCTAAAGCATGTCCAACGGTGTTATTTCAAAGCGTGATTGTGCGTGCCATTTCTTTGGGTCCCATAAAAGAACTAACTACTCTGTTCGTTTGCCATTCCTCATTTTCCCATACTCCCTTCTGTGTAGAGTTTTCATGAACCCCTTTGTGGAAAAGGCTGGATCCCTCTGCAGGCATCAATGCAGGGAGGGCCACATAAGTCCCCACTGCTGTGAAGTTACTGACAGTTGGTGGTTGCTATGGTCGAGTTGGTTTTCTTTAGGGATGTGGTTGGTAATGTTCCAGTGAATGGTCCTATACTTGTGTGTGTATAGGCAGCACTCACGGGTTATAGAAAAAAAAAGAAGAGGAAAATTAGGTTGGGAGGGAAACATGGTGAGCATACAAGAGGGGTTGGAGTGGGAGAGTCAGCATGAAATAATCGAAGACGTTGTGTGTATGAAATTCTCAAAGGGCAAACAATGTTATATAAAATATTATCTGAACCTTAACTGAACTTCAAGCAAGAAATCAAAGAAAATACAAATAAGGTAAATAAAGGGTAGGTGAAACTAAAATCAAAACACAACACAGCAGACCGAATGGGGGGACTGCCTATCTGCCTATCGGTTGTGGAGCAGCGGGAGGAGAAGCTGTTGTAGGAGAGAAGGAAAGTGCTCATGAAGCTTTAGCTACAATGGAGTGTGGCAGAAGAGGGAGTGACCAGTGACCCAGCGGGTCCGGTCCGTTCACAACTTCAGGGGAAACTGAAGGTAGGCCAGCAGGTGCCCTATGGTCAAACGCGGTCACAGGTCCCTTACAGTCCGTTCTCCTCTCACGCCCGTCTCTTCGTACACATTTGACACTTCGAAGGGCTGTCCCGATCTAATCAGACCTCCTATTTCTGTTCTTACTAAGCAGCAGTTGGGTTACGTTTACAAAATGCTGTCATTTAGAAGTCCTTATACATTTCAAGAGACTGAAGCAGAGGAAAAGTCAAGGAAAAAGTTGAGAGAATGTGTGTGCGTGTGTTTTTTTCTTTTAAGAAGAAAGGAGGTCATTGGAAATCACAGATGGGAAATTTTTTGGCAGCCAGAGGAGGTTAGAAGTCAGTGTGGCAGGGGTTTTGAAATAAAATATGAAAAAGTAGAACAGTTATCCAAGGAATTTGTCCACAGAAAGTCAAAAAAAAAAAAATGAGTTAGCAGTTGAAAAGGCTAAAGAGTCGAGTCTTCTTCATTTCTGTAAGGAGTTCACCATGAGCCTAACATTTCTGACTTCCACGCGTCATCTCAGATTAGTAAGGGTCCAGATTACTTAATGATGAATGCATCAAAGGTTACATTGTAATTTTCAAAATTGTTTTTCTTCTAGTTGCAGTGTTTTCTAGAAAGTGTCCTCACCACTCCCTGTGTTCTGTCCTCTCATTCCCCGGCTCCCGGCTCCCTCCCTCTCTTCCTTCCCCTCTGTTCCCCGGGTCACCGCTGGGTGAGGTAAACCCTTATCGCCATCACAGCCCTCAATCCCCGTCAGTCTTCTAACTTCAGCCAGAGGAACCGCAGCTGCCCCTGCCTCCGCTCCACAGAGAACACAGACACCAGAGGTCAAAAACCAGTAGCTGTGACCCTGCTCCCTTTTGCCTTAGTGCTGGTGTTGCTCTATGGAGGAGTTGTGGGGCTCCATACCACCCGCTTGACCTGAGTAGCCATGGAAGTGGGGAATTCACTTGGGCCCCCATTTTATCTCTGTGCCTCATCTCCCCAGCTGAAGATCAACAACAAACACGGGAGCCACGACAACCATGTTAAGAAATGGGTGGGGGAGCCTCAAGACTAAACCGCTCTGACGGAAAAAAAATTGCATTTCATTTTCTTTGTATTACCCGTCTCGCCCCGCCCACCCCTCTCTTCTGTGTGTTGTGTGTTATGTGTGAGCTGCACGCACTTGAGCGAGCCGGCATATGGAGGCCAAAGCAGGAAACAAGGAGTCGTCTTCAACTATTGTTCTTAGTTGTGTTGCTTTGAGACAGTTTCTCACTGAACCTGAAGCTCACCATTTCACCTTTGACCACTAGCCAGGGAGTGGTGGGGATCTGTCTGTCTTTGCCACTCAACGCCAGGGTCATAGGCACATGCAGCCAGGCTCTGCTTTTTATGTGGGTTCTGGGGATTCGAACTCAGGTTCTCATGCTTTCACAACAAGCACTTTAAGCCCTGCCTAGCCCTTCCATCCTTACCTTCTGCCGGTGCATATCTAGAGGTGCTGATGAGGGGAGACTCATCTCTCTATAGCTTGGTCTCACAGTCACTTTCGTATTTCTCGTCTCTTCTTTCACACCAGACAGGCTTTCAGGAATGTATCCGAAAATCTGAAATATGGCTGTACAAGTTGTTGTTGTTGTTTTTAAACTGGGAATTGAACCAATTCGTCACGCTTGTTGGGTAAGTACTCTACCCGTGACATGGCTTCAAGGTTTTGGAGGAAAGAATAAATTCATATATCTTTAATGTGGAAATTTTAATCGTGTGTGCATGGTTGATTAGAATATATCTGATTTACTGAAATCATACAACAGACAATACATTTGGTAATTCTCTATTTAATTCCAAACAAGATGTTAAATGATTTATACAGCCTTTCGTTTACCATGTGAATTTGATACCATTTAACCGTTCTTTCTTCCTTCCTTTATCTCTTTGAGATAGAGGTCTCATATAGCCCAGGCTAGCCTTGAACTTACATGTAGCTGAGGATGACCTTGAACTTCTGCATTCACTTCCTGCTGAAATTACAGGTCTGTACCATCACTCTGGTTTATTCATTCAATGCTGGGATCAAACCCAAGGCTTGTGTATGCTAGGCACGTGCAGCCTAGCATTTCCTGTTTTATATATGTCCTGGGACTCACACGTCCTGGTACTGGACAACCCAAACCTGCACAGTGTACACGTGGAACTGGGATGTGAGCCCCAGTTCTGCCTACAGATTTATTTATTTATTTTTATTTATTTATTTACTTTTTGAGACAAGGCCTCTCTGTTGTAACTCAGACCAGGCTGACCTTGAACTCACAGAGATCTGCCTGCCTCTGCCTCTCCCTCCTGAGGGCTGCGATTAAAGATGTGCGCCACCACCGCCCTGGCCTGCCTACAGATCTTAAAGAGCCTGGTGGTTAATGTGCTCTGCACGAGCAGGACATTGTCCTGCTCGCCTTCTGGCTTGCTTTTAAAAAATATTATTTTCCATAAATCATTCTTAAAAGTGTTTTTTAAAAAATCATTTTACTTTTCAGGGAATTCCACAGAGTTCGTGTATGTCATCCTCGTAACGATGGCCCTGTGACGAAGCCCAGCGCCCAGGAGTAGTTTCACTTTCAGCCTATGCAGGGTGTTCAAAATAAACAGCATATGGCAAGAAGTTAATGAGATTAAAAAAAAAAAAAGTTCACTTAAAATAGTCCATGGGATTTTCTACATGTGCTGTTGGGCTGGTTTCAAAAAAACCACAGGAGTTTTACTGTGCTTCAGAGAGGGGTGAATATTTTGTACTGTTTTCTTTGGGGTCAGCTTCTTGGAGTCAGCTGCGATCACTAGGCTGTTTATAAACAAGTGTCCAGTTAGGCATCCGGAGACAGGACCCGGTACATGAGTGTCAACCATGTTCAATGTGCTGTACAGTGCAGGCTGCAGTTAAGAATCTTGTGGCCATGATGGTCCTTTGCCAACAAGAATAAAGATGATCTACCTGGAGCTGGAGACAGAGAATCAGATACGGTTGGTTTCTGAGAACAGCAGCCTCTGAACACAGTTTAGCATTCCCAGTGTCATGATAGGGAGACCTAGCCTCTTGTGAAAAATCTGTTTCCTGAGTAAATAAAAACATAAGAATCCGCCATTATTTTTACTCCCACGCCTTTTATGTGGGTAGGTATGTGCTGATGTGGATGCATGTGTTGGGGTGATGGTGGTACACGTGCAATGCATGTGTACATACATACGTGTGCACACCTGTGGATGTGTACATTAGAGGTCAGACTTGGGTGATGATCCTCAGGAGCTATCTTTGTTTTGGGCTTAGAGATGGCTGGCCAGTGAGTCACAGGTTCTTCCTGTTTCCAACTCTCCAGCCAGGGACCGGGAATAAGCAATTCAACTTGTCAATTGACACATTTGGTTAATTTATTTTGATGGGTCATCTGTGCTTTGGGTTTGGCTCTAGACTGTCCCCCAAAGGCGTGGTCCCCAATGTGGTACTATTGAGAGGCAGTAGAAACCTCAAAAGATAGGGTTTAACAAGGTCTTTAGGTCACTGGGGCAAGGGCCTTGAAGGGCATGATTGAACTCAAACCATTTCTCCCCACTTCCTAGCTCTTTCTCTGGCCAGGAGGTAAGCAACACTGTCAACCAAACCCTCCCACCAGGATGGGCTACCTTGCCACAGCCCCCAGTCAACAGAGCCAACTGATCATGGACAGAACCGCCAAAGCCGTGAGCCTAGCGAGCCCTTTCTCCTTGCAAGTTCATCATCTGTTATCTGCTCCACTGAAGCGAAGTTGACTGTACAGTCTCAGTCACACATTTCCACACAAGGGAAGGCTCCCAGACTGCTACACATTTCCATCATGTGAGTGTGAATAAGAGGTCCCATATCAGCTCCCCAGACCTCCAACTATCAGTTAGATCTTGAAGTCTATGTGAGCAATGGCAGGTGGGTAGAGAACACTGGATAGGAAGAGGATATAGGGTGAGGGAAGGCTGAACTGCCATTCTGAACTTGTTGATTTGGCTAGGAAGAGAGAGGAGGAAGAAGCCAGAGGCAAGACACCTGTCCTTCTGCCCTCTCACTTTATTTCGCCTGATCCTAAGCTCTTCAGTGCTGAACCCTCACCACCTTGCTTAGAGTCCACTGTAAGCATAGGAGGCATTCTGTGCAAAAGAGAAAAAGATACCCCACCCTCTCTCGGACTCGGCACCAGGATTCATATACTGCAACCAGAGCTCTGTCTGAGCTGTAGCCCACACTCTCTGGCCTCCAGTAGTGAACAACCTGCACTTTAAGTGGATGATTTTGGGGGTCAGTTCTCTCATTTCTACCCCCAAGGTCTCCCCTGACCTCTCCAACTCTACCATCTTTATTTCTCACTTGAACTCTGTCCCATCGTGACAGATAATTTGGAGAGCCATTTATAAAAGGATCTAAATTTCAACTCTGGTGTTCTTGTCAAGTAAGTCATGGATTTTATCCTAGAACTAGAGTAAAAAAAATATTCATTATAGTTTTTGTTTTTAGCCTTGTGATCTATTACAGTGCCCACAGAGCCCTTTGAATTCATTTAAAAAGAACAGATCTTAGGATCTGTTATGTGTGGAAAGCATACTTGCCTCACACTGACTTCGGGAAGTGATAATCAAGGTTTTAGACATGCGAACATGAAAGTAAAATTATTATTGCTGTTGTTATTTGAGACAGGATCTCATTATGTAGCCCTGGCTGTCCTGGAAACCTCCATGTAGACCAGAATGGCCTTGAACTCATAAGAGATCCACCTGGCTCTGTCTCCTGAATGCTGGGATCAAAGGCGTGCACCACCACACTTGGCACATTCAGCTAATAATGTTCTAGTCTTCTTTTTATTGCTGAAATAGAACAACATGACAAAAAAAAAAAAAAAACAAATAAGCTTGGGGAGGAAAGGGTTTATTTCCATTTCCATTTCCAGTTGTAGTCCATTGTGAAGGTAAGACAAGGCAGGAACTCAAGACAGGAATCTGGAGTCAGGAACTGAAAGCACCGGCTATGGAGAAACACTGCTTACTGGCTTGTCCATGGTTTGCTCAGCTTGTCTTTATATACAACCCAGGACCATCTGCCCAGAGCAGGCACCACCCACAAAGGCCTGGCTCCCTTCCACAACGATCTCTAATCAAGAAGATAGCCTATAGACTTGCCTACAGGACAATCTGATGGAAGCGCTGTCTCAGTTGAAGTTCCCTCTTCCATAATAACTCTGGTTTATGTCAATTTGATAAAAACAAAAACAAAAAACAAACTAACCAGCACACACCATGCCTGGTAAGATGAACTAATTCTTATCATCTTCTTTGATTATTTCTCGTAACTGTAAGATGCTGGAAGCTTCAGCTGATCCCAAAGGGCATAAGCAAGCCTTGGTAGCCTGAGACGCCTGAGCTTGGGCTTCCGGGACCTGATGCGTATCTAGCTCCCATAGCTCCAGCGCTATGTCTAATGTGCTGTCTTTCCAGTAGTTAGTGGTTTCTTGTCCTAACCCAGGTCTGTTGTCAGTGCCCCACCCCAACCCCTGTCAAAAGCTGTAGTTACTTCTCAATGTTAAGACAGAAACCCTGATTTAATTAGTCTTGCAGGACCAAGTATGGCAGCCACACCTGGAAGCAAGTGGCCACTGTGATTTCACCTTGTTTTTAAATGGTCAGCCAAAACCTGAGGGGAAAGTCTCACAGCCCCGATTCTACTAGTGACCAGCATTAATGCCCGCCTAGCGCCTTGTATCTTTCCTTCAGCTGTCATCACTTGGCAATTACATCTATTTGCACAATCATCTGATTAATGTTTATGAGGTACATTCAATACAGTAAATTATTATTTCTCTTTATTGCTTTCAGAAGTGGCTGCAGGGCTGCAGAGTAGAGACTGGGTCCTTTCTTGCTGAGAACGAAGGGGTTTGTTTGGCTGGATGTTCCTGGTGGTTTATATTCAGGGAGAGGAACTTTTCAGCACTCAGTCTTTAGAAAGATGGCCGTCTACCCTGCAGAGACCAGCAGCTTAAGACTCATGTAGGGGCTGATGTCTCAGTGCTTAAGAGCACTGGCTGCTCTTTCAGAGGACTCCTCTTCCAGAGGACCTGGTTCGATTCCCAGCACCCATGTAGTGGTTCACAACCATCTATAACTCCAGTTCCAGGGGAGCTGATGCCTTCTCTTCTGGGCTTCCTAGGGTGCACGGACAAACACGCAGACAAAACACTCATATACATAAAAGTAAAGGCATTAAAAAAAAAAAAGACTCATCTGAAGATCCTGGATAGAGCTCACTGAATTTTACATCTTAGAATAACATGTTTCAATGAGAAATATTTTGAGTTTTGTGGAGAAAACAATTCCTTCTAATTAATAACTTGTACACTTTTAGGCATATGCATTAAGAAGAAAATTCCCTAATGAAATTATGTCATTTTCTGTAAGAAAAAGAGAGAACTAACTCCTTCAACACTTACCAGGATGATTGGAAACCTGTCACTAATGTATCCTTTAAAGGCAGCCATTGATTTTCACGATGGAACTAGGCACAAAGCAAGCGAGTATCAACTGCTAAGAACGAAAATGAGGAATGCACCACATTATTGCACGTGGCCCATTTGGAATTTATTGTACTTGAAAAATAGCTTTATTTTCAAAGTCCATATGTACTATAAAGCAATTAATCACATCTGTGAGAAAGACCCAGAAGGCCCTTCGATTAAGTCACAGAAACTCCTCTGGAAAAAAAAAATGGAGTTGATTATATCCCCAAATGACTTCCTCTTGAATAAGTGATTATTATACATTATATCAAATATGTTTACTAGCCAAGAATTTGAAGGACTGGAGTGATTTATAAAGTGACTCAACACAAGGAGCAGCTCATTGATGACGGGAACCAAGGTGAATAGCTAGCAACAACCAATCAAAGAGGATACACACTGCTTTTCCGATAACGGGGGTTGAACCCAGAGCCCTGAACACGCTAGGCAAGCACTCTGACCTCGAGCTGTATCATCAGATAGGGTCTTACTGAAGTTGCTTCAAACTCGTAATGCCTTGGCTTCAGCCTCCCCAGAGGCTGGGATTATAGCATCTGCCAGTACTCCTGGCTGGGAGAGAACAGCAAAGACCACCAGTAATACCCTAACTCTCAAAGATGGTAAACTGAGTAAAGTCGATCATGAAAAAGAAAGGAACGCCAACAGACACACATCTGTGTAAGAGTCACATGACAGTCACACACCAGACAGGAATGAAAGTGTTTATTACATGTCACTCAACATGCAGACAGCTCAGAGTACAACACGTTAAGACGCAGTAAGGTGTTTCTTCGTACGGTTCACTGCTGCTGCTGTTGTGTTTCCAGGGCCTTTGGAGACAAGCTGTACTGGCCTAGTGATAAATTTGACAGAAGCTTCTGGAAGCCCAACCTCAGGACTGGGGGTCTTAGTGTTGCTGCCAGAGCTGTGTAGATGGAGGGAGGGTTTCATGTCTGATAGGGGCTGCTGATGACCGACAGGTGTGCTAGGTGCCCTCGGACAGACGAGGAAATCTTAGCTCAGCTCTTCACTGGTCAAGTCCTCGGGAACATTAGAGCGTGTTTTGGTGCAAATGTTCATAGTTGATCTCTATTCGGACCTGGGCCAACGTAATACGCTTTTCTTTTTTGGACACAGCAGGAAGTAGATTTTAGGCAAGTCTGTCGAACGATCAGATGTAATTTATCCGCATCCCGATTACGGTGCCCACTGTAACCTCAACAAACGTAAGGCTGCTGCTGTTGGCCAACTCGGTTTAAATTATCTGTTGCCTATCCCTGTCATGTGGCCCTCAAGCCCCCACCCTTTACCTAATTGTTTGGCATTCTGAATTTGCAGGCTGGTGATAATTTGCATAACTGTTCCCAATCCGAGGCTGTAGAGCCCATATCCTGCCCAGACTCAGTTATTCACTGCTAACGTCTAAATCGGAGAAGTGAATAGGACAATTGTTTAGTGCTTTTTAAAGTCCCTGACCAAGATCAGTAGGGAAATCCCATTAGCCCCATTCATCGCATCTCTCATAAATCTAAAAGGAAAGCAAGTATCCAAAGCCTCATTCTTTAATAGTTCTTATTTGTAAAACCTTGACAGGGCTTTATTCCAAATTGCTTCCAAATTACGGAAAGAATACTGAGAAATATGATGGGCACTGAATCGTGATAGCTTCAGTCAGCGGGTAAATAAGGAGAACAGAAAAAGGACTAATCTGAGAGCAAACAGCGCGCTGGGGCTCGGAGAGGCAAAAAGAACCGAGCTGTGGAATTCTTAAACTACCATCTGGCTCAATTCTCTTTCAGTGGGCAAGTTGAAGGGCCTTTTATTCAGTGCCCTAAAACTTATTCAAAAGGAGCAGTATTTGAATATTAATATTTCCATATAGTTAGGGGAGAGAAAAAAGAAAAGCTTTTGTAACTAGAAAGGCATGTTTAACAAAATAATGGGTAATCCTCTGGCTACACACGACGGGCTGGGAGGACCCTGTGGGTGGCAGGTTGGCCGGGGCTAGAGCACGGCCAAGGCCACCAGCAGCTTTCCACCTTCGAGGCTTCCTTGTGGTGACCCCAAAAATACAATTGTCTTCATGGTTTGAACTGTAGGCACAAGAGGTGTAAAATTAAGGAACTCAGTAAGCAGACCCAAATGCAGCGATCTCGATGGCTTTATGGCACCACACGAGACAGGGCCTCGCTGCCATGTCAGATGGTCCAGACAGAGGAAACAAGTTAGGGTTGAAACTGCTCGTGAAATGTGAGCTGGTCACCTTATAACGGAGCCCCAACAACTGTCATTTTCTTTATTAAACACTGGCTTTCTAAGTGAGACTTTCAGGGGCTTCGTTATGTCTTCCTGAGGAGGTGGGCCGTCAAAGTCGAGGAAATATGTCGTCACCAAAGATGCTTTCTAAGAGACATTTTAGCATTTTCTGTGTGTACAAAAGACAAAACCAAGTCCTGCGGGGCTTTGTGTTCCTCTGCGGCTGTGGGCTGCAGTGCCTTCTGTCTGCTCTAGGGTGTGGCATCTGCCGTCGGGGAGGAAGAGCTGGCATGTGTCGCCCTTTACAGCAGGCCCACCGCCTAGTGCTGGGGCCTCTACTGCCTCTTGGTTCCACTCTTTGAGTTGACTTGGAATTAAATGAGATTTCACTCACATACTTATTAATTTTTTCTTTAAGTTTCATGATTTTGACATGAAAAAAAAATATTTCTAAGAAACAGGCCAGAGCTGAACTTGGTGATTCATTTTTTCTTTTAGGCATGGTTGTGAAAGTAAGTCACAACATATGGCTTGTCTAGATTGACTCTGATAGATTTTTACTCATTTGAAAAATAAAATGCACTTTTATATGTATATATTTAGTTTGACTGTAAATGTCTAAATGCATAAATGTCATTGATTTTAGAATGTGTCGATAGACATATACATAAAACAGACATACATTTCTATTTGTGTATGAAGAACTTTGAAAATTCAACTTGTGTGGTGTAACCCTGGAGTTAGTATGCATTCAAATATATAGAAAGAAGATCCAGGGGGGGAAATGTCAAAAAGGCACAGTAACAAAGATGTGGTATTCTCTTGGCAAAACTGGTGATTGATTTGGCATAGATTCAGCTTATGGCTGTTACTCCCTCATACGGAAGGCCATACCCTGCTTCCCAGTTTTTTCCAGAGTGTCACAAACTGCTTCTAAACGCTGTATTGACCCTTGAGTACATACCTGATTTTTTTTTCTTAGTCGGTCCTACACCCCACTGAACAGCTAGAGTCTTCTGGTTAGCCATGTAAAATATTTACACTGAATCTAGCAAACAGCCACTGCTATTGACAGAAACTAAAATAGTTTTTATGAGCTGCTAAAGAATGATTTTAGGAAAGAGCACTGTACCCAAATCTAACATATTCTTTCAGCCTGACCTCTGGGAAGCTTTGGTTTCAAAAGCTTTCTCTCAATACAAACCAGTCCACCCATGCCATTGCTTAGGTTAAGAAGTCTGGTATCAGAGGCAGTCAAGAGGTTACTCGGTGATGATGATAATGTTGAAGGCATTATGCTGCTAAAACAATAGGCACCTTTTTAAAATAGCAAAGTACTGGGCATTTCTGCTTTGGGATTAGGCTGTTTACATTATTATTGATTTTATGTTTATTAAATACATCTATTTGGTTTTGTTTCTCATTACTTAGAAATGAACTCATATCAAGAGGGTTAATTGCACACATTAACCTCTGAAATATGATGAAGGGTGTCGTGTAGATTTATGAAGACACGAGATAAACCTTAGCGGTGGCTGTTTTTTGCATCAGTCGTTGAGCGTCTTGTGAATGATGTCCGGAGCTAACACTATTGATTTGAGAAGACACCCAAATGAAATATATATATATATATATACACACATGTAAATTCTATGGAGAATAGTAGGAGTTTTCATCTTTACTTAAGGTGCCTCAAAAAAAAAAAGTTATATAAACATCACCTTGGAGATTGGAGTAGTGACTCTTTTTGGAAGCAATAATTGAGCGCCTGCTGTGTACCAGGGCACAGCAGTCTCTGCGGCTTCACCTTCACTCCGTCTTTCCTAATTTCGCAGTTGGATGAAGTTGTGGGAATTACGCCGATGGCCTGAAATCAAGGCGGAGAGGCCAAGGTTGTGAGGAATTACATAACTCCTGGGAGAGACGCTGCTATTTTTTTTCCCCCTCGCTCAGCCGGCCTGCCGAAGCGTCTCCCTTCCCCGGCGGCTCCCGCCACCTCGGAGGCCCAACAGACAACTTTGCTTCCCCGGCCCCGTCTCCCTTTTGTCTGCTCGTCAGACTCGTTCTCCACCTCCGGAGCCGAGCGCTCCCCTCAGACGTGAAAACAAACACGGGGACGCGGGGTGGCAAGGACACCCGAGGCGCGAGGGGCGAGAGCGGCCCGGGCCGCGCGCGCCGCCAGCCGGGTCCCCGCTCCGCCGCTCCCCGGGGCCGGGGCCGCCGCTCCGGGCCGGGCGAGGCAGCGCGGGCGGCGGGCGAGCGCTCGGCGGAGGCCCCGGCGGCGCGGCCCGAGTCCAGTCCGCGTTTTGCGAGTGCGCAGCGGCCCTCGGAGAGAAGCGGATAATAGTTTGCTCCGGCTCGCACGGCTCCCTCGCCGCGCCGGGCCCGATAGGCTCAGGCAAGTCGTGCATTTCCCCCCCATATCCGGGTTAGAGAGAGGGGAAAAAAAAAAAGAGAGCGAGCGAGGGAGCGAGAGTGAGGGAGAGAGCGAGAGAAAAGTTTCCTTGCAAGCGGAACTCGAAAACTTTCCCGCGGCCCAGGCCGGGGCGGGCGCGGGCCCCGAGCGCAGAGGCGCGCCCCCGGCGGGCGGCCCCGGGCTGGTGGGGGGAGGGCGCCGCGCTTCCCCGCGGGCCGCGTGGATGCGCGCAGGAGGGGCGGCCGGCTGCGAGTGGGGACACCGTCTCCCCCCACCCGGCCGGGCCGCGCCACGCCGCGGCGGCGATCATGGCCGCGCGGGCAGCAGCAGCGGCGGCGGCGGCGCGGGCGCGCAGCGGCGAGCGGCGGGCGCCCTCGGGGCCGCGGCCGGTGCCCGGGGCCCGGGACCTGGAGGCGGGCGCGCGCGGCGCGGCGGCGGCGGCGGCGGCTCCGGGCCCCGTCCTGGGGGGCGGCGACGGCGGCCTGAATAATGTGCACCACCACCCCCTGCACCCCCGTCACGACCTGAACATGGCCCATAGCGCGAGCGCCGCGGCCGCCGCCGGCTCCAACAGCGCGCAGAGCGGCGGCTCCGAGGCGGCGCTCAAGGAGGGTGGAAGCGCCGCCGCCGCCGCGCTGTCCTCCGCCGCCGCCGCCGCCGCCGCCGCGGCCTCTTCCTCCTCGGCGGGCCCCGGCTCGGCCATGGAGACCGGGCTGCTCCCCAACCACAAACTGAAAGCCGTTGGCGAGGCCCCCGCCGCACCGCCCCATCAGCAGCACCACCACCACCATGCCCACCACCACCATCACCACCATGCCCACCACCTCCACCACCACCACCACCACGCACTACAGCAGCAGCTAAACCAGTTCCAGCCGCCGCCGCCACAGCCGCCGCCGCCGCCGCCTCAGCAGCAGCATCCCACTGCCAACAACAGCCTGGGCGGCGCGGGCGGCGGCGGCGGCGGCGCGCCTCAGCCCGGCCCGGACATGGAGCAGCCGCAACATGGAGGCGCCAAGGACAGTGCCGCGGGCAGTCAGGCCGACCCGCAGGGCCAGCCTCTGCTGAGCAAGCCGGGCGACGAGGACGACGCGCCGCCCAAGATGGGGGAGCCGGCGGGCAGCCGCTACGAGCACCCGGGCCTGGGAGCGCAGCAGCAGCCCGCGCCGGTCGCCGTGCCTGGGGGCGGCGGCGGCGGCGGCCCGGCGGCCGTCTCGGAGTTTAATAATTACTATGGCAGCGCTGCCCCTGCTAGCGGCGGCCCCGGCGGCCGCGCTGGGCCTTGCTTTGATCAACATGGCGGACAACAAAGCCCCGGGATGGGGATGATGCACTCCGCCTCTGCCGCCGCCGGGGCCCCCAGCAGCATGGACCCCCTGCAGAACTCCCACGAAGGGTACCCTAACAGCCAGTACAACCATTATCCGGGCTACAGCCGGCCCGGCGCGGGCGGCGGCGGCGGCAGTGGAGGAGGAGGAGGAGGAGGAGGAGGAGGAGGAGGCAGCGGAGGAGGTGGAGGAGGAGGAGGAGCAGGAGGAGCAGGAGGAGCAGGAGGAGCAGCGGCAGCGGCAGCAGGAGCCGGAGCTGTGGCGGCGGCGGCCGCGGCGGCGGCGGCAGCAGCAGCAGCAGGAGGCGGCGGCGGCGGTGGCGGCGGCTATGGGGGCTCGTCCTCGGGGTACGGGGTGCTGAGCTCCCCGCGGCATCAGGGCGGCGGCATGATGATGGGCCCCGGGGGCGGCGGGGCCGCGAGCCTCAGCAAGGCGGCCGCCGGCGCGGCGGCGGCGGCGGGGGGCTTCCAGCGCTTCGCCGGCCAGAGCCAGCACCCGTCGGGGGCCACGCCGACCCTCAACCAGCTGCTTACCTCGCCCAGCCCCATGATGCGGAGCTACGGCGGCAGCTACCCCGACTACAGCAGCCCCAGCGCGCCGCCGCCGCCGCCGTCGCAGCCTCAGTCCCAGGCGGCGGCGGCGGGGGCGGCGGCGGGCGGCCAGCAGGCGGCCGCGGGCATGGGCTTAGGCAAGGACCTGGGCGCCCAGTACGCCGCGGCCAGCCCGGCCTGGGCGGCCGCGCAACAAAGGAGTCACCCGGCGATGAGCCCCGGCACCCCCGGACCGACCATGGGCAGATCCCAGGTAACCCCCGCGCCGGCCGGGCCTGCTTCCGCCCGGGCCTCGCGCAGCGAGCCCGACTTTCTTTCTTCGCCCGGTACTTTTCCCGCAGCTCGGCGGGGGCGGTGGGGGCGCGGCGCCGCCCGGCCGAGTCCGGAGCCGGCGGGGCCCGGGGAACCGGGCCGCCCCGCGCCCTCCCAGCCGCCGCGCGCCCGCCCGCCCGCGCCAGGCCCCGGACGGGACCGCGGTGTCCCAGGCCGCGCCCGCCGGGAGGGCTCTCGGGGCGGCCGGGCCCGGCCTGTGTGCCCCGGGTGGGCGCGGGGAGAGAGGAACTTTCTCTCCTCCGGGCCCCGGGTCGGGGTCCCGTCCCCGTTGGAGGTAGAGGCGGGGGGGAAACGGGCTTAGCTTTGTGACAGCCGTGGCTGCCGGAGTTTGGATGTTTACCAGCAGGAGTAAGCCCCGGGTTTACAACGACGCGGAGGCGAAATATTGTAAAATAACATCGATTCGTTCCTAAGAATAGCCAGGGAGATCCATTATGGGGCTCGGGGCTGCTCGGAAGGAGTCACCTTCAACCGGGAGGCGATGTTGAAGGAACAGATTCCGGATCGATGGAACTTATTTTGCTCATGGGTTAGACTGTCCTTTTTATTCGGCAGACCTAGTGAGGTGGCAGGCCAGTGCGAATGGATCTTTCTGGATCGTGTTTGTGTGGGTTTTTCTCCATTTCGCTGTCGCCCGAGTCCTACGGCGTGGTTAGGAAGTGTCTTGCGCTCTGGCTGTTTCTTGCTAGTAGGCTGAGCCTAAAGACTGACTTGATCTCCTTTGCAAGGTTTGGAATTTGAATTGTGGAGGTAAACTGGCTGTAATAGTCTCCAGACAGCTGCCTCTGAGTTGACATCTAATCTGCCATCTGATTGGCTCCCCTCTCACCATTGGGCATTTAGCACTGCTGATGTAAATACAAGTGCGGAGCAGTACAGTCACAAAAATTCCTGCCACAAATAATAGCTGAACTCTATTCCGAGCAGATGGAAGGTTGGATACTATTTAGGGCTTAAATTGTTATGAATCATAGTTAGTAATAAGAGGATTGGATACAGAGAAACATGCTGTTGTCCAGTGTTGGGCATTTATAAAACTCGGGTCTGTGATGACAGTCTTAATAGGAGCATCACGTATATCCTGGACTTTAATTGTAGACTGAAGATAGGAGCGTGGAGAAATAATTAAAGCACGGATCGTACCAGTTTGGGCTTTGTAAAAAGCTTTTATAAAAGCCTGCTTTTTAACAGAGCTAACTGCGGATATATTTTAATTCTATCAGCACACGGTTTAAACACATTTAAAATACCAGTATTCCGAGATGCAGTGATATTTCTTGTTGATATCTAATTATCTAAAATTAGAAGAAGGCTATATATCTGGCTATTTTTAATTAGCTTAAAAACCAGAATAAAACTATTCATTTTTTAGTGATTTGTTTTTCTCATATTTGTGACCATTTTAAGATGGCCATGCGGATGAGGAGTGATACTCAGAATTGACGTATTTTAAAATCCATGAAATAAGAGAACTAATTTTTGTAGAGAACAATTGACTAAAAGAGACAATGACTATTTCTGTGAAGTACTAAAAAAATCATTATCTTCTTTTGATTTGCACCATGTAAAATGCTCCCTAAATATTGTTTTCTTCAGCTTGATTGTTTTATTAGGCTAAGTAATGTGAGCCTCATTTGAACTGCTTATGAATTAGAACAAGCATATTATAGGCAAGCTGTACCGGGTACTGTTTCTTCCAAATAATGTTCTTATATGCATGTCTTAATGCTGTGAAGTTGTGTAATGTTTCTTAATCTGCTAGAAGAGAACAGCACTGCCTCTTTTTATTTAGCTCATTTGTTTTAGGAAGGCATATTTTAATACTAGTTGTGTATTTGAGGAGAGACTTGTCAGATAAAGGCCTTAATTTAACAAATAATTGTGTGACTCCTACGTTGGACATTGGTATCTCATATCTGCTGCTTCCGAATGAATCTACACAGTCCACGGAGTTCTACTTTAATAAACCATTTTCCCTGTTCCTGATGGAAAACTTGTGATTTCAATTTTTGTTTTCCAGCCACAGAGTAAATGCGAAAGAGAAAATGTTAAAAATAAGCCCATTGTAATAATTAAAATTCTTATCTTTGTAAACTGGGAAGGGAGGAGGTTGGGGCAGCTGTGGGCCAGGTTACTTTAGAGTATTATTTCTTAATGGTCCCAATCATTGTAAGTATTTTTTGTTTTCTTGGAATGAGAGTGTATCCATTATGACCTCAGTGTGGCCCTTGGGAATAGCTTTTTTTATCTCTGAGAAAAAAAGGACGGACATATGACCTCAATTCACAGATTTCTCTTAGGTACCTTACCGGTAGCATGGAGAAGGCTTCTTTTTACACTTTTAATTTTTCTCTTTATTTTGCTTTTGGAAGAACAGTACTGTTTAGTATTTGTTATGATAATTGGGCTAGGTAGTCATTTATCTGTAATATTAATTATGCCAGACTATAGGTCATAAAAATACTAAGTCATATTAAATAATGGAAAAATAAATCTTTTTTTTTTTTTTTTGGCTTTTAATACATTTAGTTTCATTTTTGATTTTAGGCAAATGGTTTGTGTTGGGTGGCAGGTTTTTTTTTTTTTTTTTTTGTTACTAGAACAAAATATTCCTATAATAGGGAGAGGTCTTTTAAAGATTGAAACAAGCCATTTTATGATTCAGTTTGTTACTTTTTTTTTTTTTTAGGTAAGTATTTAGATAGAGCAGTCTCAAAAGGAGTCCTAGGGACTGCTCACATACATAAACTTTTAGGAAGTACATATTTGTCTTGAATTCTGTGCATGCTGTTTTATCTTCAGTTTATAGACTATAGTAAAATATAATAATAAAAAGTGCTATTTGCCATTATAAAAAAAGCAGCTAGTTTAGGCTTACAAGGCAGGAAGTCCCAGAATCCTTCCTTATTCCTTAAAATGAATAAGATACAGTGTCTCCTAAGAACCCCTCCCTCCCCCATAAAAATCTTAGGTTAGTTGATATTTCAGATCTCATGAAGACATCTTGGTGGCCTAAATTTATATATTTGCCTAGGTATGGATGGCTGTTATCTGGTTAGGTGAATTTAGTAGCACTGGTTCATTACAAAAGACCTGTTATTTAAGAAACAAAAACAGGACTCCTCCCACCCCCCAACATTTTAAAAAAAAAAAAAAGGTCTGTAATTTTTGTTTTTATGTTGTATGGGATGAAAATATTTGCAGCTCAAAATCGGTTTTGTTAGGCATGTTGAGTTTTGAATTACTTAATTTTGTCTTTTTATAATAATCAGTTTTAAGGCAGCTATTATAAAATTATACTTACATTAATATTAAATTATATTTATTCCTGGACACATGTTCTTACCTTTAGTCTGTAATTGGAAATAACCCTTCTTTTTTCCTTTTGGTTTTGTCTGTCAGAATTTAAGAATGAATGTTTGGTCAGGCGTTGGTCAGTATCATATGTGTGGGAAGTGTGTCACGGGTGGGGACATAATTCATATCGTACTTAGACACTTTCACTAATGCATCTAACCTCTCGATATCCTGTTTCTTCGCTGGAGTTGAGGAAAATAATGTCTTCACTCTGCTATGAGAATGCCATCAATCCTGGTTTGAGAACTAATTAGAAAAATACAGGGCTAGTTACAGGGAGGTGAAATGATTTTACTGGGCACAGTCATCTTCTAAAGAAAACAAGTGTACTAGGATTGTTGAGTTTTCAGTTCTGTTTCTCAATAATGGGCCATATTCTTTTATAATTTGGGCCGGTGTATATACAAAGATGACTTCTGATAGAACAGGAGCATTGATTCCCTAGGATACACACCAGTGTCGACATTACCAGCGCCAGACCCAGAAGGGGATCCTTTCCATTATTTAACCCTGTCTTTTTCCAGGAGCGATGACTTAAGGTTTTACGGGGGTCTGTGAAATTTCCTAGCTTGTTTTGGGAGTGGTGCAGATGCACTTGGGTCACAGGCTTAGGAAGCTGGTCCCTTGCCTCTCGCAGGGCTTTTTTTTTTTTTTTTTTTTTTACCATTGCTGTGTGTAGCTGTCGCTGCCGGGGTCCTGGAGCCCGGTTCTCCGAGCTGCTGTATTGTATTTTGTGGCTATGAGCCACTTTCATTTTGGGCTGTACGTAAATTTGTGAATTTGAGGTTGATATTTACGTTTGATAAAACTGCTGTGTGTTATTTAAAGCAGCGGATTTATGGAAAGCTGATGATTAATATTAATAAGAAACCCATTAATTCTTTTTGCACTATTTACATTTTCAAATAGCAGTGCTATTTTTACTTAAGGGGCCATACCCACTTCTTAGGCAGCTTTGGAGCTGGGGTGTTTTGGGCTGTGTGTGCCGTTTCAGAGGAATGCTCTTTCCAAAGGAGGCTTCTGCCTCTGTGGTTCTCTGTGGACAGGGAGAGGCATGCATGCTACATGCACCCTTGCTGTGTATGCATGCTTGGAGCTGTGTATGCATGCTTGCTGTGTATGCATGCTTGCTGTATATACAAGCTTGCTGTGTATGCATGTTTACTCTGTATGCTTGAATGCTGTGTATGCACAATTGCTATGCATGCATGCTTAAAGCTGCATATGCATGCTTGAGGCTGAGGAATCCCAAGACCCATTTCCTGTTCCCTGTGGTGTGGGGGAGGAGCACTAGGCAGAACTGTGCATCCACCAAGAAGGTGTTTATGTATCACAGATGCAGACTCTTAACACAGTGCAGCTAGGCTCAGTTTGCAGACTATTTGCATAAGACTAAATAACCCTTTTTGGTTTAATTAGGTGATTGATTGAATTAACTGTGGTCTGAAACCATGATGTACTTCAGTGACTTATTTCTAGAAATTCAATGAGTGGAAACAGATTCAGGTATCATCTGGTTACTACCTGAGTACATCCCTAGGAATGTACTCAGTTTACCCTTTGCTTACATCTGAATGAATGCACTATTGATAGACATTTACTGTAATATCTCACAATTTACCCTGAGTGAATTTAATACGCGTGTCCTCAGCAAGTTCTCACCAAATGTATTTTTCTTTCAAAGCATTTATTTATTTGTTATTTACATATTTAAAGGCAGTTCCATGTTCCCAGGCTGGCCTGGAACTTGACATGTACTAGAGGATGACCTTGAGTTTCTGATGCTTTCACCTCTGTGCTGGGATTACAGATGTTATAGATGTAGGCCACTGTCTCAGTTGATTCTGTGCATTCCTGGGATTGAACCCAGGGCTTTGTGCATGCTGGGCCAGAACTCTATTTATTTAGAACAATTCTAAGCAAACTATTTCTTAAAATTAAATTTAAGTAGGATCCGGCAGGTTGTTCCAAACGCAGTTCTGTATGGAGCAATGCCAAGTCTGTTAGAAGTGTATTTGACTATTTGACAGATGAATTAATGATGAAATTAGTTTATTTCATGTGTAATGTTTACTTTCAGGACAGATTGAGCATGCATGGGAGACAATCATTTCCATTGTAGACATCAGGTAGATGGCAGCAGAATCTGGAATTCCGTGTCAGCAAGACTGTCCCTTTGGGTTGACTGAATGAGGTGCTGCCTCTGCTGACCAACTTCTGTAGGATGCTCTTCTCAGAGTTCTGGGCCTTGGTGAAGGATGAACCCAAGAGCCAGACAAAGGTTATTCTTTGTTCAGCCATTCTGGAAGGGGAGCTGGGTTTGATGACATCTAGAAGAAGATCCTGGATGACAGTACTGCGCTTTTTCCTTTTTCTTTGCTTTTTTTTTTTTTTTTTTTTTTGGAATTGATTGTCAAAAAGTTGCAAGTGATTAGATATGTTTTTTATATCGATGAAGCATTCCTAACATGCAGTTTACTATTTAACCATTTGTAGGCAGTCTGGTAACACTAGGCACATCATTATGTCATCTCTGAAGACCTTGGCGGCTCTCACTCTGTGTTATAAGTTTTTGTTTTTTTTTTTAAATGACAACAGTTCTGCCATCTCATAGTTCATTAGTAAAGCCTTCCTCCGATTCCACTGGGGCACCAATGATGTTTTTCTTTCTAATTTTATTAATCTGTTAATTTCTGTTGTAACTTTGGGCCTGTCTTTGTGGATTGGTCTTGCTGGGCATGTGTGATTATGTCACTGCTGGGCATGACATCATAAGTTTTCTCAGGTTGAAGGAGGGAGAGGACTACTGGGGAGAAACCCTGGACTCTGCATGATTGGACTTGGAGATGAACTGTTACGGTTTCTTCTCTTTCTGGATTTTTTTTCCTCACTTTTGAATTTTTAGCCTCTTTTAAAGCACATTCATTTTATATTTGTAGTGTTAGGGAAAATGATTTAATTGAAAATTTTTTTTTTCCTCTGTTTTTTAAATGTTTGAGCATGGAGCTACTGCCCTCTACCCCTGGATACCAGAGTGAATGTCAGGCCAGGTGATAGATTCTTTGTTATCTTTGCATTCAAATGTGTGGTATCTGCATCTCATGTGCTGTTACTGCTGCTGCTGCTGCTGGTTTCTGTTTTGTGTGTCTGTGTCAGTATGCCACAGGCCTGGGCCTGGGCCTGTGTACATAGACTGGAGGTTAGCATTGAGTATCTTTCTCACCCTTCTCTACCTTTTCATTATTTTCTTCTGAGACAGAGTCTCTCACTGAATCTGGTGGACTGGCCGGCCAGCGAGCCCCAGGCTTCCCCTGTGCTTCAGTGCTCAGCTTTGCCGCCTCATCCCAGAGACAGGGTCTCATGTGCTCTAGATACCTTAAACTTCTTTACCTCCGAAGTGTTGGGGTTACGGGCATGTGTCAACATTCACAACTTTATGTGGCAAGCATTTCAGCAATGCACCCCATCCCCAGGGCTCACTGTCCCTGGATCTTTGCTTTGAACTCTGGTCCCTGTGCTTGCAGGACAAACTCTTCACCACCTGAGTCATCTCCCCAGGGCCCATTTCTGTTAGAAGTTCATGCAAAAAGTACTAATATATATACAACATACTAAAGGAAAGCAACTACAAGGACTGTCCTTTTAATTAAAATTTAAAGGTTCCTCCAAAAGAAATATTTGCTAGAACCCTTTTTTTTTTTTTTTAAACTTTTATAAGAGACCAGATTCTAGAGAGGAAATGGTCTTATCTAAGATCCTGTATTGGGAAGCAACAGTTATTTTAAATGTGAACATTTAGCATTCACGTGTCTGTGAGGTATTCGGCTGCCGCAGACAACTGACTGGCAGATAATTATTTATGGAGCACCTGCTTCTTAGTTGGTGCTGTGCACATGTGGGCAGTAGTGGGCCTGGGGCTCCTGCTGCTCCCGTGCAGGTGATGCATGCATGCCAGGGCTTGCCCTGCCACGCCTGGACAGTGAGTGCTGGGCACCATGGGTTCAGCACTGTGAAAAGCAACTACGTGGGCCAACAGAGTCTGGCCTGATTTGGGGGTCCGGGGGATGAATTTTGGGAATACAAAATACTTAATTGCAGGTTGGTGTGATGCAGCCGATGTGATCCAGTGACTTCCATTTCTCCCAGTCAGTTCCTGGCTTTGTGCCAGTGCAAAATGTTGCTCCATTACGGAGAGATATAACCCAGGCTGAAAAATCAAATCATTATATAGAATGGTTCTTTTTCTTTTTCTCAGTTTTCGGCATCACATAGACTCTTGGAAAAAGAGAAACAGTCTGCTGCGCTTGGGGAAGCTCCTTAGCTTGCTGGGTATTTCTGGTAACTGTTTAGATAATGTATGCTGGCTGAGGAGCAGCTACAGTACCGCTCCAGGTCCTGAAATAAACCTTTTTAGAAAGCCAGGCACCGATGATTACTGGAGGCGGTTCCGGAATTCTTAGTGTCATCTCCTGTCTCTTTCTGTTATGGTGTCTCAGAAGTTCAACCACTCCACAGAGCCTGATCAGGAAATGATTGGTAATCCCTAAATTGATCCAGGAATTGACATCTACGCTTTGAAATGTTACCAACCAAATTAAGAATCCATTGCAGTGTCTTAAATTTTCTGTTTGCAGTTCATAGGTGATTTTAAATAATGAGTTCACTTTGCCCCTTGAGTTGTGGGTGACCTCGGAAATGGAAGTGGAAACATTCTTGCCAAGCAAGTAGTTTTCTGAGGAAGCAGACACAGCTCCCAGGGACTGGCAGAGTTGTGTTTAGTTCTGTGATGGTTAGGATTCATGAGAGGAAGACTGCAGTGAAGCCCCCTTTGCTGCTCTAGAGAGATGGTGGCTAGGAGTCAGCACATCGTGGCTCTTTGTTGGGCTTGGACATTCATTTTCTCTACCCTCCACAGGGAGCTGACTTTGTTTTTGGGATGCTGCTGCTGGGCTGGTTGCTGAAGGCCTAAACTGAAATGCCCCCCCAGGGGGGCACATGCTCCTGCTCTTTGCCTTCCTGCTTCCCTGGGCCTGCTCCCTTCTGCCTCCCCAGAGTATGGTTGAGGACAAGACTGCCACATCAATTAGATGATATTTAGTTCTGCCCAGCGCCAGAGTTCTTTGCTGCTTTGTAGACTCTAAGTAGGTGTGTACTGCAGCTTCACCTCTGAAGCTCTCAGGCTTGAGTGGAAGCTGAGAAAGTGCTGATACTCAAACTGTGCATCGCATGGGTGCACTGATGGGCATCCCAGGTTACCTGTGGGGCTGGGGGGGGGCTGTGAGCTCACGTCAGTGCTGCCAACCGTCCTCTCTCTGGTCAGGATCCAACCCTATCTTACACTTACACCAACTATTCATGAACTGCAAACTTTACTGTCTTTGTAGGATCACTAATTTTCAAAATTTCAAGAATTAAAAATCAAGAATCTTGAAGCTTCTGGGTAATTGGACTTTGGTTTCTTACTAGCTAAGTTCACGTACTTCTTTTTGTATTGGCTCTAACTTAGCTGGAGATATATACTTATTTCCTAACAAAATTATAATTTGCTGCACATAGGGGTTAGGGATATTTTTAGATAATCAAAATAAGCAATGTCAAATCTGCGAATGTTAACGGCTTTCCTCAGAGAATACTTTTTCAAGTATTTATCTTTTAAGTTGTGCATGTGTCTTGCTGTTGCTGTGTGCATGTGAGCGCAGGTGCTGGAGGCCAGAGAAGGGCTTGGGTCCCTGGGGCTGGAGCTCCAGGCGCTTGTGAGCTGTCTGGTGTGAGTGCCTGGCCCTGAACTCTGTCCTCTGGAAGAGCAGTGTGCACTAATCACTGAGCCCTCTCTCCAGCTCCTTCCCTTTTGTTTGTAATGCTGAGATTTAGCAAGCTGTCACAGACAAAATGTAATTCTCTTATGAACAAGTGCTGAGTGCTGTTTAGTGCTTTACCTACTAAGAATAAATACAGAGTAGGATCTGTGACTTCCCCTGGTGAACCATCAGAGACTCCTGGGGGCTTGCAGAGTAGAAATTAGAGTGAAGGGTTGTGATGCTCCTTACTTCTTGTGCGAAAGACCACAGCCCTCTAAGCGTGGCACCCAAGGGGAAGCTAACTGGGGGAGCCCTGGACGGACGGGGAAGGGGGCGCAGCAGAGAACCAAGTATAGCCTATGAAGATGCCACAGCACATCCCACTACGGGTGCCACGCGAAGACATCAACGGGGAAAGTACCCGTCTTCAGAAATACCGAGAGGTGGTCGGCAGTCTCCGCCGTGAGCACGTCCTTGTGCATTTTGCTCACTTCTCAATCAGTTTCAAGAATTCTGTTCAGGCAGCGTTCGCTGTTTCAGGAACTTGGAAGTTGTTCTTGGGTGTAATGGTGTTGACGAGAAAGGGATTTTAGTGTGGGTTTTGTCTTGAGTGTCATTCGTATGATACATTCTCTCCTAAAGAGAAGGCTTCACAGCTGGGCAAACCCCAGCTTCTGGGAGGCGAATCGCTGCGTGTCCTAGGCCAGCCCGAGCTACCTAGTGAGTTCTGACAACCGGAGTTCAAAGGTTCTGCCTCAAAAAGTAAAAAAATAGTAAGAAAGAAGGAAGAGAGAGACAGAGACAGAGACACCACAGCTTCCTGGCAGGAAGGGTTTAGAAGCAGTTCACCAGCCTGCCCTTACTGGACAGCCTTGTCCCGGGGCTTCAGGTGTGTCACCGTCGCCAGAACAGAGCCGTGGGGGAGATGCCAGCCGCCCAGCCCGACTGAGGGGTCTGCTCTGTGCAGTGTAAAGGAACCTTGTGGGAGTAGTTTTGTTAGGGGTACTTCACATAGATCGTGTTGAGTCTGGGGAGAAGCAGAAGGCCCTAGCCTGCCCGTCAGCTCAGATGGAGCAGAGACAGGGCAAGAGCCAAGAGTGAACGAGCAACAGAGCACTGAAGATGGAGGTCTCTGCACCTCTCTGTGCTCTGTGGGTCCTGCAGGGTGGGCAAGTTCCCGCGTGTAGACCTGATCAGGGACCAATGGCAACGCAAGGGGCGTGTTAGTAGAGTGACTATTTTTAGTGTGTTTTCTCATCAGTAAAGATTTAAATGAGTTTGGTCTTTTTCTCTTTAGGTAATTTAGCAGCCTGTTTGTTTTTTTTTTAATTCAGAACTAATAGGTTAATATTTGAAGCTCATTTCTAACCTAAATCACTTCAGGCTTTTCTGAAGTGTCTTCCTTTGCAAAGGAAAACTCAAGTCACAGAGCAGCTGTACACGCGGGCGGCGTTTCCGAGGCTGATGCTGATGTGGATGCCCAGGCAGAGAGACATGCAGGAATATGTGTAGATTGTTAAACTTGGAGTTCATTACTTAGCACAGAGGGCTGCTCTTAGATTACGGAGGAAGTAAGTATTGGCAGTTAATTAAATGACTAGTTTGGAGGCATTCCTCTGTTCCTTATGCCACTTAATTAGAAATAGGGTCCGAGTAACTGACCTCATAGCAATCTAAATTTTGAGTGGAGGAAAAATGTTGGTAGGTAGACATCTTCCAAACTGGATCTTTTGCTTCTAATTAATTTTCTCCATGAATTAAGTAGGCTGAAATTGTAGTCACAGTGGCTAGGAGTTTGCTGGCTTTGAAAACTGCCCCGCCCACTTAGTGTTAGACTCACAGTGGGGAGAGACTCAGAGGCTTAGGGTTCACAGCCCTTGGGCTTCTGTCCGCTCACCTGGTGGCCACAGTGTGTGACAAGACTTGTCCTTCCCCCTCCACTTGAGGAGTGTCTGGACTGTGAGCTCCAGACCCACGGACTTTCCTTCTGTAGGTGATTGTGTGCTGTCTTGGTAAGTTCCTGTGCTTTCCGTATGGCTGTGTAACTCCCAGATGGCTGTGCTTGGACAACTTATAGGAATATGACTCTGTAGTCTAAATGCCCTTGTAGTATTTTCATGATTCATTGAAAAACCAATGCTAAAAGTTGTCCTCAGCTGTAAGATATTTGAGCGAACTGGAAGGCAGCATGTTGATTTTATTCTCCGCGTGCCCAGCCAGTCCAGAGAAGGGTATTTGATGAAGAGGAAAGCCCACTAGTATGGCTGACCTGGCAAAGCTGGGTTTGTTTCCAGTATGTGATGATTTTTAGGCTCTCTCAGTTTCATGTGAAATACACTAGGTAGTGTGTACAGCACCACGTGATCAAAATATTTTTCCCTGACTGCTGCCAGAAGCTGACTATTGCTTCTCAACAATCTTACTTGTTGGGCATCCTGCCAAGATGTTTAAGACAGCCCCTCACGTGAGCCTCCATTCTTAACCTCAGACTGAAGTGCCGTGACCTTCACATATGTAGATTAGCCATGTGCTCTGTGAATTGAAACTGCTGCCTCAGGAAGAAAGGGGTTTTCTTTAGTCCACTGGGAATTTGACAGCTATTCATCCCTGACCTGGGCAGAGGTAATGCAGGGAAATTGGACTCACATGGAACATGGACAGAACTCAGGGAGGCAGCTTGTGCAGCTGCGCATGACTCCCCTCCGAGTCCTTTGGTGTGAGCCAGTGGCAGTGTTACATGCAGACACACAGGTGAGAGAGCAGTGTCCCCTTAGAAGAGACCCTCACCACTGGCCATTTCTGATTAGTGTCGACTAGCCTTTCCAAGTGAAGGTGCTGTTTTCTTTGCCTTTTCTTTCTTTTTCCTCCTCCCTTCTCCCCTCCCTCCCACTCTCTCATTTGTTTTTTGCTTGTTCATTATTTATTTATACGAGACAGAATCTCACCATGCAGTCCAGGCTGGCCTGACACAAGCTTTCCATTGTTTCCCAAGTACTGGGACCACAGGCACGTGCCTCTGTGTCTGGCTTTGAAATCATTTTTGCATTTCTGTTTCTTTGCTACAGGCATTTGAAAACAGAATACTTGTCCTGCTGTGGACCATCTCAGCTTACATACATCTCATTCAGACAGGCCTTTCAAAGATACAAGGCGCTAGGACCCTGGGGAGCTGTGCTGTGAGTGTCTGAAGTGAACTGATATAGCTTTACTCACTTGAGAGTTTTATATTGATTAATTAATGAGCCATGGATTTTTATTAGGTAAAAATAGTTAGAAAGGGTGTTTGTCAATAAGTGTATGTGGAGTTACAGCTGTCTATGGGTGGCAGTCGAGGTACTTGATCGGGTTGGCATGGCAGAGCTCAGAAGAAAAGGTTCTCATTGGGAGATGAGTAGGTCTGAAGAAGCTCTCCAGCGACTTCTTGGCACAGGGAGGGTTGATCTGGGCAGTCTGACGTTTGTGAGTGCTTTTGTGTGGCTTTCAGGCTGAGCGCCTCCTGTGGACATTCTGCTTTATGACATATCGGAGCCCAGTGTAGGTAGCCCGCGGGGTCCAGAAGAGGTTCCTCCTCGTGGGAGGGAGTTCCACCTGATGGGCACGGTAGACTAAGGAGCAGGAAACGCTGCCCATTTGACCCAAGGAAAACTTCTTTCTTTCTATTGGGGTGAATAATTAAAGAAAAACCCGGGAGAAGTGATTGTGACAACATTCACTTTCAGAGACTCAGGGTCATAGGCCCCAGATCACTGGCTCAGTGCTCCTCGCCTCTGGGGACTAGGGACAGAAGCACACCTCCAGAATGAGATTAATGGAGGTGAGGGTGGTGGCTAGCATTCCAGGAGAAAGGAGGTAGTTCTGTGATGGCCTAAGTAGCAGGGGGCTGTGTAATTAGGATCATAGTGGTCCTCCCAGGAGAGTGCGAGGGAGATGTCACATAGCTGTGAGTCAGCCACTGAAGCCCTGCCTGGTTAAGTGTGTCCCGCCTCGGACAGAGATGTCCTAGTCAGCAGGGATTGGCTAAACTCTTCAAAAACATGCTGCTTTTTGTTCTTGGCCTCTCAGATTTAAAGAAAAAAGTAGGTTTATGGAAAGACTTAGGAGAATCATACAAAATAGTATTGTAATAAAAATAAAATTAAATAAGAAAAAAATAAGAATAAAATTACTGGATGAGACCATGTATGCCATGCACGTGCACACAGCTGGGTGACATTGTTATCACCCTGATTTTGAAGCCAAGCAAATGGGTAGAATTAGGGAATGTGTTCAGTGGCCCCTCTGTTCTTTCTCAGGCACCCAGTGAGGACGACAGGCAGAGGACCCCTGCTGTGGAGGGCCTGGAAACCTACCTCTCTGCTGCTCACAGAGTCAGAATGTTGTTGGTCCATGTAAAACCACACCATGATTATTGAGCTTTTATTATGTGGTTCTGTTGTCACAACCAGACAAAGAGTAAAGACTGTTTTGCAGGAGGGCGGCTATTGGTTTATTCTGGTAGTGTCACCCAACATTAATTGACATCTGCCTGCCATGGGAAGGCCATACCGCGATCTGGGTCATTGCTCTTGAGTTACTAAGGCTCCGAAGATGTTTTGATGTTTAAAGAGAAGTGTAGATTGTCTCTTTAGTGTGGCTGTGGCTGAACTTCCCGAGCAGGAGGTGGGGTCCACGTTTGGAAGCGCTTCTAGGATGCAAGGGATGTTTAGTGAGTTGATTTCTATAAAGATGTGGATGGTGAACTGGGCGGCGGCTCCGGTTCCTTGTGTTAGGGTGAAGCCAGCACCCCTGAATCCAAGGAAGTAGGAAGAAGGAATCAAGGCAGATTGGTGATATTGGAAGGGACATCTAAGAAAATTTGATAAAAGTAGGAATATGGACAGATGGAAGACTAAGGGAATTTTAAAGAAGCCAGCAAAATACAATAGTTTGTTGTGTTCATTATGAGCAGAGTGAACTGCTATGAAGGTGTGAATGTTGTCAGCCAGACAGCAAAATTTGCATGGTTTAGAAAAAATCACTGGGCTGGGGGAATGGCTCAGTTGGTAAAACACTTGCCTTACAAACACAGAAACTGGGTTTGATCCCCAGAACCTATGTCAAAATGTCTGGCATGAGTCCTTGCAATTCTAGTACTGGGGAGGCAGAGACAGGCAGATGTACCTGGGATCCGGCGGCCAGGCCAGTGAGAGACCTTGTTATAATGAGGGTGGCTGGTGTTCCAGAAGGTGATATCCAGGCTTGTTCTCATGTCCCACGTGCATCCCCACACACGCGCGCACGCATTTAAAAGGAGAGAAAACCCAGGATATAAGTTAGTGAGAAATGAGTGTGAGAGAAAGACTTTCCACTTCCTGACAGTTTCTTGTGTGGGATGCAGCCATGAGCATCTGTCTTTACAGCGTCCATACGGCCGTCACAGCCAGATTTAGTGACGGTGGATGGGAAAGCGCTCAGTCGACAGTAGAGCACTTTTGCTGTGCTCTCACGCCGTCGGGCTGCCTGGGCCTCAGGGTGCTGGCGTGGATTGGGCAAGAGGCAGGACTGAAGATGGCTTCCCTGTGAGCCCTAAGTAGTTCTCCCTTAAGATTTCTCAGTCAAAGCAAGTCTCCACTTCTAGGAAAGGCCAGTTTTTGTCGTAGTCCGTCTCAAACCAGTAGTGTACACTCCTGTCTTAACCAGCCCTGCGGAGGCGTCTAACAAGCATGGAAGACCTAGCTTTCCCGCTGGTGTTTCCTTACTTCCTGCTCTTCTTAGCCTAGAATGAGAGTATTTCACTTTGCTTTATTCATAAGAATATGCTTGATGTCTCTATATAGTAGTATCTTAACCCTGGAGAGAGCTGTGCAGAAGTGTATCCTTTATGGTACAGCAGTGTGCAGGGGAATTCAAAAGAATTGAACCTTGTTTAAGCTGTGGTCAAAGACTCAGAGACAGGTACAGGAAATAATTCTTATTTGCAACTCAGAGCTCATGTGTATGAGCTTTAAATGTGCCAGAGGGAACATTATGGAACATAGGACAGTTAAAATAATGAGATACTGGTAACTAGAAAGGATGGTTCTCATAATGAAGAATAGGTAATTCATGTAGAACATGGGAAGAATGGTGTATTTTTTAAAAAATCTGTGATGTACTAATGGGGTTGCACATGCACATGCCATGGGACTCGATCTTCAAGGGAACTGTCACTTATTCTGTAGTTTTGCACAGACTCAGCGGGCACCCTTTGACCTGGACTGTTATCGGATGGGACATTTTTACCATTAGCAGCTGTACTGGAGGCTGGGAGGAGAAGGAGGAGGAGGAAAAGGAAGAGGGGGAGGACGAGGAGGAGGAGGAGGAGAAGAGGAGAAGGAGGACGAGGAGGAGGAGGAGGAAAGTGCATGTGCTTTCACACCTGGCTGCATGGAAGAAGATAGGAATGTGGGTTTTGCAGCGTTTGAAGATATCACACGTGAATCACCTTGTATGTTTCGTTCCACACTGTGGTTTTGGGATGTTGGACTCCAGATGTCTTTGGAACAATGCAATGATGATGCTCTTAAGTTTGTGGTGAGAAAATAGGAATGAGCAGAAGATGAGAGCCCACAGAGGGCATGCATTTGTGTTCTTTAAGAATGGAGACACTAGTCACTTGTGGTGGCACACACCTTTAATCCTAGCACCTGGGAGGCAGAGACAGACTGGCTGGTCTCTGAGTTCAAGGCCAGCCTGGTCTACACAGTGAGTTCTAGGACAGCCAAGGCTATTTAGTAAGACCTTTTCCCCAAACAAATACAAAACAAAACTAAGCAAATAAACAGAAAGAATAGAGATCCCGAGAGTGCCTGCCTATGTGGAGGACTGTCAGCAAATCCAGGGTGACAAGAGACTGGAATTGGAAGAGCCTCACAGCAACTTGGGAGTGGAAGCTTCTGGAAGAGAGACAGGCACAGTGTGAGGAGCTGTGGAGGGGCTCCTGTGGCCATTGGAATCACGGGAATGGAAGAGTAGTTAGGTCAGCCACAGTGGCAGCTGCAGCGGGCGCTGAGTAGGACAGGAGGAAGAGAACTTGGACTGACTCTCGGCTCTCTCTGCCTTGTGTGACCCTCCTTAGTGATTGGGAGCTGTTGTGGCAGAGATGGGGACCCTGTTTCTCTGTATCTCCAGGAACTGCTGGTATGTGTGACTCTTGTATGTGCTTGTGATCTGAGTTCACATTTAATCCTGGCAGCAGTCCTCGGAGGCAGGTTTTATTTGCTGTTCTCTCTTTATAGATTTCAGCAAATATAACCCATGGGGGCATGTTTGTACAAAGATTATTTACAAACATTTCTGAAAAGTTTCTGTGCTCTGTTTAACTACCGTCGTGTTCGGGTGCTCTTTGTCTCTTTGCCAGCTGGAGTGTCCCTTGAAGTAGACAGTGGGGTGGTGGAGACCACCCTTGAGTGTCTGGGGGAGCATGATCACTGCGCATGGCAGTGATTTGGGGTTGAGGCCTTGGCCAGCAGGAGTAAAAGATGTCACCATAGATTTTCTCATTACCTTCTGTGAAATCTTGTGTTTGCAGATGTCACCTAAGGCTTTGTCTGCATAGATGATTCATGGACGTTTAGTCAGTAAAACGGGAATGTATTTTCTCTCTGTACTTGTAATGAAGCCACTTTAAATCACAACACACATGTGCGCTTACTTACATCACAGGTTTCCTCACTCCACCCGACCTCCCAAAGAGAAACCGATTGTTTTGCCGTTGCACTCAAATGTTAAGTAATTAATAATTAATGATATAAGGTAATTGGCTGATGGATGAGTAGGCGTCAGGCCTTGTGGTGAGGAATTCCACTTTCGCTTTCTGCCGTTGTTGGGGCCTGTAGTGTACTTACTCCGTAGGGTAGTGTACTCTGTAGTGTGCCCTTTCAGAGGCGCACACCCCAGCTTCGGAAGTGGTGGCAGGTGAGGAGTCCTGGATGGGCCCTCCCCTTCACTCCCTCCCCTCCCTTCCAGAGCCGGTGGGGTTCAACCACTGAATTTAGCTCTTGGACGCTAAGTTTCTAGGAGAAAGCGTCTGAGGACTTTCTGTCCACTTGCTTGACAGCATTTGATGTTCTGTGAAGACTGGAAAAGTTGAAGGAAGATCTCCCCTTCCCATCAGAGGACGTTGATTGGTTAAAGACAAAACACTCATCCAAGAAGCCAGAGTAGGGAGAGTTCCAGCCAGCATGTGAAGAGGCCCCAGATCCTGCTTGAGAGAGGCCCTTGCCTCTGAGACTCCCCCACCCCATGCTGTTACCATGCCTCCACCTACCAGCTAGAAAGCAGGTTTGAACCAGAGCATTCTTTCCTTTTGAGACTCTGCATTACCATTCCTTTGTACTTGGAAGGCAGAGGCAAGAGGATCTCTGTGTGTTTGAGGCCAGCCCAGTCTACGTGGTGAGCTCCAGGACAGCTAGGGCTGCATAGAGAGAGACCCTGTAGCAGCCTCCCTCTCAAAAAAAAAAAAAAAAAAAAAGAGGAAAAAGACACAGCTTATGTGAATGACGAGTTTTTTTTTTTTTTTATTTCAGCATGGAAGTACACTCTAGAACTCTGGTAGAGGGTCACTAGCCCTGCCACTATTTAAATCAAATGCTCAGTTCTCTAGTCACAGTGACTCCATAGATGTGCAGATCTATAACACTCTGATGATTGTAGAAAGTTCTGTGACACAGGACCCCAGAACCGCGAGTGGGGTTCTGCTTCTTAGTGCAGGAGGGCGGTCCCTTTTATCTGGTTCGTCATCAGTAGGATGGTGAGTGATTTTTGAAGTCCCTTTGTTTTTGAGACTGGGTCTCTCAGTGAGTAGCTTTGGCAGAACTCTCTGTGTAAACCAGCTGGCTTTGAAGTTGTGGTGGTCCTCCTGCCTCTGCGTCCCGAGTGCTGGAATTATAGGCACGTGCACCGTGCTTGTCTTGAAGCTGTATAGTCAGCTTTATACGTGTATTTATCTCAAATTAGAGAATAATTGAGTAAGAACAGTATTATTGCAAGAGGAGTCTTTGTGTGAGAAGCCCCTGGTGTTCACTGTGAAGGATGACAGGAATGGGTGCTTTGCTGGACTTGCTTTTCTTCCTCCTCTTCATTCCCCCCCCCCCCCCCCCCCCTTTGGTGACAGTCTCACTGTGTAGGCCTGGCTGTCCTGTAACTCGCTATGTAGACCAGGTTGGCTTCAAAGCCACAGAGATCTGCCTGCCTCTGCCTCCCGAGTGCTGGGACTAAAGGCGCGACCACCACATCCAGCATGGACTCACTTCCCTTCCGTTCTCCTTCCTCTTTCAGTCTGTCTGTCTGTCTGTCTGTCTTTGAGACTAGGTCTCAGGCATTGAGCAGGCTGGTCTTGGCATGCTGGGCTGGACCTGGATCCCCTGTTTGCTGATGGCGCCTCCTCACTGGGCTCTGCTTTTCTCATAGGAGAGAGAGTGTCTGCCATTTGCGGGCAGCTCTGGGAGGCAGCTCTGGGAGGCTCTTCTGTTGATGTACTTCCTGTCCACTGGGGAAGTACACGTGGGGCTGGCCAGTGCTTCCTTCCTGTAGCACTCCAAGGACAGAACTCCATTTCTGTGTCACACTTTGAACTTTAACCCCTGGCTGGGTGACTGGAATAGTTTATGTATTTTTGGGAAAAAAAATTGGAATTGCGTTCTCAAGAGTAACTGAATTGTTTCAGCTCTTCATATCAACTGAGGCAGGAGACGGAATGTCAGAAGGCTGGAGCCTGTGCTGCCGTGGTGTGTTTACCTGGCCTGGCCGCCGAGGTCCGAGCAGCAGAGGCTGTGTGAGCCACACTGTGTGCCTCGCCTGCCCAAAGCTTCCACAGCCCGGCAGCCGCAGGACCTCAGTCTGTGGCAGGAAAATCGCAGCCCTCTGAGATTACTGAGCCCTTAGATTACAGCGTTGCTGAGGGGAATAATTAGAAAGTTCTGCGGGCTACAGATTGGAAGGAACAAACTTCCCGTTTGCAAACATTTAACTTCGCATCATCATTTGATGAAGCAAAAATACATTTTTTAGTGCCTGTGGAAGCTCGATGAAGTGTAAAGCATGGCAGTTGTTTGCGCTCAGAGTCTCCTCTGTTACTGGGGGGATGCTGCACTTGGAACGCACTCTGCTTGTTAGGACTTACTTAGTCCTTTGAATAATAATGTTTGAGCTTGAAAAATGATGAAGTGTTAGGGTCCTGGGCTTTCTTCTTACAGTTGACTCTTACCCATAGCACTGATTAACTGACAATTCCTCCGTGGTCCAAGTGGCTTGGAACCTTTGTTCTGGTTGTCGCAACCTCCCCATGCAAGTTTGATTCAAGCCATGGATTAAAGAAAAATGTCTGTGTATCACATACATGCCTGGTGTTCATGAGGCCAGAAGAGGGCATCAGATCCCCTGGACCTGGAGTTGTGATGGTTGTGAGCTACCATCTGTGTACTGGGAATTGAACCCTGGTCCTCTGTGAGAGCAACCAGTACTCTTAACCGCTGAGCCATCTCACTAGCCCCAATTAAAAAAAACCAACTTTTTAATATAACAAATATTAATTTTAGAATGCCTAGAGGTTTAATAGAGGACACTTGAATACTTTTGGTATTCTTTACTTTTCATTTTGAAGCTTGTGTCTGGGTTCTGAGGCCAGAGGTTCTTAACATACAGCAAATAGGAGTTTCTAGGTCTCCTGACTCACTGAGTTCTTAGCTTCAAGCACGGGCGTGGAGTGGCTGAAATGGCTGTTCCCTGAGGAATATGGGGAGATGTGTTCTAGAAAAGAAACACTACGTGTTGCCCTTGTTTTTTCTATGGCTAAAAATAGGTTATGGCTTATTTTTATATTTCCAAGCATCTGTAGCATCTCATAAACAAGGCGATACATGAATACATATGAACATATGTGCTTATCAGTATGTATTTGTGTATATGAACATCCACAACGTTAGTCACCACAGTCAATGCAGCTTTATGTAATGTGTATACAAACACGAAGACAGCAAAGGCCATCTGCGGCACTCACTGGTGGAGCCGAAAGCACTTTTGCATCTTGGTGGTGTTTTTTTTCTTCCTATAGGAACTCTTGTCAGTTTTCTTAAATTTCACTCCTGCATTTTTGTCTTTTTGTTGTTGTTATTAAAGACTAAGGCATGGCAAGAACATGCAAATGGATTATTTACAGCCTCTCTCACAGGGCTGACTTCAGTGTATACACTTGCCTTCTCATGCTGGACCTTCATCCATCAAAATCTGTTTCCCGCGACACTTAGTGTATTTTATTCTAGTATGGTTTGATCAAAGACACTGCATGTGCACGTGATACAGTGATATTAAAAACAGTCAGGCGTAGACCTCACAGTTGATGTTCATCTTGGCCTTTGCTCCCTCTGGGTACCTGGATGTTGAGAGGAAGGCTCCCCGTCGTCTATGGATTCTGGCATCATTTCTCCTATGGGTCATAGGGTCATTTTGGAATGTCACCCTCTGGGGCACTTGACAAGAGGCCTTGCCTGAAAGAATCAACCTAGGTTCTTCAGGCCTGGGCCCGTGTGAGTCCCTTTCTGACAGCTTCCAGTGAGGTTCTAGGCTTCCTGGCTGGTGGGTGGTGTCTTGTCAGAGCTCCTGGCCAAAGCACATTGCTGGAGTGCAGGTGTCACGGCCAGCGTGTGAGTGCAGCACTGCAGGCTGCTGTGTCCCAAGCGGAGGCAGAGGCAGCACCTCAGAATGACTTCAGTAATTGAAATTTCAAAAGTAATTGAGAGGGTGAGCAGAACTTCCTGTTCGGAAGGAAACAGCTACATGCCCCTCCCCCCCCAAGTTACTCTCATCATTCCTAGCGAGCTCTAGAAATATGGGTGGGAGAACAAAAGAGGGAGGACCATGTATTGTCATGTGAAATTTGCCTATTAATTCATACGCACACAGACACACATGTACATACTCTCGCTGTGTAGCCCAGTCTAACTCTGAACTTATGAACTTACAGACCTCTTGTGTGGAGGGGTGTTGGTGGGAGGGGTTCTTTGTGGGTCTTCAAATACTTTGGTTCCCATTCTTTTTTTTTAGACATGATGCTAAATCTTCTACCAACATAGGTGTATAATTTTGTAAGTATCTCTTGAAGAAAACCTTTATTCCTTTATTGCCTTCTTGGCGATCTGTCACGTGGGCATATTGAGAGTTTGGGCCCACTGACCGTGAATTAGACAGCTAACATCAATTCTCTCATGTTCAGATACCACAGATTCTTAGAATCATAGCTTGTTACTTTTCATTTCCTTTTATACTTGTATTTAAAATTGCTTTCAACTGAAAATTAGGAAGTATTAGAGAAAGAAATACACTGGCTCTCCAAAGTTAAAGAACTTTCTATAATATGCATGCAGTATATGTAAATAAAATAAAATTAATGGGATTGCTTGTTAATGAGGATTTATTCATTAGTTGTGTACATTCGTTGTCTGGTTTTGCTCTAGTTTTTGCTTGATGAAAGAAACTTTAAAAAGATTATATTTTTAGAAGGACTAAAATCCATGATTATAAACAGTATTAAGGATTTTTATTTCATTGGCCTCTGGGGAAAATACTTCAAAGTTTGTGCATCTGAGCATGTCTTATCTGTCACTGAAGTTAATCAAAGTCATGTGGCCTGTCAGATCCAAATGATCATTTTTAGAGATTTTTATCTGCTGTGTCTGTTTCACTCTGTTGATTCGTTTTCTCCCCTTTAAAAGTGAAACACCAGTGACCGTCTGTGAGGTGTTCCATGCCTTGTCTGTGGTCTCCCCGCCCTGGTGCAGACTGTACTTTGGAGGCTGTTCTGCAGACTGTCTGTGGAGCTTGGAGGACTGTTGCCTGCTGGCAGACCATCACTGGCCTCCTGATTAAGGAGCAGGCAGCACTTGAGATCCACTTGAGACCTTTGGCCTTTGCTTCCCGTGCCTTGTGTGAGATGATGTCATTGTGTACATAGCATACTGGATTGGTCCAATGTTCAGTTGGTCTTAGAAACCCGGACATAAGCTAGGCTGTCTCCCGTAACATCTCAGCCCCATTTCACTTTAGAAATCTAGACGAAACCATCCCCGGAGGCCTCTTCCACTGCTGTATTATCTTTTCATGTGATACCTGATTTAGTCGGAAACAAATTTGTAACCATGCACGCTTAAAGGAAGCAAGTTAATAAACAGGATTTGAACCTAATCAGAATTGTAAAACGACGCCAATGAATTGGCTGCATCATATAGAAGGATGAGGGTAGCTGAAGTTCTGAGGTGAGTCTGGGCAAGTCTGCCACCCCTGCCAAGGGCATTCAGAGGTGTGCTTCTTACTAAGGGAGAGGGAGGGGCGACTTGGTGGTTATTAAAGAGTGGTTCACAGCCATTTCCAAGTCCCTGGAAGGCTAAATAGACATGGAGCTGGGTATGCTGTGATGTGGTTTCCCAAGTAAAGGCCAGTGGCTGGGCAAGGGCAAGCCCGGCAGTTTGGAGAGTGGCAGCTTGTGGTCAGGTGGCACAGACAGGAAGAGGTGCAGCCTCCACCTGCCACGCGTGCGTGTGTGGGAGATGGTCCTGGGCAGGATGGCAGGTGGCATGGGCTCTGAGTTACAGACCTGTGACAGCTTCAGTGGAGAGCACAGGCAATACCAGAAGGTGCTTGTTCACCTCCCTGTCTGCAGCCTCGTGTCCGCTAGTAGATAGCTATCGATATTTCGAACCACTTGTTTCCAGCTTCCACTTTCGGGTGTGGTTTCTTATATTGCTGTTATTGTCAGTATTTCTCTGATTTGGCTTACAGTTCAGGTTGATCTTAATTGTCACATTGTGGTGATAGGGTCACATTACGGGTGACACATACCCAGCTGGGTTCTGGTTGTAAGAGGTTCGCAGTGGTGGGTGCAGCCTACGGAGGACCCACCTGATGCAGCCTGTCCTGTTTTCTCCTGAGTCCTGCTGCCGAGCTGTGGGTTCACACATGCACCGCTCTCCTCCACAGAGCAGGGGCTGCTTTCCTTTGCTGTTGCAAACTGTCTCCTCTTTAACTCAGCCTCTGCTGTCCAGGAGAGCCTGAACCAGATGACAGCCATGACAGAGATCGCCTTGAAGGTCTGTGAACCACAGACAGGCATTGCCCACGTGGTGGTTTGCAGATACTCTGGTCAGGGCAGCCGTTGTAGAAATCAAGGTCTTAGTGAATGGTGTGTGCTTGGAGATAGGAGAAGCAGGGCCCACAGCAGCTTCGGAGGCATGCAACCCTGCCAGCACCACCACCATAGAGCAGCAGGGCTCGCACGGAGGGAGGGAGTTAGAGGAATAACCTACTCGAATGTGGGCGTGTGGAACAGCTGTGTGGAGTGCATATTATTTTCCTAACTTGTGGATTTGCTTTCTTTGGCTGTATAAAACCTTAGTGGCTTAAGAGAATGCTTTGTTTTCTCAGTGTCAGTGGATCAGGGGTGCAGGCGTTGCTCAGCTGTGCCTTCTGAAGGTCCCAGAGGGTTGCAGTCCAGGGGCTGTGTGACCTGTGTTCTGTGCAGGGTTAAGGAGGGGGCATTTATAGACTGTTGGCAGAATCATTCCTTGAGGTTGTAGAGTTCATAGTTTACTTCTTCAGTGCCCCGTTAGCGGGAGAGTCACGGGGGCAGCGCCTTTCTGTCAGAATCCCACTTGATAAGGTCAGGCCATCTAGGGTAGTCTTTGAGAACCCCAGAGTCGATCAGCCAGGGAATTGAGTTGCATCTGCAAAATCCTTTCACGTTTTCGGTGTTTTCTTGGTCAGATGCAAGTGCAGGTCCTAAGGGGAAGGGGCTCTGTAGCTCCCGGGAGCATGTCTCAGGGAGCCCTTCTAGAATTCTGCCCAGCATAGGAGGATTGTTAGAGGCAGAAGATGTCAGTAGTTCGTTGTGTCAGCCTGCTCAGTTTCCCTAACAAATACAACAGACTGGATACCGCTCAAACGGGATCTCTTCTCAGTTATGGAGCAAGGCGTCCAAGGTAAAGGTGACAGCAAAGTCGCTGACACTCTGAGGCCTCTGCCCTTGGCTCGGAGGTGACCATGTCTCTTGTTGGTTTCCGTCTGTGCAGGGTAGGTGAGGAGAGAGGACAGAAGACATGAGCTTGCCCCGCCCACTCACCCCTCTCAGCCAAGCCTCAGTGTTCTGTAGACCGTAACTGTGCTTCAGGTTAGGCTTCAACGTAGGAATTTCCCGGGCTGGCTGGAGGGATGACCTGGTTCCATCCATAGTTGGCCAAAGAGTCTTCTGGTTTTCATTGGAATGGAATGTCATGGTAGATACCTTCCCCAAAGACCCTGAGTCAGATTTTGGGAAATTCTGACTTTGTTTTATCACCCACGGTAGGTCACGAGCTCTAGAATATGGTTTTCCTTCAACCAAAGTAGTGTTTGACATTAGCTACCTTGCGGGATTTTAATTAGCATTAATTGTACCGAGAGTCTATCGTTCTGAGTGCTGGGTGCGCAGTAGGTACTTCACGTGGTGCTTGCTGCTCTGCTTGTTTTACGTCTGTTTATCTTTAAAAACGATCAGTTGCTGGGTGGTGGCGCACACCTTTAATCCCAGTGCTCAGTAGGCAGAGGCAGGAGGATAGCTATAAGTTCCAGGCCAGCCTGGTCTACAGAGTGAGTTCCAGGACAGCCAGAGTTACGTCAGAGAAACATCTCAAGAAAACCAAAAAATAAAAAAATAAAAGTGATCTGTTGATTCATTCCTCACGAAGAGCTAACATCTGTAAACCCGTTTATACCCTGCACTCCTGATTGCTGTCAGCATCTCACACCTCCGTCCTCCACAGACCCTTACACAGAGTATTGGTTCAATGGAAACAGTGTATGGAGGGATGGGTAGATGAGCGTAGTCTTTGAAGGAGCCTGTCTCCTCTTTCATCTGAATCTCTCAGCCATTTCTACCTTAGCGCCTCCTTTTGAGAAGTACGAGCTCCCCATCGAATTTCTGTAGTCAGACATGTCCATCTTTTTACCTACCCCAAGGACAGAGCAGGACTTTTCCTGCTACCTTCCTGTGGAGATTTTTGGTCAAGCTGCTACTCCACAGTACGCCTTCTTTCCCAAATAAGAGGTAGGATCTTGAATGGCTGAATGCTCCCCCATCCCCTTTCTTGAGAGGGTGTTATGTAGCCCAGGCTAGCCTCAGAGTCACTGTGTGACTGAGGGTGACTCTGGGCTCTTGCCTCCATCTCTGAGTGCGGGGAGGACAGGCCTGTGTCACTGCACCTTGCCTGAATGCGTGTTTTCAACTCCACTCCCAAGCTAACCCCCCCCCCCCCCACCAGTCCTGTTCTGATTGTCAACAGGACAAGGAAGGACCTCCAGGGGAGCATCTCAGTGAGGAGCTGCCCAGGGCAGGTTGACCCGTGAGCCTTTGAGGAGTGGGCTGGGGCGTTCACCCTCTTTCTGATCTCTCCCCCCTCCTTCTCCCTCCCCCTGTTTAAAAATGATTTTTTTAAAATTTTATTTTCTGTGCATTGGTGTTTTGCCTGCATATGTGTCTGTGTGAGGGTGTTGGATCCCCTGGAACTGTGCTCTTTAACTACTGAGCCATCTCTCTAGATGCAGGGTTTTTCTCCTCTCCCCTCCCCTCCCCTCCCCTCCTCTCTTCTCCCTCCCCATCTGTCCTTTCCTCCCTCCCTCCCTCCCTTCCTTTTTGAGACAGGGTTTCTCTGTTGTAACTCTGGTTGTCCTTGAACTCATAGAGATCCGCCTGCCTCTGCCTCCCGAGGGTTGGGATTAAAGGCGTGCGCCACCACCCAGCCCAAGGGTTTTTCTTGGTTAATTGAGTTGGAGGACTTACCCTGAACGTGGGTGGTACCGTTTCATGGCTGTGCATGTGTTTGTTCTCTCTGTCCTCCGTGTGACATGACTAGCCGTGTAGTCACTGCCCTGACTGTCCCCACAGTGATGGGCTCTCACCTGGAACTGCGAGCCGAACAAACCCTTTCTCCCTAAGTTGCTGTCAGTGTTTTGTCAGACCATCAGAAACAAAGCCAGGCCTTTATTTTTACCTTTGAAATTTCTGCTCTCAACAGTTTTGACACACATGGACGCCTGCTGGTGTTAAATGTTTTGGGGGTAGTGCAGTGTCTCCACCCCCTTTATGTGTACAATAGAAATCTTCACCTTCTTTTTAGACCCTGACTTTAGACCAGCAGTTTGAACTGATGCATCTGACTTTGTAACTCCTGCTGTGGAATGGGTCGTGTGTGTGTGTGCGTGCGCGCGCACGCTGAGGCTGTGAACCCAGACATACACTCATGGCGCCTCTCTTCCAAACCTTTTGTGGGCGTTACTGATACCCAGGGTATCCTCTGAGGGTGTCAGCAAGTGAAGCAGTACTCACCAGGCAGGGAATGCTGTGGAGAGGGAGGTCAACAGGACCTCTAGCCCACCCAGTGGTGCGCGGAGCTCACTGACCCCGGCCTGGTCTCTTGGCGTGCGCCGTGTGGTATGCTGCACCAATTAGGTCTCTTCACCAAACCAGCAAATAAAATACTTATTTCAAGGTAATGCAATGATTTTGTGAGAGGATCTTTGTTTTTACAGGAATTTCGGGGCATACATGATTAAGACTCAGTGTGGAAGGGAAGGGAAGGGAAGGGAAGGCTCACTAGGGCTCCCGTTCCTCGGGCCATTTGGAAGAGGCCGAGTGTGGACCGGACTGTGTCCAGGGGATTGTTCCCAGTGTACTTTGGAAGTTACTTTATGCCTTTGACAGCATCTTGGCTCAGTGTGGTCACCTGCTTTTATGGAATGCTTAAGATGTAGGATATGAAGTCAATTTGAGGGGCAAGAATGGGGGATCCCCAACACTTAAGAATTTGGGGGAATTTGAACATTCTTTCTGAAAATGCAAATTAATGGTAAAGAAAAAAATTTGAGTCTTTGACTAGTTTTATACTTATTCAGGTGCCTTTGAAGTTTGGTTCTATGGATAATATGGTCTCAGTTTTGAGAGAATGAAAATTGTTAATTAAAAACTACTATGTTCTGTATTTCAGTGATTTTAATACTAAGAACCTTTAAAAAATTCTTATTTTGTATATATGTATGTGTGTGCAGGTTGTGTGCTTGTGACTGTGTATGTATGTGTGTGCATGTATTAGTGTGTGTGTGTAGGTTGTATGCATGTAAGTGTCTATGTGTGTGTGTTTATGTGTTATGTGACTGTGCGCACATGTGACAGTCTGTGTGTATATGTATGTATGCAGTGCATGTGACAGTGTATTTTGTATGTGTGTGTGTATTATGGGACTGTGTGTGTGACTGTGTTAAATGACTGTGTCTCTGTGTATGTGTATTATGTGACTGTGTGTGTGACTCTGTGTGTGTTCAGAGAATAATTTTCAGGAGTTCTGGGGTTGGACTCAGGTTATCAGGTTTGCACAGCAAGTGCTTTTACCTGCTGAAGCTTCTCACTTATCCTGTTAAACATGTTATGTCCTAACGTCTGTTAATTGATTGTGATGACAGGCTTTTAGACAAAGATAATCAATTATCGATAAACTATTAAATTAAGTAATAAACTGTGTATCTAACAGATACTCAAATATCTTAGAAATATCAATGATGTATGTTTATTTTGCTTTGTTTTGGCATCTTGGTGGTAAGTTTCTAAGATTTCGATAGCAAAGCGGCCGATACTGTTAGGAATCCATTTGTCAGGTCATGTGACATGCTGGGCCTTTTCTTCTGACCTAGGGATGGTGTGGCTTCTCTGGTTTCTCTCTCCGTCGGCCTCTCCCCTCATCCATTTTTAAAATAGCAATGCTTTTCATACTGTCAGAGCTCCGTGTTGTGACACCCTACTCAGCAGTTATGACAGCAGGGTAATGACAGCAGCTGCCTCCTGAGAATCAATCAGGCAATTAATTTTGTAAATGAAATGCTGATTATACAAAGCTTCACATAAGAGGCCCAGTGATTAAAATCAATTTAACAAATTGTTTCAGGTGGGGCTTGATTAATAATTTGCCATAAATGCTATGGATATATGACCAGCATACCTTGCTGCCATTACTGTGCCAGACCTGCAGGCGCCTTATGTCCAAATCCAGGTAGAGGGAACATGCTTCACGTTCCTTGTGCTTGGGTTGTTTGTCCAGCCCTTGCCAACAATGAAATGGAATACACCGTTAGTCTTTTGTATTATTATAGTTCACGTTCTCATGTGTTTTGCTTAAAAAAAATAGTTGGAAGGCTGGAGAGAGAGCTCAACAATCAGCTCTTTCAGAGGATCTGAGTTTGAGTCCCAGCACCCATGTGATAGGCTCACAACCGGCTGTAACTTCAGTCCCAGGGGATCTGTCGCCATCTTCTGGCATCGGAGGGCACCATGCGGGCACATGGTACACAGACAGGCAGACAGACAGACGTGCAGGCAACACACCTCTACACATTGAATTAAAAAGAAAAAAGCAAACAAGTTACCCAGTGGGTTAGACAGGCCTATGTACACGGGTGCTTCCGACTTCCTGAGGGTGGTGTGTGTGTCTGTGTGCACGGGGGCTTCCGACTTCCTGATGGTGTGTGTATGATGAATCTTAAGGCTTAAACAGGTCTATGGCACGGGCGCTTCCGATTTCCTGATGGTGGTGTGTGTGATGAGTCTTAAAGAGTGGCAGGTGCTTTATGGGCATCCCAGTCTTAATTACAGTAACAGCAATCAGCAGAGCTTGGGAAATGTTTTAAGACTATTGGAAAGAGTGGCATTATGGCAGGGAAATAAAACACGCCTGTTTGGAGCATTATAATGTGAGTCCTGGAGAAGTCAGGCTTGGAGCAGGAGACAGCTGGCCGTCTTCCTGGCATCCATGTACCAACATTTATTAAGCGCCTGCCAGGAGCCAGGCTCCATATCAGGTTTCATAGTTGTCATTTACTTAAAATTGACACCTTCTGCAAGGTTGTAAGGTGTCAGGAGAGGACGACTCAGAGAGGTAAGGGTTAAGAAGCCCTTGTATTTCCTTTATGGATGGACTGACTGATTGAAGCAGTTCACTGACTGTGCCCGAAGTTCTGACTGTGAGGAGAATTAGGATGGAGAACAAAGACTTTTGGTCTGAAGAAGCTCGTCATCTGATGAGAGGCAACACAGTTGCAGTGGCTTCGGATAAATGCTTATTGGCTGTTACATAGGCACGTTGTGAATGGCAGGGCCCTGAGAAGTGCTTGGCAGGATTTGGAGGAGTTGTCTTGGTTTCCAGGGTGGCCAGAGGTATGCTGGGTAAAGGCTTTCTGTCCTGAGTATGGCGGGCGTGGTGAGCAGGTGTGCAGGAGGGCAGGGTGAGGGCTGGAAGGGCAGTAGAATGCACTGCATTAAGGCGGGCGAGTCCTGTCTGGGTTTGTACTCAGAGTTCAAATTCTTCAAGAGACTTTGCTGATAGATTCTGGTCAAATAACGAGGCAGTAAGAAGAACCTCTAGCTCTTCATGCTCTTTTGATACCACTGCAATCGGAAGGCCAGGCAGGCAGAGGGTACTTGCAGAATGTTAGAGCAGCAAGGGGCCCATTGCTTCTCTAGTCCCCTCATCTGGTGGGGAGTGGAAAGCTGGAGGAGTTAGACCTCAGTAGAGACAGTCCCCAACACTGTGTGACACCTGCACCCCCTGGGCGTTATGCTCATTGCTGTGACCTGCTGTGCCAGGAGATGCTGTTGTTATGTTGGCCTTTCCAACCAGGAAACCGAAGATCTGAGAGCGTGGGTCTGCCTGATACATAGTCTGTTTACTCAGTTTGCTCTGCTGTCCTCAGGATAGGGTCGGGGAGGTAAGCCCTAGTAAGGCACCATGGAAGTTGCTCAGCTGCTAACTAATAGTCTCTGAGTTGATCTTAGAACCTTCTTTTTCCTCATCTACAACTTTGGAATAGTCAGGTTTTCAATATGCACTGAGTTTTAAGAATCCCACACATGCTTCCCTGTGGCTAGTGCTTTCACCTCCACTCATAGATGTAAATAAAAAGTTTAAAAGAATGAAGTCTTACAAAAGAATTCCAAGCCTGGCATGCTGGGGACACACTTTTAATTTTAGTTTTCAGGTGGCAGAGGCAGGCAGATTCCTTTCAAGGCCAGCCTGGTCTCTATAGAGTATTCCAGGTTAGCCAGGGCTACAGTGAGACCCTGCCTACATAAATAAATAAATAACTAATAAAAGCAACAACTTAAAGTACCGTAATTTGTGACTTTTAGGGTACCCTCGTTCTCAGCCTTACTGTACACACTCCTATCTGTGTGTGACTCGCGGTTTGAGGTGCTGTGGGTTTGAATGACATGTACTGGTTACTTTGGTTTTCAGCTGTCCTTAAGGCTCCGCCACCCTGCTGGCCACACTATCACCCTTCTCGGCTCTGCGTCCGATCTTAGCAGTCTGCCCCCTTTGTTGCTCTGTCCACTGAGCCATCCAGCCATCCATACAGTATCTGCCCACTATTGTTTGAGAGGACGTTGCAAACACACTGTCCCTTTATTTGTTAGTTCTTCAGAGAACAGTTTCTAGAAGCACGTCAGGAAGCTTCACTTAGTGTCTGCTCTGTTCTAACAAACACTATCTAGCAATAGTCTCCCTTTAGTAGAGGCTCTGTCTGGGCTGACATTTGCATGTTCTCCTTTCTTTTTAAATGTATTTTACTTTATGTACATGAGTGTTTCACCTGCATGTATGTCTGTACATCATATGAATGCCTTCAGAGGCCGGAGGAGGCCGCTGAGTCTCCTGAAACTGCAGTTACAGACAGTTGTGAGCTGTTATGTGGGTGCTGGGAATCAAACTCGGGTCCTCTCCAAGAGCAGCCGGCACTCTTAAGTGCTGTTAAGTTAACCCGTTGTTCTTTCTTTTTTTAAAAAAAATATAAGGTTTGACTATGTGTTGGTCATTTTAACTTTTTTCGTGAACTTCAATGCTAAAATAGGAGTCACTGTAAGATCTCACTCAGTTGCGGCTCTGATTAAGTACATACTTAGGACATGTCTCTGAAAGCATTTTGTGTGTCACCATGGCGTGTTTTTCTGTTTTTGTTTTTGTCCAGAAATAGTTGTCAGTTGACAAATTTCATTCAGTACAGCATTTTTGGACTGAGCTTTAATGTTGCTAATTAAAAAAACTAAGAAAGTAGGGCTGGGTGCACAGCTTGGTGGGAGAGCTTGCCTTCCTGTAGAAGACCCAACTGACCTGCGGACCCCATGGAGTCAAGTAGCTTGAGATTTGAGGGCAGCAGTGAGACCACAAGGGGAGGCTGCGCCCCTCAGGTGTGCTGTGATGTACCCCTGTAAGAACGTCTTCAGTGACTGCCCCAAGGAGTTGTCCTTTCCCCTTGAAAGGTGGGAATTCATGGCTCAGGGCTCCTTACCCTGAATAACTTACCCCACATGTGGCAGTGGGGAGTGCCCAAGCCAGCCCACCTGACCACAGACTCTGGTTGCACACAGCCCTGAGAGTGGCGGCCTGCACCTGGGGGGGTGGGGTGGGGGGGTGGGGGCATGTTGAGACTCAGGTCAGGACTGACCTGCACTGTGGTGGAGGAGGAAGGGGTTTCCATACCTTACAGGTCACTGACAGTCATGTCTGACTTACAGAGCTCTCTAATAACGAGGATACGGAAATCTTAGGCTTGTTAGAGGTCTGTTCGTGCAGACCCTTGAAGCACACTGTCTCCTTTTCTAGAGGAATTTTATACCAAGAGTGGCAGCGTTTAGTGAGTTTAGTGAATTTAGTGAGTTCAGCTGCAGATGGTGGGGCTGAAATTTGACACATACACACTTTCCTTACTTAACTTTACTGAGTTTAAATGCTAAATGCTGCCCTGTCTCTTTAAATAGGAGCGGGCTATCTGCAGTAAATCTGAAGAGCAGTGCATGCTTAGGGAGGAAGATGGCCGGGAACAGAGGTGGCACCTTAAATCTTTAGTCTTCTGCAGTGACAGGAAGAACGAGTCTGAGGAAAATGGAAATATGTTCCATTATTATTTTGATATTCCATTTAGATCCAATTTACCCTTTAATAAACTACATTTATATATACACACACGTACAAACTTTGATTGTTCACAAGATTATTACATTTGCTAAATTAAATTTAAAAGTGTGGTTTAGTGAGACAATAATTTACTCAGAGAACTGATTTATATACTGCTGAACTTCTGGGGATTAAACCAATGCTAAGTTTTTACCAGTTTATAAGAATCAGACAAGAACTAGAGAGCCAAAACTGTCTTCCTTTCTGAACCTTTTAGTGCTGCGGTGATGACCGTCAGTTGGTTGCTGTTTGGTTTTTCCGCCTCAGCACCTGGATGGAGTAGGTAGAGACCAGGTCATCCTGCGGTCACAGGAGACTCTGAAGAGCACCCCAGGGGTCCGCACAGGGCTTCTGAGGACAGCCTGCTGTAGCTGCCACTCAGGGAAGCGTCTTAAGGATAAGACATTGGAGTTAATTTCTGCAGAACATTCCTCTTGGTGGAAGGAATGGCTTATTTAAAGACCCAGTGGTGGGAAAGTGCGTGTAGTCCCAGAGCACCAGGCAGCCATTGTGATCTGAATTGGGAGCAGGTGGAGAGGGTCCTGTCGGCACCCAGGCCGAGGTAGACACAGGGGAAAGCAAGCACGGAGACACGCTGAAGCCAAGGTGTGCGTGAACTTAAGGAAGCGAGGAGGGGTGGTCTGAAGCGTGTTCCTGGTCCACACTGCTCCTCACGCCACAGGCTGGGCGCACGGGCAATTCAGGTAAAACTTTCGCCCTTCGTCAGTAGTCTACTAGGGAGACAGGAAAATAAATAAATTATTGACTGATTGTGCTCTGACTTCACTGATTTCTTAAGAAGAAAAGAGATTTAGGAAGCTCTTAGTATGCGATAAATCTTGTGGTTTCTCATTTAATCCCCAGCAACACTGAGAGAGAGTGCGTGTGACTATACTCTTAAAGATAGCACCTAAATTAGTGTGACTAACAAGCAGCACAGGCAGAGTTCACACCGAGATGTGTCTGACTCTCTGTCCCGTGTCATTTCCTGTATGCCCTTCGCCTCTGCTTCTGTTTCTGAGCACTGGACTGCTTATTTTGATCGTGAGAAAATGGAGGTGATTGGCGGGTTCGGTGGGGCTTGTGCTTGCCTACAGGAGTAGTCAAGGAAGGAGGAGGGTGCAGGTGCTCCACACCCCAGGCGGGGGTCCCTTAAAGGCTGCAGAGTCCTTTCCCTGTGCTTCTCCAGCCTTCTCGAATGTTATTGATGTGGCTAAAGTCTTACTGGCACCTTGATCTCACTGACAGCTGGTGTCAAGCTAGGAAATGTAGTTGTGTGTGCAAGGTCCTCAAGGTTCTAACAAGCCTTTCATCAGGTTAGGAGCAGTGACCAGAAATAAACACAGAAACACAGAGATGCACAGACTTGTACCACACAGCTGAGCTGTCCCACATAAGATGGGCAAGTGGGGTTAGTCTCAGATGAGGGCTGGCTGTGGAGAGAGCAGAGGTCCTAGGCCATGTTGATGCCTGTGTAGGTTCTGGAAGAAAGCAAGCGAGGACCTTACTGTGACGACTTTTGCATTAATGGGGTAAGAATGGGCCTTTCTCATTTAGAGAAGGGAAATTTCTGCCCTAAACAAAACTCACAGGTTCTTGCTGTGTAGCTTTAAGCTGATGTTGAACGCCAGGTCCCCCAGCCTCCCCAGTGTGTGCTGTCCATGTCCGGCTAGCCTGTTCGCTGATGACATACATATGAGAGCATACACACGTCTTAATCTAAATTTATGCATCAAGGTACTTATAATTCAGATAAAAGTGGCATAAATAAAAATTGCCATCCCATTGTTTTAAGAACAAAAATAATGCCTTTTATCATCGCATGTCATTCCAGGATTCCACAGACATTAAGGAGTCCAGAATCAAAGCCCACCAGTGTTGACAGCAGTTACCCTGCAGAACAGGCATGTTCTCTGTCTTCCTCTCAAATTGCTAATGGCAGCTTGGTCTGAGGCACCAATAGTCTGCTGTCTTAGAATAGCCAGCATGGGGGCATTCTCTTCTTCCCTGTGGAGTACCCTAGAGACCTACTTCACACCTGCATCTTTGAAGGGTATGGCCGACATTTTTGTGTTGATAGAAGAATGTGGTAGAGCTGTTGGTCCCAGACTTGGTGTTCCAGTGTTTTAGGCCAGTCTGGAATGGATATTCTGTCCCAGCACACGTCAGCGCACACAGTTTTAGGAGCAGGCTGTTTTCCAATTCCAGTCCGAGGATCAGGCCTGAACCCAGAATGTCCTGCCACTTGGAGCCTTCTTGTATCATCTGGATGAGAGTCGCTTTGTGGTGCCGTGGTAACTGAGAGCTACGGTTCTTTAGGCTTGAAGAGCACTAGTGCTCTTTATGAAAGGAGGGAAGAGGGCCTTTGGAGCCCGCTCCTTCCAAGAAAGTCTTTAGGATAATTTCTGATAAACCAATGTTAAGGCCTTTAGAACTTTATAGAGAAAGTAACCTATGAACTACTACTGGCTTCGTGTGTGTGTGTGTGTGTGTGTGTGTGTGTGTGTGTGTGTGTGTGTGGTGAGTTGTCAAGTGGACTGGGTACCAATGCTGACTTTCTTTCTGTGGTCAGTCAGAGCTCCTGAGCGGTTACCAAGCGAACACAATGATCCAGATCATCTGAGTATAAGAAGAAAAACAGTGCCAGCCTGGGCATTGTCATCTGGATGCGCTAGGGGAGTCAGAATCTTACCCAGAAAGTGAAAAAAAGTCACAAAGGGCTGAAGGACAGTAAGGCACCACAGAAGCTGTCTCCGGGAGGCCTGGGGGACAGTTCACAGTGCTGATGATGTGCAGAAGGGGGACAGACAGCTGCTGGGGCAAGACTGAGCTCTACCTGCCCCACTGATTTCTGCCCTGAGCCTGGGATGCCAGTGGAGAGCCCAGGGCTGGACCGTGGGTCTTAGCTTCCCTCCCTGCTGCAGAAAGTCAGGGCATCGGAAGCACAAGCTTGTTAGAGCTGTAGAGAGCCATTGTCACGGAAATCCAGGGAAGATTGACAGCTAGTCACAGGTCCCAGTGGCTGCCCAGGTCATTATCAGCAATTTTCATAGAGCCATAACCATATGTATCACAATTGAAAGCTTTGGCATGTTTTGTACATGCTCTCCTTATGTCCACAGCTCCCACTGTGTTGGTATAGTATGGCTAATGCAAAGCTCTTGTGGTTGTGGAGTTGTTGGGTTGGTTCCAGTTGTCTTTGAACTTTTAGGTTGCAGGGTTCCTGGCATTTGGTAGCCCTCCACCCCCTGTGTCTGTCTGTCTGCCTGTGTGTACATGTGATAGAATATGTGTGGAGGCCAGAGGACAGCTTGCAGAAGTCTGTTGTCTTCTCTGTGGGGTCTGGGGCTCAACTCAAGGTGTCAGGCTTGACAGCAGAACCATCACCCACCGAGCCATCTTCCAGCCCTTTACACTCTTTATACCTGCTTGTTCAAATACTTATTCCTACTAGGTTTGTTGATTTTTGTCAGCTTTCTAGGTAATGAAACTTTACTTAAATCTTTTCATAGTTCCCAGCCAGAGACTACTTTCTCCATTAGCAATTGCAAAGAGGACGGACTTCTTTCTGTGTACTCTTGCTCGATCCGATGTGTGGGTCTTAACTGTAGATGGAGAGGCTGTGGGCCTTTCTGTAGGATTTTGCAAAGCCTTTCTCCAGTTTGTGGTTTAAGAAATTGGGGTGAGAAAATCGTAACAAAACATTTAGTAAATTAGGTCCTTAATTTGTTATTTAGGGATAAGATAAAGTACGTACATATCTTTACTACACAAACATGTAGGCATATTCTGAAAATGACACCGAATGACTGTCTGATTATACTAGAGATGTATAATCTTGGATAATGCACAAAGGGGAACCCCAGGCCGGCTTTTGGAAGCCTGTAACAGAATATAGCCGGACTGTGCTAACAGTATTCTTATACTTTAAAACTGTATTGTACTCCTTCTCAGTTCATGCTCCCAGGCACGGGACGGCCAAGGCTGTTGGAAATATTAGGTGCCAGAAAGAAACCAGGCAAAATTGTGTGTGTGTGTGTGTGTGCGCGTGTGTGTGTTGGAGGGGTTGGAGGGAGAGAGGAGGAGAGGGGGCGAGAAAAGCAAGGCTATTTGAACACAGGAATTCCAAGAAAGTCTTAACAAGTAATAAAATCCGGTCTGGCATTGGACTCTGCTGTGGACTTGCAGCCTTCAGAGCATGTGTCTCATGGGATTGAAACTCACGTGCAGCATTGTGGAATGCCGTCTGGGAGGAAAAACACCACCAGAACAACCCCCTCAGTGAGGTGGCTCAGGGCCTTTGGCTGTGGGTGGAGCCTGGTACCACATAAATTCCATACGAGAAACAAAAATGGCCATACTCTATAGAAATATTCTAACAGAAGGGCAGAGGACAGCAAACAATGTTGTGTAGGGTTGTATGTGCACATGAGGACTCAGCCTTTAATTTTTCTGGAAAAGTCCAAGTTTTGATTGAAGTTTTAGTTGCTTTATAGAGCTAGCAGTGAAGAGTGGGGAGAAGCGAGACACTTCATGACATATTTTAATGTTCAAATCAGCAAGTGCACAGAGGGATGCACTGGGATTGGGATGAGCACCTAATAACAGGACATAAGGAGAGAAGGGTGAAATTAAATAACGTGCAGTATATGAGCAGGATGAGCGCTCATACATAAAGTCTCAAGAGCGACCTGATGCCTTTGAGTGGAGATAATCTGTATTTCACAGTCTTGATTTTCAGGAGTCTCAGGGTTAAGCTAACATTTTGACTCGAGTGCAAATGAACTGCATTTTAAATAGGACTGAGTTGCTGAGGCAGATATTACAGACGGTTTCAGTCACTGATAGGCGAGCGCTGCTGCGATAGCATCCCAGGGCAGGCGGCTGTGCACCTCGCCCGTTCTAGCCTTTTATCTTTGGGAAGAAAATCTGGAGAAGGATTGCAGCCCGCTCTCAAAGCATGCACTGTAATGTGAACATTCTGAGGAGAGGCTGAGTTCTGGATTTTGGTGTTACCACAGACATGCCTGTGTGTGTGTGTGTGTGTCTGTGTGTGTGTCTGTGTGTGTGTCTGAGGTTATGGAAGAGCAGTATATTGACTGAGTAATACCATATTCTATTGTTTCAATTATTTTAGGTTCAGAGTTCTCAGCTGGTGAAAGTAATAGAGTTTAAATTCCTAACCTTGTAAATTTCGTAGATGGTGAGACCCAACGGCAGATTCCATATCTTCTGTTTTCACATAGTTGGTCCATGCAGGATTTGTGCCCACACATCTATTCCTGGGTGGGGGGGTGTCTCTGGCTGAGACCAGGTGTTTCCTACAGTGCGCCTACAGGAAGTGCCACTAAGGCAGTGTGTTAGTTGCCTGCATCCCTGCATCCCTGCCTCTCTGTATCCCTGCACCCCTGCCTCCCGGCATCCCTGCCTCTCTGCCTCTCTGCATCCCTGCCTCTCTGCCTCTCTGCATCCCTGCCTCCCTGCATCTCTGCATCCCTGTATCCCTCCCTGCCTCCCTGCCTCCCTCTCTGTATCCCTGCCTCTCTGTATCCCTGCATCCCTCTCTGCATCCCTGCATCCCTACCTCTCTGCCTCTCTGTATCCCTGCATCCTTGCCTCTTTGCATCCCTACATCCCTCTCTGCATCCCTGCCTCTTTGCATCCCTGCATCCCTCCCTGTGTCCCTGCATCTTTGCATCCCAGTGCTGGGATCGTGATGTCTTTCCTCCACAGTCATCATGGCTGTTCATCCCTGTGCCTCCAGTGCTGTGCAGTGCTTACCCTCACTGCTAAAGTCGTCACAGTCAGGCACACAGCTGTCATCCATCACTAAGGTGAACACCCGGTGGCCCAGAAGGAGAAATGACCACCTGCATCTGGTGGTGGGAAGTAGGAGAGCGACCTGGCAGTTCTCACCTCCCTCGCTGGGGTTTGTGGGGCTCACGGCTGCCCCTCTTCCTCTCTTCACCCCAGCCACTATGCCTCAGTTCTAGGGGTGAGGCTTTCTTTGCAGAGCTCAGCAGATACCTGTCCTAACCGAATGTTGGTGCAGGTTCCACCTTCGCTATGTGGGCAGCGGGCTCTTGCCAGGCCCGTGTTGCTGCTCCGTGAGATTACCTCAGCACGTCCCTGGAATTCTGGTCACAGTTTCAGATACTTCCTTTGGTTCCTTTGTGGTCTGTGTTTTTCTTTTTCACTTAAATGGTGTTGCTCTCTTAGTTTATTCTTCTACCCATCATTCTCTCTCTTCCTCTTCTCTCCCTTGCCTTTCAAAACAGGGTCTTTTATGAAGTCTCTAACTATATGCAACTGCCCTTACAGTCTTGATTCTCTGCCTCAGTCTCCCAGGGGCTGGGGGTGCAGGCCATGTGCCATTTACTGTGGATAAGGTTAAAGGGCTTCCCTTGCTAATTCATCCTGTATTTACTGAGCATTTACTTTGTGCCACTTGCCCATGCGGACCTCGCCTTTCATGTTGACATCACTGTTGGTGCCCAGTCTCGCCCTGTCGCATATTCCTTCATCTGTCTTACCACCTGGCTCCGTCACTCTGTCACTCACTCCAAGTCTTCCTGGGTGCGCCCGCCGCTCAGGACCTCTGTCTCACCTGCCCAGGGTGGCAGCTGCGTCAGCCGCTTGCTGACAGCAGTCCTGATGGGTGGCTCTGGGGACAGCCTCTGTGAGAGCCTGAGGTGACCTGGTGGGGCCCTCTCAGCAGACCCAAGCCTTCCTGTCCTCCGGCAGAGCTCGCACCACCCCGCCCTCTCCGAGCCTAGGTTCCCATTCCGTCTGCAAGCCTTCCCGAGGGCCCCCACACACGCTCTGCCTTGTGTTCTGGGAGCTTGGCACACAGTAGGCATTCATGTTCGATTTTTGGGAGGAGGTATTTGTGAGCACTGCCCGGGTGAGGGGCTCCCCTTCCTGGCCCTGCTTCCCCCTGAGCCCCGGTGAGCCCAGGTTGCCAAAGCCCTGCAGCCACAAGCTGTTCCCCTCTCCCGGCAGCCTTGGCCCCGAGGCGCAGGGACTGACTCACCAGGCCCAAAATAAAATCCAGAGTCTAGCTTTGAACTGGCGAGTGGGGAGGTGTTTACTGCTGTGACTCACAGTCTGGGCCTTATTGCTGTGCACTCATTATCTTTGGAAAATTTTGTCTAAAAACACTTAGCATTTTCAAAAATTCTTCCTTTTAAAACTTGAGTGAATACTCAGGGCACTGAAACTTCCTCAGGACTTGTGACTCAGGTGTAAAAAGTCATTGCTCTGCGCACTTTGAATCAAAAATGTTGCCCTTTGCCCCTGTTAGGAACCATGTTGTTTTCTATGTGCTTTTTAGAGTATTAGATGCTTGGATGTAAAATTTTCCTTTATATTGTTTATTCTAGATCTTACTAATTTTACAATCCTATCTGAAAGTTAGTAAAAAAAAAGTCTTTTTCCTTTAATGTTCTGGATTTTATTTTTGAATTGTGGTCTTTAACAAAATTTCAACAGTGCTTTATGCATGTATTAAAAGCACAATTATAGCATTTGCTATCAGTCATAGCTAATAAACCCACTTTTTTATTCCCTCACAGGGCAGTCCCATGGACCCGATGGTGATGAAGAGACCTCAGTTGTATGGGATGGGGACTCACCCTCATTCCCAGCCGCAGCAGAGCAGCCCTTACCCAGGAGGCTCCTACGGTCCCCCCGGGGCACAGCGGTACCCCCTCAGCATGCAGGGCCGGGCTCCAGGGGCCCTTGGAGGCATGCAGTACCCGCAGCAGCAGGTCAGTGCCAGCCTTTCTCCCTTCTTCCCTGTTTCGTTCATAGCTTGTTTTGTTATTCTTGATTTCTGCATGTTACTGGTTGTAAGAGAATTCGGGGGTGTTTCTGTGATGGCCCCCTTTTTTCTTTAATTAAAGAAGGAAATTGAACTTGTAATAAAGTAGAACATTTTTGCTTCTTTTGTAAAAATGGAAATTGAACTTGCAACAGAGTAGACTGAACCCCTGCTTGGAAGAAGGCAGTGGTCGACTCCCGGTGACCTTGGGTTCTCGGGGTCTCGGGCTCTGAGGTTAGACTCCTCAGATGCTGAGCCGTGAGAAGATTCTTAACGTGGATTTTTCTATCAGTCAGAGCTTTGCTTTGTTGTTGTTTTTTGAGTAAGTCTGACGTGCTGGCCCAGGCTGCCCTCAAGCTGGTCTTCTGGTGGTGGGATTGCAGGTGTGTGCCACCACGGGTTTAGCATCAGTTTAGGGTTCCCAGGAAGTTACTTTGCATTAATTTCTGTGGTATGTTCAGGAACGGTCTCTGTATTTCACTTGTGAATTGGGTGACTTGTCTTGAATAAGAGAGCCTTTCCTGCTCTTAAACAAAAGATGCCATCTCTCTCCCTTTCAGAATCAAGTGGCGTCGCCACACATGGAGTTGTTGGTTGGCTTGAGGTGGCACGGGCCCTGGAAAGGACACAATTAGATCCAGACTTGTTGGGTATTTAGTGACTAGGAACACCAGAAAGGCTATTTACAAATTGCCATGCAGTGCCTGGAGTCCCCAGGGAGGGCCAGCCTGGTGGGGGAACACATTTTACTGCCTCCAGACTGGGGCCGGCCTGTAATGCTCCCGCTAAGCCACGGCTGCCATTAACAGTCCCTCCTCACAGGAAATTCTCCACATCTCACCAAAACCCTTCCCTCAGGACACGAGTCAGAACTTTTGTTCTAAGGTGGGTGTGAAGCACACTCTGTGATGCCAAGGCGCACTGCGTGTTCATTATCCAGCCGTCATCTGAGGCCGTCTTCCGTAGCTGTGTGCGTCTGTCCTCAGTGTGCAGTAACGGGGAAAGATGGACCGAGGTCAGCCTCAGTCCTAGCATGAGTCCTTAGACTGGTGCACTATTGGCACTCACTCCACAATGTCGAAGACAGCTTGGAGAGCAAGGATCAGCTTGCTTCCTGTTACCCCAGGTTACCCCTTCTTCTACCAGGCTTTACTTTCTTCAGAGCTGAGGCTGCTGATTGTGGGGGCAGAAAATTGATAAATAAGAAAGTGACAGCTCACAGCTGTCCTCCCCCAAGAACCTTAGTATTTTAGAGCTGCCGACCTCTCTTTGAAAGGAAGAAACACCCCCCCACTCCCCCAAGCAGGAAGCTGATGGCTCTCTGCACCCCTTAGATGGGGTTCTGTCTGCTGCTGCAGGGGAGAGTGGAGAGGTAGTGAAGGCCCTGGCTGCTGCGCTGCTGCGCTGGGCTTCTCTCTGGTTGCCAGCTGCTTTGCCCATGTCTCCTTGAGGTGAGGTCCTGTGAGGTCGTGTGAGAAGTAAGTCGTTCCCGGTGAGAACTGGAACCTTTCTCTTCCCGAAGTAAGTTCAGGTCTCATAAGCTTTAGACACCGGCCTGGTGTGTCAAACCAAACTGAGAGCCAGATGCAGAGAGTTTGTGAAAATGGTTACCAAGGACATTTCTGTACATTATTTTCTTCTCAAATGTGTAGGGCAAAAACTAGGTCTGTTCTAAAATACAATCTCAATTTTCATATCTTCTTGGTTTTTTGTAACCTCCATTATTCTTACATACTTTTAAAATCTCATAACTCTTAGATTTTATTTGAAAGGACAAATTGCTTATTACCCATCAAATATTTCAGCAAATGCTTTTTGTGTGATTTTTAAAAACATTAGTTTATTAATCGTGTGTGCGTGCGCACATATGTGTGTTTATACATGCATGTGTGTCACAGCGTGTTCATGGAAGTCAAAAGACAGCCGGCGGGAGCTGGTTCTGCCCTCCCACCGTGGGGGTCCCAGGTTAGCTCTGCTGTCAGGCTGGTCAGCGCGCGGCCTTGTCCTCTGGACCGTCTCCTCTGCCTGCAGCATGTTTTTAGTTAGATTCCATCAGGTATTTTACTGCTAACCAAAAAGAAATGTCCAATTCAGGTGCACAAATCTTTTTGATAATGAAACGAAAATAGTACATTTGGTGAGAAAGTGAATATCTTGGCTGCAGAAATTGCACGCTTTCGCACCAAGTTAATCATAATCACGGCTCTAATCTGCCGCGTTTCCCCCTTTCACTTAGTTATAAGACTGCTTTGTCTTACTTTGAAATTTCAAAGGCTAAAAAAGCTTGGCATAGATTTTTTTTTTAATGCTTGTAAACACTGTAAAGGAAATGTGACTCCAGGTGTTAATTCACCCCCCCCTCCCACTTACCTCTCCCCTCCATACAGCATTTATAATTCCAAATTCATGAAACAGTTGTTAATAGCTGGAAATAGACAGTAATTAGTAAAGGTTTTGAGAAATAGTTATATTAGAGCGTGTGCCTGCACACACACTGTGTGTGCGCATGTGCGTGCATGTGTATTTATATGTACGTAGATGTGCCCTTGCATGGGCCTGTTTAACACAGGATTTTATTTTATTTCTTTGGTTTTTTTAAGACAGGATTTCTTTGTGTCCTGGAACTAGCTCTGAGGAATAGGCTGGCCTCGAACTCACAGAGATCCTCTGCCTCTGCCTCCTGAGTGCTGGGATTAAAGGCATGCACCACCATCACCTGGCTTGACAGGATTTTAAACTGGCCTTAAACTCACAGTGTAGCCAAGAGTGGTCTTGGACTACTGATCCTCCTGCCTCTGTCTCCTAAGTTCTGAGACTACAGGCTGTGCCATCACACTGGGCTTTGGTCTGGTGTGTGCCACCCCCCACACCCCCTCTCCAAATCTGGAAATTACAAATACAAGGTCCAGACACTGTGATTGGCTGCTAGTCCTGTCATCTTTTCCTAGGATTAATGTAATTGGCTGAGCATTGTGGTAGTGACTAATGTTCTTCAAAGAAAAAGGTGGAAGGTAATTATGATGCTGAGTGTTTACTGAGTGGACACCACCACCTAGGCATGGCTTTGCTTTGGATACCTTCCAAAGCTGTCTGTGTTTGGTTTGTGAACCTCTAATGAGCTGAAGCCAGTTCATTTAGCATTGCTCATATATTTCTGCAGAGGATTAGAATGCAGGAATTCAGCTTTGTAAATTGAGTTGCCCACTTACCAGCTGAGTGGTAAGTTGTCTTTGGCTCAGGGGTCACAGTGTGATTCCTGGCTGGCATTCTGCTCCTGTGATAGGAATTTTAAATGAGTATTCCATTAGAACTGTAGTGTTTGTATGGAATTTCACATGGATAGCATCTCTGTTAATTTTTTTTGTCTCTCAATTAGGAGAAACTGGCCACTGAGTATTTGATATTAGTATTAAAAACCCGATAGTTCTTGATTTGTGAAGTGGTAGATTTATTTTTGAAATATACTCACGACTGACTTATTGAAGCATGGCGTAGTAATAGCATACTGCTTCAGTCTTTATTGATTGGAACTAGATTTGTGGTCTTCACTTGCTTCGCTCCCATATCATCAGCAGGTACACCCCTAAACAGATCAGCTTTGCACAGTCCTCCCAAAACTCGTCTGTTTCGGTTCTTATTGAGTTGAGGAGGGAAATGAATTTTCTATGCCTCTGTGGAGAATGTTCTGCCTCCAGGCTCCTGCAACAGCCCTGAGATGGTTAGATTTCAAACGCCTTCTGAGGCCCTCCTCCCAGGTTTGGGGGTCACTGGGTTGATATCCTAGCTGTCTTTATCAGGCTGCATATTGAGAGCAGGAGGCCCGTGGCCATTATACAGCTGGGGAGATGGAAAGAATTAGAGATTAGAGGGAATGTTTTCAGTTTATCGAGACAGGTGGGCCAAGTTGGCCTGGAACCCGGAGATCCACCTCTGTCTCCCAAGTGCTGGGATCAAAGACCTGTGCCACCACTTAACAAATGAGTGTTTTTATGAGAAAAGCTAACCTTTTAAGTTTTTTACAGAGTATCTGTATTGTGAAGATCTTTACAATAAAGCATGAAAAATGATCACTGTTTTGAACGTGGCCAAATTCAGTAGAAGTCAGTAATATTTGCTAAAGTGTGTTACCTGAACATCTCAGTTTAAACTGAGGTAAAAACTGAATTAGAAACAGGTTCTTTTGAAGATGATTTAAAATGCAGTGGACACTGTAGTCTGTGTTTGTTTGCCACCTCCACTCTCTGACGGCATCTCCTCCGCAGGTTTTGAGTAGATGTTTGTTTTAGAACGGAAGCATTTTTCTTTGGTATCATCTTTGCAGCCAAAATGCATCTTCGAGTGCACATGTTTATTTTGGCAGCAGATGTTTCTACAAAGGAGACAAACATTACAGTTGTTTGGCGAAAATAAATCTTTTCTTTGTGGTTATTACGGCAGCGAGCCGTTTCCAGGGTGTTCGCCTGTGTCGCTTTATTTTCGTATAGTCTAGAAATCTTTTTTGCATACACCTAAAAGTAATGTTTTGATAGAGTTTGAGCCGCTGTTGTGAAAAGTAGGCTTCGTGGAGAGAAGACTGATTCAAATAGTATTTCCAGGAGTTTTTTGATGTGAAATACTTTGCTTTAGGTTCTCGCGCTGCATCATACATATGGAAAGGTGTAGTCAAAAAAAAAAGTCAGATCTCCTGTTTTCAAGAGCTGCAGCTGGGTGAAGGAGGAAGGCTTGACACGGGGCCATGGAGAGGAGCAGGAGCCTGCGTGTTCTACACTTAGAATCTTCGAGATTTTGGTAGCTTCACATTCGCCTGCAGACATCTCCACATGTCCGTGTGCACGCGTGCTTAGCACTTGCTTGTAAAACATGTGTGTGACAGTGGCATTTTCGCACAGCGCAATGTGTTCTGTCTGAGCATACAGATACATAGATGTAAACCCACAACCAAATGCCACGAAGGCAAGTGTTTTGGCTGTTACAGCCAAGCCCGTGCAGCGCAGCGGGCGTTCTGGCTCTGCAACTCCAGCATTCATGGTGGTTGTGTTCCCTGCCCAGAGACGGAGCCGAGCAGCTCTGCTTTGCTCCTGCGATGCTTGGATATTTAAATAATGGCCTTTCATTGGCCTCAGTTTGTCTTGGTTGCCTCAGTTGTACTTGAGCAGCAAACGCGCCGGTATTTAAGGTTCGTCAACAAGACACGTTTACAGATCACACACCTGCTTCCATGAAGGAAGGGAGCAAAGGCGCCACTGCACTGGCGCCACAATCGCCTGTAGATGGGCTTTCGTACCAAGGGTTATCTGAGAATTTGTAGAAAGAGTAGTTTATATTTACTCCTTCAAATTTAAATTTCTAGAACACTTGCTTCTTACACTGTAGTTAGAAACATTGAAAAAATGTGACGTTGTCACTTGTATTAGAAGAGAGCCGGTCATGAGTTGGGTGTAGCTTTCAAATCTACCGTTTCCTAGAAGACAGGACGAGAGTACGCTGGGAAATTGGGAACTGTGAGCTGTTTCCACCTTTCGCTTGGAAGCCACTGGCTTCTGTTTCTCATAGAGCATTTAGATTGTTCTAGATATCCTAGTGTGACAGCCTGCCTACTCTCTACCGTGTTAGTAGTATGTGTTCTTCCATGTGTGATTTCTACCGAGTGTTACATATACAGACTACAAAGTACCTGCCAATTTTTCCTATTGTAGTTTTCTTTTATTTATTTTTTTAATTACTATTTTTTCTGATTAAAGTACAATCTTTTTAAATGATTTATTTTTAGTTTTATGTGCATTGGTGTTTTGCCTGTGTGCATGTCTGTGTGAGGGCAGCAGATCCCATGGAACTGGAGTTACAGATAGTTGTGAACTGCCATGTGGGTGCTGCCCCTAAAACAGTATGATATATTTATATGAAAATTTTAGGGGGCTGGAGAGATGCTTCAGCAGTTAAGAGTACTGACTGCTCTTTCAGAGGCCCTGAGTTCAATTCCCAGCCTCCACATGGTGGCTCACAACCATCTATAATGGGGTCTGATGCCCTCTTCTGGCATGCAGGTGTACATGCAGAGAGAACACGCATATAAATAAAATAAATAAATCTTTAAAAAAAGGAGCAAGAAAGCTAACAGTTGACATCAGTGAAACCAACCAACCACATCCACCCATTGTTTCCTGAAGAAAAACAACAATAATCCCACAGGGTAAACTGAGAGAGAGAGTAAGTGTCCTATTCGGTTGAGTGGCTCTCCAGCTCTACTGAGGCGGGCATCTCTGAAGCCAGTTTGGTGCCCTGAGGACTGCTGGGGATGCCTGTGTCGGTGCCATATGATTGGAGCACCCTGGCCACTGGTTATCAGAGCTTCTGTGATGCTCTGGGCAGCTGCCTGTGAGACTGAGACTTCCAGGCTTGTCTCAAAGCACTAAGTTGGAAAGTCACGCCCCTGCCCCGCCTGAAATTGGCCGAATCAGTAGCTGGGACAATATAGTCCTTGCCAATTAATTAACCAGTTTGTGAGGATGGAAACCTAGACCTCCCCGTGCTCACTGTGTAAGTAAGGGCTTGATGACCAGATTTCCTGGCTTGGCTTTTACTTTTGAAATACAGTGAGCTAATGACCTTTGATTTTAATATGAGATTTTAGTCTGATCATTTTACTAATCTTAAATATCTATGGACTGATGGCTTGACAAACCGTAGAGATGTAACCCTTACCCTCAATGTCAAAAGTTCTTTCTAAATCCAAATGAGTGATAGGGGATTGTTGGGATGAATGCAGTGTGAGCTTTTAATTCTTTACTTGTGAAGTTATTCTCAGGCAGCATATTTTCTGAATACCTGTCATGTGTTAGATGTGTGGTATGTAGCATGTCTTTTCGATAATGTGGGAAACCATCAGGCTAAAACATTTAGAGTTCCTTAGAGTTGCAGAAGAAGCAAGGAGAGGCACTCGGTTTTTCAATGGTTCAGAAAATAAACCTGTATGGTCAAACACCAGGGTGAATTGTGTAAGCGAAGCCTGTTTATGCTGAGCTATCGCTCCCATTCCCCGTCAGCCCTGAAGAGGGGCTCTGTGGCTTGAGTTTGGTATTTTAAGATGGGTCTTTTCTAAAGGTTAAAATGAGGCTTTTCTTTTTTATATTAATAGCTAGTTAGTTGTTAGTTAAGTTCTTAATGGCAGTTTGATTATTTTTATATGTGATAAATTGCAGATATTTGCTCTTATAGTCATGAAAAATAATCTTAAAAGTTAATTCTGTGGTTCTGAGTAAAACTAAGAAAGCACTACTCTCTCTCTCTCTCTCTCTCTCTCTGTGTATATGTGTGTGTGTGTGAGAGAGAGAGAGAGAGAGAGACAGAGAGATAAGAGAGAAAGAGAGCGATCAGAGGGGGGCTGGAAGAGAGAAGTCATTTGGTTACCTCCCTAGAGCCCGGGAGTCCTGTATAATCCAAGCTTCCTTGGGCCTTGAGAAGAACTACCTATCTGGAGGTATTAGAAATTTCTGGAATTTCTAGAGCTCAGATCTGTGTATGAGAATTGCATATAAATATGTAACACGGACATCCCTTACCTACTTAAAATAGTTCCACACCAAATTTGGGTTACTAGGTAATTATATAAGAAAGTGAGAATTACCCAGCTTTCCAGTTTCTATGGAGAAATGTGTAGAAAACAGACTGTACTCCATAGAATTAGCCAAATTCACCTCTCTTTATTGGTATGGACTCAGAATAAGAACATAATTACTAAACCAACCAGCCAACTTGCTAGTCAACCAGCCAGCCAGCCAGCCAACCAAGCAGTCAAGCAGCTAGCCAGCCAACCAATCAACTAGTCAACCTCAACCAACTATCCATCCATCCATCCATCCATCCATCCATCCATCCATCCATCCATTCATCCAGTCAACCATCCAACCAGCTAACCAACCAAACAACCAACCAGCCAACCAGTTAACTAAACAGCCAGCCAACTAACCAACCAACCAGCCAGCCAACCAGCCAACCAGCCAACCAACCAACCAACCAAACAACACCTAACCAACCAACCAACCAGCCAGCCAGCCAGCCAGCTGGCCAACCAGTGGCTAGTTTCTAGAAGATTGGAGTATGTTCTTGGAAGGGTACTTCTGTCCAGATATACCTCAGAAAGGATAGCAGGCTGGGGTGCTCAGGTGTAGAGAGAGCAGACCTTTTTGCAGTGGCTTTTCAAAGATGGATAGTGAGGGTTGGATGTTCCCGAATTGTTCATTTCATCCTGATTGATTTTAGGAGTACCTGGGGAGAAGGGTCAGAGTTAGCCATTGTTGGCCTGTGGGCTCTGTGACCTCAGTTGCTTCCTTAAGAAAGGCAGCCAGAAAAGAACCTTCCTTTGGCTTACATCACCTTGAAATTCCTGCTTTGATTCTTGAGCATTGCAGTCACTCCTTACCCAGCTTACATGCTTGTGCCTGTGGAGATGCCCTGTGTCCTGGCTTCATGGAGGGAAGGGATTTTTTCCTCATCTTCTTGAGTGTGCTATTTGTCACGGGTCAGGGAGACAGATGGTGGGTTCTTTTCCTCAAAAACTGGCCAAATTTGAATGGTGGAAGAGAAAAGGGAAGAGTAGAGTTCCCTTGTAAAAACCATCTGGGTTGCAGAGAGAGCTGGCACTCTTCTCTGAGGCCTGCTGGCTTCTTCACATTAGCTTAAGTAGCAGACAGCAGGCGCAGTAACCTGGTGATGTCATTGGCCTTGGTCTCCCTGACATCAGATGCATCATGGCACACTTTAGGGAGTTCCAAGACAGAAGAGACATTTTTCTACCATTTACCCGCGGACAGGAGAATGATGAAGTGCAGAGCAGGGTAGGAGACAGGTGTCAGCAGGATTCCACTCCAGGAAGACATCACCCTGCTACTGAAAGCCACCCAGACTGGAAGATCGGCCTGCTTACTTCCAAATCAGAGCCTGCTGTGAGGGGTATAACTGAAAGCATCAGGACTTCTAATATCTGTAGGCTTCAAGACAAGCTGAGGCAGGATCTCCGTGCTTGCTGGCCTCAGCACAGGGCTGTGGTGGGCTTGGCTTCTGTGCTTCCTGTTGTCGAAGAGGAGACTTGGCTTGGAGGCTTGGCTTGGAGGCTTAGTAGGATCTCTGAGCGACTTTCAACAATTTCAGAGTTTCTTTCTCTCAAAAGATTTATTTTACTATTATTCGTGTGTGTGCATTTGAGTGTGTGTATAGAGGTCAGAAAGGAAATTGGATACCCTGGAGCTGGAGTCACCGATACTAGGGAGCTGCCCATGATGGGCGATGGGAACTGAACTGTCCCATCCTCTGGAAGAGTAGAAATCACTTTCAGTCACCTAGCCATCTCTCTAGCCTGCTAAAACTTGTTGTATAAACATCTCCCCTTATGTAGTCACGTTGAGGCTCATCCTGCCTCAATGGCAGCTCCATCCATTGGCTACCCAGACACAGACTCTGGTTATCCTTCTTTCCCCAGCCATTCTATCTGGTAGATGAGCCCTGACACAGCGCTTTAGAACATGTTCAAAGACATGCGTGGATTTGCAGTATTGGAGGTTCTGGTCAGTGGAATCTGCCCAGCCCGATGTTAAATGTCCATGGCTCTAGGCTCTGATATAAAGCATCACAAGAGACCCAGGGAAGTGTCAGTCCGAGTGTTCAGATACAATGTCTGTCTTCTTCTTCCAGCGCAGTGCCAGAATCCTGTGCTCGTTCTGTCTGATGCTACGTTGAGACATTGAGACAGCAGATGCTGCTACCTACTTTGTGGCTGGTCATGTTTCTAGAGTTCTCTCCGGGACCAGGCGGAGCTTGTATTTAGGGATAGATGCTCAGAGGTCCTGGAGGATGGAGAGTGGCTGACCTGATGTTCACACATGATGGAAACTCGTCATCTTTTTACCCGTGGTCGTTTACCATGTGTTTTGAGGAAGACTCTTGGCTAGTTGGGATGCCAACTAGACAGTGGTATAGTTGCCTGCTGCTGCCAAGCTTGCTGCTCCAGCAAAGAATGTTCGTTAATACTGGAGAAGAGTTCAGCATGTGGTGGTAGAATCCGCAGGGGGATGGGCTCAAGCGGTTCACGCCACGTCCATGGCTTAAAGCTTGCTGTCTTGTCGGAGGTTATCTTCCGTGTTTTACAGGACCTCAGAAGCTCTGTGGAGCTTAGCTTTTAGAGAGGGCTTGCTGCAGACTTGGATTTGGAACTGTGGCCGTAGTAGCCTGTTTCCTAATATGAGGGTTATGGCTCCCCGAGGCCTGTGACTTAGGTTGCTTTCTTTTTTTTCTTTTCCCCCTTGAGACAGGGTTTCTCTGTGTGGCCCAGGCTGTCTAGAGCTAGCTCTGTAGACCAGGTGGGCTGTGTCTGCCTCCAGAGTGCAGGGACTAAAGGCGCGTGCCACAGTGCCTACTTTAGGTTGCTTTCTTAAAGCCGTTTCTGTGTTCTTTGTTCTAGTGGAGGGCTCCTGGAGGGCTTCCACAAACCTAGCGCCTGTTGCTGGCGTGGTCACCTTTATGACCCTGGACGTGATCATCACTGTCTTTCTTTTTAGTTATAGGTAGGCCAAGCTGTTGTCACTAGACAGCAGACTGTCTGTCTGTCAGGTCTCCTACTAAGCGCTTTCCCGAGGTTCTTCCCTATCTCCCTGGGTGTCTCCTTTGTTGCGTAGTCATAGTAGCACGTTTATCAAGGGTTTGGTCTGTCTGGTCCACTCGGCCTTCAGCGATGGATGCTGATGTCGTCCTTACCTTGCAGATGAGGAAACTGAGTGAAGCGAAGTCCATCAGCTGCCCACATTTCATCTCTGCTGCACAGTAGAGCCGGGATCTCAGGTCTGCACCCCTTGATCTTTGAGCCCGTGGCAGCTTCAATTTGTGATTCTAAGACATGGAAATGATTCTCAGCACCACGAGTTGAGTTTTTAAAGGACTGATCAAAATCAAAGAAGCTTCCTTTTGACTTTGAGCGATGGTTTTGTGGAAAGTCTCTTGTGACATTTAACTCGGAGAACATTGAATGTGGGACCTGAGATGGCTCAGTGGTTAAGACTGTGCACTGTTCATGCAGATGGCTTGTGTGGGTCCCAGCACCCACATCAGAGAGCCCAAAAAAATCGTTCCTCATTTTAGTCATCACATCAGAGAGGAGTGTGTGTGATTTTATCTAAAAAAAATAAATTGAATAAATAAATAAGATTAATTTAAATTTATTATTATTATTATTATTATTTATTTATTTTTTTTCAAAGATGAGATACTGTCCTTCCACATTTAGAACTAGCACCAGGGTTCCAGAGTAGAGAAAATTCCCTGTCTCCACAGATCGGAACTGTGTGTCTGTTAAAATTGTTTTCCTAAGAGGGCATTTTAAAAATAACATGTGGTTTCTATTAACCTCCTTTTCTTCTACCTGAGAAACTGTGTTAAACTGGGACTGTTTTGTACAGCCATGCTGTCTCTATGGCAGCCAGGCAAAGAATTCCTGTTGAACATAGTAGTCTTCAGTGCAGATGAGTTTTGTGTTCAGCGATGGGAACCTGCCAGAAATCTAAAGCAGTCTTCAGACCGTGTTATCAGTGCTCTGAATTTTTAGTCTGATGTTTTAAATGAGATAAATGTTGTGGAAATATATAAAGAAACTGAAGTTTGAGTGAAAACCTACTTTTCCTGCCATGAGTTCCCTTGCCTCCTCTTGCCTTCCCTGCTCTTTGTTTTAGTTAATTCAGCCACCAGTGTTCACATGATCTGACCATGTAAGCCTCAGGACTGTCAGTGTGCTTCCTTATGTTTAACTTTCTCTTTTGCTGGAGTCGATAACGGCTTTGTTACTGTACTTTCTGTAAAAAGGTGTGCACCAGCTCCAGCCTAGGCCCGAGCCCCTGACCGCGGTAGGGCCAGTAAATTGAACAGAGTGTGGAGAGCGTCTCTCATGGTCACGGGCGAGCATCCTCTGTTTGAGGATTTCAAAGCTTTTCTCTGCACTTTAGAATCCAGAATTTCACCACTGCAGCTAGGACAAATTCTATCACCTTAGTGTCTTCCAGTACCACCTACAGTAGTGGATTCTGATTGGCAGCAAGCCTTTCTCAGGGGACATGTCTCCGGTGACTCCCTGGTCATCGTGGGCATCCCAAAGCCCACTATTATGCTTATAACCTGCCCCCCCACCCCCGCCCCTTGACAGAGAGTCATCCCTTGGTTTTTGTAAGTACGTTGCCCTCTGGGTCCATGGTTTCTGGATGTACCTGGATGTCAGATGGTGCTCTCTGCTCTCATTCCCGCTTGGTGGTTTCGCTGAGCAGGTGTGGAGGCTGGATATAATTCTCCTGAACCCTTTGTTCCCTATTGCCCTGGTTCCGTCCGGGGTCTCTGTTGAGAACTGAGGGCTCCCTCCTTTGGATGTTGTCTGCTTTTCCTTCTCTGGAAACTTCAGATGCCTTTTGTTTCTCTGACTTGTACAGTGATGAAATTCAAGGTTAGTACTTTGCTGCTTGTTTTTCTAGACCCATCTGGTGCTAAGCTGGATGTGTGTGGCGGGTGTGTGTGTGTGTGTGTTTTCTTTGATAATTTCACTATCATAGCTTTCTTTGTTATTACCATTTGGAAATTAGTTATCCTGGATTAACTCTTTCAAATCATTTTCTTTCCCTTTTTCATCAGTTTATCTTTTTTTTTTTCCCATTTCTTGGCAGATACTGTTAGTTTTCTGCTGTCCCGAAAGGTGTTTTATTTATTTGTTCACAGTTTAACTATCTACTGACTTACTTTGTTCACCAAACTTTCTTTTCTAATATTATCTTATTTTGTGAAGGCAGCAGATCTTGCCAGAGATACTTTTAAAATCCTTGGCCTTTTCTTAGTGTGTGACTGTAAGGTTCTAGTTTCAAAGAGAAAGTATAGCATCCATGAATGGCCGTGTGCCTTGGTGGGCCGGATGACAGCGCGGGAACTAAGCCATTTTGTTTGAAGATCCTCGTGTGTCTGCATTCTTCCTCCACCAATGTATCTTCTGCTCTCCGAGAGGGAGTCGGGCTTAGTGGAGATGGCCCACTGCAGGATATGTGTTAATTTCATCTCTTTTTCATGGGTTCCTCTCCTGCTGGCCGCTGCAGATGGCAGCCCTCTTCCGACAAGATGGAGGTGAGGATCGGGAAGGGGGCTCTGAATTCCTCTTTGTAGATCTTTTTGTCCAGCCCCTGGCCACCCTCTGATTCCTGAGTCTTTGGGGTTCTGTGCTTTAATTAGCTTTCTTCTTATCCTCTCACCTACAACAAATTAAAACATTAATTATCACTTGTCTTCTGCTTTTCTCCTTCCAGATTTTTTTTTTTGACCTCGTGTCTGCTGTTGTCTCAGCTCATCTTTTCTCTGTCCTCATGGATTTAGACTTTTGTCTTTTTATTATTCTTCGGAGGGGTTCCGTAAGTAGTTATAAACAGGAGGTTGACTGTTTATGGAAACCTCTGCGAAGACATTTTTTAGTAAAAGCTGCTCTTACAAGCTGTTGTCTCCGTGTCTGGGTTTCACAGTGTGCCACCTGGTAACATGCTGTCTCTTAAAGTGGCTCAAGGAATGTGTACACTAAGCACAGAGTCAGGAGCTGAGCATCTGCTCCTGAGGAGCTGCCTGAGGTAGGGTGGCCTTTGTTTAGACTAGCCAGGAAGAGGTCCTAGAACCGAGGAAGCACCTTCAGAGTGATTGCCCAGCTGTAGGGCAGGGCCAGTGAGCAGCCTCCAGGCCAAGTAGGCTCTCTTCAGAGGAAGCCAGGCTGGGGCCTGTGAAGGGGAGCACAGAAGAAAGGGATGATGGGAATGGAAGTACTTTCAAGGTGAACTGGGGCAAGGGGCAGGAGGGTGTACTGTAGGGAAGCCAAGGGTCACCTTGGGGTTAATCTCTAGGACCCACAGATGCTTTCTGTCTACCTGCATGTGGCTGCCTTCTGCTTTCATGGGAAAAGACCAGCTGAGTGTTCTAAGCTTTGCAGTGGAAACACCTGGGCTGCAGATCTGCCTGCTGGCTGCTCATGGCTTCCCAGATGCTAAGAGCTTGGCCCCTGGGTGAAAGCCTCACCTTGCTGGACTTCACCTAGTCCTGTCGGAGGATACTGTGTTTTTATAATTGATACTGAACATCTTACAGAGATTGCTAGCCTCAGTCTAGATGAAATGGCGTGCACCTAGGGAAGATTTTACTAGAAGTCTGTGTTCAATGCAATTTTTACCAATTAAGGACAGAATGAAAAGAACCTTCTGATTAATTCTTACTAACCCAGAAAGTAAATGCACCATAATAGGCTAATCCAGGAGCTCTCAGTATTCTCCTAATGTTGGAGTTTTATCTACAGGCACAGCTTCATGATATCTGTATATGTGGCCCAGTGCCAAGACCAGTGTGAAACTAAAAACAACAACAGCAAAACTGTTAGAGTAATTATAACAGAAGTCAAGTTTGTAGCCTTCTGTGTCAGGAATGAAAAATAGGAGTCCAATTTATTTGGCCGGTGTTTGGCATTCACACTGCTGTTTACATAGCTTTGCATATGGTCTTTGAAACACTGTGTGCTCCTTCAGCACGAACTATCTACTCACTTCCATCAGCCTTCAGGATGCTGTCTTTCATGGCTCTGCCACTGTTAGAGCACAGTGGTTGGGAAGAAGTAAGATAGCTGGGAAACAGAGCTGGGATCCAGACCACCATCCTGGCTGGAGTGGTTAAGCTTCCTTGTGCATTTCTGGTGTCTTCCTGGTGGCCTGATCCTTAGGCCTCCTTAAGTTAAAAATACCGGCTGTGTGTGGTCCTGCCAGCTGGCATGAGGCCAGGCTTTTTATATCCTGGTCTGGCCTGGGAATGGAGCTCAATATAGGGGAGGTGCAGGGGCTTCTCTGGCCGGGTAGGCGGAGCACGAACAGGGAGGCCCTGCTGCCTGGCTGGCCTGGCTTTGCCGTCGTGATTCCAGCCCTCGGCGCATCTCTTTTGGTCTGATATTTGTTATAGTAACCATGGAGAGATAACTTTAGAGGACCATTTCCTTTTCCTTTTGAAGCCTGTTACACCATCTGTCAGGGAGAAACTTCTCTGCCTAACTACTTATACTTTAACTAATTAATTGGGCACCAGGTTCCTGGACATATTTATTAAATGTCAACAACTTGGGGACATTTACTCTTTGTTTCTGGAGTTTTATGTCCAGTAAGTCTTTTTCTTAAACTATGTTCAACATATCGTTGGGGACATGCTCACTGCTTATAATTTTTTATTATGAATTATTGCTTAGATTGTTCTGAAGATATCCGTTTATTTCGTCCTCCCCTAAGAGTACCTAGAAAGCTGTTTTCCATTTCCTTTTCTCCCTCCCTCTTCTGGATACTGTTTTCCATCCTAAAATGCTCCAGCTAAAGGAAGCAAGGACTCATTGCTTCCTTGTGTTATTCGATAAGCATTGGTAAAGTGAGGAGCAGCGCAGGGGGTTTTCACTGTGAATACAGGCCATGCCCCATAGTGTGTGAGTCAGGTGGGACTCACGGCAGGGACGTTAACGATTGGAAGGCCAGCTACTCACAAAGACCCATCTGCACCTCTGTGGTCTAGAAGTCAGGTGAGCGGAGACACTTCAGGTGTCTGCACCTAGAAAGATGATCACATTCAGTTTCTTTCTCTCTTGTATTCCCTGATGGAAGGGCGAAAGAAGAGAGAGACAAGTACCCGTGGGGGTCTTTTGGGGAGGGGGGGACTAAAGCTCTTAAGGAGTGTGGTCGGTAAGCCAATTGTCACAGTTGGGTGGACCCCAAGAAAGTGAAAACCATGTCATTGGTCCTGACAGTGATTGCTAAGGGATAGTTGTTCACATCTTTTCTCAGATTAAATAGGAGGTCATCTTTGCACTGTGCATCCCGAAGTCTCATGGCCACATGTCTTGTGACACTCTTGGGGATGTTTTTCACAAAGCAGGGTTTTCTGCAACTTTAAGTATTTATGTATGTATATATGTATGTATGCATGCATGTATGTTTGTCTGTGTCCTGTATGTGGTACGTGTATGCCAGTGTATGGGTACATGGGAGACCAGAGGAGGTATCTTCCCCTGCCTCTTGTGATGTTGTTGCCTTGAGACAGGGTCTATCATGGACCTGGGGCTTATCGTTTTCTCTAGGCTGACTGGCCCACAGACTGCTGGGATCCACCAGTTTCTGTCCCCAGTGCTGGGTTTACAGGCATGCACAGCTACCCAGCTTTTTATGTGGGTGCTGGGGATTCAAACTTGGGTCCTCATGCTATTTCTTATAGCAGGTAGTCGGCTCCTGGAATTTAAAGAATATGTTTCCATGAGACTTTAATGGGTAGTCCTGGCTATAGCCCTATGTGGGTTTAGTAATTACTTGACTCGAGCTTCCCCAGCCCACTCAGGAAAGATCTTGCTTGCGTGGATCAGAGTCGGAGCTGTCCACACATGGTGCAGTCTATGCTCTCACTTTGAGTATTTATTTGCTTCCTTCTTTGAAGCTAGAAACTGGTGGACAGAAGAGCAGGGCGTGTTAAGGGTGGTAGGGCCCGGTGTGGTAGGGTGCCGTGTGGTAGGCCTGGTGTGGTAGGGTACCGTGTGGTAGGGCCTGGTGTGGTAGGGCCTGGTGTGGTAGGGTATGGTGTGGTAAGGCACTGTGTGGTAGGGTACAGTGCGGTAGGGCACCGTGTAAACACTGGGGCTTTGTAGATCAGTGTTGTGACCTCTTAATTTGTAGGATGGAAACCTATAAAGAGAGCGTTTTGTTTTTAGGTCTGTTGTATTCGTGTCACAGGGTTTGCTGAGGCGCTGAGTCAGGGCCATTGCAGGGTGTGTTGTACAGTGGTGTCCCGTTGGAATAGGAGATGTGGTAAGAGCCTCAAACTCCACATTTGTTGGGGAGGGGGGGAAGGTGTGTCCCCCGACCCCAGTTTTAAAGTAGTATTTGTAAAAGATATAACAGTTGTAAGTGCTTAATGCAGAAAGTAAAGGGGTGAATTCTCTGAAACCCCGGTTTTCAGAGATAGCGTGTGCTGTGTGTGTGAGAGGGAGCTGTAAATAACTGCACACTGCTGCGGTTCTTACCTAACGCACGAGCTGCTCCAGTGCACTTCTCTAGCCTGCTGTCAGTGCTGCGCACTGGCCCTGTGTGGACTGGCCATGTTAGTTACGTGCATGTCTTGGATGAGGGTGTCACTGTTGCTACAAAAGGTGCTGCAGGAATGCTGGCAGTAGAAAGAGTTGAGCTTCCACCATCTGCCGCCTTTAAAAAAGTGTTCTCTCCCAGATCGTCAGAAAGCAAGGCCGCAGCAAACAGATTTTGTTGGGAATGGAATATCTTTTTTTTTTCTTTTCTTTTCCTTCCTTTCTTCCTTTCTTTCTTTCTTTTCTTTCTTGGGTTGTTGTTGTTGTTTGTTTGTTTGCCCTTGATTTGCCTGCCCTCACTCCGAAAGTTTAAATTTTACCTGCATTTTTTAGTGCTCAATTCATAGAATATAAAAATGGCCTTTGTAATTCCCTGTTCATAAAATATAAACACAGCCTGTGTGCTGTGGACACGATTTCTCTTGTTTTGTAATCTGTGTTGTTTACTGTAAATCTTAGGAAACTTCTTTGAGCTTATTCCTTGATTTATTTTGGATTCATGGTAAAAATTAAAGATAGGTTAAAATCCAGAAAGTAGATAGCGTCCAGTGGTCAATAATTAGTGAACTCTGTAAAGGGCAAAGTGCTGGAAATTAGGAGTGGGGTCCTGCCCTTAGGCAGCAGGGGATGTGCAGGGGGGCGGGTGGTAAGCAGGAGTCCTGTGGTTGTCTTTTTCCATCCGACCCAAAGTCAGTAATGTTGGGGTGGGAGTGGATCAGTGGTTGACCTCTCCTGCAGTGTGTAAGGTCCTGAGTTCTGTCACCATCATACACAAGCCAAAGCAGAAGCCAGGCCAGGTGGCGCACGCCTTTAATCCCAGCACTCAGAAGGCAGGGGCAGGGGGATCTCTTGAGTTTGAGGCCAGCCTGGTCTACAGAGTGAGTTCCAGGTTTGCCAGAGTGACAACAGAGAAACCATCTTGAAAAACAACAACAACAACAAAAAAAAAGCAAGATAAAAAAGTACATAAAATTTAATACGACAAGGTAGCTTCTCATTGTGATTAGTGTAAGTGCAAAGGTAATGTGTACTGCATGGAAGGCTTCATGTGTTTGGAAGGACTTAATGACCTAGGGCGATTTCATAACTACCGAGTAGAGACTCACTAGGATGACCTTTGAAAGCCAGGGCCTGGCTCATTCCTCATCCCTCATTGAAACCGTGTTTACTTTAACAGTTGAAAAGACAACGTTCTACGGTTTTTCTCTTGACAGGAGATGTGGTAGGTTTTTCCTGTAAAAGGAGTAGATGATGTAAAACAGTATCAAGGTGCAAAAGCGCTCCCGTAACCTGCACAGTGGTTAGCCACAGAACAGACCTCCGGAACGTTGCTTATAAACTGCACCGGGCTCTGCCTTATGGGTGTGCGTCTGTTCACTCTGCACATTGTTGAGGTAGAATGGGCTCGGGGTCTGTGAGCACACCTGCTGTGTCCAATAAAGCATCCACGTGGGAGAGAAGCCAGCAGGGAGAATTGGTTACACGGGGGTCTGTTTGTGCAAGAGTCCCCCTGGTCTCGGGTTGTTTGTGATGTTCAGGAAGCTGAGATGTCGAATCCAGAACTGACTTTGAGGACAAAAGATACCTGTGGTCATACAAGGTTCAACGTGCTCCTTGGTATACATTTTGCAGCCTTCAGCTGCTCTTGGCTTCTGACACAACTATGTTTAATTGTATATTTAGGAAATTACAATAAAAAGCAACATTTTAAAAGAAGAACTTCCCAGAGGATTTCCCCGCTTAGATGGTGAATCAGGCACGGGAGGCTCTGGATCAGGGTTTAAAGGCTCCCTTTGGAGCTGTCCAGCTGTTTTGCTATTTCAGACCTGGCTTGTCTTTGACGTTCTAGCTCTTAAGATAATTTAGAGCCGTAGGGTGTCAAGAGTGGGTTTGAACCAGGCCTGCACAATGTAATATGGGATTTTGCAAAGGTTGTTTAAATTATTACTTTTGCATTCAGATGGCTAAGTACAGTAAACAAGTCTGGCTCAGTTAATTTCTTTGAATATGTATTGGTCAAGTGCTTCACACAGAAAACTGGAATAATGGGAAAGCCAGCACATGTTCAGAGCTGATTGGCTTCTTCAAAGAGTCTAGGCTCAAAGCTAGCTAGCTAAATGGTCCTTAGCAAAATTGGCTGGCAGCAAATGGATCCCCATGGACGGTGTGTGGCTTGCAGTGGCCTCTGATGCTTTAGCGGTATTCTGGCGTGGTTATCTCTGTGTTAGGCTGCTCTAGAAAACCTGTAGTTTCACTTGTGTAAATACGTATTTTCTTCCTAATTGGTGAGAGCGATAAGCAAATAAGGACTTTGAATCAGAATGTTATGTCCAGATTGCAGAAATCCTCCTAAGTTTGCTTCTCCTTTTAAGACTCTTTTAACTTGAAGTGGTTAAGAGCCAGTGAGTTAGCTTCATCAATTCTGTGTTTTTATAAGAATTATCCTTCTGTGACTGTGTTTCCATCCCAACCAGAGATGTAATTTTCCTCCCCCTGAGCCCTAAGTTTCACCAGTAGTATATGTTTTTCTACAGCTGACCACAAGGAAACATGTCAAGACTAACTCAGGATAATTCGGAAGATTAAGCTGTGATTTAATTAGAGCCCTCCACTCCGGCCCTATTAATAACCAGTGACTGTGTTATATTCTCCCATGTCCCTGAGCTAGGCTATTTTAGGCCTTCCGGCTTGTAATCACTCACCAGATTCAAGGCTGGAGTAAGATCATTTCTGTTCTTTTTTGGCCTCGCCGTAATACTTAATGTTTCTCTCTCCCTCGTTCATGTTAGAGGGGAAGAGGTGTTTATTGAACAAGCAGTTTTAAAAGAAAGCCTGAATGCTCTGGTGAGCTTGCTGTGAAGGATTGAGTCCTGTCATGGTGCTGAGAGGAGAGCTGCCTGCTAGAACGCACGTTCCCCCAGGAAGTCACCTGTGCGTCCTTTGCCTGTTTGGTGTCTTCTAGGACCAGGATGGAGGGTGGAGCTTTATACACCACACGTGGCGACTGGGTTAGGGTTTCGAACCTCGGCCTTCTGTGCTCTAATTCCTAATTAGTGCATTGGGATTGTGGTACTTCAGTGCCTGCGTTGAACTGCGCATGACACGAAACTGTGTGGACTTATTTAAAACAATCTCAGTCTTAGAATTGTCCTAAGGCCGAGCTCCACAGAGCTCTGGGCGTCTGAATTGATCCTTTACTTTCTGAGGAAGACTTGACTGCACCCAGGGTCACTTTTTAGGGTGGGACAAGGCACAGCTGGAGGCTGCTCACTTTTTTAGCTCCCAGCTTGGCATTTAGTGGTAGCAGTGGGAGCACGGTGTAGACACGTGTGACTTGTTGGTTGGTGAGCACTCCCTTTGTCCCATCGGTCTCACTCTGAGACACATACCTGGTACCAAGTCCTTCTGCCCTTCAGTCGTAACCTCAGGGACGCTTTCTGCCAGGTGGGTCTGGCGCCGCCTGCCTCGCTGCGTTTCTATGAGGGTTCCATGAGATGACACTTGTGATTGATGTTAGAACTCCACGGAAAAACTGAAATTTGTGTGTGGAAAATGATGAATATTTTTTGTGAAATGTAACTGATCTTTAGTAGTGAGTTGTGACATTAAGAGCTGTGTATTGTGAACCAAAGCTAGCCAATTGATACTCCTTTTCCATCTTCCTTTTTGGGCAGGGTGGGGGCACCCAGGAATTGAGCAGTTACAGCGTTGAGCTAAAATGAGCTGGAAACAGTTATTTTTCTTTTGAGTGATTATTGACTTATATTTGAGGATTTCTCTTTGGATTCCAAAAATTAGGACTCTTTATGACCCATAGCCTGAGGCAGTGTGGGGAGAGCTGGGTGCTATAAGAGACAGTGGGAGTTCTGCTCCTTCACAGTCTTCTAGGCCCTAGGCTTACTGGATTTCTTCTCTACTGTGAAGGATGCTGGCTCAGTTCTCAGAGCCTCCAGAATTAGCTCAGGATTGAGGAAGTCTGGACTGCCCGATGGTGCCCGAGGGCCTGTTGATATGAATGAGTGAGGAAAACCCATTCCGACCCTGGCAGTTCGATTGTGCCCACTCTGAATATCAGCTAACATACTTCTACCCACTGGTCGTCTCTAGAGTGTGGAGGGTGTGGTTGAGGCAGTTTTAGTATATCGAGATTCTTTTCTTTTAGAAAAATGAAGCACATTCACTGGTATAATCACCGTAAATAATTTAAACAACACAACTGTCAGAATGAATGACCAGATACATTGGGCTGTGATTGGATGGGCTCTTGTATGATTGTGGTATCCTGTTAATTTCCATTAATTTCTAGAAAGTTTTTGTCTGTATTCCATTTACATGTCTGATATGTTCAGGGTGGATTGTAGCAATGTATTACAACCTTTTGCCCTCAATTCAGGGAAGGAGAAAGGAAGGACAGAAAGAAATCTTCACTGCTTCTACAAGTGGCCCTGATACAGAAGGAGAGAAGGGTAGACGTGTTTGTAGCCTCTTTTAGGTTGTCCTAAGCTTGAAGAGGACTAGCTGACAGTGAGTCAGACTAGCGTCTCAGCTCACGGTCTGTAAACTCAATCCCTCCAACCTCTGTTCTTTTAAGAATCAACATACTAACAACGGCAACCCAACCAATGCCCACTCAGACTCTCAGGGAACCTTTTATACCCTTAGTGAAAGTTCACATAAACCATGTGGCACACCATCCCCCAAACAAGCTACAGGTGCCAGAAAGACTGCACCTAACCCAATTACAGCCACCTGCATCAAGCATTCCAAATTCAACCCATAAACAACTACCACAGCTGGGGTGGGAACACAACCCTAATCCAAACACTATTTTGCGTTTTTAAAGAAACCAAAATAACAAAAACTTCTTCCAAGTGTTGCACTCTGGTGGATACTTTCATACAGTGCAGTATATGCTAATAAAGGTCCAGCTGCGCTATGATGATGTCATGGTAGGGGGTAAGTTAGCATGAAAACAAAAGGCACAGCTCAGGTTGTGCTCACTTTCACTTTCTAGTAGTGTCTAAATCATTCTTAGGAATCACCAGTAATGTGGGGCAGTGGTGGTGCACCTTTAATCCCAGCACTTGGGAGACAGAGACAGGAGGGTCTCTGAGTTTGAAGCTACCCTGATCTACAAGCAAGTTCTAGGACACACAGGGCTATGCAGAGAAACCCTGCATTGAACCTGGTGCCCCCCCCCCACCCCGAGTTTTCAAGAGGTATGATACTTTCAGAGCCAGTTAATGAGTGGATTGTGTTTTGATTTTTTCAAAAGCTTGAAGGGACCAAAAATGTACTACTATGTCTAAGCTGGTACAAGTCCACGGTCTGCGGAGTGCGGGTGTGTCACTGGAAGCCTGTGCTGGGGTAAAATTGTGCATGGCGTTTAGTAGGATCTGCTCACTTTTCCGTATCCCACATGATGTCAGACTATGTGTTCACTTATTTTTAGCTTTGCTAGTTTTAGCAAAATTCCATGTTTTAAGGCAGAGTTTCTGATAGAAGTTGTAAAAGAATCACGTTCTGAAGGTGAAATGTTAATCATCAAGCCAAGAACTACGGTAACTATATGAAGAGTGGTTACAATAGTGGCATGTTACTCTCCTCAAACGAGCGCATGGATCTGAGTGGAACCCTGAATCCAGCACGGCTCTTTCTGTGCCTGAGATCACAGCTCGAGAGGGGAACGTGGAAGCCATTGACTCACATTACTTCAGGAGTCAGCTCTGGAGTAGAGGGGCCCGAGACGCGGTCTAGCACTTGAAGGTAGAGACTAGCGTGCCGGATTCCGTTATGTGGACACCGCCATTGTCGTGTATCGTAGCGATAGCTGTGTCCACACGGCCTGGCTGTGGGAGTAGGTTGGGCAGTGAGCTCCGGACGTGTTCTGGGCCCAGGTCCCTGTATGGTTGTGCTGCAGTCTCACCGTGTTGCCGTTGCCATAGTTCTTGGCTTGATGATTAACATTTCACCTTCAGAACATGATTCTTTTACAGCGTGTATCAGGAACTCTGCCTTAAAACACGGAAATTTGCTAAAACCAGCAAAGCTAAAAATAAAAGTGAACACATATCTGACATGTGGAACACGGGAAAGTGCTGCTCTCAGAGCAGCACACACGTGTGTGAAGTGCACTCAGAGCATGCCACCCCGTTAACCAGACCAGGTACCTATGAAAAACGAATGTGTGTAACCACACAACTTCATGAACACTGTGACTGCTCAGACAAGGGTCTGTGATGGTCACATCGCCTGCATCTTTCTGGTTCCGTTGATGAGAGTAATCTGCCCCTCATCCCGCTGTCGGCCTCACGGACCACATTGATGTGCACCAACTCATTCAGCTTCCTTGCAGTTTGATAAGCTGTGTGTTCCTACCTCCCTTAACAGCTAATGGGACTAAGGCAGGAGAGAGACCGAATAGCTTTCTCAAGTATCTCTAGTGGAGAAACTATACTTGACCAGTTAGCTCAGTACCAGGCTCTGTCATCTTAGTCACAGGCCTGCTCTGCCTGTCAGCATTCAGTGTTTCTTCCTGGTCTCATAAGAACACCTGTATCTGTCTTAATTGCTGACATACATACATGTTTGTATGCCATTGGCTGTTTATTGCATCCTCCGTATGTGTCCTAATACATGTTAAAAAGCTGAATGACATCAGTTTTTAAAAACATGTAAGTGGGCGGTAGAACTCATCGCTCTTACTCAATTGCTAAATGTCTCAGTCATATTTTGTTAAACAGAAGAGGGAAATAAGCAAGAGAAGTGACCGCAGCTCGAACAGGCGACAGAAGCCCCAATCGTCTGAGGTTGGGCTGAGCCTGACATCTCTCATGCCCTCCAAGATTTGGTTCCACGGAGCCTGTGGTGTGTGTGAGGCAGCCCTGAGGTGGTGTCTGTGACTGGGGGTGCCTTCACTTTGTGATCTTAGCTTGCTTCAACTATCACTGCACACCACATCACCCCAGTAAGGGCCGTGTGCTCAGTCTGTGCTTTAAGTCAGTGATCTGAGTCAAACCTTCTAAGAGCTCCGTTTGGGTACTGGGAGCACCACCAGTTCTAGATGTGGACACCGAGGCTTCAAGTAAGGGGAATTCCCAAGTCATGCAGTTTGTGGCATCAGAAGCCAAAGCTCAGCTTTCTAGTGACACATCAGTGTTCTCTTACAGTCTTAGGGAGTGTCAGCGCCCTGTCTTCTCTGATGGATGGTAATCCATGATCCCCACCCCACCAATCTCAAATCCCGGGCATTCACCTGTGGGCTCTCTGGGCAAGGAGGCAGAGGTCCTGTGGCTAGATGCAGGAGCTCTGGTCTGGGACGGTCCAGGTCCACACTTGAAGGGCGGGGTTCCCTGAAGCCTTCTTACTCAGAAACAACAGCAGCCGCTGCCTCCATCACCACCGCCACCCCTTCCTCTCCCCACCCCCTTCCATCAAAAAGGATCTCATGTATTCCAGGCTAGCCTCAAACCTACTTTGTGGCCAAGGATGACCTTGAAACTGGAGTTGTTCTCTGCCATTTCTGGCTGGGACGTCATCCTTTGTTGGAATTCCAGGGCTAACCATGGGATGAAGAAGGCTTCTGAAGTTTCTGTTCGGATTGGAAATTCTAGGTGGAGCTGGAGTTTGGAGGCTCTGTAGAATCTGCCCAGAGTGCTGGCCACCTGCTTGGAGCTGCTTCTGTTCTGCTGGTGTGTGCAGACACATGTAGGCAGAGTGCCTGCTGCACATGACTGGCGGTGCTCCTGTGACGCGTAAGGGAGCCACATGTTTGTGGTACCCAGTTGAGAGCCCTGGGCACGGCCGCCTGTCACCCTCATTTCTGGGGTGCAGGAGTCAGCTTAGTAAGGAGGCTGCTTACCTTAAGTTAGCATTTCTGCTTCAGTGACTTACAGAAGGCTTAGAGCTTTCGGTTTTCTCTTTAAATGTTCCAGTGTTTATTGGCAGTCCGTAGTGTAAATGTGTAAAGGGAACTGTTAAAAACGTAATTATTTCATAATTCACAGCAGCATTTGCTGTGGAGTAATGTTTACCAGCAGCCTCTCTGTGGTAAACGGAGCCAAAGCTTGTAGATTAAACCTATAGGCTGCAAAACACGTGATCTCTGCATGTGCCGCTCTCTCTGTCACTGGGTCGTCCTTCCAAGCCTGGTCTAAATGTGCCCAGCTACCATCTGCGCCCCGCAGTCTGGAGAGGGCACAGAACACCAAGGTGGGAAGCTATCACTTCTGATATTTTCATCCAAACCTTCACACTCGTCTTGTCTGGTTACATGTCTGCATGCAGCAGGAGTTGTTTTAGCCATTTGGTCTTGGAGGGGAGAAGGAAGGAGGAGAGGGAGGGGGAGAGGGAGGGAGAGAGGGAAGAAGGAAGGAGGAGAGGGAGGGGTGTAAGTGAGAGGAATATGAATAAAGCCACCTGTATTTTTATATGTGTTTTCTTGCGCGGCATTTGCCTTCTTAAAGTTTGAATACTTCTCAGGTTTCATTTTCTTAAATTGTTACAACATAGATGAATGATTCAGTAGTTCTTTACGGTTTTATTTGATGTTCAAGATTTATCATATTTAATATTGGAAGCACTTTGGATTGCTTGCAGAATTAATTTTTTTAATGTTCTATTTTTTTGAGCTTTAAACATCGATCTATTTTGTTTTTGATTGAGAGCAGTGGCCACAGTAGGATTTGGATATGATGTACAATGAGAGCCTGTTAGCGGAAACTGCCAAGAACTTCTGATAGTCAGGAGTGAGAAGGCCCCTGGGAAGTGGGGTTTGTGCCAACAGAAAGGCAGAGGCGCCGGGAGGAAGGGACGGCACTGCTGCAGCCTCAGCATGAGTCTGCTTTCCCTGCGGGCTGGATATCTAACACACCCCAGGCCAGGCTGGAGACTGCTCGTCCTTCCATTCCGCTGGGCTGTTGTAGAGGAGGCTTTGAGTCTGCCATCAGCAAGGCCCTGCTTCTCATTTGTGTTCCCTGGAGTTCTCAGAGAAAGCTACCCAACAGTATTTATTTAAGATGTAGATAATTGGCGATTGAGCGTGTTCCAGGCTTTTTATCATAGGAGATCTTACAAACAGGAATCTTTTTTCCCTGGCACTTCATTTCCAGCCTGAGGAAATAGATCTTTCTGGAAAAATCCTTTGATCTCTTCAAGGGGCCTGTTTTGTGCCACAGTTATTTGCATTCTGTATCAGAGAGCATTCTTTCATATCTGCGAGTGACAAAGACTTAGAGAAAAGACCCAGAGCAGGAGAGCGCCACAGCCTGAAAGAGCAGGGCCAGAGAGGGAGACCCTGCTTCCACAGAAGGCAGAGGTCAGGCCTACGAAAGGGAGGGTGTGTCTGTTTTCCATTGCTAATAGCAAGTACCTGTGATAAATCAACTTAAAAAGAGGGAAGGTTTATTTTGGCTCACAACTTTGGGAATTTCTAGTCATGATGGATTGACCTATTGTTTTAGGCCTGTGGGAAGGCAGTGAGCATATCACGGGCCACATGGTCCAGGAAGACACTCAGGTCCCAGTGGCCAGGAAGCAAAGAGTGTGTGTGTGTGTGTGTGTGTGTGTGTGTGTGTGTGTGTGTATGTGAGAGAGAGAGAGGGGGAGAGAGGGAGAGAGAGAGATGGGAGGGGAAGATGCCATTGTCCATTTCAGTGCAGCTTCCCCCATAGTGTCTATCCACAAGGCTTTACCTCTTAAAGGTCTCACCAGTCACCAATAGGAGTGCAGCTGCTCAGGAAGCCTGTAACACGTGGTCTGTAGGGATACCCATCCAAGCCACAGCAATAGATGACTTCTGAATTGGGATTTAATGAGGGGAGAAGCAGGACTCATCTGTGTGTGTATTTAAGGAAGCAGGCGTCATCCTTATAGCGGGCATGGTTTACATGCTGCTTTGTAACCCTTTACACGCGTGGTGTGTTGATGAAGAGTCCCCTGAGGTATATGGTGTACGCTTGGATTAGAAAAGTCTGGAGAAAGGCCGTGAGTGTTATTGCTCTTAGACTGTTCCCGGGGGATCCTTATGCTGTGGTGTCTAAGAAGGCGCCCTTTTTCTTTTTAAATTAAAAATCATTGTGTGTATGTGTGTACGCGCATGTGCCACAGTGCGCATGTTGAGGTCAGAGGACGGCTAGTGGTTCTCCTTCCGCCATGTGGGTCTTGGGGTCAAGCTCAGCTTGCTGGTTGTGGGGCTTTGCAGCAGGTGCCTCTACCTGCTGAAGGCAGCAGCAGGAAGGATGAGAAGGGAGGGCGGAGGCAAGGGGCACTGTGTAGGGGCGCTCTGAGTCCTAGCTGTCCCTGGGGGTCAGGAATGGACTGGTGGGACTTAAAAGTTTGTTTCCTAGTGTGTGACCAGATCACCTACAAGAATGTCAGCACAGTTAACGCAATCCAGGAGGAAGAGTGGATTGGAGGTGGACGCAGCAAGAGATAGAAGTGGTCAGCTGGAAATAGGGGTCTGGGGAGTTGTGGGTATCTCAAATTACTGTGTGGCTCATAGTTCCGGTCCCTGGTTCCCTTCAGAATCAACTGGCCACTTTAGCAAGTATCCATGATGAATTCTCTCCTGAGAGATCTTCTGGCTGGTCGTGAGGGTCCTGGGGGCTGTGTCACAGTTGAAGCTCCTGAGACGCCGGGGGAAGGGACGTGTATGCTGCCCAGGAGTCTGGGTGAAGCCTGTTACTATGCTCTGGAGACTGTGGTGGTGAGGGCAGTGGAGACCAGAAAAGCCAGGGAGAGCCTCGTGGCCCTGGGAAAAGCTTATGCACTAAGCCATCCTGGAGCGGCGTGGGGATCCAGACTGTGCTCGGGAGATGATGCTGAGAAGCTAGGCTGTGGAGAACTGTGCTAACTCTCCTGGTTCAGGAAGGTGCTCAGGTCACAGGGGCCAGGAAGCAAAGGTGGGGTATGGGGAAGGAGTTGAGATCCCACCGTTCCCTTCAGTGCTCACCCCCTCAGAGTCCAGCTTCTTCTGCATGGTTTTACCTCTTAAAGGTTTTGCTGCCTCCTGGTAGGAGTCCCGTAGCCAGCTCTAGGAATGCTGGAAATTAGACCTGACTAAATGGAGTGCTGAGCAGGTAACACCTGCTCTGACCATAAGCTCTGCACACAGCGACCTGTGGGGTGTGTGGGCTGGACGGTAGTCAAGAGGAGCAGGCGCGGTTCTACATCGTCACGAGGAAGCTAGGCGGGACATGAGGCTGACTGTATATGGCTGAGAAGGTAGAGAGACACCAGCCAGCTGCAGGGATCCCCCTCTCTCCCCTCGGCACTGGATTCAGCTCATGTTAGTACAGCACCAGTCATTCCTAGAGCTGCTTATGGGATTCCTACTGGGGTGGTGGTGAGACCTTTAAGAGGTAGAACCTTTTGGAAAGAAGTGAGGTGTGTGTGTGGTGTGTGTGGTGTGAGCCACTGAACAACAATCCAGGAGTAATCCAGTTCTGTGTTCTAAGGAAGAGCAGTTTCTTAATGTAGCACTGCTTCCTACCGCTCGTGGTTGACAGGGCATTGTTCTTTTTCTGATGCTGTGTGTGTGTGTGTGTGTGTGTGTGTGTGTGTGTGTGTCTGTGTCTGTCTGTCTGTCTGTCTGTCTGTCTTCTAGCAGTCATTCAGCATGGTGACCTCAGAGCACTGGGTAGAATCCATCTTCAAAAACTACATGCCAAAGGACTGTAGAAGGAAGAGAGAAGCCAGACCCTTGGGCCCTCCGCTGCCCCACCGTCTTCTTCCAGACTTGGTGCTGTCATCTCGAGATTGTTCTTTGAAGTAACTTAAAGACTGTTCAGTCCTCACAGGTGATCCCCCCACCCCAATCTTCAAGTAGAGAATGGAAAAAAGTATGACTAAAGAAGACAGTTGGCTGGAAATGGCTTGTACACGCTAGTTTTCTATTTTCCCGAAACTAATCTTTCGTAGCAGAGCCCTCCTGGCTTTAAGTGGTTGGATAGACGTACAGAATGCCCTGGGAATTGTAGTTTTCCACTTCTTTGTATTCTGAAAATGAGTGATCTCTCAGGCCTCTGAGGGAGAAAAGGAGAGCATGTTCTCTGATAAACAGATATCTTGTCGTTCAGAGGCCTGCTTTTGGCCGTCAATAGCCCTCGGTCCTGGACATCTCCCTGGGACTATGAGCTTGATGCTAAGTGATGGTAGCACACCAAATGTGGCCTGTGACCCTGGGCTTCCTTTACTCTAGCCATCTAGACCCTGTTCCATTAAAATTTAAAAGGTTTCATTTGTACCAAGGTAATGTGTGTAAATAATCACTTACGGTTCTGCACTGTGCTGGCTGGTCTATGTCAACTTGACACGAACTAGAGTCAGTGGAGAGGAGGGAGCCTCTATAAGATCAGGCTGTAGGCAGGCCTGTAAGGTATTTTCATTCTTAGTGATTGATGGGGCATGGCCCAGCCCATTGTGGAGGGCCTGCTCCGCCATCTTGCAGGGAGTAAACCTCTGGTTCTGCTAGGAGGAAGGAGGAAGAGCTTCAGAGAGGCTCTTCCTGGTTGACTCCCTGATTTTCAACCATTCCTCCTATCAGGCTCCGTTCCCCTTTCTGCAGCCTCTAACATATGTATGTGCCCATCAACCGTCATTCTGCCCTTGACTGTATCTGGGGCCATCAACTTCCAAGGCTCTGGAAGATGCTTCCTGGTAAGCTGGTGCAGGACAGCCTTTGTAGGTGGCCGAGTTAGTTACTGTTTGTCCTTCTGTTGATGACTTCCAAAATTTTGTTGTAGTTGTTCCTGTTCTTGGGAGTTTGTTATAAAAACTAACAAAAAGCAGGCAAGGAGAAGCAGGCTGTACTGTCATTTTTGTTGTTAGGAGGAAATGGCTTTAGATGTGAGCTTGAATCTGCTGTTTTCCTCCAGATGTCTCTTTAGGTTATAAATATGTAAGTCATAATATTAAAACAATTTGGCTACTTCTATAGCTGGAGGTCTGATTGATGTTTTGTGCTACTCTGTAAAGACTTTCGTAATTTATGTGAATATGTACATAACTGTGGGTGAAAGTCTGTCCAATAAACAGAGTTTTTACAGACATTAAACTGTAATTAACAGCCTCAAAGAGTCGTCTATATTCTGATCTTTTCTGAATGGCTTTGATTGTTTACAGAAATTGAAAACTCAATATTTTTGCAAGTGTCTTGGAAGTTACTTCATTTAAATGTGACTTAGTATATTTTACTTTCTGTACAGACATCTGAAATTACTTGTGATCACAGTCTGCCCTGGAATGTAACTGTCCCACACAACATGACCCCACATGGTAGAATCTGAGTTGTTACAAATTTCCCTTTAACACTGTGTGTGTGTGTGTGTGTGTGTCTGTCTGTCTGTCTGTTGTGTAAGCGGTTCACTGAAATGCTTATTGTCTTTTCCTTCCTCTGAGCACTCACACAAAGGCTGTATTAGGTAGGCTGTCTTGCATGCTGGTCCAGCAGCCAGCCTAGCATTCCTGTAAATGTCCCCAGCCACCTGTGGCTGAGCTTTCCGTAGCATATCTGGAGCATCCTCTGGGGATTCTCCTTCACCCTTTACAGGCTAATGGACAGCCTCAATCCCAGATGGTAGGTACTGTATTTACGACATACCTGGAGCTATTGAAAAGTAGCAAAAGTAATTGTTTCACTGGATATAAAGTACAGGCTCTAAGGTAGCTAGTAGGCAGAGGCCCTGTGGGGGTCCTCTGTTGCACTTGCAAGGCACGCTGTGGTAGTAGGCATGTCTGGAAGATGTCTGTCTGTTTGAGGGCAGGAAGAGTGTGCTGGGAGTCCCTTTCCATGGGTGCAGACTGAACTGAGAAGGATGGAGGTGTCCTGTCCTCATCTGGCTAGGTGTAAGTATGCTGTTTGCTGTGGAAGGTCAGGCTGGAGGGACGTCGGAATGTTTGATTCCTAACCAGCTGCATCAGGAGTACCCTTACCCAGGCGGTGTTATCACCACAAAGACCGTTTGATCTTTTTTTTCACCTTGGATGTATGTGGAACACCACAGATGGAGTGGCTGATAAACCATAGAAATGTGTTCTCCCAGTTTGGTAGTGTAAGATGAAGGTGCCGGGAGAGTCGTTGGTAAAGTCTGTTTCCTGGTCCATAGCCTCTGCCCTCTGCCCTCTGCCTGTGCCTCTCCTAGAGGAGCGAGGACTGCCTGGGTCTGGAGTCTCAGTCACATTGGTTACAGCTGGACCATCTTATTTCCCAAAGGGCCCGCTCCTGCCACCTCCCTGTGGCCACCAGGAGTGCCTTCAGTCTAAGAGTTGAGAAGGGATTCTTAAGACAGAACTTAATAAAATAGTAAATTTTTGTAGCTATTTTTGTAGAAGCCACCCAGAACTACATACGATATCTCTTTAGAAATAGGATTTTAAAAGCTGGGCTTAATGGCACATGCTTTTAATCCCAGTACTTGGAAGGCAGAGGCAGGTGGGAGGCAGAGGCAGGCAGAGAGCTCTCTGAGTTTGAGGCCAGCCTGGTCTACATAGTGAGTTCCAGGCCAGCCTGAGTTACATCAGAGAATCTCTGTCTCAGAGTGGAGGTGGGGGGAGAAAAGATTTAAAGATAATTTTTTGAGTCTGGTTTTAATTATCCTTCCGGTATTTTCAGTGTGAAATAGGAAGATTATAAAGATTATAAATAGTTCTAAAAGGTGGTAGTCTCAGAATAGTGATTATTGTGGTACCTAATTTTAAGTGAAGTCATAGCTTGTAAAACTTACTCTGGTTGAAAAATGAAATAAGCCTTTGTAAGTCTACATTAAAGTATCTGCTTTTGGTCAAGACTTTTAATTCCTTTTAAATTGACATTCATTATATGAAATATTTGTATGTTTTAAGAATGAGTTTAAAGACGTGCAAACTAGTGTTCAAATTCATGTCAAAGAGGCCATATTCTCATATTTAGAAATTTTAGAAATTTTCCTAACGATAAAAACCTATGAAACCACAAGAAAACAAACGTCGTCTGTGGTCCTCAGCCATAGTTTTGGTGCAGTTCATTCATCTCCTGTTGTCTGAGCACCTGGCTGTCACAGGAGAGCAACAATGCTCCCCACCCCCCGATTCATCCTTACATTTCTGTACCTTAAAAAAACCCTCCATGTAATTTACTATATTTGCTTTGTAAATATTGGCAAAATTCCTTCCTTCCTCAATGAATCTGTAGGTCAGTGACCTGCACACATTCAATTTACTGAAAATAGTGAGCCAGAGCCGAGGGTCTCAAGTTCTCTTAAGCGTCTGTTTGAGGGGCTGGACGTGTAGACCCAGGCTACTCTGCCCCTCACTCTAGTTCTAGACTTGAGGACGTGTGAGCAGAAGCCACCAGGAATTAATGGGAGACAGGATATGGAGAGATGAACTCGTCTAAAGTGAACCGTAAAGTGGATGTGCTCATAGACATGCTTGAAAAGATGCCGAAAATATTTAAGAATATCACTTCCATAATGTTTGTGTTTATTCTTATAAAATAATAACTGACAATTGTGATTGTTATTAGTTCTGCTGCGCATGGTCCAGTGAGCAGTGAGGCAGGGGAGCCATGGGTCAAGGTGCAGATGGCCACCTTCCCCGAGAGCTGGCTGAGGACTCAGATTGTCCTGTCGCTCACACTTGCTGTCTTCTGTCCGCACAGTTCTAGATCTGTCACACCCTGGATGACAGTGTCCTTGAAGAAGAAAGGCCAGCGGCTGGAATGCCCATGCTGGCCTGGCATGCATTCCTCTGAGTGATAGCAGGCGAATCTGGGAAGAGCTTCCTGTTTCTTGGAGAATGCCATTCTTCCTGTCTGTGCCAGCAATGTGCGTTTATAGTTCTAGGAAGCCCTGCTCAGAGACCTGCTTTCTGCTTGTGTGAGAGGCAGGGTTCTGGCACGGCATTCTTGGGATATGGCTGTTTATAGCAGATCCTGTCTAACTCCGATGCAAAGCACCCTGACTCCAGAGGCCGAATATCCCGGAATACGTCCTAACTCCTGGGCTTAGGGTAACACGGGGCACACATCAGCACATTACTGACATAAAGATCATACACTGTCTTGATTTTATAGCTTAATTTTATCATGTGCATTACTAGCTATATTTGTAAGAGCTTGTTTGAGTTAAGGCTTGTCAAAGATCACTCTGTGAGGTAGATCAGTCCATGGAACATGAATTCTGAATTTGCAGGAAAATAGAAACCCCTTGAAAGCTGTATTTATCGTGGTAGCATATATCACATAGATAGGTATAAAAGAATCGTGTTGTATTTGAACATAATCTGCATGATAAATTTTTTAAAGTATTTGACTCTAGGCCTAATCAGAAATAGAAAGTTTTGCTGAGTTTCATTCTCTTGTAGCAATCCTTAGTAATGGTTCTCCTCCCCAGAGTGACAACTCTGCGCATGTTTTATAGTTGAGGTTTTCGTTCTTGTATTTTAATATCTGGAACTCTTGGATTTTCTAACATGCTAGGAATAGTTTTACAGTTCATCTCAACACATTTCATGACTAGAATGCAAGTGAGCCCTTGACCCATGCTAATCTGGAAGAAGAAAGACTGCTTCCTCATGGATCCCCACAAACAGGTTCAGATCTAACAACTTTGGTTTCTTGTTTATTAGGTAGAAAAGTGACATTATTGGAGATCAGAAAAAGCACAGCTTATTCTCATGTCTCATTCTTTGTGGTATCTAGCTACCCCCGTGCCAAACAGGTCATAGGTGATGGATAGAATAAGTAGTTGTTATACTTGTTAAATGAAGTGGTATACTGAGCCAACCCCCCTGAAGGGTCTTGTGTATTCATGCAGTGTATTCACGCAGTGAGTAAGGTAGGCAGTTTCTAGCAAAATGACAATAGCTCTCTTACACGGTGCTTTTGGAGGTTATGCAGCTTGTAGTAGAGAAAGCCTAAGCCATATGGGCACCTGAGACTCGGGGCAAGATTGCACAAGGTCGTATCATCAGTCAGTGACAGAGCAGAGACAGAATCCTGGGCTGACCAACACTGGCACTGATACTCCTAGTACAGTTCTACCTTTATGAATTTGTGAAGGCCCCATGGGGGAAGACACTGATTGAAAGTACCCTCTATGCTCTTGATCAAAGTGTTTGGGACAGTGTGTGACCACAGGGTACCCGTGTGAACAGTGTTTGGTCTCCTGTGAACAGTGGCCGGTATCAGGGCCTTGTCCTAAAAGTGATGACACATACCTGTCTGGGCGCAGTGGGAGTCTGTCAGTTTCCTGTGCGTTGGCTTCCGTGAGTCACATCCCGTGCTGCCCGTAAGCTTCTTGGTGTGTAAATAGCATATGGATGCTTAATGCAAGAGTGTGGTCTCACAAGTAATAAATAGCAACATAATAGTGCTAGGCTTTCTCTTGTTTCTCTATGTTCTTAAGCTGAAAGATACGAAATGAATCAGTAAACAAGCACATGTGTCCACCGTGATTCTGTGATGTCTGTAACCCCGAAGGTGTCGTAGGAGGAGGAGGGCTGGAGTAGAGTCTGCATTTTAGCCTCAGCCCCTCAGCTTCCTTTTTGTTGATGGAGTTGTGAATGTTTGTTGGTTTCTTCCCGGGTCCAGCGCACAGCGGCGGCTGAGTTTCCCGCGCACGCCCGCTGGCCCAGGCTCTGGGACCCGAGACATGGGGCTCCGTTGATTTCTCGCAGATGCTGACCACCGGCGGCCTGAGAATATGGAACGAGACGCAAAGGAAGTCCGAATCTGATGGACTAGGAACTCGAACTCCTTTATTGGTGGGCTAGTCCCTATTTAAATCTTTCCTCAGAGTAGGCGGGGTCCCAGTACTCCGGGTGGGGAAGTCTGATTATCATGGGGGCAGGGCGGGCACCTGGCCTCATGGTCTTTGCAAAGACAGAGGAAGGTGCCTAATTCGCCACAGGGCAGGCAAAAAGCTTGCCAGATTTATTTTCTTTTTGCTTCTGTGAATAGCTACAGTCCTTCCAGGGCCAGAAGAGAAGGAGCTCACGAGGTGTCCTACTAGCCTACCTGGGGAGGTCTACAAATGTTAAGTGAAATTTGATGTGTTAAAGCAAGCAGCCAGGACCTGGTATTTGGTACCTAACTGCATCCCATGTCCCTGGTCATCTTCTCTCAAATCCAAACTGGTATGACAAGGTCATCGGTTTTCAGTCTGTTTCGCTTAATGACTTGGCAAACTTTTGTCAGTAATTTCTCTGTAGTTCTCTGTAGTAAGGCAGATTCACCCTGTAGGAGTGCAGGTATGGCAGAGATGGACGTGAAGCATTTGCTAGGCAATGGAACCGACTTCTCCTCTCTCCAGCCACTTCTGTCTGTTTCGCCATGGCCACCTGAAGGGCACATGCAGCTTGTGCCTGGAATCGCCTCCTGCAGCCTGTGTGGGCAGACTTCCCCAGCTCCAGGACTGTGCATGCTGTCGCCTTTCTCTGCTCTTCCTCTTTCCCAACACGCATGTAGTCTGAGCCTCTGTATGCCGTAAAGTATGGGCTGTCCTTAGCAACTTGGAAGTCTTTGCCGGGATGGGGGAGCTCAACTTTCCACTTTTCCTGGTATCTTGCACAGTGCATGTCATAGAAGTCTCTAGGAGTGTGGGCTAAGCAAGGGGGTTCAAGTACAAATCAAACAAAATATTAATACACAGTTGTTTATTATATTTTAATCAGGCCTGACCAAAAATCTGCTTATGAAATACTGTGTCAAATTTCACTCAGCATAATGTTCAGACCAATGAAAATACCAATTTCTTAGATTTGATAGTTGCTGTTTCAAAAAGTGGTTTATACAAGTGCTGATGACGATGACGATGATAAAAACAACAACCCCTTAGAGCCCAGTTAATTACCTTTGTTCTGTGTACACATTTCGGCATTTAGTGGTTCTGAACAAAAACTGGGAAATGTGGCAGTTTGCCAGGAGGCCAGGTCATGCACAGATTGTGATTTCCATATAAAGCTAACTGTAGTTTAATGACTGTTGTCATTGGGTGGACTTGTCTGTCACTGTAGTGTAGTAGTATAATTAATCCTTTGACTTCAGACACCGACACTTCATGAATTCTAAGCAGGCCAAGGTGAGACTTACTATGCTGCTCTTTATTACATTCTAAACACGTTTAGACAGGATTTCTGTAAACATCACTGTGAAAGGTAATGACTGATGTCTGAAGGCAAGGGACAGGGCTCAGTGACAATGTGACTGAGCACCAGAGGATTTGGGCAGCAGGTGATGTGATTAGGGGTGACCTGTGTCCTTGTGCTTGTGCATTAGAGCTGTGACACACAATGAATTGTCTACCTTGACCATGGACGCTTCTCCAGTGCTTTGCTATAGTACTGGGTGTGTAAAGGACTCTTCTGACGTGTTTGTGCCTTTTCTACTGAAGGGAGTCTGGGTTTTGGCCTTCTGGATGGTCTCTGTGGCCCTGGGTTCCGCAGCCCCACCTGTCTCCCAGCTTCAGGCCTGCCTTGCCAGCTGTCTATAAGGCTTTGTTCTGATGTCCAAACCCTTTGCAGGAACAGCTGCTTCTCTTTCCACCTGGCATAGGGTACTGGCTAGGAGAACCTCCGAATCTCTAGTCCTGTAGGGCAACATGAAGAATCCTGTTTGGTTTTGCTTGCTCTTCCTGTATTGATGGATTTCTCTGGTTTAGTCCCTTTTAAGGGGCCGCTGTGGGACTTTGGCCTGTGGAACTGATAATGAATTCAGCAGGTGTGTACCATGAGCACCAATCACTTGTAGTGAAATTCACTTGTCAGACAACCAAAAAATAATGGTACTCTGTACAGTTTTACAAATTGAAAATCAAGCAACAAGCCACTGGTAACTTGTTTTAGTGGTGGTCACTCTCTGGCAAGGACCTTCTCTGTTCGGGAGAGCCTCACCCTGCTGTCCCCGTCCCTGAGATCTCGTGTAAAAGCCTTGCCTTTTAAAGGATGCCCTGAGCCAGTGGTTCTCAACCTGTGGGTCGTGATCCCCCTGGGGGGGGGGTCAAACACCCTTTCACAGGGGTTGCCTAAGATCATCTGCGTCTCAGATTCTTAACAGGAACAAAATTACAGTTATGAAGTGGCAATGAAAATAATTTTATGGTTGGAGGTCACCACAACATGAGGAACTGTATGTATTAAAGGGTCGCAGCCTTAGGAAAGTTGAGAACCCGTCCTCAACTCCGTATGTTGCCTCTATTTGTGCCTTGGGAGGCTTCATCTCTTTTCTGTCTTTCTGATGAAACTTTGGCTGCTTCAAAAGCTCAGCTGCATTCTGCTTCATAACTTGTCTCCCTTTCCAGAAGACTGCAGTACCTTTGGTTTATCTCCATGTTGCATTGCATGCTGGGTCTTGAGGAACTTTAGGAAGGGAGCCACACAGCTGGACGTTATTGTTGTTCTTAAAGTAGAACAGCTTGCCTATGCTGATAGGCCAAATAAGGATTTGAATTTAATTGACATATACTCCACCTTCAAAAAAACATTTATTCTTTAGTTATGTGTCTATGGTCTGTGTGTGGTGTGTGCACTTGAGTGTGGGTGCCCTCAAAGGCCAGAGGGGCCTGGTTACTTGGAGGTGGAGTTACAGATAGTTGTAAGCCGCCATGTGGGTGCCACTCTATGTGGGTGCTGGGAACTGAAATTGGGTTTTCTTTGAGAGCAGTGCAGTATCTTCAATGCTGAGTCATGTCTCTAGCCCCCATGGGGCCTACTTTTGCTGCAAAAATTTATAATTTTTCAAAAGACCTTCCAGAAGTTGCCTATTCAAGTAGAATTGAGAACCCTTACCTATAATGTAATGTGTGAGGCCAGAAGTGTTTGTCGTTTTGAGTTTTCAGGTTTGGACAAATTTGCATTTGTAAAATGAGACATCTCTAGGTGCGGGACTCAGATCTAGACGGGAAACTGATAAAATTTAATACAAGAGTTTTACTTGTGTTTTGACCTGAAACCACGCCTTGAGGCAGGTGTCTGGCACACTGTGCTGGTGTTCACACAGTTCGATTTCTAGGTTTTAGCTAATGAGTATTTGGCCTGTTCTTAGATCCAGAATAGAATGTAGAGAAATGCCCGTGGCTGATAGCCACTTGCCACCTGTCAGTCCATCTTGCTGTCGCTAGGTCCATCTCGTGTTGTCGACGTCACTAGGGTATGCCAGGTGGAAGAAAACCCAGCATGTGAAAGACAAGGACTGCTTCTGTTGGGAAGCAGCGTGGGCACGCACGGGTAGTGAGTTTGGTGAGCTAGATGGTCATAATTGCAGTGTTGCTCGCTTTCCCAGTTACGCTGGTTATTCAGTCCAGTATTTACTTTCCAAGAGAAGATAGACTAGTTCGCTTATTTCAAAGTGACCTGTGCTTAGAAGACTAAATGGTGAAGGCTAAGAGAGGTGACGTGCTTCACACTGCCAACCAAACTGGCCCCCATTTGCTGTTTTTGTACTGCAGATCTCATGCCTTAGCTTGTCACAGTAATAACAGAACCCGGACATGGCTGTTACTCCCTGCTTCTCACAGAGTAAAGCCAGACTCCGCTCAGATTTAAGCAGTATCAGGCTTTTGCCAGTGAGCGGTTGGGGTGTGGGGGTACACCATGAGAGCTGCAAGTCACTGAGTTTGTTTTCTCTCACTTTCTAGAAGGATGGCTCGCTGCCACACTTCGTTGTTGTTTAACAGGAGAGAGATTTTCCCAAAGCTGGGTTGGTGATTACGAAGTGCAACACATTTGTTAACAAATGCAGCAAACGTGGTGAGAGCCCGTGTTGTACATTTCTGTGAGTAACATGTTTTATAACATGTTAAATACTTCCGTGGAAGGCTTGCCGTCCTGAAGCCGCAGATCCCTTTAGGATTTTGGTTAGTGATGCGCAACACACACGGTCGGATGGCCCAGTTGCAGCGGCATGTCCGAAGTGTTCTAGAGTTTTCTGCAAACTGTCATTTTTGAAGTTAAACCTTTGGAAAGACTGAGAGTTGTTATGTCTGGATGACATAGTTGGTTTTCCTACTGTGCATGGTAGGCACTAAATGGAACCACTGAAAGGAATTTGTCCCTGTCTCATATTTTGGATTAGATAGCACCGATGAGACCCTGCAAAGAAAGAGTGCCCGGAGGAATCAGTTTGTATTTGTGTTTATAAACGGATGCTGTGCTTGTTTCAGACCCTGAACTTGTGGCCATTGCCACAGCCTCGCTCATTCTGGCTCTGCTCATACTGGCTCCAGCGAATCTTGGCTTTCCCTGTGAACTTAAACTTGGCTCATATCCTCTTGACTGCTTTTATCTAGCTGTTGGTCTTTGATCTTGGTTTCAGTGACTCTACCCCAGACCATAGCCTACTCAACCCGAGACTTTCTGGTTTCTGCTTGCCAGCCATGCCCCTCTGCCTGGACATGCCTCTGTTACCTCAGTTCTGCATGTCCCCGGAGTGTTCTCTCATTCACTCCGTCACCGGCCCCACCTGCCATGGCCTCCTTGCAGGTCATCAGTCTGGAAGCTGTGCTCGGCGTTTTTCACCACCCGTCCCCATGAGGGCGTGCCACACGGTCTCTGGTCCCTCTTGCTGTGACTTGTGTGGTGGTGGAGACCATGGCCATTCCTGACGGGACAGCCGCCCTGGCTCTTCAGACGGGGGCTTCGTCAGTGTCTGTCTCCCAGTTCTGCAGCTCTCTTGGGATGCACTGGTCCGTGAGTGGTCACAGCTGAGCTTCAGGAGACTGCAAGCCTTTGGAATTAAAGCATAGGATTAAAAAAAGGAAGATTTATTATTTTTTATTTTATGTGTGTGGGTATTTTGCCTGTGTGAACATATATGTACACCACATGCATGCCTGGTGCCATGGGTCTCCTGAACCTGGAGTTACAGATAGTCGTGAGCTGCCATGTGGGTGCTGGAATGCAACTCAGGTCCTTTAGAGGAGCAGTCAGAGCTCTTAACCGCTGAGCCATCTCTCTACCCCCTAAACCTGGGAATTCTGCAGGGTACAGATACATTCTTATGATCATTGTATTTTCAGAGTTTCCTTGAATCACAGATGCTGAGATCTGGTGATTGTTTAATTAATCTTTCCATGACACAGTCGCAGGACTGAAGACAAATATCAACATCCAGGTCGCTCTTCTGCTTAAGTTCTTTAGTGAGCAAAACCTGTCAGTAAAGTCTACACTTGCTGGCCTAATGGCCTGGCTTCTCCACCAACACAGCCTTTGCCTGAGGACTAAGGGCACCTCAGGTTTGAGAAGGGACTGCAACTGGAAGTGACTCTGTTTGTTTTCCTTTTATTGTTGAGATTATAGTGTAATTACATCATCTCTCCCTTCCCTTCAGTCCTCCAAACCCTCGTTACATGCATATGTGCACGCACGCGTACACACACACACACACACACACACACACACACACACCCCTAAATATAACCTGCTTGGTCTGTGTAATGTTTCTTGTATATGTGTTTTCAGGGTCGACCGTTTGGTATTGGATAACCAGTTAGTGTGACTCACAGTATTCTTTAGTTGCCTGTAGACTTTCTGTGCTGTGCGGGGGGGTCCGTCCCCCCCCTCCCCCATGTCTGTTGTTGTCCTTGTTCAGTTCATGGTTCCTGTTTAGGCAGTCATGATGGTGAGACTCCATGGATGTAGTTCCTGACACTCCTAGGAGACACAATATAATGACAAACTCCCTGGTCCTTTGGCTTTTACATTCTTTTCACCTTCTCTTCTGCAGTGTTCTCTGGGCCTTAGGTGTGAGACTGTTTTGCAGGTGTATTTGTTGGGACTAGGCTGCACAACTCTGTATTTTGATTGGTCATGTTTCTTGGTAATGTCTTCTTTCTGTTGCAAAGGGACGCTTCCTTCATGAGGTCTGAGAACGATACTTACCTTTGCGTACAAGGATGCGTAGTTAGGATGTAGTTAGGGATTCTGCTGGTTAGTGAAGCGGTGGTTGTAGATTCTCCTCCAGGATCCATGGCTTCACTAATCTTGGGTAGTTGGCTAGGTTTTCAATACCAAGCATGAGTGTGTGTGTGTGAGTGTATGTGTGTGTGTTTTGCTCTTCTGTTAATAAAAGTCCATTGTTGGTTGTAATAAAACTATTTATTAACACATTATTTTACAAATCTCAGGGATCCAATACCCGGGATTAGGCAGAGAGCTTACTCCAAGGCTTCATCACCCCATGCTCTCATCTTGCTTCTCCTCTAATCAGCTGCCTCCTCCCTGCCCCGCCCCCACCTCCCCGCCCCGCCTCCCCCTCCATATTCCCTCCTTGAGGTGTCCACCACTCCCCAAGGTATTTTTCTTGCTGTTTTCACACAGACCCTCAATAAACTAATGAACAGGAACCTCCTGCAGGGGTGGGGGTGGGGGTGGAAACTGAGGATGGCACAGAGGTGTAAACAAGTAAAAAGCGGATCTTAACTAAAATGTTATCCACAACTAAAACATCCCACACCACTTGTCACTGTGGCTGGATCATCACCTCCCCACGGAAAGTTACCTGTTGTTATGTAGTGCGTTCCCTCCTGAACTGCTCTTCCTTAGTATCTTCAAAGTCCTGCCACACGAGGTCCCATCAAAGGCTAGTTTTGAGGAAAGAATGCATTAGCCACCTACATGCGAAAGCTGCACTGTGCACGCACGCATGTGCACCCTGGGCCTCCATACAGCTGTGGTGACCCTTGACTTTGATTAGTTGTCCGGTGTCTAGTGCAGCCCTCCACCTCCATACCTGATCGAGCCTTCACATTTGATGCGCCTCTGCCCGCTGGAGCCGCCTGTGTTTGCTGTTGTATATGTTTTGAAGCTTTCCAGCAGTTTGCTTAGCTTTCTCCCGTCTTAGGAGCCACTTCTATCACTCACGATCTCTAGTTGCGCAGCGAGAACCGTGTCTGTCTGGCACAAGCAGCGAGGGAAGTGTTGCTGGCTCCCGGGAAGCTCTTGGAATTGCCAGGAAGGCTGAGGGACTAGAACAGCAAGAAGAGCAGGAATGAGATGGCAAACCCTGTGCACAGCTGCAGAGAGTGTCCTGACCCACTGCACCCATCCCTCCTTGCCTCTTCTCATTTCTGGTCCTGAGTAAGACATGCACACCTGACTTTGGTGCTGCTGTGCATACACAGCTGTGTATACACAGTGTGTATACACACTGCATACACTCAGGACAATTACTCGTGTTCCTGTTTGTGTCGCTAGATGAATCAGGGCAGGCGCTTGTCTGGGCCTCACAGTAGTGCTTGGGACCGTTGCCTTTGGAGTCCCTTCCTATAAGGAGCAGAGAACGGTGAACTTAACTGACCGCCAGAGCAGGTCCATAGCTTACACCACGCAAAGGTGGGTGGGTGGGGATCATGCTGCATTGGTGTTTCATGTCAGTGTTTGAGGTCATTCTCTGGTGAGCTGAATCTTAGCATCATGTGGTGGTTAACTGCATAGTTGACCATTTAAGAGTGTGTTTTCTTGGCAGCCATTGCTCAGTGAGGCGGATGACATTGTAATTTTATCCTGGGGGAGGTATGTAAACTGCTGAGCGAAGAGGTTTAGCGAAAGGTAGGTAGTGGCCGGAACTCGCTTCAGCCCCTGGCTTCTGGTCCACGGTGGGCTTTCCCAAGTGCTGGCCTGTACATCTGCGCATGCCACGGTGTGGGCACCGTGGTGTCACGGGTGCCCGTCTTATGCCTACTGCACAGAATTGCTCCAGAAAAGACCTGGATGTGTAGTCTAAGTCAGGGTAGGCTAATTTGGTATTTTGTATTCTTGTTCTGTCTAATTGTGTTGTTTAATGTTGTAACATGTCTCTGGTTGACTGCAGCCATATGTCATTCAAATGGAACCTGTACTTTGGCATTGGCCTGACAATCACTCAGCTGTGGAGCACAGCAATGAAAATTATGAGAACTGTATCTGTTCATTAGAGCGGTGGCATTTGTAAGCACTTTTGTGACTGTGCCCTGCAACTGAGAGTTGCAAATGAGAGCACAGTAGATGCAGCCCTGCACCCCCCACTGTGCACTGTACATTTGTTTCACACTTGTAGATTGCTGTAAAAGCCAGATAGATGAGCACTTTAAAAGATTATAGCAATGGAAAATGTGTTTTGGGAATGAACTGCCTCAAAACAAGTATTATAAGAGGTGTTCTAGTGGATTCTTTGTCATATCACATTAAACACTTCTGCAGACTTAACAATTTTATCTTTGAGAGCATTGCATGGTTTTTCTGTTTTAGAAGAGGGTTTATGCCCTATTGTTTTTGTAAGTATTATTAAGCTATCACTGGGAGTTGAGCTATACCCATATGCTCTGCATGTGCAAATAAATGTGGAAGGTGAGCATATGCATGCGTGTGCACATGCGTATTTACGTGTGTGTGCTTAGTGTGCCCATGTACCAGACTTGATCTTTTACTGGAAAATGAAGTCAGTTCTTTCATGCTTGAGAGAAAAAGCAAAACAAAAATTCAACAGCCCAAATCTCAGGCCCTCTCTGCAGCAGCAGATGGCAACTGTAATCAGAGGAGGACCCTGCCAGCCTGCAGTTTCAGAGTCTGTTTCAGCGGGGACTGCTGGCCTCTGGAGCCCAGGTACCCCTGAGGCCATATCTGAGCTGTAGAAGGGGCCAGGAGGTAAGAGAGCCGGCTGATGCCACCCAGAGGAAGAAGAGAGGAGTGAGAGGAGAAAAGTGAGAGCGGAGACGGACATTTTCTAGGTAGATTTTTAGGAGTGAGAACAACAAATGGGGTGTGTAAGGGAAGAGGAGGAAGAAATTGGGAAATGGCAGTGCTAATTGAAAGAGAAAGGGAAGTCTGGAGTGTTCTATGAGAGTCCTCCAAGGCTTTCTACAGGGTCTCTGTGGGGTCATGCACCGCTGCAGTGCTGAGCTCGGCCTTCCCATGGCCAGTCAAGGACTCGACCACTGAGCTTCATCCCAGCCTAATGCTGCAGCATGTAAGTGCCGAACACAGCCGTCTAAGCGCACGAAGAAATCTGTGTTATTATTTAAAACTTCCCAGAAGTTTTCCATAAGGAAATACTGGTAGCTTTTGCTGTTTCAGAAGTTTTATGCTTTTATTAAATATTTGTTAATTTGTAGAACAAAGAAAAGATGTAAGCTGAAATCAGTGTACATATCACTTCTTCCTATTTCTAATGTAGGGTAACAGGCGGATCAGGAGAGGGTTCTGAAGAAAGTGCTGGTCTTGATTGGTGTAGAAGCAAGAGGATTTCTCTAGGATTTCCCAGCACCTTGTCAGTTGACTTGTCACATGCACCCACACATGCATGCACCCCCATAATACACGCATGCACCCACGCACGCATGCACCCACACATGCATGCACCCCCATACGCACATGCATGCACCCACGCACACATGCACCCACACATGCATTGCACACACTCATACTTGTGCACCCATATGTGCATGTACCACCACCCCTCACGCACACAGCTGTGCTCTGTAGTTCTGGGAACCTCAAAGGTTGATTTTGTTTCCTGAGGAGTTACAAATTGCTGCTGGGAGAAGCTCAGAATGCTCGTCTGAACCCCACCTCAGCTCTAGAATATGGTATTTGACAATTTAAGTATACCAGATTTTAGATTATGGCAGATTATATCGGAAGAAATTGTATTATTTTTGGTAGTTAAGATTTTCAGAGCTTTGGACAGTAAGTAGTCTCTGTGCTTACATTACTTTTTCCTACCCATACACACGTGTGTACATAGACGCAGGTCTGCTCTTCCTGTGTGCACCCGGCTTGTTGTCTTCAGTGTTGCTCATCACATTTCAGGAATGTGAGACCGACACAGTCTCCCATGCTTCTAGCAACGTCCAACCCTGGAATTTCAGTCCAAGCCTACACGTGGGGCATGTCCAGTGTGCGTGCTCTCATTGAATTGGGGTAGTCATGTCGGGGACACAATGCAGATATTCCTTAAAGTAAGACACCCCTCTGATTGAGAATGTAGTGCTTTACCTCAGGGAGCAGCTTTGTCTCCTGCAACAGAGCTGTGTCTTTGCTAACAGCGGAGAGGCATCCTGACAGTGAGGAATTTCTGAGGGCCTTAAGTATCCACACTGGAGTGTTTCAGAATTAGCTACAACGCACTTCCTTGGGTAGTACCTTTTGCACTTATGTTTTAGGGTACACTGTGCTGCTGTGGAGTCAGCCATTCTTACAGCCAGTGCTTTGTGTAAGCATCTGCCATGTGCGTAGCCTGGCCAGCCTGGACCAGCGTCCTCCTCATTACCTCATCTTGGCTGTAATTGCTCCTTGTTTTGCTTATGTGTCTCATTGCCACCTGTTGCTGTTACTCAAGTCCTTTGTTTTCTCTCTTTTATTTATGTGTTTATTTATGTGTGTGTGTGCATGCCCGTGTGTGTGAGCTTGTGTGTGTGTGTGTGTGTGTATGTGTGTACTTGCCACTGCACTTGTGTGTGTGTGTGTGCTTATGTGTGTGAGGATGTGTGTACTTGCCGCTGCACTTGTGTGTGCTTGTGTGTGTGTGTGTACTTGCTGTTGCACTTGTGTGTGGGCCAGAGGACAGCCGTGGGAGTCAGGTTTTGCTTCTGTCACTGTGGTTCCAGGGATTGAGTGCAGGTTGTCAGGCCCTGGGTACCAAGTGCCTCTCTATCGGAGCCGTCTCACCAGCCCCACTTTCTCTTCTGTTGGTGGAAAGTCTAGTTCTCTCTCCATTCTCTCTCTAGTCTCTTTAGTCTATCTAATCTCTCTAGTCACCTCTTTCTAGGCCTGGTTTAGGACCTCTGATCAGAGCAGTATTTCTCCATGTTCTTGGAATCCTTTCTCTAAATCCTCAGTTGGTGAGTCCCTTCTCGGCTGTGGGCTGGTGTTGCTCACAGTGTCCTGTGTGTTCTGTTCCAACGTGTGCTGTTACTCTGTCTTCTGCTTACAGGCTGCTCATGTGCTAGGATCTTCCTGCCCATACACCTAACGGCCTGGGTGATTCTCTTGTCACTTAAATTTGTGCAGGGAACGGCTGATGGATATGCGTGATATAGTGAGAAGCAGATCCACGGGGAAGCAAATGTAGGTGCAAGTTCTGCACCTGAGGGCAGCTCGGCTTGTCCCTTTCTCTCAGCACTCGGTCTCTTTCACCAGAATCTAGCATGGCCAGCTGGCTGTATTCCCATAGTCATGGTGACTCTCTCCGAATAGACCCAGTTCTACTCCTGTCATGGGATTGTTGCAGTGAAACCATCTGTGTGCCATGGTCATGAGTGCTAGTCCAGTGGAGGGAGCCAGCATCAGTGGAAAAATGAAATAATGAGGTCTGTTCGGTCCGTTACAACTGCCATAGATGGTTCTGGAAGAGTCAGAGCCAGCTAGCTTCGTGCTGTACTTTGTACAGGGTGGAGCGTAAAGTAAGGTTGTGATAAATTGTTATCAGCACACCAAGGCCCTGGGGAGCACCCAGGTTCTGTCCCTTTGTAGGGGCTCGTGCAAGTAGCCGTTGGACACCCCAGTTTACGGAACTAGGCTCAGTTCTTCCTGAGTTGTTACTGTTAGCCTCGTTTTTCTTAGAAGCATTATCATGAGTTCTGGGCAGCAGTTGTAGGTCTTCCTCTAATTCTTTCTGCCAGACCTGGCCAAAATCAAATAACTCAGAGCCTCAGGGTTCCCACAGTAGGCTGGGTCTTGCTCCCCAGGCAGATGGTAGTCAGGTCCTTGGGGTGCTTCACTCTTTGGGGATCCATCTGGAAAAGGAAAATAAGCCACAGTCCTTCCTTTCTACTCATTTTGATTCCCATACCACACCCCTCATGGGCTTGACTGTATCACTTGCAGGCTGGTCTTGAACCCTGGAATCCTCTCGCCTTGGCATCCTATACTGGTATTACGCGCTCTAATGTTTATAGCCACCTCAGGTGGACTTTTTTTTTAATTTAGAAAATTTACTTCCAGGGGCTGGAACGATGTCTCAGTGGGTATATGTTTGTTGTTGAAGCACAACAACCCCGTTTCAGAGCTCCATCACACACAGAGCAAGAGACAAAAACAAAACTGGATGTGGCAACACAAACCTGTAGCCCCAGCACAGAAGAAAAAGTGTATTTCTGGGCTGTGTGTAACGTAGAGACCCCCGGGGTGCATGAACCACACATGGTGATGCTGACCTGTCACCCCAGCATTCAGTACAAGATCAGCGGTTCAAGGTCATCCTTGTCTACTTACTGAGTTTGAGGCCAGCTAGGAATGCTTGAGACATCTTCTCAAAAAGAAAAAGGAAGTAGACACTTTCAGCTCTGGGGGTCTGTAAGTTTCTTGCTTTCCTTTTCTCCTCTGTGAGCTCCCAGAGTCCGTCTCCCCCCACCCCCGTGGATGACATCATCTCCCAGCTCTGGACTGAGCTACCTGGCTACCTCCAGCAGCTTCCCTTGCTTGGCCTTAGCAGCCTGTCCTCAGTCTGCAGGCTACTTCATTCTGAGTCTAGAGGAGCCAGCCAGGCCTAGGGCTGATCTGGTTCTTTTCATCACTGCTGCTGTTGTTCCTTTCCACTGATTTTTCTCACCGCATATCACATTTCAGTTGAGTAGCAGGTGAGCGTCTGTGCTTCCCTTAGTCTGAGACATTCTTAGATAGAATATTTTTAAAAGACCATCTTTCAAACATTGCAGTTTTTAAATTTTTCAGTTTTGAGATGGTATACTTTTTTTCTTGCTGATTTTGATGGCACAGTTACCCACACACATGTCTGTCTCCTTTTCAGGGGATAATGGGTGATTTAGAAGGATATAGAGACCCTCCTTACATAACCTCGGAGTAGGCTATAGGTACCTGTGGTCATGGTCTACCTTCGTATCTTCCGTAAAAACAAAACAAAAGGGGACTCTAAACTGGACTCTGTATTTTTTCTGTGTCATTTAAAAATAGAAATCATGAAACAGCCTCAAAGACTATATCTAAATACCACTCACATTCACACATAGAGCTGTACATATCCACACACATACCATATAATGCATATGCATATCCACACATAAACATACATACCCACATACACGCAAACGCACAAACTTGCATTCGCATGGATGCCCACACACACCCTTTGCCCCGTGACCTAAAATCCTGAAGCTAACATACAATCTGAAGTGAGTGTCTCTCCTCCCTTTCCCTGGCTGACTTCCCTTCTGAATAAGAAGGTGCCAGCTTCTGCTCTCTCCATTGGTGCTTTTAAAATCCGTGGTCTCTGTATCCCCAACTCCGCTCAGTAGCTATCTCAGGGAGAACTGCCTTTTTAATCGAATATTCCTCGCACGTGTTCCCGGCATGCAGCTACAAGGCTGACATTGCAGCCTCAGCAAAGGTTATCTCTTGAAAATTCCCAGAAATTCCCCTTTGGCACATCCATGTTAGCAGCTGGGTTCACATAGGAAAGTGGAAAAGCTCTCGACTCCTCTTTCTGTGCCGTGTAAAAATAGAATCTCCACCAAGGGCAGGTGGGCACTCAGCTCCTCTGCAGCCCCCACGGGCTCTGAGGCTTTCCGATTCCCAGGGCACTGAGTGGAGTCTTCCCGTGTACCCGTGAAGCAAGTGTGAGAGCGTGAGCTCGCACCCTGGCTCTGTTTTAAAGTCTTTTACTAGAGTCCCCTGCTGCTCCTACTGTGTGTAGACTACTGTTGTACTGCTTTGACTTTGGGGTTTTTACCCACTCCCCACTTCTCTTTCACTAAAAAAAAAATCCTGCTTTATAGATTTAGAAGCACCTGTTAAGAGTTTTGGCAACAATACAGTAAGAAAGCTCTCCAGTAAGATGCCTTCATTCTGAGTAAGTGAGCTCATGTGTGTGATCCTGCAGCCAGCACTTTCTTGGATGGAGACAGCCAAATTCCCATGAGGAGGCGGCACAAGCCTTTCTGTTACCTGGTGGCCTTCTCTGAGGAAGTGTTCTTCTCTGAGGAAGCTTCTGTGAGTGTTCGTACAGATCACCTTTGTCCACACAGATGACTGTGGAGCTCTGTTCACGAATTGTCAAAATGACTGCAGGTGTTGGGGGTGGAGTGATACTTCAAAGCTAGTGTTGTAAAGGGTTAGCCTTGGTAGCTGAGATGTCAGAGCTTCCCCTCAGAGCATGGCTCCTTTTCCTGTGAACATCTTTCCAGCTGAGACTACTTTATGAGAAGCATGTAGGTTCATCAGTGTGTGAGGGCTCATGGAGCACTGGAGAACACGCTTCTGGATGCCGTCTCCACCGTAGGCTGATCTTGCTCTTTGGTGCTGTTCTCTTCTCTGCCATACCAAATTTACACACATAGGAAATGATTAATCTTTTTATACTTACAATTATTTTTAGCATAAAATTAATTCCCTGTGTTACTCATATATGTTTATCCCTAAAGCAGAATCTTTTTCCTTTTGTGCTAATGTTTTATCTGAAAACACTGTAGTCTTTCTAGACCCAGGTATTGAATGTCCTTGATGGCTACTTGGGAAGGAAGTGGTAAAGTGCATGCGTGATTAGAGGACTTGAACATAAAACTACAATTGTACACTTGTATGTTAATGTTGCACACAGTAAGACTTTTGTTCAACCTGGTTGTAATAGAAAGAAATGTTTCACTACTGGTGAATGTTTGTGTTTTATGGATATGTAGTAAAGCCTTTAATTGGCTGCTGTGGAATGGAAGGTGTGACTTGTATACTGAGGTGAGAGAGGAAAGAGACCAGAAGTTAGTGAAGGGCTCTTTCTCAAGGAGATGAGGAGGGTCCTCCCACGCTTTCCAAGGCCTGGGGCAGTTTGCCTTTGGAGCCATTCATGCTGTTTTAGCTGCTATAATGACTAAGACATCAGAAATGCTTTCAGTCCAGAGACCAGTGCTGCAGAAAGGAGGAATCTGTGATCTGGTAAATAAAGGCATTGGCCTTTCTTTATGAAAATTAGAAGATTTACCCCTTTGTAAAATGGGTAGTAATGTTGCAGAATTGCTGTCCTAAAGAGGCAGCAGGAGCTGGAAATACAGATGAGTGTAAGAAGGATCTAAATAAATTCATGGATAATAGATTCGTAATGGCTATTAAGAGTAAATAAAGGCTGTTCTGGACACATCCCCGACTCCTTCCCTGACTCCGGGAAATTGAGGTTACAAGAGACACTATCATTTAGTTCCCACAGCCATAAAGAATATTCGCTGTGAGGAACACTGGTCTGACCTCCTGTTCACTTGAGCTTGGTTTGCTGGAGAGCTGCTGGACCTAGAGTAAGCTATGAAATGTGGTGGGTAATGAACAACTGTAAAGAAACCCCGGCAAGAGACCGATGTGTTATTTCATTTTGTTGCATCCATAAAATCTTACACGATTGTACCTTACTAAGAAAGTTGAATAACAAATCTGTCATTAAAAAAGACTGTTGCTAGTAACAAACAAAACTTTTCACTGTTTCACAAATCAAAATGTGAATCTATTTTATGACATCTTGGTGGTACGGGGAGTCGGGGTAGGGGTGTTGCTAAATCATCCCAGGTGTTGTTTGTATTTGAGTCTGAAAAACAGCAGTGTTTATGATGTGGATGAGCTACCCTGAACCAGGGAACTGACAGCCCTGGGGTGGGGGTGGGGGTGGGCTCCTCGAGTTCCTGTGCTCCGCCACCTGACGGATCAGGGGAGTAAGACAGCTTAGACCCAGGAATGCTTTGCCAACTCCTTCTTAGCCTCAGCTTGACTGTTTTTTTTTTGGGGGGGGGGAGGAAGGGGGCAGCAGCGGCGGTATCCTGTTCTTGAAGTGAAGCTTATTTTTTTAAGTATGAAGAACTAGTTTGAAGAAGCTGTGGAGTAATTTCTCCCCAGGTGAACCTTAAGACAGTATCTGTTTTTCTTTTTAAAACAAAAACACAGAGGAAAACAGCACCTGAGTTGTTGACTAGTCTCAGCTGGGGACTTGGGTAGGCTGCTATGGGAGGGAAGAGCTGTGAGACTTGCCCCTGTGAACTCCATTACCTTTCAGCACCCTGGCTTTGGGTGGACATGTTGACATGGTAGCTCTCCCTCTTCCAGCTGGTTCAGCCGTGCATCAGCTGCGTGTCCGGGTTTCTTGCTGTGTGGGATTTTTAACTTTTCTCCTGCATGGAAAATGATTCTTGTGTGAACTCAGAAGTCAGCAGAATTTGTCTCACTTGAGCGGAGCTGTTGTGGACTTAAAGTTTTTTTCTTTTCTTTTTTCCTTTTCTTTTTGCCTTCCCATTGTGTATATTTTACCTGGAAGGTCCTGGATCTAGTAATGATAAACAAATTACAAAGATTTCTGCTATTAAAGTTAAATTGCTACAGTATCCTTTTTGCTGACCCTTAGCAGACAGTGGTAGTAAATAACTAGAAATAAATTGCATTTTGTTCTAGAATCATGAAAAATACTTTAATCAGGTTAAGGATTTGATAACACCGGCATATTCTGTGGATAATTAATTCTTTACATGCATACGCTCCTAGATTTTCTTATTGAAACAGCATTGTATATTGCTTTGCAGCTTGTTATCCTTAAGCCCCACATCGGAGGTGGAGAGGGCTCTCTTATGGCTCTAGTGAGAACCAGTGTCTTCAATGGCAACGTTGTATTTTGACCGCCCCCCCCCCCCACTCCCCAACGAGTCTGCTGATGATGGGCATTTGGATTTTTAGGCGGTTTCTACATTGTCAGCAAGTAGAATTAAACTCCTAGCTGTGCAAATGTTTGCTTACTTGCTTCATTTTTTTTCTTAAGATAAATACCTAGAGACAGAATTCAAGTAAAAAAGATGTTGCTTCTTTACACATTGTATTCTAGCTTAGCAACTTGAGCTTTTATTTGAATAGACGTTATAATTATTTCAGTATGCCCGGTTGCTCTGTAATATATGTACACACACACACACACACACACACACACATATATGTATATACACACACACATACATATATTTTATGTGAAGTGAAAACCTGAAAAATAACCATTAAGCATCTAGGACCAATCATTACCTAATAGTCAAATAGATCACACCACCTAACTAAGGCAGGAATGAGATAACACTAAATATATTTTTTAAGATGTCTTATAGAACAGTAAAAATGTGCGGTCGACAGTTTAGATACCGTTTCTCTATTAGATATATATGCTTATTCTCACAATAAGATATGATTAATATGCATTATAATGCCCAGATTGTAAGTATATATACAGTTTGATGGGTTTTAACAACCCATGTCCAAGTATCTATGAAACTATCCACAAATTAAGAAAATTTCTATCACTCCCAGAAAGATCTGTGTCCCTTTTAGTCTCTCTTGGCCTGTGGCTGTAGTGTGATTTCTGTGATGACCTAAGTTTGGACCTCTTACAGGCAGATTGGTGTATTGAGTGTGCATACATTTAGCATTCTGCTGTTTCTCTTTAAACATCGTTCTAAAAGTGCAGATGCCAAACTGTACTTCTTAGAACCAAAGGACAGGGTTAGAGCTGTAGGCACAGCAACTTTTCAAAGAACGAAATTGGACCCTGTGTCTCATACCCCTATTGAAAAATCAACTCCTAATGGATGACAGACTTCTAGATGTTAGAGTCGAAAAAAGCTTCAGGCTAGGAAAGTTGTAACACTCTAGAAGGAAACAGAGGAACACGTTCATTCCTGGCAGTGACTTCTTAGATACGGCACCGGAAGCACAGGCAACAGCAACAAAGTCGAGAGATTCGACTGGTGAAGCGAAAGCTTATGGGCGTAGAAGAACAGCACGAAGAAAGGAAAGAGGCCACTCATAGTGAGAGAACGCGCCTGCATATACTCGATAATCGGTTACTACCTAGACGACAGAACCCTCCTAACCCAGGGACGGCAGACCCACACAGTGAACAGTGAACAGGTGGTCACTAAGCAGACAGTGACGTGCTCACCAGCACAGTCGGTCTTTAGGGAAGCACTTTTTAGAAGGACCGTTACCAGGCCTGTGGAAATGTGAAATGCCCCACTACTGTGTAAAGCAGCACGGCAGGTCCTCAGGACTCAAACCAAGGCTGGAAGCTCTAGCAGTCCTAGTTCTGGATGTACCCAGGAAGCACAAGCAGTGTCCTGGATGGATGCTTCTACAGCACCTTGAGAACAGCACCACACAGAAACCCACTGATTGGAACTACCAAGAGCCTGTATGGATAAACAGAGTCTATAGTCTGTACATATAATGGCCTTTAGAGCCCTGAAACAGGGCAGCCATGTATGCAATGTGTGTTTCCACTCCCAAGAGAGAAGCAGGCATAACCAGGCTTGCAGAGTTAAAATGTAGAACAGCAAGAGATTGGAGTTGAGGGCGGGAATCATGGTGGAGTGGGTGCAACTTCAGCTCCGGGGGGTGAGTCCGGAGATGGACAGCGTGCTGGTTGGTCTTTATGTTAACTCTAAACAGCTGGTATCACCTGGGAAGAGGGAACCTCAGCTGAGACAGTGCCTCCCTAAGGTCGGCCTGTAGGCAAGGCTGTGGGGCATTTTCTTGATTAATGATTGAGGCGGGAGGGCCCAACCCACTATGGGCGGAGCCGCCTCCCCCCCCCCCCCCACACCTAGGTAGTGCTGAGCTGTATTAAAAAGCAAGCTGAGCGATCTGTGGGGAACCAGCCAGTAAGCTGCCTTCCCCAGTGGCCTCTGCTTGAGTTTCTGCCTCCAAGATTCTGCCCTGACTTCCTTTATGGTAGACGGTAGCATGTAAGACATCTATACCCACATTGTTTACCACAGTCGAGGGCAGTGCGGTGGCTGCACAGCAGCTTCAACTTGCTGTCAGCATTTCCTCTGAAGATGGTAAAGTGTGTGCCTATCTTAGCATGATAGAAGAGAGGCGTAGATCTGTGTCATGGGATGAAGAACAGGAGAAATTGCACTCACCTCAGACAACAAATTAGCTTTAGAGTTCAGAAGTGGGAGGTTTTTAGCATATTGCCTGTGTTGGTGATGCATGTTGTCTTCCTGCGAAAGCAGGGTGGACTGATGGGCAAGTAGATTCAGGTGTGCAAAGGCAAGGCGGCCTCACGGAAGCTGCAGGCTCACTGTTAGCTGGAAAGGCTCCCTGGAGTTGGGCTGGACTCTTGTTTAGCTCATGGCCAAGGCTCTCTGTGGGTCAGGGCCGCGGTATCTAATGTTCTAGGAGGTTCAGTCAGCAGATGTTCTTCACTGAGCTCTTAGGTGTTAGGTCAAGTAGTCTGCACACACTGAACGAAGACTTCCGCCAGAAAGGCCTGCGAGGCTTGGAGCTCTGCAGCTCTGGATTGGGATGTGCCTAGTTCATGTGGCTGTGTGAGGTCCTTGATCGAGGGTGGACAAGCTCTGGAAGGATTTCTGGGACCGTCAGTGTGCTTGTGTTATATGCTGTATTGTTACAGCCCGGTTATTTTACAAACTGTTTACCATAGAGCTGATTTCCTGAGCTACCTTGAAGGATTATTATCCCATGTAGGAGACTCAGGCAAATGCTGGGCTAAGGTTTAGCAGCCCCCAGGATTCCTGCTAGTGGAGAAGGCCTAAGAGGAGCCTCTTCCCAGCCCCGCCCCAGGCTAATCCTTCAGGAAGGCTCTGGGGAAGTCCTCCTAGGGTCCCCTGACTAAGTGTGCTATCACCATATTCCCCCCTCCCCCCCCACCCAACCTTAGGAGGGGAAGGATGCTGGTGGGAGGCAAGATCTTTATTTTTAAATGTAAAATTAGAACTTTTAAGCTTAAGCATAAGAGAAAGTGCAGAAGCATATGGAGACAAACATTGGTGTGACTACCTGAGATGATAGGTGAGCCCCCTCCCCCTCCCCGAGCCGCCTCCCCTTCCCGCCTTCATCCTGTCCCCACTTCTTTTCCTAGCTAGGTTCTCTCTTGCCTGTAGGAATAGAACCAGGGCCCCATACCTGCTAGGTAAACACTCCCGAGACACCCTCTCTGTCTCACACCTCTTCCCTAAAGGAACTGAATTCCAGGCTTAAGTTCCACCCCTGCCCCTCCACAAGAGAGTCAGGCATTTCCCTTTTGGCGGATGTTTTTGTCCCTTTGCTGTATGTGAGTTCATAACTAACACACACCACATACAAATGGTGTGATACCGCTGAAACCTTTCTTGCTTTCTTTTTGACTTACACAGTATTTTTAGATTTGAGAGATTTTGACACGCATGTTTTAATATTGCTTTGTGTGTCCCACACTGCCTTTCTCACTAATAGGAAACTCAATTGCGAGGTGAGAGCAGTCGGTTTTCCCCTTTACCTTTCATGCCAGTTACTGTGCTTCCTCCTGATAATTGGGACAGCTACATAATGTGTCACAGCTGCTTGTATACAGGGGACCTGCTGGCTCCTGAGGTCATTGATAAAGAAGGAGAAGGCAAAATGGATGATGACTCATTAATTTTGGAATGTGAGCAGAGAGGCCCAGAGTGCCCTCCTGACACAGACTGGGACTGTGTCCCTTGGTGAGGAGAACGAGAGGCAGCTGCATCGCCTGCGAGTGCACCTTGCGTCTCCAACCGACTCATTCAGCTTTTTAAAGCTGAATTTTTTTTTTGTTGTTTTGTGTGTTTAAGTATCAAGTGTAGAAGTGTCTAGAAATGAGTGAAATGGATTCTTTTTTTAAAAGTCATGAGAAAACACTTGGTCCCAGACATCTTCTGGAGATTTCTCCTTAGCTGAGTTCCGTGATACTCTATACAAGTAGCCTGGACTGGAAGCACAGGATGCTTCGTTGCAGCAATGAGTCAGGGTTAGCGGTTGAGGCTTGGGGTGTGTGTGCAGGGCATGGGGGTGTGGGGAGGGACATGAGGGTGCTCCACACTTTCATTAGAGCGCTGGCTTCCTGCTGGTGGATGGAGTGATCCGGTGGTACAGGTGACTTGCATTTGATGAGTTTAAATTTGACATGCTGATACCTGCTTCCTTAACCCATTGATCAACATTCATTCATCAGTAACTTTTCTTTGCTGTGAGGTCCTCTTCCAAGGTCAGGGCTTTGGTGTGGGAGCAAGTCCACACAGTCCACAGCTGACTGTGCAGCTGAGGGGTCAGGCCTGGGGAGGATGATGATGGTGATTGCTCGCTGTGGGACAGGCGGCACCTGAGGTAGAGGTACCTCAGCTGTTAGCATTTGGCTTGTGGCACTGTCAGCCTCACTTGCGGGTCACAATCTGGCCATCTTAGTTGATCCTAAGTGTGGTTAGAACGAGGGAGAATCCCAAGACTGAGGAGCCAGCATGGACTTTCCAGTGTGTCCCTCATGGACCTTTCTAGCCCTTGTCACATCAGCGACGCCCTCGGGCTTCTCAGCCCTCGGTAATAATGGATTGCACCGGGGCCAAGCAAGGCCGAGGCAGAGTGAGGAGCAGTACCTAGTACCTGGTGGCCACGTACGGAGAAGGTATCAGCAGCTCCTGGACTCTTGGGGTGCTCTGTTTTACAGTGGTGATTCTTTCTGAAAAAGCACGGAGTGGGTGTTTGAAAGCTCCACTTCTAAACTGGTCAAAACCAAACCAATTAGCCATTAAAGAGTTTAGTCTTAGTTCCAGCAGTAGGCAATTACTTACCATATTGAGAAGTTAGTTCTTTTAAAGTAGCACTTAGGAAGTAGTTGATACTATGTTGCAGCTTGTAGTTCCACGAGGAGCAAGCCGCAGCCTTGGTTTGAACGCTCCACAGAGTCCAGACTGTGAAACTTCTGACTGCCAGCATCAGTGTGAGTTCACGAAGTAGCCCAGTTTTATAGCTGCATATGTATGGCAGGACAAAATATGGGGTGGATCATGCTTGCGCTCATGCAAGTAATGTCCTACAGTATCTTGCATGGAAGACAGATCCCTCTCCCAATAACTCTTCTGTGTTGTGTGAGAGTTTCTGTAAGCTGCTCAGCGTGTTAGAGCGCAGCTCCTAGAGGAGCTATTGGCTGTTCTGACTGAGCCTAAGTCATCCCTGCACTGGAGACTGTCGCCCTCACTGCTTCAGGCCACACTAAGGGGCCACGGGAAGTTCCTAATTAGATATCAGATCAGACAGAAGGTGCTGGTTGGGGGGTGCATATCTTCCTGGTATGGGGTGTTCTATCCAGCACACGGAGTTGTACTTTATGGTCGTTCTTTGGCTTGGCTTCATTCATTGTGAAATAGCAAACTGTAAACTAAATAAAGAGAAGGTTTCAGCAGTGCTATTAGATGCTTTTGTTTGTTTTTTGAAAACTCTCCTGCTGTAACAGCTAGCTTCTGTTTGTTGGGGAAAGCCTGTATTATATTGTTTTGACCATACTTCTGGTCCATTGCAGGGAGGTTTTGAAAAATAATTGACCTGGGTTGAAAGAACCCAAGAGCATTAGCTTTTTTGCCCTATTTTCCTTTGATTCCCTTGTATGTGCTGTGAGTTAGAGCATCGTCTCTTAGGTAAACTTTTTAGTATTTAAAAAAATTTTTTCCACTTCTTTTTCTTGTTCAGTATTCTTTTGTAGATATTTGGCTCTTAGATGTGGATCTGGCCCTCTGGTTTCTGATGTGTGTGGGCTCATGGGACTGAAGTTCTTGGAGTTCTCTCATGGACCATATTGTGGTATTAACAGGATGAGTTCACCATCCATCCGCAGCAGCCGAGTGCACTTCACTGCCTGAGTCCTGTTTTTCTTTTTCTTTTCTGCTCTCCCAGTTGGGTTGGGGATGGGGGCACAAAAGACTTCTAAGCTAGGAAACATTGTCAATGCTGTAATTTTTATTTTTTTAAGTTAAGACTTCTCTGGGTTTTTTAAAAAATATTTTTATTTGTGGACATTGGTTGTTTTGTCTGCATATATATCTGTGTGAGTGCGTCAGATCTTCTGGAACAGGAGTTACAGACAGTTGTGAGCTGCCAGGTGGGTGCTGGGAATTGAACCTGGGTCCTCTGGGAGACCTACCAGTGCTCTTAAGCACTGAACCGTCCCTCCAGCCCCAGTGTTGTAGTTTTCATATGAGGGAAGGCTGTCTCTGAGTGGTGGGTGAGTTAGGAGGAGTTTTAGGTTCCAATGGGTTAGAGACAGAGAAGGTTGGCTTCGGCTGGCTTGGTCTAGCTCTTGCATGCAAGATACTTTGTTTTTACCTGCTTTATCCACTAAGAAAACTACCCTTTATTAGATGTGAACTGTCCTTCAAAAATATGTAGTGGGGGCGGTATTGTTTGAGATAGTTAGTATCCTCTACATATGTGTTAACTTTCCATTACTATGACAAAATCTGGGGTAACCCCCAGTTTGGCTCTTAGTTTTGAGGGCACAGGCCATGATTGGCTGGCTCTGCGGCTCCGGGTCCTTGACTGGCAGCACGTGAAGGTGGGATCATGTGATGGAGAGAAAACAGCTTGCTGCCTGGACAGAAAGGAGTGTGAAAGGGGCTGGTGTCTGTCCCTTTGCCAAGTGCCCACTGTCCTGCAGGCGGCCCAGTAGGTCCCGCTTGCCACACCCTAGCCTTTGAAGTACATTTAAGACGGAAATGGTTTGTTTGATGGTAACGGAGTGCGCTTTGCTTTTAGCAAATTAGTAAGTGGAGGCGCTGAAATCAGAGGTCCACGTCTGTTAGAAGTACAGTTGGGGTATCCTGACTTAGAAGCATGCACATCATACCATGTAGCCAATCACAGCCTCCCTAAGATATGTGAATGAGTTAGCTGTGTGAACTTATTGGAGTTTTGCCTGTTGTGGGGATAGAGTTAATGGAATGCCCCTTCGGCTTTCTTAGCGGGAACACTTTGAATGTCAGTATCAGGGAACGCCCTGCCCCTGGACCTCTATGACCTTATCGATATTTGATAAAATAGAATTTTGAAGGCAATGTCACATTATCTTTTGACTTTACCGATGGTGAACAGAGCAGAAAGTCACAATCGATCTGCTGAAGAGAGGATTTAAATCACAGGATCAAGTTGTTGAGCAGAGAGCCCTCTTCACGTGATGGAATCAGAGCCATTCTCGAGTTCGTTTCCTTACGCGTCTCAATTCCTCATTTGCTCTGTTTGACTTTCTGACAGATGCCACCGCAGTACGGACAGCAAGGCGTGAGTGGGTACTGCCAGCAAGGCCAGCAGCCGTATTACAACCAGCAGCCGCAGCCCCCGCACCTCCCGCCACAGGCGCAGTACCTGCAGCCCCAGTCCCAGCAGAGGTACCAGCCACAGCAGGTGAGCACTGCCCAGCCTTGTTTCCTCCTCCAGATCTGTGTGCAGAGGCTGAGCATGCTCTGCAAGTCCTCCTGCCCCTTACTAGTTATTCTCGGTGGGGAAGGGTGGTGGTGGTGGTGGTGGTAGTGTTTGCAGGTCATGTGACTGAGTTAGTTGGCCTTTTCTCTTGACCCTTTTACTTTGAATGGTAAGTGTTGCAGCATGGAGAACACGATTGCCTTGGACTGTTGTTCTCCTGAAACTCACTTGTAAACAGGGGACACTTCAATCACAGTACACCGACATACAAACGGAATGGTGGTTGTACTGTGTTAAACAGCCTCTGAGCCTTCCTTTCCTGCCTGCCTTCCTCCTCTCTTATTTGGGGGGTGAGGGGGTATAGTTCTCAATGTGGCCCAGGATGGCCTCAAACTTTTGATCCTCCTGCCTCAGTTCTCCTGGGATTGTGTGCTGCCAGCATGCACATCAAGTTTCTGGCTGAAAGTCGACTAATTAAATCCTCGTTTTGGAGGTAGGTAAGATGGCTGACCAGGTAAAGGCACTTGCCTGGGCCTGACGAGCTGAGTTCAGTCCCCGGGACCCCACGATAGGAAGATTAGACCCACTGTCTGGTCACTTCCGTGTGTGCATGCACACGATACACGCGGTAGAATGAGGAATACCTGTTATTGGGCCGTATAGTTCAGCCTACTTAATTGAGAAAAATAGCATAACATATATAGTGTTTGGTGAAGCGATTCAGTTTTATTTTGGTTCAGACTGTTGCTCTTGAGTGGAGAGAGGAGTTGTGAGGAGTTGAGTTTTATTCTGAGCCTGTGGCTGTCGGTGCTGCAGTCCTCTGCGCAGCGACCGCCTCTTTCCATGGCAGCGCTGTCCTCTGTCCTTCGCTTCTATGGGTGGGCGTGGTGAGGGGGTGAGTGTGCGTGACACTGTGTTTTCAATTTTTAAGGGCTTCTTTACAGTGTCGATAGATATCTGACCTTAAATATGTGAATATGTAGAGCTTAATGTAAAAACTATAATTTTTAAGTGGTGTGCGTGGCTGTGTGTGTGTATGTGTGTGTGCGTGTGCTGTGTAATTGTGTGCGCGTGTGCTGTGTAATGTGCGTGTGCTGTGTATGTGTAATGTGTGTGTGGGCGTGTATGTGTGTGCGTGTGCTGTGTGTGTGTAATGTGTGTGTGTTTGTGGGGGTTGTGTGTGTGATGTGTATGTGCGTGTGTTGTGTGTGTAATGTGTATGTGGGTGTGTATGTGTGTGTGTAATGTGTATGTGTGTATGAGTCAGATCCTGCCCTGAGCTGGAGTTGCAGGTGGTTGTGAGCTGCCTTATGTGGGTGCTGGGAATCTGATACCTGTAGTCTGCAAGAGCAGCCAGTCCTCCAGTCCTGTGCAAGTCAGTTTTAATGGAGTGCATTTTAAAAAGTGTTTTGGGGTGTGCTGGAGTCCATTGCCACATGACTTTGATTATAGACTTGTAAAGGGTTTTTTTTTATGACTTCACACAAGCATGTTAAACCACAGGAGAGGGTGAAGACGGTGTTGAATTTTCCTCTCTACATATGTGGGTTTTAAAAGCTTGAGCAGCCAGTATAGAGTTTGTAGAAGTCGGGTGTGCAGTGCTGGGGTTATCTCGCCTAGCTCTTACTAGTGTGTGAACATTTTAAAGCACTTCAGTGTCAGTTCCTGTAAGTGAGAGACTGGCGTTGTGATGGATAAAGTTGGAGGCTTTTGCAGGGCTTTCAGAGCCTGACTGAACTTGTCTGTGGTCACGGGGGTCTCCTCACTTCATCACAGTGCTGAGGGAGGGATTGCCACGCGCTCTCCTGTGCTGAAATGAGTCTCATTGTAAAACCTGTTTGATTAAGGATCTGAGGACTTGACAATTCCTTAAGACCAAGCTCAACCTTCACTTCCTTTGTGAATGTGTTCACTGATGGCTTCCAGAAGAAGGCTATTAGTCACTTAATATCCTTCATATTTAAATATCAACAGCACGCCACAGGTGGAGCCTGTTAATACTATTTTAATGTGCTCAGTTTAGGGCTTCCTTTTGCTGTTGATATCACTATCATTTTATTGATTTGAATGTAGTTTAGTGTATGGTAAGAAATTCTGTATTTTAACCGTGATGACTCATGATGAAGATGGTCATTTAAAAACGTATTCTGAGTAAAACCAAGCATCCCTCAATATGTGTCAGGAATTTTTTTCTTAAAGTCCTTTAAAAATATTTTATTTTATTGTGGTTTTTTGAGACAGAGTTTCTCTGCTGTAACTCTGGCTGTCCTGGAACTCACTCTCTAGACCAGGCTGGCCTTGAACTCAGAGATCCACCTGCCTCTGCCTCCATAGTGCTGGGATTAAAGGTGTGCAACACCACCGCCTGACTGTCCTAACTCTTGAATTATAGAATATCTGAGTGTTTTTAAAGTTTGACTTGATAGCTAATACAGAGACTTTCTTAAAAGAAAAAAGAGTGCAGAGAAAGGGTTCTCGCCATCTCATCTCAGTTCCCCCAGCCACATACCTTCTTTGCCACACTGTTAGCGCCGTGTTCGTGCACGTGTGTGTGTATGCTGTATGTGTACATGTGAGACTGCATAGCCTTCTGCTGAGACTCCTCCCCTCTTTGTAGCTGAAGGTGTACTGCAGGACTGTGGGTGTTCTTTGTTACTCTTTGTCCACTGACTCAAATGTATTTCTAGAGCTCTTCTCGTTCCTGTATAGCCTTATTGGGTTTATGGACACATCATAACGTACGTATTCAACCAGCTCCCTTTTGTGACATTTAGATTGTTTGTACTTGTTTGTAATTCAAGCAGTGCTGCCCTTGTAACCTGAGCATGCATTGTCTCTTAAGTGGATAATAGTACCCACAGGGTAATTCTTGCAGGCAGCACCCTGTGTCAGAGGTGGGGGTGTTCTCTTCTTCACCAAGGAGGGACCTCCGTTAGTATCTCACCACCGTGCAGACGTCCTGTTCCTCACTCAGTCAGTGCTGGGCATGGTTTTCTAGGAGGCCGTGCTGAGTGTCTGTATTTGAAAGCATTTCTGTTTGCCTTTTCTCCTGGGCTGTAAATTTGTGTCTTTTAATCTTCGGTTCAGTTTTTAAAATTGATTTATGAAAATTCTATGCATTTTGGTGGGTTCTTCAAGGAACAGAATCCACCCCCCACCCCACCCCTGTGTGTGTGTGTCTGCCTGCCTGCCTGTCGATGTGTCTTATAAGGAGCTGATTTGTTTATTTCAGGAATGGAAAGTGCTGGGCCAGCGAGACGGCTCAGTGTGTGCTTTCATCAAGCCCTGATGACCTGTGTTTGGTCCCCTAGGAACCACGTGGCAGGAGAGAAGTTACTCCCAAAGTCTTCCTCTGGCCTCTTCTGTGCGTTACAGTGCTCAGTGTGTATGTATACACAAACAGATAAGTAAAGGAGTGTTTAAAGCAAACGAAGAGGACGGAGAATGACAAGTCCAAATTAGTGCTGTGGACTGGAGATCCAGAAGGGCCCCGGTGCAGGCGTGGTCTGCATGAGAGTCTGTCCACGCTGTGTCTTCTTATTTGAATCTGGCCTCAGGAATTGGATGAGGCCTGGCCACACTCTGGAGGGCAATTTGCTAGATTCTAGTCACCCACTAAATGGTTAATTTGACCCAAAGTACATAAAATTCACTTTTGCAGCGATCTTTACTCTGTTGCCTGGAGATGTCTCTGTCATTTGCTGAATTCCCTGCGGTGTGGTGCTTGAGTTTCTTCCGGGTTCCTGTTTGTTTGTTGTGCGCCCCCCCCCCCCCCCCCCCCCCATTTAGCTTTTTCTACTGTCTGTTTCTGCTGGTTGCATATCCTCAGTGTTCTCTTCTCAGGTCTTCTTGGCTATTTCTCTTTTTGCCGTGTGGCTCAGACTGGCCTGTAACTCCCTCTTCTCCTGTCTTGCCGGGGCTTTCGGCATGCACTACCATGCCTAGCTTAAACTTTTCATTTCTTACTTTTTTTCCTCCCTAATAAATTTGTCTGTTTTTGTTGTTACTGTATTTGTGTCTTTTCTTTCTTTATGTACTTTCTTTGGAATAGGTAGTTCTTGATAAAATGGAAAAGCAGTCAGAACACTGTATGCAGCTGAAGCCTGTCCACCAGAGGCCGGGAGCATCTGATGCTGAGTGTGGTCTGTTTAGCTTCTTGTGCTCCAGGCCAGGGAGGACGCTGGCCTGAGGACCCCGAGGAGCATCTTGGGAAGGAGGTTGCTAATAGTACTGGGCGTGGTGCGTAAGAGGGACTAGGGAGTGAGAGTCAGGTCTCAGTCAGCTGCTGTCAAGGCCCTGGGGAAAACTGGGCGATGTGATATTTTCACAACCGGCAGGAGTAATAAAGTGGGACAGAGTTGACAATGGTAAAACTTAGCCTTTCTTCCATTGCTGGCGTGTGTGCGTGTGGTGGACTCAGTGCCTTGGTTTCCTGTGTGACGCAGTGTAAGTACTGCCAGTGCTGTGTTCTTTCTAGCCACTTGATTTTCACAGGTTTTACCATTTCAAATATACTTAGTTTTTAAACTACAAATTACCTTACACCTTTTTTGCCTTCTGCAGCCTAGCTTTGCCCAATGCACTGTTGGAGGAAGCTGACCAGCTAGTCCTGGTAGCCTTGGTCAGAAAGCCGCTAGCCTTTCATTGTTAGCTGAATCTTCACCTGTGTTTTTCTTCCTTTTGGTAGCTAGCTGCCCATTGTTGGCCTAAAGAGATTCGTTTTTTCTTATTTATAATGGAAGCTGAATTCTTTTTGTTGTCTGTTGAGATGACGACTTCTTTTCCATGTGTGATTTGTTTCTGTGCTGTAAGAACCTCTCTTCTGGGAGTATTCAACCAGACTTGGAATCTGGAGTAAACAGCCTCAAGATATATTGTATACATGCACGCACACACCCATGCACACGTGCACACACAAGCACTTGCACACTAATGTACAGGTACACACACACAATTGGATTTGGTTTTGACACAGTTTGGATTTCTTACACAAGTATTTGTGAATGAGATTGAGCTGTAATTGTCTTCTAAGGTCTGGTGTCTGTGGAATTTGGAAGTTGCAGACTTGCCCCTTTTCCAATTCCCTGGAAGTCTTTGGTGTTTGGAATGAATGCTCTGTTCTTTGAATATTTGGCAGAATGGAAAGCCATGGCGAATGAAGATGAAGTTCTTAAGTTTTACTTTTTATTTTACCCAAGTTCTTAACTTGTGATTCCATTTGTCTCTGTGTATGTGATTGTAAGAGTATTTTTCTAAGATAAAACTGTAGAATTTTTCTATGATCAGTTTGCATGTAACGATTGTAACATTTATGAATTAAGCTTTCATATACTTTATAAACATAAATTCATAGTCCTTATTAACATAATCTTTGTAACATCCATAGCTAAGACATTTCAGCTCATATTATTCTTTTATTAACACAAATGAATTGTCCATATTCCCGGGCTCTGACGTTTCTGTCATGCATGTAAGTGCCATTGATCATGTCCCTCATCTCCCTCTTAACTTCTTAGTTCTTAAATCATCTGTCTTCTACTTCCAGGTCATCTATTTCAGAAGGACCGTTTGGTAAAAGCTTTCTCAGGACATCCTTGTCTTTGTCTTTTCCATTTGTATGTATGTTTGTAAATATGTTGTGTATACACACATACTACATACTATGCTTTGCTCCTGTTAAGGTCCTGCTTTCTTGTTTTCTATTCTTCCAACGTATCTTTTTTTTTCTCTTTCATGTGCACACTTAGCACATGTAACCCTTTTATCCAAGACTAAAGTATTTCTTCTACATCCTGCATTGGGCAGCTGCTCAGATTCTGATACGCATCACCTTTGTCTTATTTCTGAGGATTGTCTGAGGATTCCTTTAGTTCTCTGTTTGCTAAAAGCGTCTATATGGGGCTGGTTAGGGTGTTGAGTCACTCTCCTTAGGATTGGTTGGTCTTGTTTGGTCGGTCATCTCTAGGTACTGATCCCTCTGGGTACCAGCCACCCATGGGTGCTGGCCGCCTCAGCCACGTTTCAGCCTTCATTTTAGGACGTTTGACTTTTACAGATGTTCTGAACATGACCATGAACAGAACTGCACAGTCTGCACACAGATGCTGCCACCATGTCACATCTCTGAAGGTTTGTCGGAGTTGATTCAGTACCCATTGCTACCCCTTCCTCATCCCAGTCTCAAGCCTTCCTTGGGGCGTTTCACAGTGGGACCATGGACACATGCCACCTCTGGAGAGTGTTGTCTCCAGGGGTTAATCCCTTGTCTTTCCATCTGCTAGATGAGCCCTGTTGGTATATCGGCAGTTGGCCTTAATGCATGTATAGCCCATTTTAATCAGAATTTAGACAAGGTCCATCCACTGATTTCCTTCTTAAACCTTTTTATGGAGATCAACCCTTCTGCTCAGTTTGTGTCTTGACATGTGAGAAAACTGGGTCGTTGTCCCACACTTTACCGCTGTTTGTCTTGATGTGGCTGAACATGTTCTTCTGTTTCCTGTGTTTTGTAAGCAAGGTCCACTGGCTTGAAGAGTAACACGTTTGTGGTTGCTGTAAGGCCATGCCCTGCTCTCCTTCAGAGGATGGCCTCCGAAAAGCCCTTTGTGTGAGTGCTCTAGCTCTCACCTTCTCAGTTGTTACCAACCGAGGCTCAGAGACCTTGAGATGCAGACCCACCTTCCCTCATACGCCCCCAGGCTTCTCACCTACTGCATGTGTGCCTGTACCCCACACCTTGTGAAGGCTAGCTTGGTACCCATCATTACTGACCGATGGGCTGTACATCTGTGAATGTATTACATCACATTGACACAATGCTTGGTCCCACAACAGCAAAGCCAGGACTGATCAGAGAGTTCAGGTAGCACGGCCTCTGGGACCACTTTAAGTACAATTCTTCTCCTGTGGTTTTGCACACCACAGAGGCAAGTGTTAATTTTGACCAGACACCCTGGTGATGGTCAGCCTGCTGATTCTCAAAGGAGCTGTGTCTTTCTTTCATCCCTCCTGCTTCTGCCCTGGCCCAGCTTTCCTTCTCTGTTGGAGGTTCATACACTCTTAGCCAATGGCCCTTCTTGGCCTCCTACTGTTTTCTCCATCCTGTACTCCCCTAAGAAGCTCAGACTTCTCTCCCTTCACCTTACCTGTTCCTTGTCTAGTCACCAGCCAGAAGCTGAGCTCTGTGGCATCAGCCAGCCTCTCTCGCTAGGGCTGGCTTCCTGTGCTCTGAGTGTTTCTCCCTTCAGGCCAAGGATGTACAGAGGCATTCTGTGGCAGTTCAGCTGATTCAGTCAGCAGATGGATGATCAAATCTCTTACTGCTGGAACTAAGATTCTCAGTTTTCTAGCTGATGGCTGTCGTTTATATTATTTAAAACTGTATAAACACATAATGTTGATACCAGGTAATCTAAAAGGCTCACATTTCTTTTTATTTTTTAATAGAAATCAGATGAGTTGCATTATTTAGTCCACACTGGCCTCAAACTCAGTCCTCCTGCCTCAGCCTCCTAAGTGCTGGAATTACAGGCACGTTCCACTGTGCCTGATTTAAGTTTCCCATTTTATAGTGAAAAGTATATTCTAATTCCTCCTTTTTTTCTCCATTTTAAAGAGTGTTCATAGATAAATAAGCTATTTTCATAATTTCAAATAAGCTAGAACAATACACCACCTGTACAGTAGAAAGGAAGGAGGAGTTGTATGTAGTAAGTTACTGTGCCTTATGCAAGTGCTCAGAGCATCCTGAGCAGCCCACGGGAGACACTGATGCTCATGTGGGGTCCCTGGGCCTTGACAGCACAAGAGGAGAGCCGGGTGGAGCCTGTGTTAGCACGGCATGTATTTCCAGCTGGATTGCAATCTGCTGAGGTGAGACATGTTTGGTAAAGTTCTCCATGGAATAGCACAGTCTGAGTGCGCGGATACTGTCCTTCCTGGAAAGTTCACAGCATGCTGAAATGATTTTAAGAACAATTTGTACCTTTCCGAAAATAGAGTTAGTTTCTAGACTCATACAATTAGCTTTTGTGTTGCTATTTGTAGTTAACGTGTGTGTATTTGTATGTATGTATTGTTTGTAGACCGAGGGTTGTGCCAGGGCCCCACACATGCCAGGCAAGCCTTGTACGCAGGGAATTACTTCCCTCATTACTCTCTGCGTTTGTAGCTAGGACCCCTGGCTTGTCTGCGTGTTCTCAGGTGCACGCGAATGCTGGGACTTTCTGAAGCGGCTGTGATGTGAAGCACTGATCTGCTGGGTCAGTGCAGCACTTCCTGAACACCGCCCCGAATCTCATTGCATTCATCTGTTAGTATTTGTGTTACTATTAATTATCTATTGTGTGCGTGATTTGTGTGGCGTGCATGAGCACAGGCAAGCACACTGCGCACCTGTAAGGTCAGGACAGCCCTCGGAGATCAGATCTCTCCAGGCAGTGCATCCCGAAGATCGGACTGAGGTGGTCAGGCTTGGTGGCTGTCACTGTTCCCAGGAACCTTCTTGCCGGCCCTCATCGCATTTCTTTATCTGCGTGAGAAGTTGCTCACCTGACATCTTGTCAATGTGTGCAAGTTACACATTTCCTTAATTTTGGGGAAATGAAGCTCACAGACAGTTCACTGTCTCTCATATAAAGGTTAAAAACCAGCATGTGAACAAAGGACAGCAGGCATTGTAGCACAGGCCAATGTTCCCACTGAAGCTGCGGGGGACCGAGGGGCGGGGCGGGGGACTGGGGGGTGATGAGCGTGGGGTCCACATGGTAAGGGAAGTGTGGCAGGACCAGCTCTGAGCTCCTTGATTCCATGGAACCTGGCAGCATACCGCAGGAATCAGGGTCAGGAACTCACACAACTGCTTTAACAAGGCTGAGCGACCCCAGTGTCTAAATGTGTGAGGGAAGCTGCTAAGAATACTCTGGAACTGCTCAAGTCCCTTTGTCCTATCTGTGTTTTCTGAATCATCCACAATGAGCATGTGTGTAATATTGCTAAACACTGTGTGGCGGGACTCTCACAGCAGGTTAGGGGCTTGGCGTGCCTCTGTCCTGCCAGCCCTCAGCCTTCCCGTCCCTCCTTAACTGTCTGGATTCTGCATCTTTATAACTTCTGCAAATCCTCTTAAAAGCTCCTTCTCCCTTAGAAACCCACTCCGGTAACCCTGAGCGGCTCACCTTCAGCCCACTTAGAGCAGGGCCAGGAGGCAGCCAGGTGGCCTGATGGTCCTTTCACTTGTGATCAGGACCTAGAGATAACCCTTGCCCTGAGGCGCTACCTTCCCCCAGGTTATCTCATTTGCCCTGCAGCTCTGCAGCCTCACACCCTCTCTGCAACTCAGTTCACCGGGAGTGAGGTGTAGGAGGCAGGAAGGCCTTTGTATGTCTCCTCCCTGCCCCCCTCCCCCCGTCCCCCCCCCAAGCCTGAGCCTCTGCCTTCCTGTGTGTGCACAGGCTGTGTCCTGCCCTCTGCTGCTCGCAGGAGGGCCCACCTCCCTCAGGCATCCATACACCTGGCTCTTCCGGTGTCTCTCTCCTCCTGAGCACCTCTTCCCATCCTGCTTCTGTTGGCACCAGAACACTCTGCCATCCTCTCACCTTGAATTTACCCCACTAGATAAGACATCTATTTCAGTACTTGCTGAATCAGCCCTCTCTGTGTGGTTTTGTGCCTTTTCTGTTTAAATTGGCAGATAAAATTGTATTTATCACCTGTATACCATGATGCTCTGAAGGATGTAGACACCAGATGAGGGGTGACCGAATCCAGCTAATTATCACACACATTGCTCACGTGATGGTTTTGTGGCTGGAGTACTTCTCACCCACTTCCAGCAGTGCTCCTGAGCAGTCCCTTGGTAAGCACAGCCATGGCGCGGCGCAGTGTCTTTCCAGTGTCCTTTGCTCAGCCTCTCCCTCCCAGCCTAGCCCTGGTGACCAGAGCTTTGCTCTCTTCTTCTGTGTGCTTCCTCCCTAGAGTCCTCACAGGCCTGAGATCAGATGCTAGAGGACAGTCCTTTCCAGCCCCCACAGGGCGTCCTCCCCGCAGGCGTCTTCTTTCTGATTTGACCTGTCAGAGGCATTTGAGTAAGCAAGCATCCCCTTCTGAGGCTTCCTGCTTTCTTCCCTGGCCTCTCGATCTTATCTTGCTGGTCACCATTCACTCTCCACCTGGTTTTCCGTTCTCTGCCTACCCTCTCCCTGTTCTCTGTGTGTCCTTGGCCATGGCATCGAGTGCCTGGAGGCTAGTGACTGTCGGATGCACCTGTAGCTGGACCTGCCTGTCCAGCTCCTGCTCTGCGTTACGGAGCTTACACACAAAGCTGTGCTCTGTACCACCACTCCTTCCAGGAACCTGTGACATCTGTGACCCTTCCCCCCAAATAAATAATCTGTCTTCCTGACAGTTTGGCCAGGAACTTAAACAAAAAACCATTCTGTGTATTTGTCTTGGGTGCGCAACTGTGTGGAGGCAACCCAGCACCCATCTTGCACATGGCTTTCTGTCTTGCTCTGCTTGGGTTTTCTCCCCGAGCTGGTTGCTATGCAGCTTGTACAGACTTGTTTTGGGGGTTTGGTATTGCCTGTGCCTTCACCCTGTAGGAAATCAGCTTTGTGAGAGGAAGGACTTTGTTTTGTGGTTATTTTATTGCTAGTTCCGAGGTCAGCATCTGGCACAAAACAGATACACAGGAAACATTTTGAATATCGTTGTTAGCTTAATCATCGAAAGTATCCTTTTACTTTTCTGGTGCATGGTAAACTGATTTTTTTTAGCGTTGAAACATTTGCTGCTAGGCATTAGGATTTGGTGACCGTGTTTGATGGGGCCTACAGTTCCTTGTTGGAGGCAGTACTAGCTGACTTTTGCATACTCTGTGTGGGAAAGACATGCATGAGCGTGCACATGTGCATATGCGCATCAAGCCTGCCTGTGGGCCTGCAGGCTTTGTCCTTCAGCAAACATCCGAGTGGACGCTCTTCAGAGACTTGTATTTTTTTCAGATTTTTCCTCGATAGGTTTTAACCTACTGCACTTGTGTGTATAGTTTAGCATGTATTTCCAGTATTTCCTGGTCTTGAGCCTCAACCACGTCCGAGAATCCACCCTCTGAACTTGACGTTCCTGCTGTGTTGTGTTTCAGGAAGAATCAGTCCTGGCAATTCAGGGGCAAGGGCAAGAGGTAGTCTCGGGCATTTGTAGATTTCTCATGTGCTGCTGACCCTGAGGCTCAGTTAATGACCCCACACCCCTGCTGCTCTCCCTCAGCTCCTCCTGGGGAGGAATAGGCACTCTTCTCTTCTGTAGGCCAAGTGGACAGCTAGTGCACAGCAGTGACTTCGTATCCAGCGGTGTCTGCTCAACAGTCTGCTCTTTCCCTTACTGAAAGAATATCTGCGAGGCCTTAGTAAAGAAAGAATGTGGAGATCTTCCACCCCAAGGTGTTTGGCATCCTAGCTTCTCTTTGTGTATTAGGGAAAACATTTTGAGCACTGTGAGCTTGTCGGTCTTTGTTGTTCTGTGTTCAGTGCCTTCCCTTTGCTGATTGGGGGTCTTGATGTGTGCTATGCAGGATGCGTCCTGCTTTCCAGACTCCGAAGCGAACTCTCTTTCCTCCCTTTCTCACTGTATCTGTAGAATGAGGCAGAAGGAAGGGACACTTCCTCCTTGTCCCTCAGGTTCCCTGGGTGACAGGAAAGATACTCACTTTGGGCATACAGTCCTCCAGAGTAGCATAGTGGAGTTGCTGGGGGATCCTCTGTCTGTCCCTTTGCTGTGACAACCGGTGCAGCTCCGCCTCTAAGGCCTGGAGAGTCAGCAGCCATGCACACCGGAACCCTCTCACAGCCAGCAAAGCTTCCTCATATACAAGAGCTCCCCATCACCCCACCGAGTCACAGCTGAGGCAGAGGCCCTGTGGAAGGGTGCAGCATTAGAGGTCTGCAATGTGAAGCAATGAGGGTATTCCGACTCTGCTCTGGTGGGTGTAGCTTATGGGTTTCAATGCTGGCCTAGATATTTGAAGAAAATGGCTATTTTGAATGTCTTCTTAAGATACAAATTTGTCTCTTGTTTTAGAAGTCTGTTAACTTCAGGTTACTAGGAAGACTGCAGCAGCAGGTGGGAGCTCTCAGCGAGGCAGTGTCCAAGCTTCCCCAGCGGGTAGATGGGGCGCCTGCTGCTGAGGAGCACCAGGAGAGGTGGCAGCAGGTCAGCAGGTGGGAGGTTTTCCAGCCACACTGCTTTGTGATGCGCAGGGAGCTGGCAGGGCTGGTTGGCTGGAGTATCTCTGAGGAGGTCTTGAGGAGTGAGTGTGCTTTTGGTGGGAGGAGGCATGATCTCAGCAAGGGGCAGTTCTGTGTTGGTGAAAATAGAAGGCTCTGCAGTTCAAGACTCCAGGGTCTCAAGAGCTGAAGTTTCTTCCCCCCTTCCCTCCCCAATTAAAAAGAAGTAAAAAACTACCAACTTCAAACACTTGCTTATTTTTATTTTTTATTTATGCATGCGCCCGCAGGCCAGCAGAGGGTGTCAGATTCCCTGGAGCCAGAGTTGCAGGCTTTTAGCAGCTGACTGGTATGGGAGCTAGCAACCCAACTGGGGTCCTCCAAAAAAACTACAGGCACTCTCACCCACGGAACCAGCCCCCCAGCCCTCCTCATTCTGTTTCAAAGAAACAGAAGCCATAGTACCAGCTCTGTTCTATTCTGGCAGTGAGTTGGCTACTTGGTAGTTGAGCCAAATGGAAATTTAAGCCTGTTTAGGTGAAGGGGGAGGTGCGGGTGCTTTAACTGTACTTCCTGAAAGCAAAGCCAGAAACCAAACCAAAACAAACAGAACACACGCACAAACCCCCAGCACTCCTCTCTTTGTGCCTGTTCCTTGCCAGCAGTTTTCAGATGGACGCACCATGACCTACAGGTGTGTGGCGAGTGGCTGCCCACCTCTCAGAAGGAGTGCAAGGGCAGGAGGGCGAGACATGGGCAGTGTTAGTGGGTCTCGCAGAGTTTAACCCTGAAACAGCGCATCCTTCCTGTGAAATACACTTCCTAAGTAAGACCTGTTGCCGCATACCTCTCGCATGCCCCGGTACCCGGGTCACTCTTCCTTGATGGCTGTAGAGTGACCCGAGCCTGTGCTCATGGAAAGCAGCGAGGACAGTAAGAAACCCTCGGCACCGATGCACATCTCTTCCATGCCTGGTCCTTGTTTTTCTACTTTTTATTAGTATATATTTATATAGTAATTATACATAATTGATCTCATTATATTTTCATACTGTATGTAGTGTACTTTGATCAAATATCCCCCCTCCATTGCCCTGTCTTGTTCCCCTCCTGCTGACACCTTTCCTCTTCCTAGCTCATCTCCTTGGTTCTCAGACACACACACGCACACACACACGCACACACACACACACACACACACCCCTTAAATTTGATGATCCAGTCAGCGTCTTTAAGGTTTACAGGAACATATTGAGGGTCTGTTTGCAGTGACTAGACCAATAACGAAACCATCTTCTCCCTTTCTCAGCATCACCCAGAGAGGGATATGGCTGAGTGCCCCCCAATCTTGGGCAGATCTTGTTCAGGTAATCAAAGCTGTGACTTCAGTAGTATGACACGTCACGCCCAGGAGACAGTTTTGACACCACTGTCCCTTTCCTCTGTTGCTTACATCTCTCCAGTTCTCCTGTTACATCCCTGCCCCTGGAGGCAGCAACACACACACATCCCTTTGCTGTGACATATACATCCATTGGTGGTAACACGTGTCCGTTGGTGATGACACACGGTTACACACATGTCCCGTTCATTGTGACACACACATCCATTCGTGGTGACACACACGGTCGTTTATGGTGAACACACATGTCCCGTTTATGGTGACACACATTTCTGTTTGTGGTGACACACATGTCCTGTTTACGGTGACATACATGTCCGTTTATAGTGACACACACATCCTGTTTATGATGACACACACGTCCCGTTTATGGTGACACACATGTCCATGTATGGTTACACACATGTCCATGTATGGTGACACACACGTCCCGTTTATGGTTACACACATGTCTATGTATGACGCACATGTCCCCTTCACAGTTGAGCATTCAACTATCACTCAGCTGCATCACTTGGACCAGTTCTGAGTCTGCTGTGAATGCTGCCCAAGGCAAAAAGCAGCTCCTCTGACCGTAGCTGATGGTGGCGCCAAGCTATGGGCATAAAGACAGTTAACTTTTAGAAGATAATTGATGGTGGCACATCAGCATTTATAGCTTCTATTGAGAAACCTCCTAGTTACTCTTACGTTTTGGAGTGTAACTAGAAATCTATGTTGGATTATAATCTGAGAACATGCTATACATTTCCATGTTTAACATTTTTAAAATATTCTATTTTCTTTTTAGAGTGAGAATCAAAGGGGAAACCCAACCAGAAATTGAGGAAAAACATAGTAATGTCTATTCGAACACTTCATGTCCTTCAAAAGGTAGCTGAAGAAGGAAGGATTCCCTGGGGAGCTGCCTGGGCACTCAGGCTGAGTCTGGGTCTGGCTTAGAGTGTCTCCCAGGCCACCCATGAGCAGCTGGTTCCCCACGTCAGGTCTGTCCAGTTAGATGGGAAGAGTACCTGCCACGGAGCCTGGGAGAGGTTAAGACTCATGGAGGCTCATTGTCTTTTTACAGTCTCCCCTTGCTATTTACGTTCTGATGCAAGAAAATTGGAGATTTCCCCCCTCCCCCCGTTTGCCTCTTTTAGCAGCTTTTAGTTGACTTTAAAGTGCTCATTTCAGTATGTTAAAGTATGAAAAGAAAACTTAATGTAGAGATAAAATTGGCAGCTCTTGCAGAGAACCCAGGTTCCAGTCCCAGCACCTACATGGCAGCTCACAATTGTCTGTAACTCCAGTCCCCGGGTGTTCAGTGTCTTCTTCTGGCCTCCGTGTGTACCAGGCAAAACAAACACACAGGTAGGCAAAACGCATACATATAAAAAGTAATTCATAAATAAAAAATTCTTCCTTATCGGACGTCTTGATTAACATTTTTCTACCGCCCCCCCTTCCTTCCCTTTTTTGATTTTTTGAGATAAGATTTCTCTGTGTAGTCCTGGCTGTCCTGGAAGTCACTGCAGATCAGGCTGGCCTCAGACTCAGAGATCTGCCTGCCTCTGCCTCCTGAGTGGCCACTAAGGTACTTCTTGAGTAGAGTAAGAAGCTTTGTGTATAGTATGTTACAACGGGAGAGAGATCATAAATGCTTAAAACAGTGCTTTTGGGGTTTCTTAGTTTGGGCTGTGGACATCCCAACCACCACACACAGTAAAGGAAATAACAGAATGAGCTCATTTTCTGACTGTTCCCTCAAAGTTTAGCGTATGGGGTGAGGAATGGCTTCATGTCCCTTGTGAACAGAGGGGAGGAGAAGCCATGACAGGTGGCAGTTACGTTCTTGAAGGAGCGCGCACGGGCGGGGTGGGGGTGGGAGGGGGTGGGAAGGTTCTCCTCAGAACCTTGCAGGGTGTTTACTTAGCGAGGACTTCATCTGTATTTAACTCTACCGGGAATCTGGATGCACGGGAATCTGGATGCACGTCAGAGTGTGAGAGCCAGCTGCTGACATGCGCACAGCTCCCTGGCGCCTGCGCGCTACTGTCACACTGGAGGTCACACAGAAGCTGTACCTGGAGTGGGGTTTGATTGCAACTGTGTTTCAGCCTAATGGTTTCCCTGTCTTTTTCATTGCTATTTATACTGTAGAGACACATTTTGCTCCGGAGATGGGTGGATGGTCAAGCCTAAATGCCATTGGTGACGGCCGTTCTTCGCTTTCAGACCTGACGTTGGGGGCACAGATTGTTGAGCCCCACTCTTGGAGGTTCTGATTCAATAATTTGGGGCACAGCTTAATATTTTTCCTATCTGTAAAATTCCCCAGTTCTGCTGCCTGTAAGTTCAGACCCTCCTTGGGAACCACTGAGGCTACCCTAGCTTTTAAAGGAGCGTGTCAAACCTTTTGCCCTCAGGACTGGAACCACAGCAGTGTCTGGTGCAGCAGGGCACCCCAGGACTCTGGACTCCACCGTTTTACTAGTTGCCAAATATATTGGATGTGATCCTGGCTTCATAGCAGTGATTCTCATGTTTAATTATGATGTAATTCATGGTAAACCTCACATTTCTGAATATTTCTCCTGTTCCCCAAGTAGAAATTTAATTCTCGTTTTAAAGGTAAAAAATTTCCTGTAACCCTAAGGAATGCTTAAACAGACTATATGTATTTTTAAACACTATAGGCGACTCTTTAAACTAGCTAGATTTTCTGTCCTTTCTGAGAGAAGTGATGTTTACGGCTTAGCTTCCTTCAGTTCCTCGTGCCATTTTGTAGGAACACAATCCACTTCTTTGAGACAGCCTCTCGCAGGCCTGGAACTTGCTAAGTAGGCCAGGCTGACTCTTCAGAGGGCAACCTGCAGGGTCCTCTCTCTGGAGCTGTCTTCATTGTTTTTTGTCATGGGTTCTCTTCCTGGGACCTGGGCTCACAGATTAGGCTGTGCTGGGACCCACCTCCCCAAGCTGGGGTTGTAAGTACACATCACCACATCCGGCATTTTCATGGGTGCTAGGGACTGAATTAGGTCCTCCTGCTTGCAAGTGAGTGCTTTACCCGCTAAGTTCTGGTAGCCTTCATCCATCAGCATTTCTGAGGAATCAGACAACTTTGGAAAGTGCGCTGTACAGTCTTACGGATGAGTTGTCGGGCCTGCAGTTCTCTCTGTTCGGCCAGCACAGGCTGTGTTTATACCCTGTGGGTTTCATACATCTTATTTGATAGGTTGCTGTCAGGCCTCTTGTGCCCCCCATATTCTTCCTCTAACTAAAGCACATGCATAATAATAAGGTGGCCATGTAGATGGCTGTTCAGACTGAGCAACTCGGGCAGCTAGAGCTACTATTGTGCATTTGAATCAGGTTCTAACAGTTTGAGAAGTTTTTAGTAATTTTATTTTTATTTCAGTTATTTTATAAAAGATGACAATCTTAAATTCGGTTATTTGTAGTTAATCTGCTTTTATAAAGCTCGGTGAAATTATATGTCATTTCTGGTGAATGCCACTATTGATACGATGTTGGTGGTTTTGCCCACTGAACTTATTTGGGGATCTGATGAAAGCTATGGCTCCTAACTCCATGACTGTACAAGGTATCATAGACAATCCGTTTTAATTTTGGGAGTGTTCAGTGTCATTTTTCCAAAGTCAAGAACGCAGGCCCTGGGTGAAGGTTGCATCCGTCTGCAACCTTGCCTGCCTGTGGAATGTACCATTAGGCTGTGTGCTTCTCAGTCCAGGGGCGCACGTGCGCGTGTGCACACTGCAGTGGAAATGAGCATCGCAGGGCGCTAGAAGCCAGTGCCAGGCTCACGTCGGTGCAGAGCCAGTGATAGCAAGACCTAGATGGCCGCCGCTGCGTCTGCACACAGGGAAGGGAAGGGCGTGTTCTCACCCCATCACGATGTGGCACTGGGTGCGGGCGGTGCCCACACGCCTAAAGATGCCTTGTATGGCCTCGTGTTTATGATAAATTCATGGGAATTTTATATTTATTTAACCAACAGGACTCATAAATTGCAAGTGAACTTGAGGAGTTGGATATAAACTGAAATTCCTGGACTGTGACCCCAGGCTGGAGCTGCCCAGATGTGAGGGGGCTGCAGGGCAGGAAGGTTGCAGGCGCTGCGGAAAGAGTGTGCTGGTCCCAAGGTGGCTGTACCCTTGGCGACTCGCTGACTATGGGCGAGTCATTCAACTTCCATGCCTCGACTTTTCCATCCGTGAGACAGGACATTTGGCTCTCTGTATCCCTTAATTCAATCACTAGGCAAAAGTATTCAGAAAGTTAAATTGTATCTCCACTGAACACACCACTCCTTATGCTGCATGATGCGACTATTTACATAGCACTGATACTGCATTAGGCACCATGACTAGTCTACGTGATAGAAGTACAGGAAGATACTTAGGCTCTAGGCAAATGTTAAGCCATTTCATATAAGAGATCCGAGTACTCATGCTTCATTGGTGTGAGGACCAGTACCCCACAGATACTGAGAAACAGCTACACCTACCTCATGAATTCAGTGTGAAGGCCAAGCATTTGTCCATGAGTAAGACACCCGGAAGATGCCTGGCAAGCAAGAGTGCTGACTGAATGTCAGCGGCTGAGATGCCTCTACCTCAACATCAGGACCACTCAACGAAGTCCTATGAGATGCCTGCCACCTCAACATCAGGGCCACTCGATGAGGTCCTATGAGATGCCTGCCACCTCAACATCAGGGCCACTCAATGAGGTCCTATGAGATGCCTGCCACCTCAACATCAGGTCCACGAGATGAGGTCCTATGAGATGCCTGCCACCTCAACATCAGGACCACATGATGAGGTCCTATGAGATACCTGCCACCTCAACATCAGGTCCATATGATGAGGTCCTATGAGATGCCTGCTACCTCAACATCAGGTCCACGAGATGAGGTCCTAGTAGATGAACTACTGTTTTGGTTTTAATTTTTCAATGCATTTCTAAACTAAATAGTTACCATTAGCTGGATAGCAAACTTATGCCGGCATAATATTAGGCTTTATGGATGAAGAAAGGACTTTTTCTGGTAGTAAGTTGTGGAGAGGAGTTTCTTGTGTATTGCATAGATTTTACCATGTGCTACCTTTCCCTGGTGAGTTCACACAGGAGGAGTGCCTATGGCTGACTGATCCTGGTGAGTCTTAAAAAAATGAGTTGATTATCAGAAGTCAGGTGACTGTAGTCTGTAGCTCCTGAGCTGTGTGTTAGGGAATGTGATTTCAGGCATCCACATGCTTCCCCTTCTCACTCATCCCTGCTAGCTCAGGAGGAGTCTTAGGAATGGAGGGAAACAAAGGCACAGTGCTGAGGGTTCCTTTGTAGCTCAGTGGGCACAGCTCTGCTCTGTGCCCCTCAGGCTTCTCCCGCAATGCAGATATAGGGGACAACTGTCACCTCCTCAATATGTGCAGTAGCCGGGTGCCACTTGAGGATGGCAGGTGTTTGTGGTGAGAATCCCACTATGAATGTTATTGAAACTCACCAGGAAGAGACACTGTGAACCTCGGAGGCTACCTTTTCTCTGGAGCAGTTTTTAAGTCTGGAAAATAATTGTCCCTTTGAATTAAGGTAAACAAAATAGTATTTAAAGCACATATCCAGCCTTTGGACCCACTGGGGTGTGTGTGTGTATGTATGTGTATACATGTATGCATGTGTAAATGCATTAATACATTTGTATATAATATATTGAGGTGAACATGGTTTTTAATTTAAGTTAAAATTGGACTATGGTGTTAGTAGCAGCAGAAAACCATTTGGGCTTTGGTCATGTGATCTTCACATGAGCTGGAGCAGTGTTCTCAACCTATGAATTTCAACCCCTGTGAAAGGGGGAACAAATAACCCTTTCATCTTAGGTCGCCCAAGACCCTCTGCACATCAGATATTTACATTACAGTTCATAACAGTAGCGACATTAGAGTTATGAAGTGGCAATGGATGTAAGTTTATGGCTGGGGTCACCACAGCATGGGGAACTGTGTGGAAGGGTTGCAGCAGCAGGAAGGTCGAGAACACTGCTCTAGAGGGATTTTGGAGCAGGGGTGAGGAGGGTGCACGGAAGATTTCAGTGATGAACAGGAGACACAGTGGAGCCACTCCGCGCTGCCCGGTTAGCTATGCGGGCTCCTTTCACCTGCACCCTCCATCTTGTATCTTCTTAATTCGCACTTTCCCCCAGCTCCCCCACACACCCCATCTTCCACCCCTGGAACCGAAGCTAAGGCTTCTGGATTCTGACGTGCTCCGCACCAGCCCACTGCGCTGTTTGGAAGTAAGACCCGGATGTCGTGTGCTTTAACTCCAATCTTTGGCTAAAGCCTTTCTTACAAAAGGCTTTTTACTCTTATTTTATGGGCCTGAGTGCTTTGCCTGCGTGTCTGTATGTCCATTTTGTGCCTGATGCCCACAGAGTCCTGAAGATGGCATCAGATCTTCTGCCACTAGAGTTACACGTGGTCGTGAGCTGCCATGTGGGTGCTGAGAACTGAACCCGGTTCCTCTGCAAAGGCAGCCAGTACTTTTAATGGCTGAACCAACTCTGCAGCCCCTAGTTAATATCTTTTAACATATATTTCTAGCATTTCCCTCTGTCTTTTTCTTCCTCTTTCCCTCTTTCATTCTGTTGTCCCTTATTGAAGAAACTTGAGTCACGTTCTGGGATTCCTACAGTTTATAGACATCAACTTGTTCCTTGGCCTTCTAGTTTGTTATTTAAAGGTGTATTGTTGTGTGTCTTGGATGTGTTATGATCTGTGAGCATGAATCTGGGCATGAGCATGGTTCAGGGCACATGGAGATCAGAGGACAACTTTGTGGAGTGTGCTCTTTCCATCCACAGTGAGTTCAGGGATTGAACTTAAGTCATCTTGCCTGAGCAGCAAGCTCCTTTAACCCACTGAGCCATCCTTATGGCCTATTTTAAAAAATAATTAAAATTTAAAAATTGGTAGTTGATCTATGGTGTTAGTGGACTCTTGGCAGACTGTTGGATTGCTGTTTGTCCTGGAGACCCAGGATCCCACCTTCCGGAGCTTCATTGCTGATCTCCACAGTCCTTTCTTCCTTGGTTCCCAGTTTATTTTTAGTGTGTTCTTTCGTCTTTCTGCCTTCGTGCTGCAGTAACAGACAGCAGACTGTCTAGTAGCACGTCGCTCCCTGGCAGTGCAGCTGCTAACATGGTGTGTATTTCTGGATGTGAGCCAAGTTGTGTTCATCTCTGTGTTTGTCCTGGTGTTTTTTATTTGGGTGTTGGGGTGTGAGCTTTGAGAATATGCCAGCCCTTCACCTGGCTGCTGTCAAGCTAGTCAGTGCTGGGCTCTGCAGACCCAAGAGGACAACAGTCTTCTCCTGAGCAAGTCATTAATGTAGAAGAGCCAGTTCTGTTGATAACCCATCTGAGCTAGCCTGGGATATTGTCTTAGGGTCCTGGAGATCCTTCTAGCAGGATTCTGTAGACAATCCAGGCATCCCCTTGGAGGATGTAGGGAAAGCTGAGGTTCAGAGGTAGCAGGAGCAACCTTCTGAGGTCGAGTGAGACTAGGGCTTGTGAGGGGGTGACATGAGCACAGCCATTGAGGATCAGCTACCTGGAGGGCACGCAGAGCTTTTCTGCACACACTGTGGGTGCTGCTTCCATAGGCACGAGCTCACTGAGGAGTCCACACGAGGCTTGAAGTGGGTAGGAGGCTGGAGTGCAGGGCTGCCCACAGACAGGGGCTCCATCTGGAGGAGGAAGGATGAGCAAGAGGTGTGTTGGGGCTGGGGATGTGTCAGCTGCTCACAGGCACAGAGGAGTAAAGGAAGTGTGAGTGGCCTAATACCCATTTGGGCTGTGGGGCCTGCAGTACAAAGGGCAGTTGAGGGCGAGGGGTTGTTCCTGGACATGGAAGGTGAGCAGCTGAGGGTGAGGGGTTGTCCCTGGATGTGGAAGGTGAACCTTCCTCACATGTGTCCATGGTAGCAGAAAGAAGTGGATTGGTTCCTGTGGGGATAAAAGATGTAGGGAGCATTTTAAAGTGACGGCCTCTGTGTCTGGCTCCCCTCAGCCTTAACTATGTTATGTGGTGGTAGTGGCAGGCAGAGAGAGTGGTCTTGCGTTGGCATTTGGGAAGAGGAATTTATATTTGAATCTTTTATTCATGATACTGGAATATGTGTTTTGAAAGTGGCCAGGATATAAAGTCTTGAAGCCTATAAAGAAACAAATTTAGGAGACTATAACTTAAAAAGTGAAAATTTTATTATATCATTAACTATGCAGTAGTTCTTGGGGCCTCCTGTTTTCTGCAAACAGCTGTAGAAATTAAGTGTCTGTCGCTCTTGAGACCACAGCACGTGACTGCACATGAGCAAGCAGACCGTGCAAGTGCTCGGTGTGTGGTAGGTAGACAAGAGCACCACAGAAGCCACCTGTCAGTGGGCGGAGCCTGTTGCAAAGCCACTTCTTGGGAGTGTCAGCTTCCCTTGCTGGTGTCCCCTGCAGGGCTTCCCTGAGGTGGCAAGGGAGTGACTACTGTCCTGCATGTCCCTGGGAAAGGATACCTCTGGTTTCTTCATCTAGAGACACTGAAGTTTCTTCTCCATAGGTCTCGTATTCTCTGCAGTCTGCAGTGGGTCTATGGAGTGGTCTCCCGTCTCCAGTGCAATGCCTCAGAGCAAGGAGATTGGTTTAACTCATAGTAGGAGTCCCGGGAGGTGGGGGAGACAGAGGCAGCAACAGAATCTTACCAGATGACACTGGACTCAGACATCCTCTCAGCACCCAGAATCTTTTTGGTTTGTTTTGTCTTTCGACACAGGTTTCTCTGTTGTAACTCTGGCTATTCTGGAACTCAGTCTGTAGACCAGGCTGGCCCTGAACTCACAGGGATCCGCCTGCTTCTGCCTCCAGAGCACTGGGATTAAAGGCATGTGCCACCACCACCCAGCTTGCACCCAGAATCTTAAAAAAGTATGATCCGCCCTCCCCCCAGTGTTTGTGTGTGTGTGTGTGTATTCACTAGGGACGGAACCCACGTGCCTGTGCATTTTAGGCAAGCATTGTGCCTCTGTGCTACGCCCCCAACCCCCGGCTGCTCTGTGTTTCTGTACCTGGCCTCTGCTAAGCCTGCAGTCTGGCTGCCCTCCCAGGACGTCTGTCCGTCTCCTGCTGGGTTCTTTTGCCATTGGTTTACATTTTCCTCCACCTCACTTACTCATTCCCTTTGGCTTACAGTCCACTATATTCTTAAAATTCTTTTGGTGGTGTCAGCGTATATGTGTGTGTGTGTGCGTGCGTGTGTAGGGGAGTGGCTCAGTGAGGGTGTCCACAAGTAATGCAGCGCTGTGTAGTCACACCTGTAGAACGAGACGTATGAACTACTGTGAAGGGGCAGGAAGCATTTTCCAGCTGGGATGAAGGAAAAATGACGTAATTGCTCCCTTGTAATGAAAGACTTAAGGAAAGACGGATTATTTTTAAAAATGGTGTAGTCCCCCTTGTGGAGGGCGGGACGGCTAGGAGGGCGCCATCCTCCTTTCACGGTTCGTCTCTGGGAAATCACTTCCGCTCTCTCCCTCCCTTTCTTTCCCAGAGCAAAAAAAAAAAAAAGCAAGTGGCTCATGTACTTGGCCCTCAATCAGATCCTTAGCGCAGCTTTTCATTTCCTCTTCAGGTAACTCAGGACCGGCTGTGTTGCAGCTGGCCTGCTTCCCGCCGTGGTGTGGTAGTGCGCCCACATGGGGATGGTCCATCACAGGGGTCCAGGCAGTGTGGACTCCATTTATTAAGTTCCTCAGAGAAGCTTGTGAGAGCGCACCTGGCTGCCCGTGCGCCTCTCACACTGTGTGTCCGCTTCCTGGTACTTTTGATTCATGATAGATGGCGGCTCAGACCAGAGCCCGCCATTAAATAAGTCTGTGGGTGAGACGTGGGCGCATTTGGAGATGCTGAGCCACATGCCAGTGTGTGGTTCCTGTGCACCGTGGAATTGTCACACGGTGTTGTTTTGAAGCGCCGTGACTTTTTATACGAGTGGCAGATAAATTTAACGAGTGTTCAGATGTGTGTACTGGTTTAAATTTATAAATAACCAAAGATGGCAATGATGTTTTCAGATATAAATCTGTGCTTTAAAAAAAATGCTAAATGTATTTTTCTGATATTGACATTACCTTTTTATTGCTTTTTAAATTATTCTTGTTTAGTTACATGAGGTGGAAACAAGTGTGTTAAAGAGTTATAACAATTTTTTCAAATAAGGTATTTATCTTTTGTGCATTGGTGTGAGGGTGTCAGACCACCTGGACCTGGACTTACAGACAGTTGTGAGCTGCCGTGTGGGTGCTGGGAATTCAACCTGGGTCCTCTGGAAGAGTAGCCAGTGCACTGAACCACTGAGCCATCTCTCTAGCCTCCAAGTAATAATGGTTTTGAAGCTCAAGTGAGTATGGGATATACGGGGCCTTTCTGTGTAGCCCCATCCGGTTTTGAACTCAAAGTCCTCTTGCCTCAGCTTTCAGAATGCTGGGGTTGCACACCCGGACTCTCTCTCTATTATAGACCTTATGGTCCTCTGTACAGATCTTCAGGATAGCTGGTACAGGCTAGAGCTCCTGTCTGCTGCCCAAGCTCTGGCAGTTCAGTCAGCCCTTACACTCAAATACCACCTGAGGTAGAACGAGCTCTCTTCAGCCATCCTCACGAAATTGGATTTTGGTTTTATTTCCAACTGTATTTAATAATTGAAAGCTTCTGTAGTTAGGAATAGTACTTATGATTTTGGTGGAGTTAATGATTTTGAAAATTTAAAGCCTCAAAAGTGAATTGCGAGGCCAGCATTTTCTGATTGCTCTCAGCCCTGGCTTCCTTGCTGTTGCTTTAGGGGCCACTGCCACAGTGTGTGCCTGCTGTGGTCACATTCCCGCTGTCCCAGTGCGTGCCCGCTGTGGTCACATTTTCCTCTCACCCTTTACGAAGCAGTTTGTATGGGGAGAAGCTAACAGCATCGAACTGATGAGCCTAGGGCCTGGCAGCTCGTGGTGGCTCTGTACTGAAGCTGGTTCAAGAAGGGTGGCTCCCAGGCACCTGCAGGTATGCTTTGAGAAGCAGGGCCTGATCATTTCCTCGCCCACTGTGGGGCCTAACTGCACCTTCCTGCTGTCCCTTCTAGCAGGGTGAAGGGCCCTGAATGAAGCCTTGTGCCCCACTTGATTTGAAATCTTGGCTGCGAATCACAGGGAACTGTGGGGTGCCCAGGAGGACACCCCCATCTGTGGGAAGCTTGGTTTCGGGGTGGGAGGTAGGGTGGTAGTAATTCTCCAACCCTTGCTGAACTCCCACAAGCCAACTTGCCGCCCTCTGCCGGCAATCAGAACGCAGAGCTAGGGCTCTCGTGGTTGCAGGTGTCACCCTCACCTGTCACGATGTGGTCCCCACCCCAGGCAACTGCCACTGAATCTGTCTACAAGGGTGAGCATTTTATATCACCCTCAGAGACTAAACCTGCCTTGGTATGGCTTATTATTTTCATTGGAGATTTCTTTAAGAGAGGCCGTGGAAGCCTGTTCTCAGGCATGCACCTCTATTTTAGAGCCAATTTGAAGACAGTTTGCCCTGACCTTTGGCTGGTGCTGGCTGGTGAAATCCAGCGGCGATAGCTTGTAGACTTTCAGTACCAGCTCTGGGCTTAAGAAGCCAAGTAATTGTGTATACTGTGTGAGAAAGGGGCAGCTGACACTTTAGAGAATTGGGCTAATAAGCATTAATTTCCATGTAATATTTAATAAAATAGAATTTGTATGTGATTCTTTAGTGCCTGTGTAAACTGACAGAAGGGGAGAAAATTTTATTTGAAGGTAGTATTTTTCATTCTTTTTATTTTCCCTCTCCCATTAGAAACTGGTTCTTCAACTTTCAGAGCCAAGTGAGAAGCTATGTAATAGGCCTCTGGCCTCTCTTTGGCTTCAAGTGTCTGTGTGGTAGCCGCGTTGAAGAGCTCAGAGTGTATTAAGTAGCCAAGATCAGCCATGCGGGGTCTGTGGTATGGGGTAGCATTTGGATGTGTGGTATTTCAGCAGAACACTGAGCCACACATCCTGGAAAAACCCAGGGAAATGCTGATAGTCTCAGCTCTTGGCAGGTGTTTTCAGGTGTGTTTTGTTCCCCACTGGTTTTTTGTTTTTATTTTTTAATTTATTTTAATTAATTAATTTAACACACTGCCACGTGGACTTCTGTACCTGGGTGTTTATTGGTTTTCTAGAAACTATAGGTATACTATGAGCTTGAAAATAATTCATACCATTTTGTGGGTATTTAGGAAGACTTATTAAGATTCAGTTGTAAATAATATTTTCATTAATTTTTTTTTTTTTAATTTGAAAGAATACCTGACCAATTTTATCTGTCCGGGTGTGATGGCTCGGCTCTGTAATCCCAGCACCGGGAAGCCGAGGTAGGAGGGACATGACAAATCCAAGGCCAGCCTGGGCTCGGAGGGAGTCCTGCCCTCAGCCTCCCACCCCTAGCCAGCCTGGGCTCAGAGGGAGTCCTGCCCACAGCCTCCACCCCTAGGAATAGTTAGGCAATATCTTCCATTGTAGGATTAAGTGGTACACTGAGCTTTTGGTTGCATCTGCTCTGCTTGGTGACAGTTCACCTCTAGTCCACGAAGCTCCAGTGCATCTGTGCGTCTCATATTAAGTGTGCCTGCTGCTCACGTTTATTTCTGCTGTCGATTCACTGCTTTCGCCTGGGATAAAGTTTTAAACACCTGTTGTCACGTGTTTAAAAGTAAATGTAACACCACTTGCTATTTAATCATGACCAGCTTTTGATTCACTTTGTTTCCTGATTTTTGAGATGACTGATGAAGGCCTGTGTTTGTGTTTGTCCAGGACATGTCTCAGGAAGGCTATGGAACTAGATCTCAGCCTCCTCTGGCCCCCGGAAAATCCAACCATGAAGACTTGAACTTAATACAACAGGAAAGACCGTCGAGTTTACCAGTAAGACATTACTGTGCTGATTGGAAAATGCAATGAGTTAAAGAATTTTGGAAACAGAGATTGTTTTGTCTGTTCTATCTCATATTACACACAGGAGAGAAGTTCCTAGGTTTCAAATTTATTTAAGAATTATTAACTTTTAGGGCTCCTTTCCTAAGGGTCCCGAGGTTCTGGTTAAGTCTGTTTTGTTGGACAGAGCAGATCCGACACCTGCTGAAAGTCTTACCTGACTGGCTGGCTTTGTGAGCACGAAGGAATCCCTGTTGTCTTATTGAGCTTCTTTGAGCTTGTTGAGTGTTGGTAGGGATGCAGAGCAAGTGTCAGCATGATAGTCGAAGCATGAAGAAATGTGTGCAGGCGCATGATACGATTCCAGTGATCTGAATCATTCCTGGGACATTATATTCAGGAGTTTCCCTAAAAGAAAGTAACTTGGTTAAAATTGACAAAGCAGCTTGTGCAGTGGCAGCAGCCGCACGTGTGGTGGAGGGTCTGTCCACGGTGCCTGCTGCGGCTGCAGGGCATCCTGGTGATGCCCATAAAACAGCCCATCTGGACTCAGTTTACCCTCCAATAGGGAACCTAATTGAATGAGGATTTCTGTATTAACTCAAAGGATAAATCTGTGCGTCCTTACGATTATTTTCCTGTTAGCATATTTTGACCTCAAGCATCATTGGTATGTTTCTGTTACAGCTTGTTTAAAACCTGATTTTGAGAGAGTCATCATGATTTTAACTTGAATTGTAACTTTGTTTGCACCAAGTAAAATTCATCATGTCCCTCTTAAATATTGGAGACGGTGCATTGGTAATGAACGTCGTACGTGCAGGCTGTGTACATGCTGTGTCTGTCTGAGTTGGCTGTGTTCCCTTGGAGAAGGCTGGCAGACACACACTGCCATTGAGTCTACTGAACATAGCTGTGAACCCTAATTTATAGTTTTGTTTCTGTGAGGGGAGGGTCTGGAGCCGTGTGGAAAGGCCTCTTGTTGAGCTGCATTGGACCATGCGTGGATTGGTTCTTGTTTTAAAGGAAAAGGGCAATAGGTTCCGTGTTTGTGTTAGAGGCCCTTTCAGAGCAGACAGTTACAGTGTGGCGAGTGTGTGGAACATGGGTGGCATGCGCCTCTTACAGATGATGCACTGGCCGAGCACTTCAAGTTGAGTCCCAGGGTGCAGGTGTCCGGTGGGTTCCAATCTCTTGGTTTTAGAGCTGACTGTGTAGGTCGGTCATTGGCTGCTGGGAAACAGGTTGGAGAATGTATCACAAACAGATACCAGCGTCCTGCGTGGCCCTGTGAGCAGTGTGCAGCATGCACTGCTTTCCTTGCTGCTGCTTGCTTACAGGCTTGACCTCACTGAAGCACACTGAAGCTGGATTCAAGTGGGTGGTTGGCACTCAGCTAATTCTAGGCCACAATTGGGGATTTTTTTCAAAATCCTTTTTATAACTTTATATCTATACCTATGTAGATATAAAGGCATATAGTATATGATTTATTACCCAGTTAAGAATTACTTTGCCTACTTCCAGAGAGTATTTTGAGCCACTCACCCCGTCCAGTTATTTTTATGGGGCTGTTAAAAAAGGGACATTGCCATTTTCCTTCTGTTTTTGTTGCTGTTTTGTTTTGGAACTCACGGAGGCTGATAGACTCGTACTTAAATCACATTTCTGTCACCTCCCTCCCTTTTTTTAAAAGAGAGCAGAAGTTTTGTGGCAAGTCTGTATACATATGTATTGTACAAGGCTGGAATGCCTAAGCCCTCCCATCTTTTGAGGGGTAGAAACTGTTTTTATTCACATGAACTCTAATGCATTATTTTTCTTCTGCAGGGCTTCAGTGCATAAACAATCTCTATATGAAGTTTACAAATATGTTTTTGTTTATATTGCTTTGTGAGTTGTACGTAATTAGGGTAATTATGGCTTCAGGGAACACTTGGTATTCTGTGGCAGCCTCGGCGCATGCGTCTGTGCGGTGTGACTTCAGGGACCGCTGCAGTCACTTGTCACTTCAGGCGTGTCTTGCTGGCGTTTCAGAATGCGAAGCTGCTGTTGTCACGCCTGGGTTTGTTCTCAGGCGCCTTGTAGGTTGTCTCTCAGGTTATGCTTTCCTGCCTTGGTGTCATCAATTTTCTTTCTCCTTAAAGACACCCCAAGACACTGTAATCCCTGGTTTAGGGACTTTTTAAGTTTTAATTGAGCTTTTCAGGGGTAGTATAATGATTTTGATGTATGATTTTTAAGTGTACCTGCCACATATGTAGCAAAAGCAGATGATACTTCTTGAGTCTTTATCCAATTCGCTGCTGGCACCCCAGGAAAGTCTTAGAGACTGCCAGTTTTCAGTCTGCATTGGAACCTACAGAAGTAGGTTTTCACACCAAATGGTGTGAAAATGGCTGCAGACAGGATAGTTGAACCCCCAGCGATCATGAGAGCAAGCAAGCAGCATACTTCCTTCTTCCTTGTCCTTCTGCATTGCTGCCAAGAGAAAGGCCCAGGTCTCAGATGGTCCAGATTGCGTTCGGTCTTCCTAGCTCAAATAATCCAATCAAGAAAAATCCCTCAAGCAGGTCCAGCTGCTTAGGTTTTAAGTTAATTCCAAATACAGTCAAGATGACAACCTAGATTAGCTATCACACTGGGCCTCACTGTCTAATCCTCACCAGCCTGAACTCACTGTGTAGAACAGGCTGGCCTTGAACTCAGAGAGATCTGCTTGCCTCTGCCTTTAGAGCACTGTAATTAAGGTGTGTGCCACCATACTTAGCAGAGATAGGCTATGCTCCTGTCCCCTCCCCCTGACCCCCCCGCCCCTCCCCTCTCCTCCCTTGTCCTCTCCTATTGTCTCTGTCTCTCTTGCCTTTGTTCTGCTTTCTTGAAGACAAGGTTTCTCTGTGTAGCCCTGACTGTCTTGAAACTCACTCTGTAAACCAGGCTGGCCTTGAACTCAGAGATCACTTGTCTTTGCCTCTGGAGTGCTGGGATTAAAGGTGTGTATGACACCCAGCAGCAGGTATTTCTTACTTTTGTTTGCACACAGTGAGGTAGATGTCATATTCCTCTGTGTGACCTATCTTTTCCTTTAGCATGTTAGGCAATTACCAACTTTTTACAAGATGTCTGACAGTCCAGTCTTCAGCTGCATCTGTAATCGAATCCTCAGGCTGCCTCCTCTGCAGCTTGTCTGTCTGTCTCCCCACCTGTCTGCCTGCGCAGGTCACTTAGCTCCCGATGATACTCAGTCACAGATCACTTGCCTTTTCCAGCTGCCTTAGCAGTGCCTTACATCACCCCAGAAGGCAGAGGGCTGATAAATTCATACTTGTTCTCTTGTCATGGGCCGTGACCAGTAATATTTGCTTCTTACTTACTGGGCTAACACTAAGCTCAGAACAAACCTCCCTCTGCAGGGCACTTACTTCTGTGACTCTTAATCATCCCACTCTCTCCTTGCTGACGTACACGAGTTTATGTATCGTGATATTTCCATTATTGATGTATGGCATGTAGCATGTTATATAAAAACTAACCTGAAGCACTCTCTTGCATCAGGGCAGCATCACTTAGCATTTGAATTTATTTTGTATTTCTTCTTTGCTTCTGATATTGGTAGTAAATGAAGCAAGCATGCAAGGAAAAGGCACAGCGGAAGTCTGTTACAACAAACCCTGTAGCTTATGCGCCCCTTTATTTTTGCAAACCTTGGATAAATCTCAATATAGAGTTGCACATAACTCCCAAAGTATGATCATGAACACTGGCTGCTGACTGTTTCATTTAGTGACACCTCTCATGACATTTGCTAGTGCTTTTATTACAGTTGTTCTTAATGATTGTCTTGACTCTTTGCTTTAGACTGGAATCCTTTCATGGTATTTACTGTTTTACTTAGCAAGTATTTTGGTTAATAATTTATGTAAAAATCTTTAAAATTTAACCGTGGTTTTAAACTGTTCATTTAATCACTTGGGGATCTTTCTCATGGTATTGACTTGGCCTCAGGAAAGCTGGTGCCCTCCCTGTGTCGATGACACCAAACGGCAGCACAGGTGTAGCAGCGACTTCGGTGAGCCCTGTCATTCTCAACCCACCTCGTTCTTTTCTAGTGACAGTGTTTACCTTGATGATCTTGAGTTGCAAGGGAAGAAGTGGACAATTTGGATAATTAAGCAAACAATAGCACGAAAGCATTCACTTCTTCTATATATTTTTGCTTATAAAAAAGTAATCGACAGAAACATTAATCATTCTAATTTCAGTCACGTAGTACAGGATGTATGTTCTTAGTAAAATACTAATGAATATATAAAAGGGAATAATTAAAACAAGACAACGCCTTTCTTCCTCGGCATGGAAATGGCCATTTATGTGCCCCAGTTTGGAAAGAACCACTTTGTTGTGTTTGTCCCACAAGTCCACAGGTCTGGCCTGTAGACAGGGGTCTCGATTCTGTTTACCCAAGGTCAGCTTGGCTGTCCTGTTCTGACAGTGCTTGGGAAGGGTGTAAGGGGAGTGGGGTAGATTTATAAATAGTGACTGTTCTATTTTGGAAGGTTTATCAAGTTGTTAAACTCTTATTTCTGACCCCATCTTCCTCAAGCAGGAAAAGCTGGATAGATTGACATGCAGAGTTCGAATTTTCAGACTCATCCAAATGGCTTATGTCCCTCTGGTTGAGTCGCCCTTTTTGAAAGGAAAGAGGTATTTACTGTTGGTAGTCCTTAGAAGTAGAGGGCGATAAACAGGGCAATAGATGTTTTAAAGAGAATGTTGGAAACCTGTTATTATCAAAAATACACTTTTGGGGTTATGTATCAGCATGATACATTTTCCTGTGTTTGTTTTAGTCTTTAATAGGATTTGTTGGGTTAAAAGGTCATGCGTTTTGAAGACCTGAACAATAATGTTATCCCAGTGGTGCATTTGAAGTCCGTAAATGTTCCTTTAAATAATTGGAAACCAGTGGAGGAACTCGGTCCTAACTGGGTCCTGATGTCTGGGTTCTCAGCCTAGCCTCAGAAGAGTAAATCCCTAGAACTGTCTACCTGTTGGCAGGTTTCTGCAAAACTTCCATCTACCAGACGAATGGCTGCCGGATGAACTCTTTGGAATGTTTTTTATTTGTAGCTTGAACTTGATTTAAACGGTTGTCAGAAAAAGGTTAAGAGTGTAGCTGTCTTCCATTGATTGATCCTTCTCAAGTCATTCTAAATGCTTAAAAAAAATCACAAGTTAATGAAAGAGAAATCTCACTTGTCTCCATGCAGCTCCGAGAGCTCAAGAGTGGATACTGCCTGTGTGCAGCAGTTGCTGCTTGTTTAGTGTCCTAAGTGTCAGCAGCCTTTGGGGTACCTTACAAGGCAGGCAGCCCTGGGCAGGTAGGAACGTCTTGGGGCACGTGGAGGCCTCTTGAAATAGGTGGGGGCCTCCTAGCAGGAGGGGCTTCCTGGGACAGCTGGGAGCCCTTTGGGCAGGTGAAGCAGTATTCCCTGCAGGATGGTTCCTCTGCCATTAGAGCTTTTGCAAAAATTTACCATCACTTGCCCTGTTTCAAACTGAAGGTTCAAGCAGTTTTGATTTCCTGGGAAATTGTGAAAGGAACGCATGATACTTAGTGTCTTATGGAGTACTTACGTTGCTCTAGAATGTAATTCTAACCCAGGAGATAACAGTTCTTGGATTAAGGGTGAGAAATGCGTGTAGGAGTCCCACTTAGAAAAAGACCGACAGATGCTTAGTTTGGACCTGGGGCTTCTATGATGTGATCTTCCTGGAGAGGCTACATGCCTGCCGCCCGGAGCTCGGCCCCAGAAGAACAGGCAAGCAGGAAGGATGCCCTGGGATACATTTCCTGGGGCTTTCCACAGCATTGGCAGTCATTTCAGAAAGGGAAGCTAGACTTGAGAGAGGTAGAAGTGGGAAGTGCTTGTCTGCTTTCTTCCCAAACAGTGTCCCGCTTAATATTTATTCTGTTAATGAAAACCCAATAAAACTTTAACAGTTTGGACCGCTTCCAGGAAAAGAAAAGCCTAAATATAATGGGAGGCTTGAATAAATGAATATTTTAAAAGAACTGTAGCCTGCTTTTAAAGCACCCGAATGTTTGCGCACAAGGTATTTCCTGATTGACATCTCCAATCCTGGTAAAATAAATGGTATTTTTTTAACTTTAATTGTGTTTACGTAGTTTGTGATTGAGCCCAGAGCCTTGTGCCTGCCAGGCTGGCTCTCTGTCACCAGGCTACAGTCACCACCTCAAAGTGGGGAGTTTTAAACTCAGTGTAGCCAAGACATTTGACTAGGGACAGTGCATTAACTTTCAAAAATTTGTTTCAATTTTAAAAACAGATTTGAACTAAGTTTACTCTCTGCAAACATTCTCATCTAATGTTCTAGAGAGTTCCGTTTAATATATGGGGGAAATGAACATCAGCCCATTTTGTAGGACTGTCCATCAGTTCTTAAAAAGTTAATGGAGGACTATGAAGGAGTGCAGTAAAAATAGACAGTGGCAAAATCGGACTAAGCAAGGCTGGAACAGAACTGATTTGCAGGATATTGGTTTTGATAATAGAAGGATAACGATGATCTGTAGTTGATAAATGAGGCTCATTAAGTAAGGGATGATAAATGCATGCTCCTGGTTAATAGAAAAGTCTGCACGCACACTTGACCCAGCTTCCGGCTCTCAGATGACCTGGGTGTGGCTGTGGGGCATTCTCTGTGCATGACCGGGGCAGCACTCTCAGGTTCAGCCCCAGGCCAACCATGCCTATTCTCTAGTTACCAGGTGGGACCTGGGGTGGAGGGCAGGAGCTTTGGGCATCAGCAGGCCTCTGTTGCTGAGCATGCTCAAAGCACCAGGGCTTGGGCAGGCATGCAGAGCCGCAGATACATTGCATTAGTCCTCCCAGTGCTTGTATGAAGACCCTGGAGCTCAGGACCTCACACCCTTCCTGCTGCCTGGGTTTCGGCCACAGCACCCACAGGGTGTGCACCACATCTCTTTATCTCTTTTCATGCGGTCTCTCCCTCAGCACTGACTCCAGGCCAGGAGGGCCCTCAGCAGCCGGAGGCAGCGAGACTGCTTTGCTGCTCATTACCCTACTTTACTGGGAAACAGCTTTTAATTTGCAGATTTTCACTTTGCAGGTGACGGGAAGGCACATACCTGTTTCCTGAAGCCAGGGATATGTGGCCACCAGACACGCACAGTAGCCTAGAAGTAATTCTTTTTAATATTAACTGCCAGTTAAGAGTTGGAATAAATACATGTATAGAGGGTTCCCCTGAACCAAAATTTTCTATTCTTCTGCCACAATGTAGGACTTTAGCGGTGTCTCTCTCTTTTGCATCTTTTTCTTTTGCCTTCTCTAAATTGTTGTAAAATAACTGAATGGTCTTGTTTTCCTTTGTTTGGGTCAAGAAATTTTAGCTGAAAATTGTTACTGTGTGAAAGAAGATTATTGACTCAACAAGCCTTCAATTTTCCATGAATAACACTCCCACCCCTAGCTTCGGGAACACGCCGCGCATGCATTCTATTTTAAAATACAGACTGTAATTTAAAACAGGCAGTTGGATGCCCCACTGAACTTTGTTTAAGCCTGGAATAAAAGAGAGAGAAAAGCTTTAAGCCACAAAAAGTGGCTAAGCTTCCTCAACTGCTTTTCTTCATAATGCATTCATTCTGCTAAAAGGCAAAGCTTGCAGGTACCCTTGTCAGGCCTTGCCTCGGGCCTGCGTTTTACCCAATTTGTGGCTGTGGTGTGCACGCCTCTCCCTTGTTTCATCATTAGCCTGTTGTGTGACTCCTTCTAAAGTGCTCTGGAGTGTTTGCTGGCTCTAGCCAGTGTGCATTGTCCGAGTCCTGTGCACTTGTGATGATTATTTTTTATTTTAAATAAGCAATTTTGGCGTTCATTTATTACAAGGTAGCTAATACTGTGTTGGTATTATATTTTTAATATATATATATTTTTAAATTCCCTGATCACTAAACTGGGAAGATACAAATACTGACCACGTACTGTTTGCTCTCTGAGGTCTGCAGGGCAATTATTTGGAAGTGGTGCTCATCATTCACCCTTCTTCCTCTACAAAGATGCTCATGCTCTGACCTGGGGACTCGCTTGTGCCGACACTCGGGCAGCCGCTTAGCTCCGCTCAGGTCTGGAGACACTCAGCCACCTCAGTGCCATCGCCGTTTCCGCTCTGAGAACTGAGTGCGAGAGACTGCGTGGCCTCGTAGCATCTTCTCTTCCTTGTCTGTTCCAGGCCTTTTCTGTTCGCGTTTAAGGAGAGGACAGATCCGGGCCAGTGAGCAAGGCAGGCCTGCCGGACTGCTTCCGCTGTGGCTCCCGCTGGCCGTCCTGCCACCTTGGCGCCTTTTACCTTTGTGAAGGGACCCTCGGGTTTATCCAGGAATTTGGCCACCAGAGAGCCAGAGACCTTATTTTGGCCTCTTACTAGCAGCAGGCCTCTAGCAATTCTAGAGACTCGAGCTCCCTCCTGTGCAATCAGCGTGGGGCCTCCTGTTTGTACAGGGAAGTCTGGGTGAGGGGAGATGAGCTCATGGGAAAGTCGAGCAGCATCTGTCAGCTGTGCCCCTACTGCCTGCCACGGTGGAAGATGGGAAAGCAAATGTGGGAGCAGGCTGCAGGACTCACGTCTCCATACGCACAGCTTGAAGGCCAAAGTGCTTACCCGCACCAGGCCGGAGGGGAGCCAGCAGGCCGCTCTGGGACCCAACACACCGATGTTGCAGTTGGTTTAACTCCTGCCGGGCCTCTCTAAACTCTTCATTTTTTGTAATATTGCCAGGCTTATGACATGTTCTATTTTAAAAGTATAAGTACACCTTATACTTTTACCAAGATATCTCTATTATGTGTATGTGTGTGGGTATGTGCACATGGATACAGTGCCCATGGAGGCCATCGAACCCCTGAATGGGAGTTAGAGCAGTTGTAACTGTACCCGGTGTGTGTGTGCTGTGAGCTTAGGTCCTCTGCAAGAGCTGTGTGGACTCCTAATGCCTGAGCCATCTCCTAGCTCCCCTGTGCTTTTCTACTGATGAGACCAGAATGCAAATATTAGCAATCCAGACCCATAGGGACTACCTCTTTCTAGGAGAATGCCTTGTGTTTCTCTGGGTTGTCCATTTGTTTGTCTGTCTGTCTGTCTTTCTCTCTCTCTCTCTCTCTCTCTCTCTCTCTCTCTCTCTGGGTTGTCCATTTGTTTGTCTGTCTGTCTTTCTCTCTCTCTCTCTCTCTCTCTCTCACACACACACACACACACACACACACACACACACACACACACACACACAGCTTTGATTTGGGTTATACGGCAAGTGTGTTGCCAGCCTTTCTGTTTATCTTCTCTGATTTTTGCTTTCTGGGTGTGTGTTGAGCAGTGAGTGTCTTCTGTGCAGTAGGTAAGGGCGAGTGAGTCCCAGTCTACCAAGGGAAGGGGACAGCTTTCTACTACCCCCAGACCTCTGCCCTCATGCTCTTTGAGGTGTTCCCAATGTTGTGCTGTGAACAGGGGTCTTCCCTAGTCTTTATTTTCCCACTGGCGTTGTTGGCAGCTGAGGAGCGGTGTTAGCTCCTCCTCATGGCCGGATGTCTGATGATCTTCTATAGTTGTCTACAGTGGAGCAAGGCGCCTGCAGAATAGTAAACCAACACCCATTGGCTACAGTTTTCTAAAGTCCTCTATGTAAACGAAAGTCTCAGTCAGGGAATAGTGGAGACTGCTGGGAAAAGAAGAATCAGTACCCCCGGAAAGGTCTTTTGACAGAGTGTACACGTGCAGGGACGTGAGCTGTAAAGACCTCCCCACATTTTTCTATGGCTTGATCTGGCACCTTCTGAATACCAAGCAAAGTAAAGTGTAAGGCATCTTCTGCTTTACAAAACCTTTGTTTTCTTTTTTGGAGTCATGGTGGTGGTATTTTTTTTGAGACAGGGTCTTACACATAGGAACTGATATTGAAACATTGTCACAGATAGGAATTGAGATTGAAAGGATGATAGCATTAACTGTAGCTTAAATTTCATTTGACTCATGGAGGTGATTTAGAGAATATTGGAACAGATTCTGTTTAAGCAACTCGGTAGACTGTAATAGAGTATTCTTAACATTTCTGTGGGCAAAGGCTCAGTCAGCCCCAGGAAGTAGGTGCAGCTGGGGGTTGGGGAGATGGTAGTCGGAAAGTACTTGCCATGCAGGCCTGAGGGCCCGAGTTCGAGCCCCAGCATCCACATAAGAAAGCCAGGTGCATCCTGGTAATCCAGGTGCCAGGGAGGCAGAGGTAGGCGCATCGCTGTGGCTCGTTGACCAGCCAGTCTGGCTGAATAGGACAAGCTCTGGTTCAGTAAGTTGGGGTGGGAGGTAGAACATGATTGAGGACACTTGACATCAACCTCTGGCTTCTGCATGCATGTACATGCTCGTACATATGTGTGCATGCACACTAACTTATGCACATACATGTATACGCACCAAGAGATAGATGAGGCTATCCAGCGGGCTCCGTGGACGGTCTCACTGTCCTTGCTTTGGGTGCGTCTCTTAGATGTGATAACACATTTCTCTTTCTTTCGTTTTCTTTTTTTCGTCTTTTGGTTTTTTGAGACAGGGTTTCTCTGTTGTAACTCTGGCTGACCTGGAACTCACTCTGCAGACCAGGCTGGCCTGGAACTCTCAGAGATCCACAGCCTTTCCCTCCCGAGTGCTGGGATTAAAGGCACGTGCCACCACTGCCTGGCCACATTTCTTTTTTGAATAGACTCAGGTTCTTTTGTATTACTTTATTTTATCGACTTTTGATTTATTTTGCCTATTTTGGAAGAATTTTTTTTTTAGTTTAATTTGCTTCCTCTTCCCCTTTCCTGAAATGAATATATATTTAAATATTTATAAATATGTAATTTCATATGTATAAATATAAATTTTTCTGGTATATGCATTTGTGAGCCTAGTATACAACTTTCTTTTTTTCCTTATGGAGGGTTCAAGTGGCAGGGAACCTGATTTTTTTTTTTTTTTTACATGCATTTTTCAGAAGATGTTCTGTTTTAGTCTGTAGAGAAGGCTAACCCTTTGAGATGTCGTTTTAGTCTGTAGAGAAGGCTAACCCTTTGAGATGTCGTTTTAGTCTGTAGAGAGGCTAAGCCTTTGAGCACGGTGAGTACAGTTGTACATTTAAAGTCCTGCAGAGGACTTGGGGCCTGGAGAGATTCTTCTCAACTCTACAGATGCCCTTGCCCTTCCTGATGGGGAATATAGCGCCATGGAGGGACGTTTCCGCACCTCAGGCGTCTGAGGTTCTAGGTCATAACTCCAGCCCTACTCCAGAGTAAAGCAAATAAATAGCTAGGAAGGCCTCCCCCCTGGCTCCTCATTGTGTATTAGCCACCATCGTTTTACCACTGTTGTAAAGAGCAAAGTGTTTTCCTTTGGAGATACAAAGTTTTTGTTTTATTAGTGTTTTTTTCTTTTAATTCTGTTTTATGAGCTAGAGCCGGAACATATTATAGTCTCCAAAGACACGCAAGAAAGCAGGACAGGATTAATATTAACCAGTTTTCCATGTGCACATTTTATGCACTTAATTTGATTCAGGTTTTGTCTGTTCTGAGCTCAAATCCCCAGCTGTGGAAATAGAAAGTTACCAGTGGCTGGGCCTTGTTTGCAGCTCGGCAACAGGAGAGTCACTTCCAGTTGGGGCGTATTCCCTTTGCCTAGCAGCTCCTCCAAGCACCCAGGCTACCCAGGCTACCCAGGCTACCCAGGCTACCCAGGCTACCCAGGCTACCCAGGCTACCCAGGCTACCCACGTTACCCACGTTACCCACGTTACCCACGTTACCCACGTTACCCATGTTACCCATGTTACTGTGCGGTTTCTTCGCAACTTTCACACTCAGAACTGGGATCCTCTCCCTTTGAAGTACAACTGTTTTGCCAGGATATTTTCATGGTTATTGCACTTGGGCTTTCCTTAGCATCCCTAAATGTTGACATCTTCAATTAGGGCACAGGCTCTCTTAGAAAAATTAAATTACATTTAACAATCAGTTACTGATTGCCTCTTATGCCTTAATGAGTGTATTAGATGTAAGAATAATAAAAGAGAGAAATAAAAGTTCCAATTATTTCATTAGTTTCTTCTGAGTGCTATTAGTAGACTATTTTGAGGCTGTCTCACTGAGTAGTCCAGGCCCACGTGGTCATCCCCGGCTTCAGCCTCTCCTGCTGGGAGGACAGGCATATGCCACCATGCCGTGGCTAATACTTAGTTTGTGTCGTAACACCTTCTACCATGGGAGACCAACAGGGTGCCTCTTGTGGGGATTCCTGTCATTAACATTCTCTAACACATTTCCCCATCTTACCTTTTGTGACCCATCTACACTTAGTTCTGGAACTCTCCTTCAGCCCGTGGGACTCCACAAAAGCGTTCTGCTGGTGAGAAGTCTGAGAGCCGTGTGCGCCAGCGTCCTGCCTGTGGTTTTTCCCGCTAGACCCCCGGGCGACACCATCCCTGTGCAGGATGCCTCGCCTCCCTTGCCTGTGTGGTAGAGTAGCCTCTACCTGCACAGCTTTCTTGACCGCCTTCCTGCAGATTTCCTTATTTTTATTATTTGCTTGACTTTTTAAAGATAAAGATAGCCTGTTAAATCCCTAGCCGTCTTTGATGCGTTCTGCTCAGTTTGGGGGTTAATAATTTTTAAGTGGGTATCCACACTGGTCTTAGATTTGCATCTGTAGTCCCAATTATGGTGGATCTACTTCAGGATAGTTTAAGCCCAGGAGTTCAAAACCTGCTTGACAAATAGTTATGGTTGACAAAACAAACACACAGGTGCTGTCAGCTACGTTTATGGCCCAGAAATGTCATCTTCAACCCTTTGCACGCATGTGCAACACAGCACATACAAACCCTTCTGCTGAATACATGTCGATGTCTCACCTTCAGTTTGCCCTCTTGCTTTGAAATTGAGCTTAGTTCTCAGAGCCTGTTGCAGTTGGAGTGGGGTCCCTGGACCCCACTGTTTAGCTCCAGTGCTAAGGCCCCCGTGGATGACAGTGTGAATTCTGCTGTGATTCTCCTTCTGGTTTTTGTTCACAAAGAAGAAAACAAAGCTGAGAAAAATATTACTAGAGATTTTGTGACAAAATATAATAAAATCTCCCTAAACTTTAGACTTTCTTTTGGGGTGTTGAACCACAAAGTCATGTTGGTTAGGAATTTGATAGAGGCAAAATCCTTTAGGGTTCATGCCATAAAAAACTGGCTCAAAGAAATTGCAGAAATAGTTTAGACAGTTGCAATGACCTGATAATTCCCAAACGTGCTGCTCAGCCCTGTGCTCCAGCGTGGTTGTCAGAGCGGGGACAGAAAATCTGTTGTGACCTCAGTTCACCCTTCCCTCAGCTTCTGTACCTTGTGGTGTTATCAGTAAGTTTAGAAAATTGCCTCAAAGAAGTCAGAGGTAATGGTAGAGAACTACTTGGCTTGCAGTGTGCCTTGGATAAACTTCCTGGATTGCTCAAAAGAGTTTTCAGATTTCAGTAGCTGGTTCCATGTTAGCACAGTGGCTGTCCAGCCTGCTGTGACCGATGGTGGTTCTAAGGGAAGTCTGAGATGGTAAGTCAGGACCCAACACCATGCACTTTTAAGTTAGGTACCCAGTGGCAACCCTTAATTTAAAATGTTTTGTGTAGCCTCGTGTTGAAGCAAAGGACTACAATCCCAGCGCTTGAGAGCTACAGGCAAGCCACTCTGGGCTACATATAGTGAGTTCAAAGCCAATCTAGTTTGTATAAAAAACTTCATCTCAAAAATTAAAAAAAAATGTGTGCACGCTCACAAACAGTCCCTGTGCGCATGCGTATGTTTATGTACGTATGTGTGCATGCACCTACATTTGGGATAAGGTGAGGAGGGTGCCTATTGCTAATCACATTAAGGAGCAACCTCATTTATCTGGCCTCTCTTTCTTCCCAGTTGTTTGGATGGCATCAAGGGTTCGCTTTGGGGTGTTTGTGAGACTCACACCCTGGGATTTCTCCTCCTGGTTTTCAGTCCTGATCCATCAGTTTTAGTTATCAGTGTTTAACCCTGAAGACCCTAGAAGACCCTGTGACATTCTTGTGGAGATTGTAGAGGAAATGAACATGACTGTCTTTGAAATAGACAAATACATTTCACCTTTTCTTTATTTTTAGTGGCCACCCATGGTGTCGATGGGGTCACAGTCAGCTCAGTGTTACTTTCAGTTTATCTAAGAATCTAGCATTCATTAGGACAGGAGGGTGTGTAAAGCACTGTGAGTGCACTTCTCTCTACAAATTGTGTTAGTCTTACAAACTGCCATCCAGATGCTCTAACTTTGGTCAAAGATTCAGAATAATTTTCCTTACAGAAGTGTCTAAAAGTCGCTTGAATGAAGAAATTTTCTTTTCTGCAACTGTCCATTGTTGCTTTCTCCCCGTGACAATTAGGAAGAAATTTGTTTATCGTTGTGTGGACCAGTGGCCCCTTCTAACAAAGAGCCCTGGCAGGAGACTGCAGCTCCTTGCTGCTTGTGTTCAGGATGGGTGACCCCGTGCTTCTGAAGGACCCCAGCGACCTAATGTCACACATTTGTATTAACAAAAGCTTCTCTAAGTGATTACAGTTTGTCAGTGGGGGGGGGGCCGGGGAAGGAAAAAAGAAAAAGAAGCAAACAAGCCAGATGATGCAGTCACTACACATGGCTATCAAACTTCAGGCTGTGCTCCCTTGATTTCTTTGGGAACATCACTTTCTATGATTTTGTAGAAGGAAATGTTCTGTAAAGAAACATAAAATATTCCTGTGAACATAATGAAAATGATGCTAAAATACAGGCTTGTTAATGCACTGTTAAAAAGGTGATTCCGTGTTATTTGGGAAGATTATGTGGGGCTTAAATTAGGCCTTGTCAGCTATATGAATGAACAATTGACTAGTTTTTTTCTAGGTCTTACTTGACTCTTTTAACTGTCAAAATTATAAATCTAGCAATTTCACCCAGAGGAGTGGTTCACTGAGCCTGTTCTTATATTTCATGGTGATTTAAAAGTAGCTCCCTTAATCATAAACATGAAGCAGAATGGAAACTCACTTAATAAAGTAGCTGAATTGCAAGTGGTTTTATCATCTGATTTTTCTTTTGAGATAGGTGTGAAGGTGACGTTTCCTTTTGTAATTTTTCTCGTGTATTTTTGTGGTAGAAGTTGGCTTAACCTGGGTTATAAAGCTGGAGGGATGATGGTGCTGGCGCTGCATGGAGTGACTTGATGCCACCATCCGGTGAGATAGGCACACTATTTTTCATAAACCTCTAGACTTGGGCACATTGTAAGGTCAGAGCCTCTGAGGAGAACGGAAGGACTGTCTGTCCACCTCTTCCTCAGGGGAGACTTTGCTGGCCTGACCCCATCTCCACCTGTAGAAGTCAAGGGAAACAGCTCAGCCTCTGGGTTTGCACCAGGACCTCCCACAGGCACTAGGGAATCCTGCTGGTGCCCAGGCGTCATGCAGGCACCCAGCCAACCCACAGACATCCAGATATAATGCAGACACCCAGTCTTCTCACAGGCACCCATGGGCATCTGGTTATCCCACAGGTGTCAGGACATCCCACAGGCACCCAGAGCATCCTGCAGATGCCCAGACATCCAGCAGGTACCTAGATATCCTGTAGGTACCAAGATATCTCACAGGCACCTGGACATCAACAGGCACCTAGTCATCCCTCAGGTACCTGAACATTACACAGGCACTCTGACATCCAGCAAGCTCCAGGATTTCCCTTAGACACCTGGGCCTCCCACATATGCCTACGTATCATAGGTACCCGGTCATTTCTCAGGCACTCAGACATTGCACAGTCACCTGGACATCCAGAAGGCATCAGGGCCTCTGGTAGATATCCAGACATCCCACAGACACCTCTTGCCACACAGCATTTCTTGATTTTCTTTTTTCTTTTTTCCCTTCCTTCTTTCCTTCCTCCCTTCCTCCCTTCCTCCCTTCCTCCCTTCCTCCCTTCCTCCCTTCCTCCCTTCCTTCTTTCCTTCCTTTCCTCCCTCCCTCCTTCTTCTCCTTCTCCTCCTCCTCCTCCTCCTTCTTCTTTTTGAGGGCACTGGGGTGGGAGGATGGAACAGGGAGGAATAACAAGAGGTTGTTATCACATTTTATGAAACCCAAATTGTTAATAAAAGTAAACAAAAAAGAAGAGAGGGTTTGAGTGCTTGCCAGTGACCCAGTAGGGACAAAGTACACAGGCTCTTGAAAGCTCTTTGTCTCAGGTGGAGTTCCTTTTTAGTCTGTGAAAGGGTTGCCCCTTTGCTCTTCCTATTTTTGTAAGAAAACTAACTTTTAATTTCAGATTAGAACTATACAACAGAAGGTGAATTTATGATATATTGTATTTATTCTTATATGACAGTAACATAATGAATTGATCTTTGCTTACTGGCCCACCTTAATTACTTGTTACTAAGTTAATTACTTGTTACTAATTTCAAGGAAAAGAAAACCCTACCATTTGTTTATAAAGACTTTCCAGAATGACTTTAACTCTGGCGTAGACATAATTCTCCTGAATTTCTGTGACTACTCTTGTCCAGCACTCAGTGTGGTTTCAACTCTGGGACTTTACAGTTCAGATGGGTTACTGCTGGGCCAGCCGAGCTCATTCGCCGTTTTTTCTTTTTCTTTTCCTTTTGAGCCCACAACTGGCAGACACTGGCAGACCACTGCTCCCTGCTTCTTTCGGACTGTGCTGTGATTGGGTGGTTGGAAAGAGAAGCAGCAGGGGCAGGGTGGTATCTCCACGCCCAGTGCAGACGGCTGTGGGCCCAGCTCCTGGTCTGAAGCAAAGGCTCAAGCATGCAGATCAGCAGTCATGGCAGGGGTTTGCAAGTCCTCCAGAATGTCCAGCAGATCCTCAGTCACTTCTAACTTGAGTGAGGGAAAGGTGTTGGGAAAAACTATTTGTATTTTCTCCTGGGAGCAAGGAAAGGGCAAGAGAGAAGTCCGAACTCTGAAATTGAGATTCTTCCCTGTTTACTTCTGGTTTCACTCCTACTGTCCCCTGGTGTGCTTGGCTAGTGCAGGTCTTCCCCCGGAATGTGAGACTGTGGTACAGCCCGCCTCATAACCTTCCTGGATATTTTTATAATTTATCATCAGCTGACACTGCCTGGGTAGAATATTCTTACCACTCCCTCTGGCTGCTGGAAGTCTGAAATTACATCTTTGTCTTTGAAGTCAGGCATACTGTTAGCGTTGCTATGGTGACAGGTTGGGTAATGGCCTCGGCAGACAGGAGATTGGTATTTAGCATTTAAACACTGCTGTACACAAGGCCTTGCTTTTTAGAGCGGTTACTGGAGTCTTTCCTTTTAGTAAATGTTTAAAAATTACATTTTTACATGGTCTTACTAGATTAATAGTCATGGTTTATTTCGTTTTAACTGCAAGGATAAAAGCATTATTCCATTAAATGGGCAGCTTTTTCCCTCTTTTGGTTTATGCATTATTAACACAGGCTTTCCTGTAACATTTTATAGGCTTCTCCAAACACGCAGCCACGTTTGCTCTGTTGCTCCTTTAGTTTTGGACTTAACCCATTATCCACTTGATTCTTCGCAATATTAAAGGAACAAAGTTCCAAAGAACTAAGCTTTAAAATATTAAGGAAAGTTTTTGTTGTTGTTGTTTTAAAGCTGTGTTTGGAGTATTGGTTGATTAGCTGTTCTGGTGAATTGTGGAGTAACCCGATTTCAGACTGTTTTGCGAGGCTTCACTGTGTGCCCTTCTGTCCTCCGATCGCTCGAGTGTTTGAGGATGAAAGTGTGTTGCTCTGGGGAGAACGGGACTTTGAAAGGTTTCAGTTGATGTAACTCTAGAAGTAGTATCTTTCACTTACTAGGTCAGTGTGGGATAGACCATGCACACGCACGCACACACACACGCACACAGCCCTATCACCTCCACGATTTTAGATTTGTGAGTGCTTTGTTATGGGGTAATGACTCTTTCGGCTCCAGGTAGGATATCCACATTTCTGCTTGTTTGATACATAAATTGCTGCTGACACCAGTGCCTCCCAATACAGACTTTATCACTTGATGAAATATTTTACTTAGGAAATTTAAGCTAGTTAGGGGAGCTGTCTTTATATTAACTTGATGATTCTTTGGATTTGAGTTATATTTGTGCCTTTTCACCCACAAAAAAATAAATTGAAATCCTTCTTCTACATGAGGGCTGTTCCAGGCATTTGAAGATTTTTTTCCCCCATAAGACTAAGTAGTTCCTTTAAATATTATATCCCCTTTATATGTTTCCAGTCCCTTCCATTACGATTACCTCCTCTCCCTTTTTTCTTAAAGAAAAAGGGTCTCTTTATGTTTCTCAGGTTGGGCTTGAATTTGGGGGCTCAGATAATCCTTCTGTCTCACTCCTCCTTGATAAAGCAGAACTCCACCTATCCTGTACCATACTCGTCTTCCGCTGGGCTCTTAATTCTCTGATTCATTTCTGCTCGTCCAAGTACCTCCAAGTTTGCTGTCTATAACCAGATGGAATATCCAGAGGTGAATTATGGTGCACATTAGCAAAGTGAATGGACTCAGTCTCACAATCCTATTCCCCAGGGCAACTGCTTTTAAGGTGTGCACCTGTTCTGTCCCTGACCTGAATTGGAGAGCTTGCGATGTCACACTGACTGGTTATAAAGGACATCATTCAAAATCTTACTAACTGGTATTAAGATCCTGAATCCGATGCCAGTTGTATTTAGTGTGATTCTTAGATTTGTTCACATCTTGTAGCAATATGCTGCTGTGGCAGCTCAGCAAAGAACACAAGGAGGCATGTTCATGCATTCAAAATCTTCCAGACCTCATCAGAGGGAACCACTGTCACAGCAAGTGCCATACTGGACAGTGGAACCCCGAGCATCTGAGCTCAGGTCTTTCAGAACTCCTCAGGTGTTCTGATAGCACATGCAGATCCTGAGCAATCAAACATCCCCACATAAATCCAACACCTGCAGACAATACAAAACACCAAGACCTAGGCAGCCCCCCACACAACAGTGCATAATAAATTATTTTATACATAACTAAAACTTAACTTCTACAACACATCTCATAATAAGTATTACTTCAAGTCAAGTTAGGCTGAGTACAGAACTTTGGGCACTCTGGTTCCTGGTGCTGTTATCCAGTGTTGTAGGTCTGGAGTTGGCTATTTGTTCTGCTTGTATATTACCCATCAGTACAGACAGCATGGTCCTAAGAGAGTGTAACCATCCAAGAATCCAGAGCACAGCAGACTGTAGTTGGCTTCCGTATGTGTTAGGCTTTTTCAACAAGACTCTAATAATTAGAAGTTAAATGTGATTCGTAGTTGAGACAGTCTTACGTCATCAAGCTGGGTTTTCTCAGTGAAAGAAGAAAGCCCATCACTTCTGGTTTGTTGGTGTTACTGCACTGAGGAATGGGCCTGGTCCCCTCCCATCATGTAGAGGGTCAGATAGCTGGACGTCGGTGGTGGGAGAGCCTGAGTCCTAGCTGGGTCCCGGAAACCGCTTGCATGTGGGTGGCTCAAGGAACCTGTCCCTGGTTTGGGGACCTTTGAAACAGTCTCATTTGAGGGGCATCAGGTTTTAAGAAAGAACACTGCTGGCCACCGTCTTAGTCAGGGTTTCTATTGCTGTGATAAAGATCACGACCAAGGGCAGAACAGGGAGGAAAGGGTTCATCCCAGCTTACACTTCCACAACACAGTCCTTCTCGGAGGAAAGTTATGGCAGGAACTCAAGCAGGGCAGGAACTGGTGCAGAGGCTGTGGAACAGTGCTGCCCACTGGCTCCCTCCTCATGGTTTGCTTAGCCTACATTTTTATAGAACCCAGGACCACCTGCTCAGGGGTAGCCCACTGACATCAATCATCATTCAAGAAATGTACCACAGGCTTGCCCACAAGACAGTGTGATGGGGGCCATTGTCTCAGTTGAGGTTCCTCTTCCTTAATGACCCTAGCTGCTGTGAGGTTGGCATAAAACCCAGCACAGCCACCTAGGCCCGTGATTAGGGCAATCACTGAGGCTGCAGAGGTGTGGACTCTGCCTCTTCCTCATTTCTGTGTCTTGCTGAAACTCTGACAGATGCCTTGTATTTTATCTTCCATTGCCAGTTGCACCGGTAACTACCCAGGTATGACCGGGACCTGTACTGGGCATAGAGAAGCAAACCAGCCCATTTCCTTCTAGAGATCTCAACCAGCCTCTGAACAAATGGCCCACAGCTTTGGGAGGGGCGGTCCACTCAGGAAGACATTCTTTTCCTTTTCTGTCTGTTTACCGTGGCCTAGATCCTTTCATGAGTTCTCTGAGGGAAGTGCATGGTTTCTGCTTAGTCTTGTACACATCGCCTCTACTTCTCTGTCTCTACTCCTCAGAAACAAGGGATGGAGTCAGTTCTGGAGATTAAGTACCTGGAGGCAGAACTTTCAACCATGTGGTGGTGGGGCACACCTTTAATCCCAGCACTCAAGAGGCAGAGGCAGGCCGATCTCTGTGATTTCAAGGCCAGCCTGGTCTACAGAGTGAGTTCCAGGACAGGCAGAGTTATAACAGAGAAGCCCTGTCTTGAAAAACAAAATATCTTCAATAAATTTTACAAATTGGGGGGTTGGGGAGTGGCAGTTGGGAAATAATCTTCTGCATATGCTCTCTAGTGATCTGATCTTTCTGTGGCCTCCAGAAGTCCTTACCCCACTGGGGACCACTGAAGCTTCTCTGTGGATTGCAGTTTTCCAATGACTTTGGAGTGAAGGATGGCAGTTTTGTTTTTTTTTCTCCATTGAGGTTTTAATGAGAGTTCATGTACATATATATTTGCATCCTTCTTCCACAGGGAAAGTAGAAGAGTACAATTTATTGCTGAATATTTCTCCAGCTGTGGATTTGTAGGACAAAGACCAGTACACTGTGATGTTTATGGAAATTGGCTGTAGGATCCCCACAAGTGACGGGAACTGTGCTTGGCTTCCTTATATAAATATAATCTATGCACATCTCCCGTACGCTCCCAAGTATCTCTAGATGACTCACCCTGCCGGCCACAGTTGGAGCACTGTGCGGACACTTGTTACACTGTGCTAATTAGGGCTGATGCTGAGGACACAAGGCCTCTGATGTCCAGGGCTGATCCGGCTCCTCCCCTACATTTTGATCCGTGGTAGAATTTATGGACGGCAAAGTCTGACTGCACGCAGGGCCCCGGATAGCCTTGACCAGCACCGTCCAGGCTGAAGCCTGACTGCACGCAGGCCCCCGATAGCCTTGACCAGTACCGTCCAGAAGCTGCTTTGTGCAGTGGTGAGAATTGTCCATGTTGTGGAATGCTGGGCAATATTCATCCGTGAGCCACTTGCCATGTGATGCTGCTGCGAGTGTTCGAGATACAGCCAGTTGGAGCTGATTGGATGTGAACTGCTGGATGCACGCAGGCACCTGTGGAGTGTGTCCGCACACTGGACGACACAGCTCTAGAGTGGAGGCGCTCTGTTCAAGATCTTTGTACAAAGTGGATTTTTTGGCGAAAATGAGAATATTGCTTCCATCAAGATTCAAGTTCTTGGTGTGTAAACTGCTGACTTGAAAAGCATTCTGAGCTAGCATGCAGCTGTGCAAGTGTAGGGGAGACAGAAGGGACAGAGGCCCTTCAGAAGCGGAGGGTCTTACCTATTGCAGGTTTTGGCGTGTGGGCTGAACACCAGGATTTCAGTTGTGAGAACAATCACTCATTGTGTGACCGAGGGCTAGGGCCCGAGTACTGCTGTCTACGCTAGCAAGCTTCAGTGTCTGCTTGCTTACTTCTCTGACTTTTCAGTTTTCTGTATGTACTAGAGATGGTTCTTGCAGAAGTGGGTACCTTAAAAAGCGGGTACCTGCATGCACGTGGAGGCCAAGTTCAGCTTATGCTTCTAGGAAGTCAGGCTCCAGGTCAGGCAGTAGCATGACTGCAGGGATACAGGTGTAAGGCTTGGTGTGTGCGTGGGGGAGCGCGTCCTGGTCCACGGTCTATGGTTCCATGATCCTGGTTCTCAGCACCACCATGCTGATGGAGCCTTGGTGATCAAGTTAAATTATCTTAAGGCTTTCACTTGGTGCCTTACTTCAGGTGTCTGAGAAATGGGGCTGATTTGGAGCCTGTGTATTTGTTTTTGTGTTTTAGGTAATGTCCTTGAATGTGTATGTTAGTGTCTGTGGATATGTGTAAAGGACACTGAGAGGCCTTTCCTCCATGGCACGGGAGCAGGTGGCATAGGAATTTTGAAGGCTCTGTCTTTTGGGGTCCAGTTCCTGTTTGCTTGGCATTGGGAAGGAGAGACTGTGGGTGGAGCAGGTGCTCCTAATGGGGCTGCTGTGCAGCCTGCCTTGCCACGCCCACACAGCTGAGCTCTGTCTCCTAGGGAACATAGCCCCGCTTCCTGTCCTCTTAGAGAACATGCAGTGCTGCTGCCTTCCCCAGGTGAGAGCAGCCCCTGGCTCCATGTTCAGGTGCCTTGCACGCTCAGCATTTTCTGAACTCTGTTTTCTATTGGAAACAGTGTGGTCACGTAGTCTGAATGTGTGTCTCAGGATTTCCAGTTCCACTGCTACTGCCCCAGAACATCCAACTGGGCTTGTGTGCACTCGTTTTCTTAGTACTATAGTTTGCTATGCTTTGGAAAGCCTGTCTGACTGGGTTTGGTAGCAAGAAGTTACATCTTTTTATTGCTGAACTCCTTCCCACTCTGGGACGAAGAAAATCACCAGAAATGTGTAATAAGAGGTCCTCAATATCTGCTTGATTTCGTGGCATACAAATGGATGGCTTATTTTTGCTAGTTGCTTTTACTCATTCCGTCTGTAACCCTAATTCATTTTATTTATGACAGGAGAAAGAGAATTGATCAGCTCATTTTGCTAAACAATTCCTAAGCCTTTGTGGTGTCTGTTACGGCGTGGGGAAGTAGAGGCCCTCAGATGGAAGCACATCTTCTGCAAATCCACTTTGTAGTAACGTACATTTGCTCATCTCATTTCAGTGTTCTCTGAACATCTCCAGCGTTTCTTTTAAATAATTTTTATTTTTAATTGTACTTGAGATTTCCTTTTGTTCGATTCTTTGGATAACTTCTGTTCTAAAGAGTGCTTTAGACCCAAGGAGTTGCCGTGGTGCGCTGTGACAGGACCGGGAACCATGCCGTTAGTTTGCTGATGGGCGGAGTGCTCTCAGGTGAGCAGAGCATGAAAAGGCCCCTCTTCCCTTCTAACCTGGGTGGTACTTGGGATTTTTCAGTTAAGTAAAATCACTGCCCACTTTTGTGCCTCAATGTAAACATAAGCCCCAGAGACCTTACTTAGCATACTCCTGCTAGATTAGGAGGACGTTATTAGGTGAGGCGATGGGCTCCCAGAGGAAGATGCACCCCAACACACCGCCCTGCATCATCAGGTGCAGTAATGCGCGGTGGCCTGCGCCTCGAAGGGCAGAGCTGGGAAGGCCGTGGGCTCGCTGCTCCATGCACAGGCTTTTGTCTGATTGTCTCCTGAAGGAATGGACGCAGCGTCTGATGATGACACACTTGCTGTAAAGATCCAGCAGTATTTGGAGTTTTATGAGCAGTCATGAGAAAGGGGTATATTTGTGGGGTAAGTTGTCTAGTGACCTCCTGTGCATCAGAATTCTGGATACACCGTCAGTTTGACACCAGCTGGTCCTTGACCACCTCCCCAGAGTAGGTGGTTGCCGCTTGCTCTGCCACACTTGCCTTCCTTTCTGACCAGAGAGGTCTGCACTCATGCCTCTTAGGTCTCCTGTGGCCACCTGAGTTTGTTCCCTGTGCAAGTCTTCATTCAGAAAGATCCTGTACATCTAAACTACTGGTGTGGTTTTTCAAAGCAACTTTTCACTTGCTTTTACACCATTTCATTTTCTTTCCTTAACAACCCTGAAATGTCTGTTTCTGACAGAGTCAGGCTCTGTACCTGTGCGGTATGGTGTGTGTGTGTGTGTGTGTGAGAGAGAGAGAGAGAGAGAGAGAGAGTGATGGATGCCCTGTGTGTGTGTGCGTGTGTGTGTGTGTGTGTGAGAGAGAGAGAGAGTGATGGATGCCCTGTGTGTGTGCGTGTGTGTGCGTGTGTGTGTGTGTGTGTGTGTGTGTGTGATGGATGCCCTGTATTGGCTCATAGTACATCCCCTGAGTACTGACACATAATTTCTGTTCTTAAAGTGCATTGTGTCTTATAACAAACTAAAAGTATGTTTTGTTTGGTTAATTGTGTTAGTTCAAACAACAAGAAATAATGTGCACGAACTTTATCAACAAAGAAATGCCTTTAAAAACTACTGTTTATGCTGTGAGCAAATGTTTTTCGTCTGGTTGCATGCTGCCCGGAGTCTGAGAAGTCCCTACAGTACAGCTGCTTGCTAACAACCCAAAGAGCAAGGCAACATATCATTGCTAATCCCTGCATTGCATTCTTACATACGTAGATGGGGATTTGACAAATGGGACAAACCCTCAAATTACTCTTTGCAAGGAACACAAGAAGAAATAAGTAGAATGGCATTCAGATTTAGGGAAGCCACAGCCTTAGAATTGCACACGCACTGTCCCGTTCTCTCCTTTGAATCGCACACGCATTCTTCTGTTCTTTTTAGGATGTGAGTTTAGAGAGATGGTTTTATAAGAAGCCAACATCCCTGAACACTTTATGAACAGAAGCAGCAGAAAGTACATAGTTGGGTCGTGCTGTCTTCCTGTCTAGGTAACGAGACTGTTGACAACATGCTTTCAGAGTAGCTCACCTCCCCACATTAAGAAAGGAAAATTGTTGTAATTCGGAACGTTGATCATGACGCTGAAGACTCATGTGTTCTCACAGGACAGGAAGAAGCCAGCTTCAAACTTCCGTCCTCAGCTTAGGCAAAGTCCTGTGCTGTTCCACAGCGCGAAAGTTAGAGAGCAGCATGCTTGGGTACCCGTGATGCCCATGGTCTGCATCTGAGTGCCCAGCATCCTGTGCTGTTCAGTAGAAGCCAGATACTAAAGTACAGTTTCCATTTATGCAAAGTCCTCTGTCAGGGACCATCAGTACAATTATAATTACATTTTGAGAACGAGAGACTCCACCCCACAGTTGAGATGTGTGATTTGGAAAGTAAAACAAAAGAAGTTGGTTGTGATTATTACACTTCATGTCAGAGTGACAATCCTGGCCACAGCCTATGGTCTTTCACTCAAAGTGCCAGCTGATACCTCCATGACATCTTCTGGATCCCTGAAGCAGCACAAGTTCCTGCCCTTTACTTCATCTTGGCTCTGGTTTCCACTTGAGGTACCACTTGAAAGAAGCCTGGTGGTCAGTATGATTCTTAAAAATATTTGGTAATTAGACTAGTGCAATGAGACCACTGTGCAAATGGTCTTGTCTTCTGGTTCATGTGAAGGTGGTTTCTGGGTAGGGTCTTCCAGCTGCTTCTTGAACTAGAAATAGGCATACAGGACAAGGGGTACCTCTGTGCTCTTACTGATGCTTGTTTTGTTCACCTAGGAATTTATTTTTTAAAAAGAAACTATGTATTCTATACCTCCCAAGACACACCCAGAACCCTCATTTGTGAGAGGAAGAGCATGCCACTTCGCCTGTATAAGGAGAGACAGACAGGCAGACTGACTGCTCTTTCAGAATGGCTCCGTGGGTGCGTTTTTAGAAGTTGGCACATAAGGGCATTTTCCGGGTTTCCGTGATGTTTCACTGAATGTATACATTTAGATTCAAACATACTGCAAAAACACTAACGCCTTTCAGATGTAAATCCCCCTTTACCGTTATTAATATTTCTAAAACTTGGAAATGAAGGCTCATTGCTTCCAAGTTTGTTTTATTTGTTTGTTTGTTGTTTGATTTTAGAAAAGAGTTTCAGAAACCTGTGCCAGTGCCTGTTTTATAGCCGCTGTCACTGGTTTTGGTAAATTCTGTCTGTTTGGGTGGGCTTACATTTTAACCTGATTCACCTTTACTTCTGCTGCTTCCTGCACATAGGCAAGTAGATTGGGAAGCAGAAGTCATTTTCCCCTTAGAAATGGCTGTCATTCATATATGTGTAAGGTGTGCATGTTACTGTTGAGATCACTGTTTGCTGTGTGCTCTTTGAGTTTTCTCTGTGTATGTGTAGGTAGTCTGTCTCTTTTAGAAACACTGATTCTTTTAGACTGTTTTATTACTTGTGAATTTTAGCATGCTCTGCTGTCAAATAGTTGTACATCATCATCATTTAAGTGACGAGCAGCACCCATACGGAGTAACCGTGGCAGGAACACGAGTGTGCTGTCCGAGTGTGTCCGGGCTTATCCTCTGGCGTTGATCTTTAATACTCATAATGGTTCTAAGCCATCTGAAAATTTCAGAATATTGTTTACTAAAAATAATCAAGTTTTACCTAAAAAAACTAAAATTGTTTTATAAACAAAAATGGATCCTTACGGGGGGAAGCTTTTCCTCATAATATGTTTATTTGAATTCTTGTTTACAAAAATTGCATGATATTTATCTCATAAAGCCAAGTGTTTATTTGCTCATGAGTCAGTTTCTGAGCAGAAGTACTGGCTGTATTCTCTGGTGTTGAACTGCGCACAGTGAGTGTGGGTCCTAGAAGCCGCTGTTCCATGTAGTATGGCTGCCAGTTAGGGACAGGAGCCCTGGGTGCAGGTCCCCTTTTTATCCTTCTTAGTGTGTTTATCACTGACAGCAGTCTGAAAGCCTCTGCTTCAGGCCGGCAGTGTGGGATGCCCAATGCCCTCCCGCCACCTGGCACCCAGGGACTCTGCTGCCTGTCCTGGTGGCTCATCTTGACCTCTGGCTACTGTAGGCTGTGAGCTGCAAAGCTTCTAGAGCGCCGGTGACATCAGTGGTGTGTGACTGCAGTAAACCCCTGAGCCAGCTCTCCTCCCCTCTTCACAGTAGTGAGGCAGGCACTCAGCCTCATGTGGAGGTTCGTGGAGTCCTCTGGTGACACCTTAGAGATCACAGAACCAAACGGAAGCCAGTGGTCACTTGGCATTTGAAGCCAAAGATCCTGCTAGCTCTTCTCCCGTCCCCAATTTAAAAAACAAAAAACACCTTTGTGTTCATGTGCTGAGATGCTAGGTAGACTAATTTTGTATTCTGTGTAAGAATTATTTGAGAGAAACATGGCTTTAAATTCTTAATGGCAGATAATTTTTGTTTATATTCAGTCAATAGGATGTTATATGTGTTTTTGAATAAAAAACTAAGTTTGTAACTATTACTGATAGTTAGTTTTTAAATGAAGATGGTTTTTAAACTATCTTGGTTTCCGTTTGTTTGGTTTTTTGTTATGTGTATTGGGGGGGGGTCTGTGTACACTTGGGTACAGGCTCCCACAGAGGTGAGAAAAGGGTGTCAAGTCCCTTGGAGCTAGAGTTACAAGTAGTTGTGAGCTTCCTAATACAGATGCCAGGAATTGAACACAGGTCCTCTGCAAGAACAGCAAGTGGTCTTCATTGCTGAGCCTTCTCTCTCTGATCCCGAGACAACCTGTCTGAAAGCTTCACCTCAGCTAACGTATAGCTTTTCTTACCTGAAAGGGTTCCATTCTCATTAGTGTTTTAGGAAGACTTACCGGTGTTATGTTTGTCTGTGTGTGTGGTCTGTAAAGGTTTTGCTGTGGGCATACGGATAAAATCATCCTTCAGTTTGCCTTTATTTGAGTTTGTAGGAAATGAACAATTATATAAACAACCTAAGTATCGATGTAGATGAGGTGCTAAATAAATTGTAATAAGCACCAGAGGCCATCTGAATGTGTTAATCTCCAGGCTGCGCGATGATTTCTGTGTTGTGAAAGGTTAGCTTTTCAACTGCAGGACTTAATTACTTTTCAAATGAATATTTCATAGCAGTTACTTTGCCTTTGCACACACAGCAGCGTCCGTAGTCTGTTCCCCATGTGGCAGACACCAAGCAGCTGGGACCAAGGCTCAGAGCAGGAGCACAGTTCAGCAGTAATTCCCCAGCTAGGCCCTGGCCAGCTCCTATCTGACCGTGCGCACAGCTAGCGGTTCCACTGTCAGTGTTGTCTGCACTGGCTGGGTGCTGCCCACGCAGAGAACCTGCCTCTTGAGTGTTGGTCAGGGTCCTGACCCAGCTTAGCAACCTTCTCAGTACTCTCACAGTCTGAAAATGGCTTCAGGTTATGTGACTAGTTATCTTAGTGTAGTAGAATTTAGTAGAATAAACCAAATCTCTGTGTTGACATATAAAACTTTATATAAAACATTATATAAAACTTAAATTAAGCTTACATTAAGTTTAAAATATAAATACCAAAATCTACAAGTTACCCTATTCATATAGGAATGACCATGTTTAACCTCTCACCTAGCTCTTCTGCAGGAAACACAGCTTTCCATACTTGGAATATCATGTGCAGCAGTGCTTGCTGAGTTTTGAGAGGGCAATTTTTATTTTTTAGTATTAGCTTGATTATCAAAAAATTGTATCTAAGCCTGGCATGGTGGCACACACCTTTAATCCCAGCGCTCAGAAGCAGAGGCAGGTGAATCTCTGGATTTGAGGCCTGACTGGCTGGTCTACAGAGCAAGTTCTAGGACAGCCAGGACTACACAGAGAAACCCTGTCTCAAAAAAAAAAAAAAAAAAAAAAGTTATAATTTAAATGTACAATTGTAGTTTATGAAAAAAAAAACATTAATCTTTGGTAAGTCCTGAGAATATTCAGGTTTCCAGAGTCTGTTTTTTTAGGCAGTATGTCTCTGTTTTCATTACTAGCATGCGTTTTCAAGTATTTCTGTTCTTTGCCTTTTACTATGTTGGCTGTTGCACACCTGGCGAGTTTGGCTGTGCACAGGCCACAGGTCCTACAGCCTTTCTCAGAAGCTCTGATGCTGATGGCGAATTCCTTCTGGCTAATGGTTCTAGTCTGCATGCACCGTAGGACTCTGGAACCCAGCGTTACACAGACCGCAGCTTGACATTCTTGCTTAACTTAGCAGTAACATTGACTTCAGAGCAGTTGCTGCCCACAGCCTCCCACACCAGGGAAGGCAGACCTCGGCTCCAAGCTCTCCCTTGGTCTTGCAGATGCTTAGAGCACTGGTTTGAGTTGAAGTGAAAGGTCACCTCACTTCAGGCACAGATCTCATTTATTGCCCTAATTCTGGTTCCTTTAGCAACTGGTACCTGGATTAAAAGTTACTTTCAGACTTTGCTAATGGGCAGGACATTTTCTTACCTGTTTGTATTGATTAGTAGTTTTAAAAACCATAAATATCTGTGTGAGTACTCATGATATTATTCTCAAAGTCTACCTCATGTTTGACCATTAAGAGATAATGTTGGATATAAGCTAATCTTATACATGTATGTGCATGTACACACAAATATGTGTAGGTCTAAAGTGAAAGTACATACTTTCACTTTAGATAATAATAGTCACTGGAATTAAACACAAATCACCACAAAATGTAATTAAATATTAGGCATGAAAAAGTCAGGAAGATAAATTAGCTGTCACCTATCAGGTTAATGATTAATTTGGACTAATTTTTTTTCTCTTGCTACTTCCCTCTTTTGACTGATTTTCATTGCCCAGTGAATGATGAATAAGGAAGAAGAAGAGTAAGTGTGTGTGTGTGTGTGTGTGTGTGTGTGTGTGTGTGTGTGTGTATGTGTATGTCTGCACGCGTGCGCGCGCCTGCGCAGTGCACATTTGGTGCGTGAGATTGACTTCAGTGCTATAGTGATTTTAATTGACCTTGTATATTCTGTTAGATGGAATAAATTGTTGTATTTGTTGTTATGGTGAAAATATATGTTTTAGACTTTTCTGATTGTGTTTGTAATTGTTTAAATTCATCATTACTTGGTATGGTATAATATTTCCTTAGAAGCTTGCAGTTTAAACACTTTCTGCATTAGCCTGTTTGGGGCAGTTGTGTTAGCTACTTTTGCATAGCTGTTTCTGTTCTGAGAAAACAGCTTACGGAGAGAAGAGTTCTTTTGGTCATTGACTTCATGGTCTTGGGCAGAAGATGACGGCGCTAGAGTGTACGGTGGAGGAGAGCTGTTCACCTCTTGATTAAAAAGGAGCCTAGAGTCCTAGCAGTCTGTTGGTCGAATGAGCAGGGTAACAATGAGTTTGAGGCCTGACTGGAGGACATGGTGAAACCTTTCTAAAACCAGAACAACCACCTAAAGTTAAATAAGTAAATAATCAAATAAATAAAATCCTGGGTGAACGTAGTCTGTCCTAGAATCTTTTTTTGTTGTTTTGTTTTTTTGAGATAGGGTTTTAACTCTGGTTTCTAAACCTGGAACTCACTCTGTAGGCAAGGCTGGCTTGGAACTCACAGAGATCCGCCTGTCTCTGCCTCCGGAGTGCTGGGATTAAAGGCGTTTGCCACCACTGCCCAGCTGTGTTCTAGAATCCTTACCATCTCTTGGGGCTTAGCTAACTGGTGCACCACTTCCAGCTGTGAGACTGGAGGCTTATCACCTTCTGTGAATATGCTGATTTGCCTCTGATGGGAACAGAGGCTCCTGTCCACGGGAGGTGGCACTCGCAGTGTCTTAAGTGGTGGCCCGTTTTAGTCACGAATACTTCAGCTTGGAGTTTAGCTGGCTCTTTAGTGAAGGGGTAGACGGTGGCAGATCCCTTGAGCTCCCATCCTAGACAGCTGGGCAGACATGTGGGAGGTGCACACGGTGCCCCCTAGGAAAGCACTGCTGGTAAGATGCTTTGGCTTTTCTTCATGAGGTGAGGCTCATAGGTTCCTTCATAGGCTGAGGCATTCAGTTTGGTACATTTCTAGAGTGAATTCCAGATTCCATATATGTGTCTTAGAGATGAACCTGAGTCTAATTTATTTGTAAATTATTTTTGAATGGACGCAGTAAAAACATACACTGCCATTCATATCTCAGTCGATTTGTCTGTATGTACCAACAAAATTATCTAGAAAACATTGTATCTGAATGCAAGTCTTCATTCTGAGTGAGCCTGTTGGCCCAGTCCAACATTTCCTGTTTCCAGCCCTTGAATGGATGGGCTCTTTTCCTATGCAACCCTGCAGGCGTTGAGCTGTAGGTTGCCTGAGTGCTGCAGTATGCTCTAAGGGAAACGGGTAGCCTCAGGCTTTGAAAAACATCCCAGAACTGAGTTTTTAAAAACACTTTAATTTGTCAGGTGGTAGTTGGTGCACACCTTTAATCCCAGCACTCAGGAGGCAGAGGCAGGTGGGTCTCTACAGATGGAGTTCCAGTTCAGCCAGAGTTACAACGGAGAAACCAAAAAAGAAACAAAACAGAAACCCACTTCAATTCAGTGTTGTAGACATAGGTTAGGCAGAATCTTCTGTACTTATTTGGGGGGAAAAAAGTAAGGAACACATTTAGGGCCACATAATAATACAGCAGTTACTCTTTATATAAAGTAGCTTTATATAAAGCTATATATAAAGTTCAAGTTCATGAGCCACATTGAACCGTACGTGAGGGGGTGCAGTTTGTAATTACTAACCTGTAATACAGACGCGTGACTTCACACACAGGTTGTATGGCCAGGGGAACTTATATTCTGCAACACTCATCAAAACAGAAATTTAAAAGCATATTTTACTATTCCAGTTTTGTGAAGAAGATCCCAAGTCTAGTGACTTCTGTGTGGTTTATTCTGCGATGCCTTCTTATATTGATTGCCCTCAAACAACCCAATTCCAAGCCAAAACTTTTAGTAAAGAAAACTAGTGCTTCCCTTTGCACTGCCGAGACACTACAGAATATAGAAATGGATGATGGTGATGATGATGATGATTACTTTTATTATTAAAATGTGAATTTATTATTGAGGATCAACTCCTGTCCACTTGCTTCCCTCTGTCCTATCATTGCTTTGACTAAGCCCCAGCTTCTCCATATGCGCTCTGCTGGGACTCAAACCCAGGGCCTTCCACATGTTAGGCAAGTGTTTTATCACCAGTCTACATTCACAGCCCTTGTTTTGTTTTTGTTTTTTGAGACTAGTCTCACTGTGTAGCTCAGGTTAGCCCGGAACCTGAACTCTCCTCCAGCCCTGCTCAGTGCTGGGGTCACGCGCTTACACCACCATGCCCCGCTGCCTTCTTTGCATGCTATTGGGCACTCTCTGAAATACAGTAGTTTATGACTGCCCAGAGAGAGTCACCATCATGTGTTGGTCCTGATTCTCTGTGGTTTGCTTCCCAGATACCTGGTGGCGAATATAAACTTCACACAGTGTCAGTCTCGGGTTCCCTTTGGGCCTGGACTGTAATCTAACTTTAGCCTGGGGCCCTGTTTGTTCCCTTAGAGGTGTACAGCTCCTGTCAGCCTGCTTTCTCAAAGCCAACTAGCCAGTCTCCTGACTCTCTTGACATAGCTCTCCTAATTAGGCCAGGCTACATAGCATCGGTTCCCCTTGGATTAGCTCAGAGTCACATGATTAAGGGACCTTAATTATGTCTGCAAAGTTCTTTAACCTTTGCCATAAAGTATCTTGATCATGGAGGCAGCACCCTAACATAGTTACAGGTCCTGTCAGAGCTCCAGAGGTAAGTGGGAAATAGCAGCTGGGACCCTTGGGTCATCACAGAATCTCTGTCTACCACAGAGTAGGAACAGACTCAGAAGTCTGCATTCCCTAGTTCACGTGGTTCTGTGTTGTAAAACACTTTAATACATAAAAAGTTAAAATTTTTATTACATGATAAGAGATTTCTACCAGAATGCCTCTGAAAACTAAAGTACCCAAATTTAGAAGGAATTTTAGCTAATCATGTGTAATGAACGATAGCAGTTCCTGAGTGTTTATTGAGCTCTTACTGTGTGTTACGGATGGACACTCAGAAATCAGAAAGGGACTAGATAGGCTGTAGGCTAAACTGTAACTGTTTTATGGGGCACGGGGAAAAGAAGGCCCCGAAGGGGGCTGTCCTAAGCTGCCCACCTTCTCTCTGCACTTGTGCCTATGCCCTGTGCTTCTGAGCAGAAGATGGGGCCAGTCTACCACGTGAGAATGTCCGCTTAGTGACGTTACGTTTCAGTAAGTGCTTCCTTTAGTTCTCCTGGAAGATTAAAGTTCTATAAAGCGTGTAAACAGCTGTGTGCAGTGTGCTTTGGCACATAGCTCTGGCCCTGCGGGGCCTCTCGTCTAGTAATTTACACAAACTGGAGGCCGCCTCTGCCTGCCCTTTTCAGATGGACACTTGCTGTCTCCTTGGTAATCTGGGGGTCCAAGTGAGCTCAAGAATGGCAGGAGTCTCCTCTTGAGCAACTGCAGCTAGCCGAGGAGCCAGATGCCATTAGAAAGGGATTGATTGCATGTCTAGTGACCTTTCTTTAAAACACCTATCCTCCAACAAATGTCAGGCCAAAGGAATTAGCCTTAGAATTTTGCTAAACATTTTTTTCTGTTTCAATAAAAGTTTAGATTTTTTTGTATTTCCTATGAAAAAAAAAAGACATTTAAAATAAATGTACAGATGTGATACTTAATATATTGTTATTGCTGCTTTGGTAATAGCCAACACATTAGGCTGGTGTGTCTCACGTGATGCTGTGTGAAAGACTATAGACATTGTAATAGACTTCGGCCATATGTAGAGGGATCCTGCCTGGCGTTCTGTCATGCAATGGAAGGTGTGGTCTGAGAGGGACTGCTGTACAATACTTGTGATGGCTATTTGTGGTTGTCAACTGTGTCTGGAGGTAACCAAAACCCAAGGGACTGGGTACACCTGTGAGGGAGTTGTTCTCAATTAAATCATTTGATGTGGGAAGACCCACCTTTAATCTGGATCTTTTGTTGAGGTGGAAAGATCCACCTTAAATCTGGACCACACCCGCAGCCAATATAAACAACATGGAAAAAGACAGCATGTCAGTGACTCAAATATCTCTCTCTCTCTGTCTCTGTCTCTGTCTCTGTCTCTCTCTCTCTCTCTCTCACACACACACACACACACACACACACACACACACAGTCAGTTCCGTTCCTCTAGAGAATCCCAACTAATACAATACTGTAGCTATGACCTAGGCCTGCTGCTCTGAGAGGTGTGTTGTACACATGGTAGCCAGCAGCTAGGCCTGGCTGCTATATACTTTGACTGTGCTGACTGTAATTTCAAGATTGAGGTGTGACTGCCTTTAGTTTAATGAATTTAAATTTAAATAGCTACCTGTGGCAAGTGCAGGCTTATCAACTGCACAGATGATAGAAGGCTTCTGCTGCCACAGCCAGGGTCTATAGAATGGGGTGCAAGCCAGTGCAGCTCATGAGGGCGTGTCATAAAGCTGGAACCAGGTGGTCTTTGACACCCCCGACTCTCATTCTTTGCTGATAAGTATTTCCAAATGCATTTAAGTAGCATGTGTAATGTTATTTCTGTTTCTAAGTTGCTCATCTTTCTGAATACATCTCTTACCTCCATACGACACAATTGGTTGCATGTTGATCTTTACAAGTCTAGTTCTGAAGTACCAGAGAGTTTCTGCCAACATGTAGGGAACTAAAAGGACACGGCATTTAAAGAAAGATCTGTTTCTGTTTCGCGTTTTTAGCTCCCCAAACCACCTCTGCTGTCAGGAAAAAAACAAGACTTGATGCCTTCCTCCCTCTCTCCCCCCGCCTCCACTCTTAGTTTTTTATTCAGTTAGATTGGCCAATTTGCTTCCAATAGTTAGAACATCAAATTGGTGTTAGAACTCTTTCATGACCATTTAATGATGTTCAATGTACTCTTGGATTATAATTTTTTTTTTTTAAGAAGGAAACCATTGAGATGGCCCAGTGGGTAAAGGCCATTGCCAGCAAGCCAGAGACCTGAGTTCAGTATCTAGAATCCTCATGGGAGAAGGAGAGAACCAGCTTCCAAGTTGTTCTGACCTCTACACATGCCCACGGCATGCTTGGCCAGACAGACAGACACGCGTGTGCACACACAGGCTGCCTGTGCACATTGGTGGGATGGCAGAAGTGGTGCTGAGATCTGTCCTGTCCCAGAACTTCTAGGTTGTTCCAGTTAGTTTTTATGTGACCTGCATACACGTTCCCTCACTGTCTGAGAGGTTTCCTGATGGAACAGTTCTCTGCAGCATCACGCTGTGCTAATTTAAGTGTGATTTCCCAACGGGCACCTGACTTGAGAACATAATTTTATTCATTCAGAGATCGCCAGTGCCCAGAATTTTCAGTGAGGGGAAAAAATATCAAGGGAGCGAAGTGAAAACTAATGCAATTTTGGATTTTGAGTTTTTACTGTGGGTACATTTCAGGCATATGCTTGTGCGTTCTCTAGTTTTAATAATCGGAATAAAGAAGTGCAGCCGAACAACCTCAGCCTGAGTGCCGTGCAGAATCTTAAATGTGTGCTCTTCTGGGAGCACGGCTCTGTAAACTGCATACAAGCAAAGCCATGTGAGCGCTCGGCTCATTATTCATACTTCTCACCAGGGAAGTATTACTGACTCTTCTTTTTGCAGCATACTGAATTTTTAAAAAACGAATTATGATTATCAAATAGTGTTATTTATATTTTGATCATAAGCGCTTTTAGCAATAAAATAATTAAGACATAATACTATTACATACCTAATAGCATAGCATAAGCCTAACTTTTATATGTACTGGGAAACAGAAAAATGTGTTATTGCGGTGGTTTAGAACGAAAGTATCTGTAATGTGAGCCTTACCTGAGGTCCCTTCATTAGGCTTTTAGTGCTTTTTCCTGTATTTTTAAAAATTGCTACTGTGTGCATTTTTTGGGTTCAGTGTCCTGCTTAGATGCACGTGTTTCCACTTGCCGTCGTCAGCCCAGTGATTAGCACACTCTTTTCCTCCAGTGCTCTTCCTTTCTGCATAGCCCGTCTTCTGGCTGTGGTCAAATGCATGGCACTTCGTTTTGTCCTTGTTAAACTATGGCCTCCATGTATGATGCCTCCAATGATTGCCTTTCTGTGGTGGCTCATCTTGATGACTCACTGTGTGTGTGTGTGTGTGTGTGTGTGTGTGTGTGTGAGAGAGAGAGAGAGAGAGAGAGAGAGAGAGAAAGAGAGAGAGAGCGAGCCAGCCCCTCCTGTGCCAGATGATTCTCTCATAATCTCACCTGACGTTAGGAAGTATAAAACTTAAATTCTTCCTAGAAAATGGCACCAGACCCCAAGCAACTCGAGCGATGATCTCTGCCATCATTTCATAGGCACATTGTTTACAGCACGGAAACTCAGACAGCTCAGAGGCCAGGCACAGGCGCACCTGTCGCGCACCTCCCTTTGGTTGGCTGGTTTGTTTTAATCCTATGGGTGGTGTCACCTGGAACTGTCAGTTGTATTAGCTGCAGCCCGTGCCTTAACTGTTGTTAAAATACATGTTTTCCTCAGCACGGCTTGCTTGCAAACATCATAATTCCACTTCTACAGAGATGTGCTTGGTGCAGGAAATCTGCCCTTTCTCCTCTTCACGCTGTCATGTGTCATGAAACCCATTGTGCATCTTGTTTGGGTTGTTTACTTTTTGGCTGTTCTGAATAGTTCTGCCAGGAGCATGTGTAATCATTCTACAGATGGAATGTTCTTGTTGCTCTGGTTGATGGCTAGGAGCAGAGTTCTCTAGGACATGTAAAATTCTGTCCAGCTGTTTCACAAAGCAGCCATACCCTTTACAATCCCTTCAGCAGCTTTGCTCCCCAGCACGTAGCTTTTGTCTTGCATCGTGTAGCCCTTCTGAGGGTGTGGCTGGGGTTTTAATTCATTCTCCCTGGTCACTGGTGATGGTGACACCTGGTATAAGGAGCACTGGCCGCTGTGGACATCCTCTGGTAGAATATCTGTTCAGATCTTGGGGCCATTTCTGAATTGGCATGTTGTATTTTGAAGTACAGAGGTTCTGTGTCGTGGCTGTAAGTCTGTGGCTTACCTTATCAAGGTCTTAAAGGCCTTGTTTGAAGAAATGACAAACAAAACCCACTTAATTTTGCTGAAGTTTTTATTCATCACTTCTAAAATAACTTTTGCTGTTTTGGCATGAAGTATGTGCTTTCCTGCTTTTTAAAAGATCTTTTCGCCAGGCCATGGTGGTGCACACCTTTAATCCCAGCACTCAGGAGACAGAGGCAGGCTGATCTCTTGAGTTCCAGGCCAACCTGGTCTACACGGTCAGCCAGGACTACACAGAGAAACTGTATTGAAAAACAAAACAAAAGATCTTTTCACTGGACATAGAGACTTTTACTTCACCAACATCTTTCCTTTGGTTTTTAGGAGATGCTGGCTTGCTTCATGGGTTTTTTGCTTCTGAGAAGGCTTCTTATTTTTGTTGCTTTTTCATGTTATGTAGCTTCCCCCCACTCCTTTCACAGATTTTCTCTTACTGGTGTTGAGCGGTTTGATGAGAATTGACTGGTGTCGTTTTCTTTCTGCCTTTTGTTTTGAGTTTTGTTGACCTTTGGTTGTGTGGTTTTAGGGTTTCCATCAAACATGGAACAACTTTGGGTCCTGTTCTAAAGATACTCTCTCCTACCTCTCTTTGGGAACGGCTCCCATCACACACCTGTGAAGCCATTTGGAAGTCCTTTTTCCTCTCTGTACCTTCTCCGTCCATGCTCCAGCCTCTGCTCCAGGCTGATGAATTTCTTCTACATTGTTGGATCTGCTGCTGAATCCACCCTGTCCTGGGCATGGGGTGTGCCGTTCATCTGCTGCCCTAGAACCCCTGGGCAGGAAGATCACATGAGGTTAGGATTTAAGGCCAATCACAGCCGTACTAAGACCCCCATCCCAAACGCAAAATCAAAAGTTTAAAAAAAAAAAAAAAACCAACCAGGAAAAAATTTAATTAAAACAACCAAAACTGTATCCAGCGTATTTTTGACATGAGACACTATTTTCTTGGGTGTGGAGGCTGAATCTGAGTTATTTTATATGGCGTTCACAACTGCTTAAGATACACATTTCTCTTTTGGAACATGTGGGTGGTAACTCTAATTTTGTCTGCGGATTCCACCAGACTTGCCACACTCCGTGCATTTTAGCTCATTGTTATTCCTCTTGATCTGGGTTACATTTTCTTGCTTTTTAGTATTTCTGATCATTTTTTTATTATACGCCAGGCACTGTGACTTTTACCTTGTTGATCGTTATATTCGTGTATATGTGTGTTCATGAATGTGTGCATGTGTAGGTGTGCATGTCTGTGTGTGCATGTTCAGGCCTAGCATCCATGCCAGGTGCCTTCCCCAGTCACTCTCCTCCTTATCTTTTGAGACAGGGTCTCTCACTGAGCCTAGAACTCAGCTAGGCTGGCCAAGGACCCCAGAATCCTCCACCTCCCTAAACAGGATGACATGAACACTAGTGTGCTGGCTGTTTACATGGGAGCCGGGATCTGAACTGAAGTCCTCATTCGCACATGGAAAGCATTTACTCACTGGGCTGCTTCGTAGCCCTAGAGGACTTTTGACTCCACCACCAAGGGTTGGGTTCTTGGCCTGACCACTATACCTGGTTTATTCATTACTGGGGCTTGAACTCATGGCTTTGTGCATGCTAGGCAAGCACTCTAATAACTGAGCTACATTACATCCCCAGCCAAGATGGAATAACCTTGAACTTCGCTATGGTACGCAGTACATCCCTTGGAGTCTTGATCATTTGGGTCTAACTTTAAGCTATGTGAGTTGGGACCAGAGCACTTTGCGCACCAGCTCTGCCCCTTTGAGGCAGATTCCTTTCCAGCTCTGTGCAACTTCCCCCTCTGGCTGGTAGAAATAGGAACACTTGTGTGTTTTGTCCTAATCCTTCATGGTGGCTCTTTTCCCTTCCTTGGATAGTGTCTTGATATGTTTCCTGAGTGTCACTGCCTGGTGCTTACTGGAGGGGACCACTACTGGCACCGATGGAGTGTGCTTCCTTGGCAGTCTCGTCTCAGTCTAACAAGGCTGGCCCATGGGCATCTTCAGACTCAGCCCAGGCCCATAGCCTGAGACTTGCATACAGTCTTTCCCTCCCTACATGGCAGCCTGGAAGTTGACACGACTGTCAGAGTGGGGTGAAGCCATTGCTTTCTGGCTCTCAGGATTGCGGTTCCTTAAGCAGTGGTCAGTGTCTTGAAATGGTTGCGTTCCCAACCTTAGCCAGTCTGTCTACTCAGCTTCTCTAGGAAGGAAGTGAACGTGACTCCTCGGCAGGAATGCTAGCCTTGTTGAAAGGGAGTGCGTTCTACTTCAGTACAACTACGATGTGAGTTCAAAAAGAGACTTTCGGCGATTTGTGAGTATGAAAAGAACCACTGCCTTAAAGAGTCGCGACTTTACCGACCAGTAGGTAATAGATACATGTTGTCTCCCATTTTCTGGCTAAATATATTTACACTTTTCTTTAAGATAGTTTTCTTTACAGAAGCAGAATGAAACTGCGTTGCTCCTTTTCTTCTTTTTCTTTTCAATTTCTATCCAGATGGCAGCTGACTTGGGGTAATAAATAATAATAATAAATAATAATAACAAGTAATAAACCCATTGTTAATGTTATTGAAGTGCCTAATGAATGGAAGGGGACTTAAATGTCTTTGGTGCCTGTGTTAAATGTTATTGGTTGTAGATTAAGAACTTTCCTGTTATACTTTCGTCTTACTGTGAGCAGATTTATCAGGTGACATAATCACTTGAATGAGAACCCCAGCTTGGCAGACAGGATCTGTGTTGCATCACAGGAAGGACAGCCCACAGAGATGCCTCGGCAACCTTGTGTTTATTCTAGGTCAGGGTTCAGCCACTCTCAGTGCCCTTACCCGGAGTACAGTGGTGGTCGGCTTTCACTGACCCATGTGGGGCAGCTTCCCGGGTCAGGCGCAGGAGGTTAGGAGGCCGGGGCTGCCTCGGTTTCTGAGAGTGTTGGCCATCTCTACTAGTTTTCCTGCATTTGAGGTAGACAGTGGCTCAAGAGCTTGGGGAACTGTGTAGCGCACAGCGTGGACTGTGGACATGTGCACAGGGAAGGATGCACTGACTTACAAGAGGCGCCCTCCATGATTGCAGGGGTGATCGGTGCTTGTCCAGGATCGCAAAGGGTGAGGATGGCCCATGCATTCTGGGTGGCGAAAGCACCGAATCCTCTCCCTATGAGATCTGACGGCATTCAATTCACATGACACCCTCCCTTCCTCACACACTGTGTGCGCGCATGCATGTGTGCGTGCGTGAGTGTGTGTGCGTGCATGTGTGTGTGCATGTGTGCGTGTGTGCATGTGTGCGTGTATGTTTGGTATTTTTGAAGGAAAGTTGTTGGAAATGTAAATGGAAGTCACTGACTGCCTTGGTTAGCCGACAAGGGAAACTGAGTCTCTGCCTTTCTCTATATCAGGTGTACAGAACCAACCATTAGAAAACAAAAGGAAGACTGTTCCAGGATAAACTGTAATTCAGGCACTCCATGTTTTCAAAAATAGACAAAATTTAGAAATGTGCAGCTGATTTGTAGGCGATAAAAAGACAATGAAGCTGTCTGGAGACCACACTACTGTTTTCACTGTCACACATTTAAGGCACGTGTGCAAAGGTAGCCGTTTTGCACTATAATCTCAGCCCCTTTCTGGAGTAGCTCTCAGTCCTCTCTGGGTTAGAACCCGCCCCTCTTCTCATGTCTTAATGTCCTTGTTTACCTGACTGGCTCTCCCCATACCTCCCACATCCCCACAGCAGGGTTTCTCACTGTCGTACCTGTCACTCCTGTCAGAGTTTGGTTTTTCCCTTCCATGTTCCTGAAGAGGCACCCCCGAATCCCCAGTCTCCCCATGCAGTTTCAAGTGACTGTTAACCTTTAGGTACACCCAGCACTCCCTGGAATGGCCTTCATTATTTTTCTGACCCTTCACTTTGCCTCATGCTTTTGAAGCCCCTGTTCCTAAATCTCTTGTCGTTTTGACCCTGTACACCCTTTAGCACGATCCTCGGAGGATGTGAGCGGAAGGTAATCCTTTAGACTTTGTAGTTTTCGGAAACGTTAGACATATGAGTCATTTATGCACCGTGTCCTGTGCTCCAGATAAAAGCAGGTTTTTATTAAATAGTCGCCATTCTTAAAAGTCTTTATGGGAAGAAAGCAACCATATATTTTAGAGTATTTTGAAATTCCTTAAGGCTGTAGCTCTTAAGAGCAGCTCAGTTTTGACAGCTGTCCTTGAAGACAAGAGAAGAGAGAATATAATTCGATTCTGTAAAAATCACTCAAATGATTTGAAATTGACAGGACTTTCTGTATCGTCTCTTTCTAAAACCAGTGTAATAATCTCTCCTGCCTGGAGAAATGTAGTCAGTTAAACAAAACCAAGTCTGTACTTAGTACTTGCAGGGAACGTATACATGGAAACTTAATGCAAGAAAAATGTCCATGTCCGAACCAAAATACAGGAGCCTGGAAGAATACACCCAATTGCAAGGCTGTGTGCTTACACTTAACAGACCCATTCAAGCATTGATATCAGTGTGGTTTGCCTTTTAACTGACCTTGCCTACCTGGTGCTTCAGCTTCACAGTAACTGCGAGGCTGCTCAGCCCCGGGCCTTGGGCCCACGGAAGCTGTGCCACCGAGCAGCTGTGGATTCCCATGCAGCGAAGCCTTTTAGCTGTACGCAGTGCTCAGGTGCTGACTCCTCCCCCTGAAGCATTCTCGTGGATACTGACTAACACTGCATGTACTTCTAACAATAACTGTGTGGTTAAGAAAACTCAATGTCTCCTGTACATTGCCGCAGAACCCTTCGAGCGCGTCTAAGACTGGCAGCACTGTCCAGTTCTCCCGTAAGAGACCGGCTGGGCCTGGCCCCTGGTGTTGGATGGCAGAGCTGTCTGATTCTGGCCCCGCTGCATGCCCCTTAAAAGCAAAGCCACGGCCTCACCCTCCTGCTTTTGCGTACAGATGTGACAGCCCACCACGCCGGTCAGTTTTCAACATCTGTTCTGTTTCAACCTCCTGGTCCTCCCAGTTTTTGTTAATTTCTGCCTTTTCCCCCTCCCCGGAAGGTGCTGCGCTCAAGAGCTTAGCCTCTGTACTTACACAACTGTTCTGTGGGGACTTGAGACCAGTGCTGCTGTGCTGAAGGAAATTTAACTCGGGGCAGAACAGTAGTAAAAGTGCCAAAGACAAACTGGCTGTTCAGCACCAGCAGGCTGTAAGATGGTAAAAAATACTCAAAGGGGAACACACCACCACCACCACCACCACCACCACCACCACCACCACCACCACCACCGAGAGCTTTCCAGATGGGTGCACTTGTTTGGCGTATGTGTTCCCTGTTCCTGTTCACCTTACGTCATCTGTATCCCCCCCTTCGGAGGTTTTCTGGTGTTCTTCCAAATGTAATACATTCTCACCCTTGTTTGAGATGCAGATGTCCAAGCATCAGCCCCTGTTTGTGCTGTTACTTCTTCAGACTATCTTTTTTGAGTCCAGAATTGTTTTCTTGCTATGATCTTAATCCTTTGAGTTGAAGAGTAAGTATGTGTATTAAAATCCTGTGATTCTTTTTAAGTAGAATTATAATATTAATGTAATAAATCTGTAGTAGGGTGGGGTGGGGACCAGGTGTGTGCTGGTGCTGACAGAATGGTATAGAAGTGGCCAAAGCCTGCTTTGCCAGTTTCATTCTAAATGCTTGCTGTTTGTAGACATGAATGACCTGCTCCAAGAAAATACGGTTTGTGGGAAGTTCAGATTTGTCATCATTTTGTGGCTAGCAGCAGAGGGATTATTGCTGAAGGACTGAGCTGTAGGTAGCCTTGCTAGTCCCACGCTGAAGGCACCAAGAGTGAAGGAGCCTGGGGAGCTGCAGCAAGCAGGCACGCTGAACAGTCACTCTCATCGGAGGGTTTGCTAACGTGGCTGACTTTGTGGGACTCAGGAAGTGAACGTCTGCGGCTTCCGGTGAGGTGACTCACACACTGTGCCTTCTTGACCCACATTGGATGCTTGCAGTGTGCGTGCCACCTGTTGAGAGGACAGAAGGGCGCACCTGTCCTTCATGACCCTGGCTCAGGTTCCCTAGTCGAAGGAGAGCAGCACACTTGTCTTTACAGAAAGTGGGTGGTACTGGAGGTACTTAGGAAGACTAGAGGGGGTCTGCTGCCCCCCAGCCCTGGCGTTTCCCTTCCTGTGTGTCCGGAAGCAGTTGTTTGCCTCACCTAGAACAAGCAGGCTGGCTGTGTTTCAGTGGAGTGGTAACTTGTGCCCGGGCCACCTAACGCAGCGGCGCATGCTGGACCTTCTCCCGGGTGCGTCTTACTGCTTCAGTCGCGGGCATTTGGACCTGGCATCGCCCTTAATGGGTCAGTACGACACCCCACCCCACTGGCAAATGGTAGGCAGCATTCATGATAGTCTCCCTTGTTCTTTCCACCAGAGACAGGTGCTGTAAAATGAGGCGGGATTTTTTTTCAGTGCGTCCTGCTCTGGAGCTTGGGTCTCTGCTCGTGCAGGAGACACAGAAGAGGGGCGCTCTGTTATGGGCTCCTGCTCTCACTACCCTCTGTCCTCTCCACTCCTGTCCTTTGACCCCGGTTCACAGAACCTCTGGCCTGCTCCAGTTTCCTCCCATTCTCCCAACTCCTCTTTGGATTTAATTTTTCTTGACTTTGGTTTAATCCTACTTTGCCATTATTCATTTTGGGGTTTGAGGTAGGGTTTTGCTGTGTATTCTAAGCTGCCTTTGAACTTGATTCGTAGCACAGACTGAGCCCTGATCTTGCAATCCCTGTTTCCCAGGTACACATCAACACAGCCAGCAATCCGTACTACTCTTGATTCCTTTACACCCTCATCTGTCCTTTTGTTCAGCAGGCCTCGTAAGATCACAGCCACACCGCTTCCCTGTCCCTCCTGGTCTCCTGCTAGTCACTAATGGGGACATCGTGCAGCCAGGATGGTGGTGCTCCACACTATGGTGCTCTAGGTGCAGTGAGGATCGCGTTGTTTTATGGCTGGGAAGACCCCAGGCAGGGGGAAGATGACGCTGATGCATTTTAACAACAGTGGATAACATATGTCGGTTGTCAGCAGCTGGCAGTCATGGGGAAGTCCCCTGGCCATGTGACACAAGACTGGAGAGTGAACTGACACCGTAAAGTTTTATCGCTAGTGCAGTGCCATGGGTTAAAGCCTCCAGGCCCACACATGTCATTCCCCCTCAGTGTGCACGCATGGTTGTGTAGCTGGGAAGAGCAGATGACTGCCCGTTACTAAACCCCTCCCCTCGCCTGTAACACGGAGATAGTGCTCCACATCACAGCACGGCCGAGAACAAGATGGATCTGCACCGACATACACACAGGATACACACAGGGGTACACCAGCAAGGAGCCACGCATGGTAGCTTCAGTGCTGGCCGCTCCGTTCCCCCTCGACTGAGGGTGACAAGAAGCAACCCCACGTCTTTATATGTGGTTTATCCCTTCGGTATAGTTCTTGCCAGATAATGTGAACATTTTTTAACTTTTAGTGAATAATGTGAAAATTTTCGGCAGTCTGCACTATGCTGCCAACACACCCATGGAATTTTTTAGATGACAAGCTTTAAAGGCCAACTCAGTGCACTCACAGTGAGGGTGCCACCATGCCATCCACAGGGCTGCTGCTTTTGAGAGCAGAAACAAGAACAGAAATTTGTCCTTAAGAGTCTAAAGCAGCAGTTCTCAACCTACAGGTTGCGACCCTTTGGGGGTCTAACAACCCTTTCACAGGGGTCCCTAAGACCACCTGCATACCAGATATTTACATTACGATTCATAGCAGTAACAAAATTACAGTTATGAAGTAGCAACAAAAGCAATTTTATGGTTGGGGGTCAGCACAGCGTGAGGAACCATATTAAAGGGTCGCAGCGTTAGGACGCTTGAGAACCACTGGTCTAGAGTGTAGTGAATTGTACAGTCAATCTGGCTGTGCGTGCATGCGTGTGTGTGTTGTGTGTTCACGTGCACATGTGTGCACGCGCACGCACTCGCATTTGTATGTGTGTTACTAGGTATCAGACCAAAGGCCACGTGCATATGAGGCAACAGTCTGCTACTGAGTTAGGGTCCTTGCCCATTAGCACTTTATGTTTTGTTTTAGGCTTCTGTTATTCTTGCTAACAATCATAATTATGTGTCACTGGTCGCTTTTCACGACGAGCCGTATTTGACAGCCACGATGATCAGTGGTTATAACCAGAATAGTAGCCACAGCTATTGCTGCTTGTGGCCTTCCTTGAGAGCCAGGTGCTCTTGCAAGCATGTGGTGTCTGTCAACGCATTTAATCTTCATGACATTCCTGCTATTTTTGTTTGATCCAGAGACTCTAAGAATTAGTGAGTTGCCCGCCAGTGCTCAGCCAGCAGGCAGGATGGCGGCACAGTTGCCCCCTCACAGGCTGGTCCTGCAGATGTGCTGAACTCGCCAGCTTTTGTGATCCCCACTAGCAAATGGAGACAGATCTCTATGTTTATGCAGGATCGGCCACTACATTATTCCAACTTAGAATTAGAGACATATTTTAGATAAATTCCACAATTACATATCATATCCTCCTTGAATTTCAATAACTCAAAAGGGCGCGTTGATGAGCACGGCGTTGGGTACTTATTTTTCATTTATTTTAATTAGGAGTTCCTGAAACCTAGTACTTTCATGAACATAAATATACTAATAAATTCTCTATGTCCTGATTATGTCCTAATTTCAGGCACTTCAAAATTTCTGTTGGAATTAAATGAAGTGTTTGTAGTTTGCTCTTTATTGTGTACCTTAATTTACTTCTCAAGAATGTGTTTGCTCGAGTATATATGCATATTAAAATTCCTAATTTTGAAAATTAGCCAAAGATATGCAAAATATGTTGCAATCCTAATTTAATAGTAAAGAAAACAATATTTTAAAAAATCAACAAACTAATGAGCAGTAACCATGACCACAGCGACTAGTTCACACTTCATTTTCCTCCTGGTGCAAATACTCTATGCGAGATACATGCTCCTGGGTACTGTGTGTGGTTTACAGCAACCCCACGGTCTAGAACTAGACCCTGTCTAGTTTTGAGTTTGTGTGTTTTTCTGCTATAACTTCTCCTGCGTCAGATACTGGCCTTCTCATGCTCATGCACCAGCAGCCTGCACTGGGAAAAGCTCTTGGGAATATGGCAGACATCGTGGTGCCTTCTAAAGTTTTCAGGGTCACAAGAAAAAACAGTCAAATGAAATTGTTATATATTAACCCCTCATCAGTGTTTCATAGTCGTGATAAGCATGCGGAGCAGATTGTTGTCCTGTTACTTTCATAGCCTTTGACTTTAGCAGAGAGTTCGTTCTCCTCAGAATTGTCTCACTGTGAGTCTTCCTTCTGTTTGCCTCTTGCTAGATCTGTTTTTACTCCTTATCAGGAAAGTCACTCAGAGAACAGGCCTGAAGGCGAGCACTGGGCCACGCCCTCTGAGGCAGGAGGTGTTGAGAATGGCCTCCATCTGTGCAGCCTGGGCTCTGATAAAACAGGAGCAGCTGTCTTGTTCTCCAGAGCAGACGTGGCCCGTGGCCGCCTAGAGGCCCCTGGGCCTCAGAGAACTGACCTGGCTATGGAGCCAAACCATAGGCTGCTGTGTCTTCCATGGTGTGGGGTACAAAGGCCAGCACCAGGTAGGTATAAGCGGGAACACTGGCTGCAGAGGGGCTATGGAGGGCAGCAATTACCAGGTCACAGCAGTTGAATTTTACAGAATCAGCTGATTTCTTTATAATCGTTTTTTCAGTGAATGGGGAGACATCTTATTAATAGGCCTAGTGTTCAAGGGCAGCCACGGAGCTGAGGCATTACCATGTGTTAGCCATTTTCATCATGCGTATGTGTAATGTGGTTGTCTCTAATTATATAGCCATTACTAATTATATATATATATAATATATATGTATTATGTATGTGTGTGTGTGTGTGTGTGTGTGTATATATATATATATATATATATATATATATATATATATATATATATATATATATATATAAAAATTAGAGTGAGGTAGGGTGACGTACCCATTCTCCCTACAGACCGGGAAACTTTTTCCCCTCTGGTTCCTAACAGAGTTTTCTGTTCGACATGCTGTAGTGATTCTGATCAAGGATTATTTCCTATTAGTGTGTTGTTCGCGTGACTTTATATTAGGTTTGGATATGAACTATCTTAGACCTTTCTGGTCACAATACTATGTCTTGAAAGTTCTCTGAACACAGGAATATTCAGTGTCAGGTGTGCAAAGATGGATGTTCTGTTCACAGAACTCTCTGTCCGTTTTAAGACAGTGTGAAGCAGGGATGTAGGTCGGCGGCTGAGTCTTCCCCGTGAGTCAGTGGACTTGAAGGGATGCGATAGTCATTTATTTGCAGTACTGCAGTGACCTGCTCACCTTGTGTGCTGCTCTGCACTCTGTGGCCATAGGCTCTCTTTACTGTGTAAGCAGCTGCTTGTCATGATGTAGAAAGCTCTTCCGGGTGTGCGGTGAGCACGCCTTGTCTCAGCAGTGTCGGCTCCGGCGGTGCCAGTTGGTTGTTTATTGGCGCCCACAGAGGTACGTGTGGGTTCACTCCTCCAGAAAGGTGACATGATAAGCAAAGCTCTTAAGAATTGACATGCCTACTAACTGAAATGGCTTGGTTGGTAAAGCCACCCGCTGTGCAAACCGTGTGACCTGAGTCTTGGAGCATGCACGGTGGAAGGCAAGAACCAACGTCATGCATGTGCACGCACACAATTGACTAACCAAAGATACTGAAAAAATAACGTGTCTAGAAAGCCTTCCCAATGGGCAGTGTCAGCAGGCCCCTCTCTAGCTTGTGACATATCACATAGAACGTGTTACTAGCTGGCAACTCAGTGTGGAAGAGAGGTGTAGCAGGAAGAGGCCACCTCGCTGCCAGATGAGCTGAGGAAACCCCAGCACCCCGCCTCCCTCTGGGACCATCAGGTTTTTACACGCCATCTTCAGGTATTTTTGACAGTGAGTCCTTAACTGACTCTAGCAAATTCAAAGGCAGTGAGAACAGCGCCAGTGTCTTTGCCCCCACCCACAGGTGATTCCCTAATGTGATTCTGCATTGTGATCTGGGGAAGTTTTATCAAACATATCTCTAGAAATGATGAACTTCAAGCCTCAGATTGAAGTAGACGTTTGCTACATAAAAGCTAATCAGTTTTGGACAGTGAAATTGTAGTTTTATTATTGCCTTAATATCCAAATCAAATTATCATCCTGGATTAATTAGTTTTGTTTACTTAGTTTTAAAACTCAGATTTTGCTGAAGTGTCATATTTGGAGATAATGCTGGTAAGCTGTTATAGTTGCTTGAAAATCACAGCGAAAATAAGATACATGAAGGAAGGAAGAAGGAAGGAAGGAAGGAAGGAAGGAAGGAAGGAAGAAAGGAAGGAAGGGGTGCCATTACTGTGGAGAATGTAATACCGTGACGTTTTCCTGGTAGACATGTTCTTAGTATCACTTAGTTGTGACAGGCACATTCTCAGTATTTGTCTCTAAGAAATTATTTTAAATATCTGGCCCTCACGGCCATAAGAATTGATGTAGTCCCTGGAAAATACCATAATAGCTATACAATTGGTCGTCTTAAAGTGTTTGATTTTACATGTGTATTACATTGGTCATCTGTGTACACACGTATCTGACAGAGTTAGGGTTTGCTGGGAGGTGCACCCGTGGAAGTGCAGAGGTCTCTGTTAGAGATCCCGGCAGACTCTGTGCCAGACTTCTACAACCTGTGCAACAGTTCTCAGTCTCCAAGTCAGGGCCATAACCACACTTGCGCCTCCTTTTACTTTAGTGTCCGAGTAAATGTCTGCCTTTGTCGCTGACACTAATTCTTGCTCTGAAGAGCACCTGCTGCTTTCCCAGTACTGCTTCATTATTTCACACGTTCTCAGTTATCAAGAGGTAACGGAGGCAGCATCTTTATCCTTTTTAGATGAGGAGTAATAGAAGCTTCTATCTTGAAGGTTCAGATGGTGAGTAGCAGGGCTGAGATTTGAACACACTCATTTTAACTTGTTTTTACAGTATTCTCCCTTGGTCATGCTGTTTTGTACAAGAATATGTCATACATCATTTCTCAGCTTTCAGCTTTCAGTGAACATTAACATGAGGGAATACATTTGAATGTTAAGATTCTCCAGGAAAATTGATGTCAAGTTATTTTCCTTTAAGTATATTATTTCCACAAGATTGAGTGGAAGGATGCAGGTACACAGAACAAGCCCTATGCTCGAGAGATCATTACCCCAGAAATAGTTTATCTGAACCTTGACTACTGACAAGTCTTCAGATTGGGGTACTGATATGTTTTGTCTGGATATTTGGATGCATTCTTAAGTCCTTCGGTTTACTGTTCAGGAGCAGCCGGGTCACCCCGAGGCTGCCAGTTTGGCCACAGAGCATGAGAGTGGGTGGTGTGGGCCAGTCCAGAGCGGGCAGTCCCTGCTGTGCCTTTGGTGTGGTCAGAACATGCTTGCCACGTGAAGATGTGGTTTTCCTTTATCTGGCATTTCTGCGCTCTACCCACTCCAGCCTGTTTTCTTCTGAAAGAGTTATAAAAAGTCCAAAGCAGTGGGCAAGAGTAGTGTCACCAGAGGGCAGGGGAACCGACGGCCTTGCCCTGGGCCGCTTCTCTGCTTTGCTGCTGACTCCAGGCCTGGGGTGGAAGGGGCCTCACATGTCTCATTTCTAAATTGTGCTGCTGAGCACGATTGGGGTGAGATCAGCTGCTACATTTTCTCCTGCATTCTACACTGGGATTAAACAGCAATGCCAAGTTCTGTTTAGATCCAGAAAATCAAGAGAAAAAAGCGCACGCGTGGGCGCACACACAAACACACACACACCCGTTTGTAATGGCGTGTGGCCCTTGAGCAGGCCTCTGTTCAACCTTAATGGAGAACGCTCCAAGCGGTTCCTGGAGGGACTCTCCAGGTAAGAAGAAAGGATTTTTGTCTTTTTTTCAGTGGTGGCTTTAGCCACATGTGGCATGCCCACAAAGTTCCCCGGGCCGGTGGCCTCAACCATGGAGCCATGGGGGTGCACAGTGAGCCCAGTCTTCTCTCAGAGAGACTTGTGCAACCATCAAATGCAGGGAGCTATTACCTGATCAGTGCACTGGGGTTTTGTTGAAAGCATCCCAAGGGGCTGTTTCTCCTTGAGAGACCCTAGATAATAGCTTGTTATTCAGAGCAGATAAGGCCCAGCCACATAGCCCCTTGCTAGTGAATGTCAGATAGGATTCTTGCTTACTCTGGGGTTTTGGCTTATATACCAAGTTAAGGTACAGCATCTCCCCAACAGTGATGTTTGTGAAGGACATGGGTGCCGTGGATGACCCCGGGGACCAGATAGAGTCATTGTATTACTGTTGTCTCAGTACATACAGAGGGTGACTTTCTCATGGGTTTCAAGATATGCTTATTCTCTTTATTTTTGCAGTTTTTTTGCCAAATGGCTACACGATGGTACAGAAAGCTGAGGGACTTGGGCAGTGGGTCTTGGTCATTAAGCTGACGTCTGCATACTCTGTCCTGGTGTGTGTCACCAGCCTTGCCAAGTCAGAGGCCTGTCTGCTCAGCAGGCACTCAAGACTGGCCCCTACCTGCCAGCTCCTTACGGCCCTAGCAGCAGAACTGAGAAGGCCCTGGGGCCTGTGTGGTGGAGACAGATGAGTGACAAGGAGCTCCAGGATAGCACCCCTGGTGGTCCTTATGCACAGAGATAGTTATGTGAAGGGAGGCGTGGGCCTGTGGCTCAATTGCATTAGGTAGGCAGGAAGGCCTGCCAGAAAAACAAACCTTGGAGCTAAAGTCTCAGCTATGAGATGTCTGACGGGCGGAACATTTCAGGTGGAGGGAGTAGCTGAGGGAAGGCACGGGTGCAGGAGGAGGCAGGTCCTGGGGTGACGCAGGAGATGGGGCCACAGTCTTACACTTAGCTGCTGCTCAAGTGTTCCTATGTTGTATTTTTCCAAAAGACTCAAGAAAATCCACTAAGGTAGATGCAAGCTGCCGCTTAGCTGAGATGATATTTTCTGCTTATTTCTTTGTGGTGATAACGGAGTAAGAGTGGACAAGAAGTATCTACAGATGTCTCGTGTATTAAGAACCGGAAGACATCAAGAACAAGTATTGCAGAATACTATGTCATGTGTTACAGTTCTAAAATTTTTTAGGCTCTGTCCTAATTTTGCTTGGCATTTAGCATACAGAGGTCTGATGGTCTTATGCTTCTCCGTTATCACCGAGTGCTTGGGATGCGATTTCTCTGGTAACCATAGGGATCCAAACATCCCATTCCAGTAAAGCTTGCTGGGTCAGAAATGTGTGTTAGGGACGACTCTGTAAGCTGGCGAGATGGCCAGACGAAGGGTAGGGGAACCCGATTGCTCCATCTTCACGATGGTGTCCTTTTCAGGTATAGGACCCGTTGCTCCAGACTCTTAGTGCCCTGCCTCATGGGATCCAAAGGGAGGAGGAATAAAGTCAGCCTTCTTCCAGCTATGGCTCTGCCAGACCCCTCCTTATGCATGCATCAGCGGGATGCTTGTGGGGTCCCAGGCCATTTTGCTCAGTTTATCTGGGGCCACTTGTGCTTCCCTAGATGAACAGGCCTCCTCCTCCGAAAAAGTAGGAGGCTGGGCCGCTGATGCTCAGGGCCGATCTTTGTTTCCCTGTTCCATTTTGCTGAAGGTAGCAGACCAGGGTGTCTAATGTGGGTTGCTCTATGCTTTTAGTGTCAGGGAGCCTTGTATGATGTCTTATGCATCACCACACCTAAGCTGTATTTGGGTTTTTATCTGTGTTTGCAGAAAACACCATAAGGAGTGGCTGCACTTGTGTATCCAGTTTTTAAGTACATACAATGATGATTGAAAACAGGAACTTTATGTCTTTGGCCAAGAGGCTCTTCATTGCTTCAGCTCTGAGAAGCTGGTGCTTGTGGGAGAAGTTTGACCACTCCTTGGTGTCCCTCAGGCCTTTCCCTGAAGGGAGATGGGCTGAGTTCTGGAGATGAGCAAGTGTTCGTCCCCACGGTGCCTATACATTTGTTCCTAGTCTTCAAGGATGTGGAAGGCATCTCTCTGCAGTGGCCAGTTCCTGTCAGTGAAGATATGGCCAGAAGCCCTGCCCAGCCTGCCCAGTGAGTCTCTGTCAAAGTTAAAGTGTGTTTAAGGTGCAGAATATGGTAGAAATACTGGCACTTACTTAGTGAACTTATAAAATTGCCAAGACTTCCTTATTGCCATGTCAGGAAGAGAAAGAAATTTTAAAACTGGGGCACAAGTTAATATTTTCCGGTAAGTGTCTAACTTCAGAAATTAAACCAGGCGACTTGGAATTTTATGTTCATTTTGCAGGTGTCCATGTATCTCCAATTTTAAAAACAGAAAGGTTTTTATGCTGCCTTAAAATTCTCTTCTTAATGTTCCTGGAACTTTTTTTGAGTGTGTGGGTGATGTATGCACGTGAGTGTACATTTCTGCAGGTGCATTTGCCCATGCAGTCTTGAGCTGATGCCAGAGGTCGGTCACCACCCACTTCTTCAGTGGCTTCTTGACCTTTTTCTTCTGAGGCAGGGCGTCTGACTGAACCTGTTTCACTAGACAAGCCCCCAGGATCTACCTGTCTCGCCTGCTCCCAAGCACTGGGTTAGAGGTGTATAGCACCACACTTGGGGGTGTGTCTGTGTGTGTATATGTGTATGGGTGTGCATGTCTGTGTGTCTTGTCTGTCTCTGTGTATGTGTGTATGTCAGTGTGTCGGTGTATGTGTGTGTCGGTGTATGTGTGTGTCTCTGTGTGTATGTGTGTCAGTGTGTATGTATGTGTGTGTCGGTGTGTGTATATGTGTGTGTCGGTGTGTGTATATGTGTGTGTCAGTGTGTGTGTATGTGTGTGCATGTGTGTGTGTGTCTCTGCATGTGTGTGTGTCGGTGTGTGTGTGTGTGTGTGTCGGTGTGTGTGAGTGTGTGTGTCGATGTGTGTGTGTATGTGTTTGTGTGTGTGTGTGTGTGTGTGTGTGTGTGTGTGTGTGTCCGTCCTGGTGTTCTGAACTCAGGTCCTCAGGCTTGCATGGTGGTCTCTCCAGTCCTGAGAATTTTTTTTTAGCCTATAGATTCTAAATCTTTCGAATCAATCCTTAGATCTAAAAGGTTCTCTGTGTTAAGTTTGTTGTACAAAGCTGACATGTACAACATGCAATTTTGCTTGGCTTCTCTGTGATTAGCTATGTTGTCCATTTTCTGAGTTCTTCTGGCTCCTCATTCTTGATGATATACTTTATTTTCGTGTTATGTGAAAATTTAAGATTGTTAACTGCTTTAATAAACATTAAAATATTGCCTCAGAGTTCTTAAATACTAGCTGGAGGATTTAAATTTGGTCTCCATGAAAATGCCTCTTGTATCTTGCATTTGGAATACTCTCGTAGAGCTAACGCTGTGTTAGAATGACAAGTGCGACTTGCAGAAGCCTGAGTTTAACGGGAGAGACTGTTCTGGTCAGATACAAAACTGGTGCGGGGCTACGTTGAGATGAACTGCCTCAGAGAAAAGTGTGCTAGTGTGCAGTCATCCAGCAGACATCCAAACTAAGACCTGGGGGGAAAGTACCAGGCACGGGGCTAGGGTGAGGATGTGGAGACAGAAGCCTGGGTGACTTGGAGCATTTTAAAATCCCAAACAGAGGAGGAGGGAGGCAGAGCAAGGGAGGGGGAGGCAGGAGGTGTTGGTGAGCTGAAGGTCGTGGGCCCACCAAGGGGCTTTAGTGGATGGTGGAGTTGAACTTTGTTCCTGAGAGCCTTGAAAGACCATTGTAGGGAGAGCTTGAATTAGCCCAAGGGGACCTGAGCACACTCAGATTTCAGGAGGAGAGTGGATGGAGGGGAGTGAGATTGGAGCCAGAGATCTCAGAGTAAGACCCAGGGTGACCATCCCGGGTCTGAATGACGCCACCAGCGTGGTTTCCCTGCAGCAGGGCTGGAGCTGCAGTTGTGGGAACTGGGAAATACGAATTATGCAGCAACAGCTGAGAAGGACTGAGAGGCAGAGTTCTCAGGGAAGAAGAGCCCAGTCGAGCTTCGGAAGTATGGGCGTGAAGGTATTGGGGGACATAGGGGTTGTGGGGGTGAAGGTGAGGGTGGAAATGTTAGGAGGACCCCCGCCCTCTGATGTGTGTGTTTCAGTGGAGCAGGGAACGCGGGAAATGAGCGAGCGCAGCTTTTTGTTTGATTTTACTTTCAGGAAGTAGTTGCCAGTCCACACGGAAGTAACGTGGAGACTGAAGTGTTAGGTGTCATGGTCCCTCCTAACATCACCACGTGCCAGCTGTCTGAGTGCTATGGTTCCCGTTAGGAATCCATCCATAGTGTTCTCCCCGCGGGCATCTCCAAGTGAAAGCTAAATACCTGCCCCAAAGCCCTTGGACTCCGATGCTGCCTTGTGAACGCGTGTCTGCCAGATATTAAACACACGCGATCAGCAGCCTTCACAGACACCTTAGGAAGAGGTCCGTCCAGTTGGTGAAATACCACAATTTTGCAAAGTTTTATGAACTGTACTTTCTTGACATAAAGCCTCAAAGAAACGATGACACCAAGGAGATAAAATACTAGGTTTGAAATACTAGGAGATGAAATAATAGGTGAAATTGATAGGTTTTTAAATTTTAGAACATAAAATTGTAATTTTATAAATCAAATGGTTTCCCCATAATCTCACAGAAAAATGGCAAATACTAAGGTTAGAAGTGCGTAGCTGTAGCTCGGCGGTGGTGGCAGGCAGACCTCTGGATTCAAGACCAGCCTGGTCTACAGAGTGAGTTCCAGGATAGCCAGGGCTACATAGAGAAACCCTGCTCCCCCCAAAAAATAGTAATAAATTTAGAGAGAGATAAGGAAATGAGTAGCTGTGGAGTTGAGTTTGGCCTTGTGTGTCAAGTGGCTCCTGGATGTCCCACGATTCCTCTCTGGCTGTGGGGAGCAGTTCAGGAGGCGCACACTCCATAGTGGTTGCTCTGTATGTCCACTTTCAACAGTGGCTGTCGACTCTGAGCCCCTCCCAGAATGAGAAGGGAGCATCTGTCTGGAGAAAGAGTGCTAAGATCCGTTACTTGGCTTTGTATGCTTACAAATACGGTGGCTCTGATTCCATCCAAGTGACAGTGCCTAGTACCTGGGATGAACAGTCCAGGGTAGGGAACAAGGAGGTAGAGTTCCTGAAGATTATTTCTTTGAAGGATGCATGATTTGTTCATGAACTTTAAAATTAGTGCCAGTTCCTCGCCTGCCTTTGATCCCACGTGTCACAGCTGACACTGAGTTGTCGCGTAGATGAACTTAGCACAACGCATTTTAAGTTCATCGGCTGACAGAAGCCCTAGGCCTGTTGAGGGTGTTCCAAGTCTGGCCTGTGTTCCAGCCCTCCCTCTGTTCTTCCTCTCCCTCTCCAGCTCCCAGGATGTAAACCTTCAGCTCTGGTCATTTTCCTCACTGCCTTTAACTTTGCTTTTTGTGCTTTTGGATATGGTTATGGCTTCATTGCTATGCCCCAGACTATTAATGTGCCCTTCTATCCTTTGTATCTGCCATCTCTTCCTTCCAGTTCTGGTTCTTGATACCCCGACCCCTGGCACCCATGAAAAAGATTCAGACAAAACAGAACTTAGGCCTTTGCTGTTCAGTGACATGTTTTTATTATAGAAACTGGTCGCTCAAGAGCTCAAGAAAAACCCTTACCTCAGATACCTTCTTACCTAGCGGCCAATTGGAACTGTTCCTGGGCTCGGCTTCTGCCGCTCATACATAGTCTCCATAGTGCTGCAAACTAATTTCACTAAAATGTAACATGTTGGTATGAAATAAATTCTGGTAGATTCTCCCAACCACACTTCCTCCTTCGTTTTGCAGTAAAATCGCTATTCTAGGTGCTGGCTGTGTGTGTGTGTGTGTGTGTGTGTGTGTGTGTGTGTGTGTGATGAGAATGATAGAATTAGCCAACGGTTGTGTTGCTTAGTTGGAGTTGACTTTGGTGCCAGGTCAGTGGGAGGGAGCCATGGGTTCACTGTAACAGAGCAGTCATCCGTTGGATGTACCAGAAAACATCTAATAGCTAACCTAGTTACCATGACACCACTCTTATTTATTTCACTTATTAATTGTTAGGAAACCGTTTTTGATGCTGAAATGATGCCAACAAAAATGTGTATTCAGAAGGAAAGTGCTGGGCTTCCTTCAGTGACTCCAGCAGCCCTGTCGGAGCGGGGACTGCGCTCACTGTTTGCGAATGGGCCCGGCACACCTTCGACCTGCAGGTTGAAAATTTCTATCTCAGGAAGGAAAAAGAAGACTTCATTCCTAAGAAATCCACCTTTCCAAAACCTCTTTTGTCTTTTTTTTTTTTTTAAAGTGAATATAATCCTGTTACTTTCAAAAAAATCTAGATCAAGTGCTAGGTGTGTTTGTACAGACTCACAGATGCGCTTTTATCTTTGTGGTTCAGGCCCCAGCATCTTGTCTGGGGAAGTGTGCGTGGTGGTGTTGGTTGGGGGAGCTCTGCACGGTCTCCTCAGTCTCATTTAGGCCTGTGAGAACCTAGAGACATTTCAGGGGCTTCATCAGAGATGCAGTTTAATGAGTTGTCACAGATCCCTTCAAGTGGGGATTTCCTGTGCCCTCAAGATGATGCTTTCTATAACTTGTCAAGTACTTATTTAATTAAATGAGCTATTTAATTAAATTTTTATTAAATTTAAGTAATTCCCTCCAGTTTTCCAAATTTTCTGTTTGTACTTTCAAATGAGGAGAAATAGTTCCAAAATATTATTTTATGCTTTTTTAAATTGTTTAATAAATACTGCAGATTGCTGCCAGGTTAGGGTTATAGAGTTTAGCTGTTTGAAAGCTTCCTAGGTGCATTATGGCTTCTGTGCATTCTGGAAGAGCTGAGGCGGAGAAGGAAGGAGAGAAGAGGTGTGTATGCGGGGGTTTGCCTCCTTTCTCATTGCACAACTTAGGGAGGACTGGGGTCTGGCTCCTGGCTTCAGAGAGTGCAGCCCGTCATGGAGGGCACAGGGGGCACGGAGTCAGCTTCTGTGCAGGGATGTGCGGCAGAGGCAAAGCCCCGGGCAGAACCAAGGCCTGCCCTGGTGTCCAAGGCTTCCTCAGCCTCCCCAAAGAGCACCACCATCGGGGGCCAAGTGAGCAGACAGGAGCCCCCAGCACAGAACATGGGCGCTTTGGGAGTTCTGTGAGAATGTTAGAAGAAATAGTTATGGAAGCCTTAAGTCAAGAATGTGGGGTGATAAAAGATGCTCCAGTTCCCCATCCGCCTTCCCTCCTCCTCCTTGCCTTCCACTTTGGCTTTCTTTGCGGCAGACTGAGCACCGCTGCCCTCATCCCCATTTTAAATGCTGCTGAGCGCCTTCCTCCCTTTCTGCAGCCATTCCCACCCCTCCCCTCAGACATTGCTCTCCACTCCCCACCCCTGCAGTCCCAGTCTTCTCCTAGAAGACTGTTAGAACCTTCCTTTTCATTTGAAACTGGATGGTTCTAAGGATTAATTAACCAAACTGAGTCACTCCCCTGTAGTTAGTGCCCGCCCTCCGAGTTCTAAATCTGCTGTGGCAGGAACACGGTTAGGTGTACAGTCTAGTTAGTGAACAGGCCTCAGTAACTGCAGTCAGAGACAAGTGCCTTTTGAAGGCAAAGAGAAGATGAGAAATACTTGGTGATCTTGTAGCCTGCCTGTGTGACCTAGAGAAGACCATGACAAGAGCAAAATACACAAGCCACCACACAGACTGTCTCCGTTGGGAGCCACATGCTGCTGAATCTTTGTGGTGTTTTGTCTGTCTGTCCTGTACACTGGATGGTGGTGATAAGTTGGACTCAGTCACTGCTTCCCTTGCTCTTTGTGATCGCGCCCCTGCTGGCCCTGACCCGCGGCACCACTGCGTGCTGAGTCCAGTGACTCTGTGGGTGCAGGAGTGCACTCAGATCCAGCTAAGCAGGTTTAAAGGTCCAGGCTTGCGCCCTGGCCTGTCCAGCCCAGACATGACTGTGACTGCGTCCTGTCAGCTTGCTGCTTTCTCCTTGTAGTCCACATGGCTTGGAAGGGTTCTAGAGCAGTGGAGCCCATGGCTCACCAATCCCATCTCTCTAGAAGAGATCCGTGTCCTGGTGAGCTCTCCCAGGCAGCCCATGCGGTCAGTGATCTCCACCAGGGACCTGCATACGGTCTCAGTCTCACAGTTTGGAAGGAGCAGGGAGGTGGGTGCTAAGTAGTGTCAGTTGGACATGGAGCCCATGGTCACAACCTGCAGTTTCTGGTATGTTTGGCTCCTCTATTTAACAGTGCAGTTTAGTACAGTGTATTTAAAGAAGGACAAAAGATCATTGAATGAATTACACAGTAATGAATTTCAGGTGGCTTTCAGGCAAAAAAAAAAAAAAAAAAAAACCTTCACACATTAAAATACTTGACTTACTTTCCAAAACTACCCCAGTATCTTATTGGTCCTTGAAGGTATTCTGTGCTCATGATCTAGGACAAATGGCATGCCTCCGTCTTCATACTTGGCTGCACGTTGGCTGTGGAGATGTTAGTGTTTGGTATCAGCATCAGGAAGCCTCTCATTGGAGAGAAATTGTGAAAATGGTGCTGTTTGGAGATTCTCACAGTGTCTAGTGACCTGAGTGGAGATAGACAGCTATGCAGAGGACTTACGTAGAGACCCCGAGGTCTCTGGAAGGGTCCTTCATGTGGCTTTGTTCAAAGAGAATACGTACCATGCATCACTGTTTCCGACACAAGGCTTTGTCTCCTGACGTGACGTTCTCCTGGGTTGATGCTCTCCTCTTCACACAGTCTGTCGAATTGCTAATGATGGCATTGGTGAGCATGCTTTGCTAAGTGTCTGGTCACACAGCTTCCCAGCGCGGTCCGTGCTTGCTTCTGTCTGCACAGATGCTGGGTACCCTCAGCTCAGTCCACACCAACTCATGCTGTGCAGTTTGTGCCTCAGTCCGCCTCCTGAGAGGAGGAGGCGATGTGCAGTAGCAGCCATGTTCCTGTTCCATGGAGGGTTCTGGGTTCTCCCTTTCCTTTCCACAGTCTCCCTGCTAGTATCTCATCTCCTGTTGCATGCCAAGAGATTCTGAGGCCATGTCAGAGCTGTATGGCTTGAGAAAGAACAAGCACCAGTAGAGTTTACCAAGAGTCCACAGCACCGGTCTCTTTTAACCCCCTCGCCTTCTGCCACCTTTCAAGCTCACTGCTTTTTGTTGGCATGCTCTTAAAATAAGAATTCCTTTATTAACATTTGAGTGGGATGAAGTATTCTGTCACAGAAGAAAAAGCTGACGTGAGTCGGGGTTTCAGATGATTCTGCATAAAGCGAGTTCCAGGAAAAGGTGGCAGCGGAGTGTGAACAGAAGAAGCCATCAGTTCGGAGCTGGCCTCTAGGAATGTGGCCTTTTCTGGGTGTAGAGATTCTGCCTCTCTGGCTGGAGGTCCTGTCCTGATTCCCAGAAGGAGTTGGGCCTGTTGAAGAATTTGCAGCAGACAGCATGGGGAAGCTGACGGATTCCATTCTAAGAGCTCTATTCTCAGCAGAAATTGACTTAGTGATTTAGATTAAAATCACAGGACAGGGGTTGGCGGCGTCTTGCTGGAAGCTAACAAAGGGCTTCCTGCAAGGGCAGGCTGCTGCTACATACCTGGCTTTGTTTGTCAGTAGTGGCTCCAGCCAACTACAATCAGAAGAGAGTATTCCAATGATAGAGAATAGTGATAATCTGGGTGGAAAGAGTGAGGTTCTAGTTGGATTTTCCTCAGATTGTCTTGTGTGACCTTAGATAAGTCACAGTCTGTTCGGTTTCCATTTTCTTCTTCTACAAAACCAGAAGATGTGCCCTCGGCACTGCAGACTCCTCCCAGGCTTGTGAGCAGGGCTGCGGTAAATGTGCCATGCGGTGTGTGAGGTGTGTGCACCTTAGAGGCTCTGTCTCTGTGAACGTGGCAGCATAGAGGTAGTTCATGCCACTCCAGTCCATCCCATCTTCCGAGGTGATCCCAGGAGCCAGCTGCCTTTTCTCCACTGCTGTCTAGAGTGGATTTACTTAATGTTCATTTGACAGAGTGGTGGTAAGAAAAGAATTTAGTATTTGAACTTACAGCCTGGAAGTGACGTCTTAGCTGAGTATGGCGATACATTAACAATTAAAGATTACTATTACTGCTTTGCATTTTACTTCATTTGGTAGTCAAAAGGAATTGACCAGATTAACTGTCGCTGCACACAGGAACTGTGACAGGCCCAGAAGTTTTAGTGTGTGTTTGGTCCAGTGAGCTTGGTTTCCATAGTCATGGTAAGTGCCACACGCAGCCTGGGCAGGCTGCTCTGCGGGCTCAGTAGTGCTTGCGCGGTCTCATGACTTCTTTTTTCTGAACTGACTAGAACTGATTGCACCATAGCCAAATTAGATGTCAGCACAAAGGGAATTCAGTGGCAGACCTGAACGGAATAGAAGTGACAAGCGAAAATCAATTAAAGGAGTCAGCTACATGGTCTGTTCAGTAGCACAGGGCAGTGCTGTGGGGATCTTATGCTCCAAGCTTGCTGGAGATTGGTGCTATGACTTGATGTATTGCTAATGCACACATAAAGCCTTTGAGCTTCCTGAAATTTTTGATGGCATTATTGAATAGTTGAATGGTTTCTAGGATGTGTTTGTTCTGTTTTTGGTGGCTCAGCATATAAACTGGTTTCTTTTGGGGACAAAAGAAGGGTATGAGACTTGCTTAAGAACAGGCTTTCTATTTCCCACTGGGAAGTCCCAAGGAGACAGGTCTTGGAAAGCTGCTGAGAGAATGGGTAACTAAGGGTTCGCCAGCCACGAACTGTTGCCTGTTGAACTACAGAGCTGTCAATAGTCTAGCAGTATTGCCAGCATCTTGTGTTAGAAATGCTCTTGGTGACTTCCTGGGCACATTATTTCTGTTGACTTGCGGCCTTTGGTTATTGTTAATCCTGCTTCTCCCCTATTGAATCTGGACTGAGTCAGTATTCTTGATGAAATTCCCCTCTGTGATAAGTTGACTAAACTCAGCTTGCATTGTTTTCTCAGAAGGCAGATTCCCAGGGTTTGTAAATTAGCAATTTTATGAGTGATTAAAGTGAGAGTAGGTATGTTGTGACTCTGTTAATAACTTGGCTCCTTCCAGATGACTAATAACTTACACTTAAGTGAGTTGAAACTTATCTGTGATTACATTGCTGTGGAATGAACACACGTTTCCATCTTGCTCGGTGCAGCTGCTGCTAGCTTGGTAGGGGTAAAGCTCAATATCCGGTGGCCATGGGCAGTGCAGTGTGAGGTAATGCTGACTGCACACCGAATTAGCCATTGTTTTGAGAGAAGGTGACCATCTGAATTCCAAGTTTGAGGAGTCATTGTTAAGCATAACCTTTTAGACGGGCATCAGAACTAAAACACTTAAGTCTTCCGTGAAAACCAGAGTGTTGAATCAAATGTACAGTTTATTACATTTACTCAATAGAATTTATTGACTACTTTCCGTACACTAAACACTATGCAGGTTGCTGTATTATGTCAGGAATAAAAAAGATGAATAGCAACACACGCCATCCTCTGTCTTCTAGGAACACAGAGGCTAAAATAGAAAAACAGTGAGATCACTATAACTCAGCATTTTGAAGAATAGCTGCCTAATCGGACAGGGACAAAAGACAAGCTACTTGATGTCACACATGTCTCTTCACACAGTGCCTGGCATGCAGCGTAGGTTCTTGGGAGGTAAGTATGACTGTGCTTGAAATAAAGAATTGATGAGAAGTGGAACTAGAGAAGGGACATGGCGGGGAGTGAAGCCATTCCTCACCACAGCAGTAAGTGAAGCTCCATCCCAGAATGATCAGTGAGTGGGCAGTAACCCGCAGAGAAGGTGGAAGTTGGCCAGAGGGCCATATGGTGTAGAGAGAGTACTCGCTGTCTAACCTAGGGGTTTGGAGGGATAGCTCAGGTTGAAAAAGTTGGGTCAGTCCTGACGCTCCGGGGGACGAAACGGAGATAAAGCGTAGGATTTGGCACAGTCTTTACTATTTTCAAGCCAATGGTGTGAATGAGATTGTGCAAGGAAAGTGTTATCTCCACGAAGATGATGCTTCTCCTGTGTGCCCCCCAAGATGGCTGGAGAGTTTACCCAGGGATTTGCGGATTCTAAGCAGACTTTCTACCACTTTGCTCTGCACGCAATCTGTTCATAATCCCTATGTATATATGTATGTGTTTTATTAGTTTTAGGTTGAATTTAAATTAAAGGGTTTATTTATGGTATTTCCATACATGTGTCATTACATTTGATTATACATATGCGTGTATATTATATTTGATCAATTGTCCCTCTTCCCACTGTCCCGCCATGTAACCTGCCCCCTATTCCTTCTCCCCGACAGTCCTCCTTTAGTCCTTTACTACACTTAAGATTTCTTTCCTATCATCTCCCTCTTTTTATGGTTTCATGATTTACACACAGATGCACAGTTATATGTAAACACACACACTTATGCAATTTTAAATAGGCTCTGCACATAAGACAAAACTAAATGGACATTTCTAGATGATGGGATTGTTCCAAAGGACACCCACCTGTAAGGCACTCAGCTTTCTGTTTCCATGGCGTGGTTTGTCTCTCAGGGGCAAAGATCCTCAAGGCTGTCATTTTGTCCTGCCGTCTCTGCGGGCTGTGCCAGTCACAGCGATGGTTCCTCTTCACCCCTGTAGGTCTTGTCTGGTCTCAGATTCTGTTCTGAAGTGAGCCCTGCATCTTCACCAAGCCTCTCAGACTGGATGCTGTTATTGCAGGCCATCCAGAGCTTTGGCAGAATTCTAGGAGGCTGTGACTGAAGACAGGGAAACTTTCCCCCCAATGGAAACAAATGGAAACCTTTTCTCAGTTTAGCTCAGGGAGGGTTGGGAATGGTTGCTATTTCACTTCTGATGAAAAGATACAAAAGTAAGTTAGGTACTGCAGCCAGCCCGGCCTATGGTGCCATCACATTGTGTTTGCTCTTTTTATGTCATTACAGACATATCAGTCTTAATATCTCCCATTGATAGCTTATGCTTGATTTCCATATTAATGAGAATAACTGATACCTTTATGTACCTTGATGTTTTGTTTCTGAAAAAGTATTTCTTTAAACTTCAATACTCAATCCCAAACAACTGGGGTTTGGTTTCAGATGTTAGACTTCCCCAGTGTGACTGTTGGACCTTTGACTGTTGCTGGTTCAAACCAAAATGTTCCATAAGAACAAACCCACACTGGGTCATGTAACACTGCATAGAGAATAGATTACCACATCTCATTAATTTTTATATGAACACATGTTAAAATAACATTTTGACTATACTGGGCCAAATAAGAAATACGGTTACAATTAATTCCTCTTATTTTCTTTTAAATATGAAGCACTTGCCGGTTTTCTTGGTGTCTGTGCAAGGGACTGTGCGCACCCTCCCTAGGGTTCCAATTTTGGCATATGTGTTGCTGCAGTGAGCATTTTTTCTCTTTTATTTTTCTTGATATGACTACTAGAATATGGCATAACACCTGTGCAATTGCATTATATTTCTGTCAGGCAACATTGGTCTAAACAATTCTACGTGAAGTACAACTTCTGGACCCTGCCTTAATTGAGTTGCCCCTGCTTGGGGACCTGTTTTTCACTGGTTGATCTAGTGGTCCTGCCTCTGCCCTGTGAGTAAGCTGGTGGCAGCACAGCAGTGACTGGGTCATTTACAGCCACCTCCCTTGATTAAGGAAAGCCATGGAACTGGCAGAACGGGGAACTGATTGACGCTTTGGGCTGCTCCAACCACAATACTCTAGGCAATAAATATCTATTTAGAGGAAATATCTTTGCTAGTTTGTTTTGGTTGTAATTTTTTTTAAGAACAACTAATTAATTTTGTAAAATATGTGTTCTCCTTCTCCTTTGTTCCTTAAGAGAGGTAGTCAGTTGAGTAGCATTTAATTTTAAAAAGTTGACTAGAAACAAGGTGGTCACTGCTCTGTTGGGCATGCGTAGTACCAGTTGCAATACTACAAGCATAACAAGTTCATTGACATCTGAATGACTGCTTAGCATTGGCATGTCTCCTGGGGTTGTACGTGATTTACCTGAAAACCCAGTTCTGGCCATCTTCTTAAATATCAGTTCATGAGTAGAGAGGACCTCACATCCCGAGTGTGCTTTAGATGCATTTAGAAGATAGGAGTAAACCTGGCTCTGGCTTCTGCTGTGGCCAAGTGTTCAGAGCTAAACTGTTCTGAAATGGAGGCTGGCTTCTGTCATAGGGAAAAATGTTCAAAAGCAAGTTGTAACTTCTCTGTTTATGATGAATAAAACCCTACTTTCTGGAGATACAAAAATATACTGCCAGTGAGTGGTTACAGTCTCACATGTCAAGGGGTCATCTTTAGGCCTCAGCCTCCGTCTGTTCTGGCTTGCCAATGTGTGATTACCGATGTGTTGCTGGAGTGTGAGAACTTACAGTTCCCAGAATTTCATTTCACACAGTGGAGTCATCCGCAGGGCACTGCTGGAGGTTTTGCAGGTGGCAGTCTGTACTTACATATGCAATGCGTAGGTCTTGACTTCACGACTCTTATGGGGACTATGAGTGTGTGTTTATGGCTGTGGAGGAAGTGGAATTACTGCCGTTCAGTCCGGCACTATACAGAGGATAACACATTCTAACACTGGGATCAGGGAAGCCTTGGAAGCTTCCAAAGGGCCAGATTATAGGAAAAAGAAGGGACCTGATTGGATGAAGGGGAGAAAACAATTCAGTTGCCTCATCACACAAGTCACCAGAGAGGGTGATTACCATCCATTAATGAGTTTGGGGGGATGAAACCACTTGGCAGATTAGGAACAGACTCCCCCTGGCCTTTTAACCTAAACTACTAAGGAGTTTAAACCCAGATCCTTTGGTAATCTGTGGCATTGTACAAGTGGAACAACAAACTGAAATTCATGTTTGCCAAGGATAATATATAAGGTACCATGAGAAGTGGTCAGGAACCCCTGGTGCAGTTCAGCTGTTGTATGTATATGGGAGAGAGAAGGGTCCCAGCAAGGCACCAGAAGAGCACTAGGCTGAGATGGATTTGGAATACAGGTTTGGGGGTTGATCTGGTCATGTTCACAGATAACACTAAGCAAGCTCAGTTAATTCTCCTAACAGTATGGGGTAGCTGTCACTATCCACATGCAGACAGGAGGGACAGATGCTAAGAAACTGGCTTAAGGACACTAAGCCAGTGCTTGGAGGAGTTAAATTTAATCCTACACAACTTACTCCAGAGCCCACACTTTCCTGTTTCTCCCTTGACACAGAGGAAAAGCAGTTGTGAAGTCCTAAAACGTGCAGCCTAGTGGCTTTTGCATCAGCCAGGAAGGAGGCAGTCATCTTCTAAATGTTGCTGCTCACCGAGGTTCTGTCGGCTCCTCAGCTCATCCTGAGTGCTTTCCTAGTTCAGCCCAGACATCTCATTCATCAGTGAGGTCTCTCATTCATTAGTTTCCCACTGCAGCCTGCATCCAGACCTGTGCTTACCTGTCAGTTAGTCACCGTGGCTGCACCACAATATGTAATGTTGTAAATGACTCCGCCATGTGTTCCCTATCTGCAACTAAATCTCAGTGCCATTTTGATTATTGTCTCACCCTCAGATGAAGACATTATTTCATCGAAGTCAGAAATGTGTAAATCCCATAACCTCTTAACCTGCACCCCACCCCACAAAGATAAATAAGTAACACAAATTACCATTTGGAGGACTCAAGGAAGACAAGGGTAGGACTATAGAGTAGTAATAATGCCAGGAAAAAATAGTGGACTTTTAATAACAACTGTGTTTAACCAAGTGGTTATGGTTTTCAAACTTTGAAATAAAGTAGAAAAACATTTACTATTCTTATGAAAATTATTAATAAGAAAGCAAATAAGGTAAAAGTTTTGAACATTCAACCGATGAATTGGTCAAAAATGAATTTGTATGATTGCGTGTTTTAGATAAGTTTACTGAGTATCACCTTTTCTATTAACATAAATCCTAACAATTCGAGTGTAAAAATGATTTATTTAATTCATGTATGCCAGCATGCACGTTTGCTTTTGATCCTGCTGGTACTATAAAGCGTAGATAGAGCTGAATGATAAACACCACATTGCAGAGTCTAAGTGAGCTTTGTCAACCTGACAACAGTAACAGTTTAAAACCACATATTCATTTCTTTAAGCATTTGTTTCTGCAGAGAACTTGGTTATAACAAAAAGCATTAATGGTGAGTTATGCTTTTCTTTAGCTGAACTCCCAGATCCCTTAATTTTCTCACGTGGGACTTGTGACTATACATGGCAAACTGTACGTAACCGTAATGGAGCTGTTTACAGAACTGGGCCATTCCACTCAGTAGGCATTATGGAGAGCGCGGCCCTGGCTTGGATCCCTGGGCCTGGGCCAGCTGCCGTTCCTCGAGCACCGCAGCTCGGAGAAGCTGGCCTGCAGGACACCCCAACTTCCCCCTACAATGGAAACACGTGCGCGTGGGCTTCCTTTGTTTTCCAAGCCCACAGCCCACAGGCCCACAGCTCCACAGCTCGCGGGCCAGTGACTCTGCACTCGGGAGAACCTGAAGGGCGCCTAGGGCCGACTGCGCAGACGCGGCCCGTAACAACCCAGCAGGCTGCTGGCCTGGAGCTCCCGGCAGGCACCGCGGCGGGAGGCCTGGCCAAGCCTGCGGCCCGGGCCGCGCAGGCCCCGCCCCACCCCGCCTCAGAGCGCGCTCGCTGCACAAGTTTCTGCTGACTCGGCCGCACGCCCCGCGGCGCTCCCAGTTTCTGCGAAACCCTCGCCCTCGCCCTTTGCCCGCCTCTTGGCCGGTGTGCCAAGGACCGAGCGTCCCCCTCATCCCTGCTGGTCCGTCCTCCCCTCAGGAAACAGCCCCCTCCCATCAGAGCGGGACTGGTTGAGACTTGAGACGTGTCTGCCTGAAGAAGCAGAGCTGCGGACCCGAAAACCCAGGGCCTGGAAGGACCAGACGGGGCCTCTGTGGGCGGGGCCACGGGGCGGCCCGAGGCTGATGGACAGTGGGGGTGGAGGAGTGATAGGGTGGGGCCAGTGGGCGGGGCGCCAGGGGGCTGGTCTCTGGAGGCGGATACTGCTTTGCAGCAGGACAGCCAAGCTGGAGGGCGGGGTGGCTGAGGAGGTGGGCGGGGCCAAACCCTGGTGTCTGAGGCTTGGAGCCTGGCAGCCCATATACTTCAACTACATAACACATGTGCTGTAAGTTTTAGAGCCAAGTGCAAGGTTCCTTGATGGGAAAACCAATTCATAGCATTTTTAAAACCTAGAAAAAGCCTAGGCTTTGTAGTGTTTCCATCTCCTGTCTCTACCTTCTTAATTTTTTAAAAAAATTACTGAAAGTTTTATGCTAATTGGGCATCTTGCCTCCTTGTATGTCTGCGCACAGCGTGTGTGCCTGGTCCCCACAGAGACCAGAAGAGGGCATCTTCAGATCCCCTGAAACCGTAGTTACGGATGGTTGTGAGATGGGAACTGAACCCACAGAGCCATCTTTCCAGTCTCTCCGTCCTTCCCTTAGAGGTTTTGTGGGAGAATGCTTCCCTAGAGATGAAAGGATTCTCTGTCTTGAAGACCTAAGGGTCACTGGCTGCTCTCTTTACTCATATTCTATAGGAGTTTTAAGCAGGGTACTGAAGTGTTATTACCTTTGATTTTTCAAGTAACCTACATAACACGTATGATAGATTAGTCAACATACGTGTAGTACACCTAGAAGTCATCCATGGCTTCTGGTTTGTAAGTTACTTGTATTGTGATCTGTAACCTGAATGATTTTTGAAGTCTGCACACTGTTAGTGCTTTGATAAGCACATAATTGATCATCGTAAACACATGAGGTGTGTTTCCTGCCAAATCAACTTAGTTTGGGGAATTTACTTGATGCTCTTTGACAGGGTTGTAAAGTTTGTTACGAAGGTTGTTGATGAGATTGTGTCTGAACCATGAGCATTTCTGCTAAGTACGTAAGAGATCCTCATGAAGACTAGTTCTTTACACTGTTTTGTTTGTGATTGTGCCTCATATTTACTATATATATGCATAATATTTTTACATAGCTGTGTTTATGATGCGTGTACAAATGATATCCTATTAGAAATAGTCATTATAGTATGGACATCGCTAACCACTCATGACACTTGACAGTTAAAGTTTAATCTCAATTAAATCCAAATTATTTGGACATTTTGTAAAAGGAGATGAGTTGCACCCCAGAGTAAACTACTGTACTTTATCTCTCTTTAAAAACAGTCTGAAGGTATTTATTTATTGTGTGTGTGTGGATCTGCTTGAGTTTGTATGCACTACATGAATGCAAGAACCCCCAGAGACCAGAAGAGGGTGTCATATTTCCTGGAACCAGAGTTACAGGTGATTGTGAGCCAAGTTGTAGGGTGCTGAGAAACAATTTGGAGTCCTCTGCAAAAGCAGTGAGTGCCCCTAACTGAGTCATACTCTGTGTGTGTGTGTGTGTGTGTGTCTCTGTCTGTCTGTCTGTGTGTGTGTCTGTCTGTCTGTGTGTCTGTGTGTGTGTGTGTTAGTTAGGGGTTAGTTTTCACTTCTACTGTGGGCGCACGTGGGTACATTGACTGTCTTCTTCAGCATCTTTTCCACCTTATTTTGAGCTCACTGTTTTCTCCAGGGATTTCCTGCTTCTGGCTACCAGATGCTGGGGATATAAGCCCCAGCCACCTACCTGGCATTTGTACTTGGGTGCAGGTTTCTAAATGAAGGCCTCCTGCTTGTTCAGCTATCACCTTACCAACAGAGCCACATCTCCTGCCCCTCTTCTTACGTTTTGAGTTTGTATAATGGTCATTAAGCTGTTGGGTGTTAGTACGTTCTAGGTTGACAGACTTTTAAATCCTTGGCTTTGTGAATGTTAAATTGGTAGAAAGACTTAATTTTCTTTGTATCTCAGGAGGTATATGTGTAATTAGGGAAGAAAACAAAACATTATTTTAGATAAACTGATGCAATTGTAATAGTGCAGCATGAATTTAATAAAAACAACTTCTGCTTTCATCCCACTGGCATTTACTGTTAGTTGACCCCCTGATGAAAACTGCCCAGAAATTAGTGGTATAGCAAACTACTAATATTATATGGAGCATCCTAGACTTTAAATTCTATCTCAAAGGAGAAGTATCTCTGAGTATTTTAATCACTTCTATCTCCAAGTGCAATTTCTATGTACATTTGCTTATAGCAAATTCTAAGGTTAATTTTGCCTCTTTAATGTCACAGTGGTCTTGGAATTCTTGTGCTTCCCTACTTTCTTGAATTAAACCTGAAATCATGGAAGAGATAGGAAGCAGATGAATAATTTGACCTACTTTCCATTTAAAGTGTAGATGGTTGTCTCAACTTTCCCAGTTCTTAAATAGTGGCTCTGTATTAATAATAGTTGAGGTCCCCCTTCCCCCACTCCTACCCCCAACAACATCACCAAGTAAATATGGCATGGAGCTCACATTTCATATGAGATTTCTCTGCCTATGCAGACCAGTCACTGAACTTGCAAGTGTCTTTTTGCAAGGAAGATCTCTTTCATGCTGTTTGACATGGGTTCTACTGAAGTACTCCTTTGTGGAATTTTGGTGTTTCACCCTCCCTACCAAGAAATCAATGATGCATAGTTGCCAAGACTTAAGGTAGCTTTCCTCAGAAGCACTGATGCTTTGTACAGTGCGACACAAGTGAACACTACTACTGCCAAGTGGCCAGTTTCTTTTTATGTTTGGCTATATATTGTTTATTTCAGAAATCTCACTTTTATTTCAAGAGCCAAAAAGAATTTGTTTGAATGAAATTGAATCTACTTTATATAAAAATATTGACAAGGCTCCTGTAAGCAGATGCTCCAGATTTAAAACATCTCCTCATTTCTCCTTGTGATTATTCTCTAACTAGAAAGCCACTTTGTGGTGTGAGCAAACCTCACACCTTTGTGTGCTGCACAAGCAGATTAAAAGTAGTATTAGTCTCTAAGATTAGTATTAGTATTAGACTAATTAGTATTAGTCTCTTTTCTGTTTTAAGATCTGAATTGTGAAGCTTGAACTGCAAACTTTGAGTGATATGTAAAGATTCTACCAGGAAGAGTTAAGTTCGTTTTAGATCTGAAGGTTGTGTAACATTTTCGTGTCTAAACTTGAGCATGCTGCTTTAACTTCAGTGTTGACTATAGTTTGTCGTCCCCCTCCCGTTCCCCTCCCCCGTCTCTCTCTCTCTCTCTCTCTCTCGTTTCCTCATGGATGATTTACTGGTTTTAATGTTAAAATTCAGTTTTGCTAAATTACAAAGAGGTTTGGAGTAGATTGGTTTTTCTAATTTTTCAAGAAGCTCTGAGTTCAATTCTAGGCACTGGGGAAAAAAACCTCTTTTTGTTAGACAAATGATTATTTTCTAATTTCAGAAAACAACCTATAGGTATTTCTGTCTGAGCCAAAACATTTAAAAACCCTAATACCCCCTCCCCAAGTAAAAAGTAGATCAATTTTCAATTCACAGAGAAATTTGTTGAAATTATTAGATACATTTTTGTTTGTCTTTTGAAGAGAGCCTCCTTCTGTAGCCTACATGTACACAGGTACCTACTTATGTAGCCCCCAGGCTGCTCTCTACCTCTGGGTCCTTCTGCCCCAGCTTCCTGGGTGCTAGGATTATAAGTTTGTGTCACCAGCCAGGCTTGAAAATTTTAACCCACTATTCTAGAGCACTCTATCAAGACAACACAGAAGGTACTATACAACGAACATTGAGTGTTCTAGAACACTCTATCAAGACAATACAGAAGGTACTGTTCAACGAGCATTGAGTGTTCTAGAACACTCTATCAAGACAATACAGAAGGTACTGTACAACGAGCATTGAGTGTTCTAGAACACTCTATCAAGACAATAGAGAAGGTACTGTACAACGAACATTGAGTGTTCTAGAGCACTCTATCAAGACAACAGAGAAGGTACTGTACAACGAGCATTGAGTGTTCTAGAGCACTCTATCAAGACAATAGAGAAGGTACTGTACAACGAGCATTGAGTGTTCTAGAACACTCTATCAAGACAATAGAGAAGGTACTGTACAATGAATATTGAGGACATTGTAAGGATATGACTATACTGTAGACTTAGTCTTCTGTATGCATTTTGGAGTTACATTTTCCGAGGACTGTAGATTACTGTTTTATAAGCTACAAAACAGTAATATATAGTGAGTAGTACCCAGGGAGAACATTTGTACAGTCATAATAGGATATTTGTCACCTTAGAAAGCTTCCCCCATGCCCCTCATACTCTACCCCGTCTCCTTACCCAGCTCCTGACAGCCACGGCCACTTCTTTTCCCTGGAGAGTTGCTATTTCTAGAACATTGTAAATGGGATCACACAGTAGTTACTTCTTCCTTACTAAGATAATGGGTTTGAAATTCACTCATGTTGTTGCTTATAGTGAAAGTCAACTCCTTTGTATTGATGAGTAGCTTTCTATTGTACTGATGTATCCCATAATTTTGTTTTATCTGTTCAGCAGTTGAAGGGTGTTTGGCATCTTTCCAGTTTCTGTCAGTGAGAAATGAGTAAACACACACTGTTCTCATACAGCTTTCCGTAGACACGTGTTTTCCTTCTTAGGTAGATCCCTAGAAGCGGGGCCACAGGACCCTGTGTAAGGACTGTTTACCCTTACAAAGTGCTGGAGACTCTTCTGAGGTAGCATTATTAATTTGCTGAGACATTATTTCTCTAAACAGTTTTCTTCAGTTCCCACACATTCTGATTATAGATATAGGCAAACTCTTGTCACCTCCACTGGCTCACATTCCAGGGATCACTTCCAGGATCCCCAATGGGTGCCTAACAGGTGACCTGATATCAGAGACAATGACTAAGCATTGTCTGAGGGGCAAGTAGGGCTACAGCGAGGACCACCTGGCCAAAGTGGCATTCACAGACTGGCCAGACACTACTCAAAATGGTGTGCAAAAACTGAAGAACTGTTTACTTCTGGGATCTTCCATTTTACACATTTTATTGGGGTCACAGTTGAGCCACCAGTAATAAAGGGAGCTGACTGTAATACTGTCATGTGTGGTGACGCCAGAAAACCCTCCTACCATGTTCAGGTGGTTGTTCTTCAAGGGAACACCGTAGTCACAGAATTACAGGAGTGACCTTGTTATTCCACATCAGGGCGCGCCCTTGATGGGAGGCCTGGTTACAGGCTTCCTTGGTTACAGAGGAGGCCTGTGCCTCAGCGAATGCCCTAACAGGAGGAGCTCCCGCCTTCCTCTCCAGGCTGGGCCTCTGCCACAGCCACCCAGGTGCTGATTGCTTTCACTGGGAGCTGAGCCCGGGAACTGTCCAGATCTCACTTCTTAGGGGAGCAAGTGTATGATTACAGTTCTTTAGAAACAAGATATTTAAGTCTCGTTATTATAGAATATTAATACTGAACAATTTTGAAGTCTGAAGAGTGTGAAAACAGCAAAGCATTTTCACACGTTTATTACTTAGTTTTAAAGAGTTCCTCTCTTTCCTGTGTAGCCCTTTTTATACGTGATGTAGTTGCTACCCAGTGGGGGGTAGAGTGGAATAGTAAACTGTCAGTCAGCGGCTTTGGAAACTTCAGCTGCTCTTTCTAAGTGGACTTCTGATGTCCTGCAGAGGGCCCACGCCCCTTCACATACGTGTGGTTTGGGGTGCCCTTAGCAATTGAGACCACACTAAACAATCTGTGTAAAAGAAGGTAGTGGTGCCATGACTAGTGTGGACCTGGGGGCAGGGCCTGAGAGCAAAGCAATCAAACAGGCTGTATATGTACCCTTCTATATATATATCTCCATCCTTCTCCAGAGAACCCTTTCCTAGCTTTGTAGTTATTGGTTTGCCTAATTAAACAGATTCCTCAAAGAAACTCCAAGACAAAAATCCTCTGCAGTATAAAGGGTAAAGCTTACACCGTTAAATATGAGTCTATTTAATCTTCCTCTTCTGGCTTGTCATGCTATCCAATTCTAGAACCAAGACTGTGCCACACAGTTTAATGTAAACTTAAAATGGCCTAGACGATGTTCTGTGATCTGTGGATGTAACCATTCCCCAGTGTGTTTAAAACTCATCCATTTTGGTAGAATTATCTTAGGGCGGGCAAGAGGTTTCTCTCCTTTGTCGTTCTCTTCTGTTTGTCCAGGTGGAGGGCAGGGGAGAGGGCAGCAGCAAAGACAGCCGGAGCTGCGCAGTCACAGAACACCAGGAGCATGTCTGTGCAGTAATCCACGGTGCATTTGTTAATATAGAAATGTCTTGGTTTTGAAGCACCTCCTGTCCTCATGGGATCAGGCTGTCTGTCTGTACTCTTTGCCTAGTCTTCTTGCTTAGCCTTCACATGGCTGCCTGAGGTCGCTGTAATGTGTGTGCACAGCGCAGTCTCTTCCTATATGACTATGACAGCTTCTAACTTCCGTGCTACACAGGAAGGACTGGAGGAACTTCTTAAATATGTCCACATTTTCATCCTTTAGTAATTTAGTTAATATATCTAAATCAGACTTTCATATATAATATGAAATTTACTATGCATCTATATTTTCAAATTTTAAATTCTTTTTTATGAAATGTACTTTGAATTTGCTTACTGCCTTGTGTTTTAAGAGCAATTTTAATTTATCCGACTATAGTGTATAAAGAGTTGATATGTGTGTTTACATGCACAAACTGGAATAGACAGAATTTCTGCCTAAAACAGCATTGCAATTGAACCAAATTAGGGCAAACACTACAAGATGAATACTTGGAAAAAGATCAAACACCATTTCACCTTTGATAAGGCTTCTAACTGCCGTTCTGTGTTCGTTGGCTCCAGGCCCTTTGCTCATCATCTGGAGTCTGCTAGCTTCTCTAGCACGAGGTTTGTGACTGAGCATGAAGAGTTCCAGGGTGAAGTGGAAGTTAACTTGAAGTATGCAGAAAGAGCAGCCAAGCCGATACGACACGCAAGCATTAATGTCTTCTGTGCATAGTATCTTTTGTTTTAATCTGTCCTATAAAGATCTTCAAGTAAAGCATTTTTTTAAAAAATCATTTCAAATTCATTTGAAAATCTAGATTATTTATATATGTGTGTTATGCTGAAAAACAACTGAAATTATAAATACATGCATCTATTTAGCCTGAATTTTTCATGACATAACAACTTTATTTCTTGATAAACTCCAGCAATATAGAAATGATTAACTTTTAAACGTGTAGTTTTTCTTTAAGGTGTGGAATTATTCATGTCTAGGTTTACAGAAATATTGTTCACATAACTAGGAAGGTTGCTCTGGGGCAGAGAGAACATTTATGGAGGAGGTGTGTCACACCACTGGCCAGCTGTGGTGTGAGCTAAATTGCTTCCCACTCCCTGCACTGTAGGCAACCAGCCAAACTGCGAAGCCCAGGTTCACTTTAGTAGTTAAGGATGGACAGGTTGTGGTCCCTATGCAGCTTTAATAAAATATCAACTCTAATCTGACTTTAGTCATTTCAAATCCAGAAGAATGCCTTCTCCAGGGAGAATAGAGGATAACCTAAGCGGTGTGCTTCCTTTGTTGCCGACAGTTTTCAAGACTTAACCCACTTACAGGAATTTAAAATCTGATCTTAACTAGAGAGACAAATGCATTAGATGTGTACATACCATCAGTAAATGCACCCAGGCTGGGTTTGTCTTAGTGTACACTGGTGTGTAATGCAGGGATGCCTCACCAGCCAAATGCTGCATACGACTTTAGCATATATACTCAAATCGAGAACATTTTCAACCTTGTTCTACATGTGCCTGCATCATAAGGAGCCATGCCAGCTCATGCTCACAAATGCATGTGTTTGTGGGCCATCTTTGTATCACAGTCTGCATTCATTCACACTCGTGCATTTGCTCAGTACTTAATTACTGAGTTGTCATTGCTGTCTTTGGCTCCCCTCCTTCCATGTAAGACAGGCAAGGCCCTGATTCTTGTGGAAAGAGACAGTGCACGAATAAATGGAAATTTCAAGTAGTAAAATAAGAAAAGAGCTTGCTAAGAAGTAATCGGGGTAAGCATGTAGGTGTTCTGTCAGCAGAGTCTGAGGAAGAGGCCCCAGAGTGAGAAGGGCAGTCTCCGGGAACGAGAAGAGAGCCATGGTGACTAAGCACCGCAATGAAGTTCCACTTTGACCGTTTATCCTGGGTTCAGCTAGGTGGTTCCGGTTTTCCTGCTGGGTTTTGTCTCTTCTTCAGCCACCGATGAGCAAGATAGTGGCTTTGCTTCTTGTGGTGACTAGCTCTTAGCTAAGGCAATGTGGCAATAGGACTCTTGTTCTCCTATAAGCCAGTCTAGACTTACCCACCAACACAGTGTTATTGCTGCTGCTCTAGTTTGTTGGTCCAGGTACATTGCAAGCCTGGTCAGACTGAAAGGGTTGAGAAATGGAATCTCTACTTGGTGGAAGAAACCAGCACATCACCTGTGCAGTGATGGCATTTTCTGCACACTCAGCCTAGACCCGTTTCCTCTTCCTGCTTCAGGAATCGGAGTAAAAGCACCCTCACTCACTCACCGTGTGAGTGCAGTGCTGAGTGCCTCCTTAATGCAGCAGCCAGGCACTGAAGGGGCAGCTAGCATCCTAGGGCTCACCTGCACAGGCATGTCGCCTGTGAATAGGGAAATGCTTACGTTGCCTGTTGTGAAACACGTTCCTCAGTGTCATGTGTAACCAATGGTTTTTGGCAGCATGCACACATTTACTGTTACCATTACTTGTTTTTTGCCAGTTTGAAATATAGTTAGGGAGCAGTAGCTCTATGTAGCAGCACACGTGGGCAGTTATGTTTTCTGTTGCCAGCTAACCAAGCAACTGAGCAGTGGAGGCAGGCAACTCCTTGAACTGCATGTGGGGTGTGTGTCATACACACACACACACACACACACACACACACACACACACACACACACACACAGCTGTAAATATGCTGCAGGAGAGAGAGGGGAGTCAGGAAATGGAAGAGGAATGCCAGCAAAGGTTTCTGTTTCTACATGCTCACTTGTTTAGTGGTTTATAAATGAAAAAGGCTAGTTAGTAAAAATACTGATACTAATAAATGGGTGTGATAAATACAGTGTCCACGGTTGCTAAAAGTAAAACATTGCAACCCAGTGTGAGCTGTTGGTGTTTATATTTGTTTGGTGGGGGAGGGGGGATAAGAGAATAAATTAGCCTGTACTTAAATTGTCTAAAAGTCCTAAGACATAGTTGAAAGAACAGTTTATTTGTTGGTGTTTGCTGTTCCTTAATGATCAATGGATTAGAATTCAGTTGGTATATTGGTCTTTTGAGCCCAAAAAAGATGGACATAGCAAACACTATAAGTAGAAGTATAGGTCAAATTTGTCTTTTTCAAAGAGCATCCAGATTCCTTGCTAAGAATTTGCTATTCATTCTGAGAGATGCAGTTGTGTATGAGAATCTCCCTATGCCCATTTCCCCTTTGGGTTGATTAGTAGTTCACTTGGGTAATTTTGACTTTCCATCTCAGCCCAGAATTGGAGACAAAAGGTATATCATTTTAATATTTAATTATGCTGAAGATACAGTATTTCTAATCCCAGGAGAAAATAATGGATTATTCGTCATCATGGTTATTCAAATGGAAAATTAGCTCCGACTCACTCCTTACCCTTATTATTTTGAAATATATCCAGATGGATCAAATATTTAAATGTGAAAATTTACATTTTTTGGGTAAAATATGAAAAAAGTAAAGTCAATAAAACATGAAAGAAAAAATTTTCAAGTTCGAAAGAGGAAAGATTTTCCAGTGTGGCACAAGTTCTCAAAGGTGTAGAGGAAACAAAGTGTCAGGTTTCTGACTTTAACCTTGCTTTTAAATTTTACTGCTGTGTACGCATTTCTCCATGTTAGAGTTCTTGAAAGCTGGATTTTTCAGGTATATGATGCTGTGTAACGTAAGCATACCGTATTTATATAGCTGCACCCTAATTTCATACACTTTTTCCTACTAACGATACAGCTTGCATGCCTAATACATAAGCAATATCTCATAAATTAACCTCTACGACAGATTTCTCTTACAGAGAGACTCCCAGGTGGCAGCGGCACGCTCGGGGGTCCTGCATGCTGCACAGGATGGGCGCTCGGGTGTGGTCGTCGTTGTTTGGTACTGTTTGTGTTTTACTTACCTACAAGTGTAGAGGCTCCCGCCACACATACAGGTGCTAGCTGCTGAACTTCCCTGCTCCCAACATCAAAGATATCTGCTTACCTTCATCGAATTGTTAATGATATCCAGTGGCTGTTACTGTCTTATTTTAACCAATTACTTTTAATTAAATCAGATTTCCTGTAGTAAATAAATAAGCCTATATTATAAGACAGTATACAATGAAAATTAAGTTGCTCTGCCTGAGGCAATTATTGATGCCTTTTTCTTTCCCACGTCTTGGGAATGTTCTGAATGAATTACACAAATAATCCACCCTTGTTTATATGCACATGCTCGTTTTCTTGATTTTTATTGGATATTATAGAAAATTGTACTTTATGCACGCGTAAGTTTTCTTGAACTGTTTTTAGTTTTGATAATTTTATTTTTTACAATTTCTTTATTAATCTGTGGATGGGGAGAGTACCCGTACCAGGGCTTATGTTTGAGGGTCAGAGGACAACCCACAGAGATCAGTTCTCTCCTGCCACGTGGGTTCTGGGAATCAAACTCGGATCCTCAAGCTTGGCTGCACGTGCCTTACCTGCTGAGCCAGCTCTGGTCTGAAATAGTATTTTTTGTTCTTTGGGAAAGCGGGAAGGACTTTGAAAGTGAGAAAAAGAACTTCTGACCAATTCTGCTTCTCAATTCGTGTGTTTACACTCTTAATCCAGGGCCAGTCGCCACCTTGAGTTGTGTGATTTCGGTGAGGTGGCTAGTAGGGTGTTAGGAAGGTCAGGGTCAAGGGCCTGCCTACTGTGTGCCTACTCTGTGGAGAAGGCCCTTGGCCTCTGCCCTAAGTTCACTGTCAGTGAAGCCTGCAGCGTTCTTACTGTTTACTTACACGCTGCCAGTTTTAACTCTCCACAAACTGAAGTAGAAAAGACCCTTTTCTCTTTGATTCTGAATTTTTAAAATGAATGTATAAGGGTGCTTAGCTACATCTCACTTGAGTGTTTTCAGGAAATTCCCTACCTGTCGAGATATTAAGCACAAGCCTGGCATAGGTGAAGTATGCAGGAAGTCTTTATTGATGAATGTGGGAGTGCGTTCTTTTGAGGAGACAGGAAGAGTCAACATTCTATATCAGCGCACACCTCTCCGGTTTGGTCAGGTCCTTCCACTGAAAACATGTAATGTTTTTCCAGTTACACATTATTGGGTTTGCTTCATAGCCAAATTAAATATGATGTTGGTTGGCTAATAACTAAAGACCATATATCAGATCATTGCAAATGTACTTCAGTTTGTATATAGGTACCTTCTGGCTAATGAGAGACAAAACAGTTACCAGCTTTTCTCTTAAAATTTATCCTCAAGTTTGTGACTGAAGCAGCACATTGTGCAGCTGGTTCCCAGTAAGTTTACTGACCTGGAATGATGTGCACTTGAAATTCTCAGTTGCTCCCACTAGAGGGGCTCCTTCCCACCGAGACAGACGCTTGGAGACCAGCAGGAAATCCTTCCTGCGACTTCGCTATTCTCTCGTGGTTTCTAAGTGGGCTTTTCCTTCTGCAGGTGCTAACATTAAAACCTCACGGAACAGACAGTGTTAGGACTGTAAACCAGGAGCATATGTTTTAAAATCATAGTGCTCTGAATAAAACAGTTTTGTGAAGTTGCTTAAATGAAACGAGTTTAAAGTCTAATACGGGTTTTGAAAAACCCTAACCTCTGCTAGAGCGAGAAGGGGCCTGCAACCTGAAGCCAGCCTGTGCTCAGTCACGTGGGCTCTGAATTCCACAGAAAGCGCTCCTCTCACCTCCGTTGGCAAATATAGTAAAGCCGTATCTTTAAATAGATTTCTATTTGCTCCTGATAGTTTTTTTTTTTTTTTTGCTACTTGACTTTTAAAATCTGTTAAACTATGCAGAACGAACTCTGTAGACGCCAATGTCAGCTTTAGTGTGCTCAGCAGTAATTGTATGTACGTGAAAATACCCATGTCAGGTTGCATGTCCTGAGTGAGCCACTGACGACAGCAGGTAGGAAGCGTGTGCAGCTTACAAGCTGATGCCGGAGACTGCCCACGGCAGATAAGTGACCCACCACCCCCGGTGTGTGTGTGTGGGGTCAGCTGAAGTATTCAGTGTTAATTAGGAGTTGTAATTTTAAAAATATGTGAGGTCAGTAGCCTGGTGTTGTATAAGGTAGAACTCGGGAAATCTAAAGAAACAGCTCTTGGGGGGTGGGGGGACATGGGCAGAGATGGAAATCCTAAGGTAAAAGTCTGTGATAAGGCTTGTTTCTAAACCTAGCAGTCAGCTTTGCAAGTCGGAGTATAAACAGAGACGGTGTGAGTGGATCTTACCATGATTTTGTACTCGAGTTGATCCAACACCTCGGTCTTCAGCCTAAAATCATATTTGATATCATCAGCAGCAGCATATGGCTTTCATCACATGTAGCTGCTCCTCTCAGCCCTGCATCCAGTCTGCCGCCTCTCTGTTGGGGTGGGAGCGGTGGGGGAGGGGGGCTCTGACTTTCATGAGCAGTCCTCTTTAACCCTTTCAGTTTTATGCTAGTCTGCTGGGACAGTCAGAAGGTGGCAGCACTGTTGGCAGGGTCTGTGTACACCTGCTTCAGACCAGTGACAGGCCCAGCCCAGCCCAGTCCCCACCCACAGCTTCCCACAGCCTCCCCCAGATACTGGGCACTTACTCTCCTTCCTTGCGCCTTTCCTTCATATTGGCTCTTTGTAGTAGCCAAACTTAAGACTGAATAAGTTTATAAAACAGTAATTATCAACACATGTCCCGATCCACGCCGCTTTTGAGTTCATGTAATGAGCACTGTCATCTCCTGCACCAGACTGACAGCCAGATCTGAGGTTTTGCATCATTTTACAACTTACTGCCTAGACTCTGCCTCCCAGAGCACTGCTTTCAAGAACTCTTGCTCTGCAGCATTCCAGAGATTGCTCTGCCCACTGGGATATGAGCTGGACAAGAAGCTACTAGCAGCAACAGCAAGGCGCCCAGCATAGTGACTGCTTCTCAAAGTGTGGCTTTCCCTCCGTCAGCAGAAAGCCTGTCAGCATCCCCGGTGTGGGCAGGGTGGTCCTGTAGAGGGACTCACATCGCCACACAGGGCAGGTGGGTCAGTGATGCCCACTGGCCCTGCGAGAGCTCACATAATCCTCTGACTTCTCCCTAAGAGCCAGCTTCAACGGGCAGCTTCTCCATCTCACCTTGCTAGGGCGTCTGGGGTTGCATTCAGAGGGGTTCTTGATAGTGCCTAAATTATTTCTCTCCTTGTGATTGCAGGTTGAAGTCCTGGCCTCAGAGGATGCCGCCTTTGGACTCAAGGTGTGTGGCCTGGTGTGGTTTACCCTGCAGGTTCCCCCTCCCCCATTCCCTAGGGAGATGCAGAGACTTCACAGCCAGGCTTTGTTCTTATCAAACACAAATGGGGCACCGTGAGCACATGGCTTAAATTATCACATAGGCTGTGATTGAGATTAGACTTTGGGTGTAAGGAACTACAGAGAACCCAGAGTTTTGCGTAGTAGCGATTGGCTTCTAAATCTTCATTAGCAAGGTTTTCTGACACCTCACACCTACCTCATCTGGGGAACTGAGTGATGTGACCACTAACTGTTAGCATGCTGCATTGGGCTTATAGCTGCTGCCTCGCTGACTGATGGGTTCCTCGTCCCTACTTCATGACCCCCTCCCATCGTCACTGCAGAATTCAAACCCAGCTTCTTCCTAGAAGGAGCCCACAGCTGGTTGGCAAAGGCCTGTAAGCAGATGTGTTGTCCTGGAGTGGGCTTCAGTCCTCGCCAGACACCTGCTGTACCCACACTCGGGGAGAAGGCGTGTGCAGGAGCAAGGGGCAGTCTTTCTAGGAGGCTGGGCCCTGGCCGAGTTCTAAAGGCCTGGATTATACTGAGACCGGTAGGAGCAAGGAGAGATGAGAGCTGCTTTTGGATAGGGCAGCCTTGAAAAGTTGTTACAGCTCATGTAAATAAACGAGGAGTCACGTGCTAGAGCAGCCGGGTTCATTTCTGCTGGAAGCAGAAGTATAGAGTAGGTACCACCGAGGTTGCTGGGAACCTGAGAGCACAGGGTGCTGATCCCACGAGACCCCTTTCTGCTCCCCATCTTCACAATCGAATACAAGTTAATTTAGTCTGTTTTCCACTTCCCATTCAGTGTATCACAGGCTTACAGTTGTGCTGGTAAGGTGAGATGACCGCCCCATCAGAACTATGCAGAGGCCATAAACTTAAGAAGGTCACAAAGAAAGAAAATATAGATTAATATTTAACACATATGTGCTGTAAGTTTATATGGTGAAGGTTTAATGCGTTTTATGCTTCAGCTCAGAAATTTAATATTACTATTCTGAATACCGTATTTAACACATGATCACCATCTTCTCAATCTTTGGTTATGTGTTTAGTTCCCAGCATGCATGTAGACTACTCACTGCATACTTAATAAACCTGTGAACTTATCTCCAGAATCCACTGTGTTTATAGATAAGCGTAAAGATAGATTAGAGGAGCTCACGTCTCCGGTGGCCCGCCCTTGATGGTGGCTTGGTGTCTGGAGTCTGTGGAGCCAAGCACATTGCTTTTATAACTAAACTCCATTTATAGGAACCTTTCCCCAGTAGATTGGTCTAGGTCTTCAGAGTATTTTAAATGCTTTTTTTACTTTTGCAGATCCATAGGAATTTTTAAAATAAGATCGTTGAAGATTTTTTTTTTTTTTTTTGAGATTCATTTTCTGGAGTTTAGCAAATGAACCTCAGCTGAAAAATTTATCTTATTTCTTAGAAAAGTTAGATATTCGGCACTAGTCACAACCGACGTGCCTTCCTAGTCTTATAATTGCCCAGAAAAGAAACTAAGATGTCTGCCTGGCTTGTGGGAAACTCGTTGCTACCAACTCTCTGCAGGGTGATGCAGGGGTGAAGTCACTTCCAGGTCCTCGCAGTGTCTCTGTCCCACATATCTGGTCTTTACTTTCCCTTTTTATTTCAGTTTATTTTTTGTTTCTAATTATTCATGACCTGTATATTTCCCCGTATTGTAGACCAAACTAAAACCTATAATCTTCAAGTTCTTGTCACTGGACAAGAACTCAACTGTCTTGGGACTCAGAGATACATGTGGAAAACACCCACGAAAGCCAATTCGGTCATGTAAAGCGGGCCTGGCTGTTAGGGCTGACTGGGAATCAACATCTCGGCTGAGCCGGTGGGTGGGTGCGGCTGTACCCCTGCTTCCAACTGCGCTCTTCATGCAGGCACTGGCACGTTTGCAAAGGCTTATCTCACAAAGTTTCAAATGCCTGTAACTACTTCACAGTGTCAGACTCTACAGGTGTTTGTGAAGTTCTAAACTTTCAAGTAATTTTGGATTTCTTGAGGTTCTTTTTTTTTTTTTACTTGTACAATCAAGATGCATTATTAATTGTTAATTACGTGTAGTTGTGCAGACGAATCACAGTGGCCAGAAGTGCCTACTGATAAGATGCGTGCCGACATCTGTCTTCACTGGAAGGAAGCTGTAGCCTAGAGAGCATTGTTCTTGACTTGGGTTTTGATCAGAACTTGAACGTAGTAATCACTGTGTAGTTCTACAGAATAACAGTCCCAGGGACAGCCAACGTGGTTGGTTACTGTTTTATATGATTATTGTCGTCTTCTGTGCCATAAATGAACAAAGTAAAGTTGTTGGTAATAATGAGTTGATGGGTCAGCTGAACACACACACACACACACACACACACACACACGCACACGGTGTTGGTGGTGATTATGTTGTTAGACATAGAAAAAAAAACTTTAGACGTGACCTTTTGCTTATGAAGAGAAATTAATAGTAAAGTAACAGAGGAGGAATTTCTGTTTTCTGAAATTGGCCCAGCCATGTCGATCTGGTTTCAAATTCCAGGACTCATTCATCCTCCTGCCTAAACCTGCCTACTAGTGGGAACTACAAATACCAAACTACTCTGCTTCATAATGACCTTAAAAATCTTATTGCTCTTCATCAAGTCCTTTGGAATCCCATGACCATGCACATCCTCTCCTTCTAATGTTTTGTAGATGGCTAAGTTAAGGATCATAAGGCATCAGGTTTCTGTTTCATGTATATGAGGTGCAGACGCCTTTATCCCCTCTCCTTTGAACAACTAGGAACTTGGAGAGTGTAATAACTTGTTCAAGGTCACACTGTTAATCAGTAGCAGAGCTGGGATTTGAACCAGCAAGGTCAGATCCAAAGCCTTTTCATTTCTTTTCTGGAAGATGTGAGGATCACTGGTGTGTGCAGTGTTCTCTGCCCCACCCTTCACTTCCCATACCTTGTATCACCTCTGCTCCCACTCCTCCCCTCTTCTGCTTTTCCTAATACCTTCTCTAACTGTACACTCATCAGAATGATCAGTCCTTGCCTGTGTGAGCCTGTGCTCCTTGTCCTGCTTCCTCGAGCTCCTTCCTTCCATGAGTGCTCCTTCCTCTGGCTCCGGCAGCTGATTCTCTTCTAGTCTGTCCTGCTTTGGTTTGCCCAGATATTTCTTCCTCTCCAGCTGCCAGGGCTCCATCCTAGATTCTGCTGTCTTCTCCCTGCCAGTAACATACCTCCTTCCTACTCCAGACATTCCTTATGTTTAGGACAAGACTCACAGCCCAGATTGGCCTGGGGACTCTCTGGATCCCACTCAGGCTGGTCTTGAACTTGGGGTTCTCCCACGCTCCCAAATGTTGGGACTGCAGGCTTGAGTCGTTGTGCCTCACTCCAAGGCATATCTTTAAATGTCTGTCCAAATGAATGAAATGTGTACATCTCTCTCTTGTCCAATATGAGGCAGTTTTATAATAAACTCCTGGTACTTACTTGACAATAATATAATTTCATTAGTGAAGTAGTTTTAGAAACTCTGATGTGTTGTTTTGGCTGTTAATGTTCTTTCACAGAATAAATCCTTCACTTTTATAGTTCTTTCACATAATTTTTATATGAACAACTATAAAAATTACATTTGGAAAGAACAGTTTAAAATATATCAAGGGGCCAGCTAGATGACTCACTGGACAAAGACACTTGCCACCAAGGTTGAAGACCTGAGTTCTCTCCTTGTAAACCACAGGATGGAAGGAGAGAACTAGCTCTCTCAAGTTGTCTTCTCACCTCCACATGTGAGCCATGGCACACATGCTTTCCCCCAGATAAGCAGTAATTAAGTAAATAAGTAAGTAAATAAATAAATAAATAGCAATTAAATATATAAATGTGATAAAAATGCATCCTGATAATGAGAATAAGCATGTTGTGCTGGCGGGGAACAGAACAGGAAACGGTGTGGTTGAAGCCATCACGGTACCCCACAAGGCGTCAGGGGCACTCACCCTGGGTCCCTTATGGCTATGGCTCTCCCTAGACCTGCCCTCTTTAGGGGAAAGGTTCACACCATCTTCTCTGAAGCCCAGAGTGGGTCTTTGTGATCCACTCTGTGATATATTCCTGCCTGCACCCTGTGAATTTCTTGCCCCCAGCTCTCCCTGAAACTACTTTCTGTAGCTTCCCTGTTAATCCTCCTGTCAACCCCAGGGCCCCCTTTCTGATCTTCCGGAGATGACACAAGCCTTTCCTAGAGAGTGACAATTACAGAGGACCTGGCTGCTGTCTTTATCTTTCTCTCAGCTCTCTCAAATTTCTTGTACTCACTGTGTGTGCACACAGACATTGTTCCCTCTTACCACTTGGCTTTTTATATTATTTTGGCAATAGTTTTTAGTACTTGTTTGGGGCATCTAAAATTGATTGCTGTGAGGTAGAAAAGGCTGAGTAAGCTGGCGTAACCCAGCACGGGGTGTCAAGCCGTCCTGACCGTGATTGCTCCCACACATCGCTTTTTATGCACATCTTGGTTGAGTACGTGGGCGAGGGACAAATGACCTCTCGGTCAGCGTGGCCATCTCATCTCCACCCAACAGCCGGAGCAGGTGGTCCCTCTGTCTCCCGGAGCCCGACACTTCCTACACTTTTCTCTGCGGTCTGCGTCTCAGTCAGGTTCCCTCAAGACTGAGGCCTGCCCCTCTCGTCCCCTGCCCTCTCTGGTGCTCTGGTGTTCCTGCTTCCTCTGGGCCTGCAGCCCTCACTGCCTGCACTCACTTGGAATTTCTCCTGAGCCACCTTCGTCTTCTGTACAGGAGAGATGGAGTGCTGCGACCCGGCCACTGCGCGGCCCTTTGTTCCCGTCAAGATGGCTCACTTAGAGACTTCTTTCTGACCCTGGCTTTCTATTCACGCTGGCTCACATGGCTAGCAGTGAATGTGTGCTAATGATGACCCGAGTCCTGACTGTAACGCTGGTGACTGCCGGAGTGAAAGCCTTGTTGGTGTCAGCACAGCACCGCATCCTGTCTCACCGCCCCATTATCTGAGCCCTGTATAGTGTGGCAGTTTTGACTGGTTCCTCAGAGCCACTGGAATGAAGACTACCCACTGGGTGTTTCCCGAGGCTGCTGAGTGAGGACAGTTGACCCTGAGAGCTAGCTGGTTGCTGTTTATCTTGCTTAATTTAAATACACTTGTTAGTCAAGTTCTGCAGTATTTATTGACCCTGTTTGTTTCATTCCAGTGCTTTCCATTCACATCATGGGATGATTCTCAGCACCCTGTGGCCTTTTGGACATTGAATCTATGAATTATCGCTCATATGTAGCCATGTAAATTCAAATTAATACAAGATAACAAAGATTAAAGATCATCCCTTCAGTTTAGCCAGAAACTTTTAGTAGCTAGCCTGCTAGTGATGGCCACACTGGCCCAGGGCGTAGAGAGCGTCTCCAGGCTCACTGAGCTCTATCAACCAACTCATTCCCAAAGTAAAGGTCCCAGAAAATTTCTGTGACACTTTAACATGACATACTTCACAGAAGAGCCAATGTCTGACAACGGAGCATGAGAGAAGACAGAGGACCGAAGGACTCCGCTGTCGTGAGATGCTAGGAAGCAAAGAGGATGCTGGTTCAGCAAAGAAGCATATGTGTAATAGGATGGCGTTTCTATAGCCACGGACTGGACACTCATTGTGTATCTTGGGCCGCCAGTGCAGTGTTTCTGGTGTAGAGTGGTTCTGAGTATTGTTGCATTCAATTACAAAGAACACTAGTCTGTTGACAACAAGTCCTTTCACTTTTCTTTGAAGTTACATTAGTATCGATTCTTCCACGTTCTTGCTGTCTTCCCGAAGGCGTGCTTTCTAGTGAATCCACACTGTGGATGCCACTGTAACTCAGACATAGGAGTGTGTAAGGTTACAATGCCATCGAAATCAAGCCACAAACACTTTCTTTTGAAGTTCTCACAGGACTCAGTATGAAGGGTTTGCTTTGGTGTCTTTATTTAACCGAAAAACTGACATCTGTTGGAAATCGTAGCAAGACAGAGGACCAAGCTTGTTCCTTGTTTCGGTCACTGAGCCTAAGGATTTACTCCGTTGCCCTAAAGTCAAGTTTTGGGTGGGGAGTGAGTAGGTCCAGGAATCCCTGTTCTTCCTGTGGTTTCTGACTTTTGCCTCTGCTTCTGCCATCTGCTGGCAGCTCAGAGACACTTGCCGCTTGATTTTAGGCCAAGTTTGCTTTACTGTATGTAGGGAAGCTTTGGGGACTCTTTGTTTCTGTTCACCTGTGATATTTTGATATGCAGTGTTACTTATGTTATTAGGGGCTATTTTAGTCTATTTTTCAACTCCGGCTTTATAGGAAGACATGAATATAAACCTTGGAAAAATAAGACATTCTGAGGACCAAATTATTTGAAATAGAGTTTCTGTTTTGTTTTGTTTTTATTTTTATTTTTGAGACAATGTCTCACAATGTAGCCCTGACTGCATCTCACAGAGAGGAAGAGAGCCCTGTCACTCTGTGTCTCTGTGTGTCGCTGTCTCTCTCTCTCCATTATAAGGTAGGCAAATTGATTTCTAGCCATCACTTACGTCACCAGCCTTAAGAGTCTGCAGGTCTTTGGTCCTTTTGTGCATGTGTACATACACACATGCTGGCCAGAGGTCAACATCAGATACCTTCAGTCACTCTCTGCCATATTTTTTGAGATGCCATCTCTCACTGAACCTGGATCTCACTGATTTTGCTAGGCTAGCTTCTAGCAAGCTTCGGGAATCTACCTTTTTCTTTTTTTTCTAGTGATTTCCTGGCTTTAATGTGGGTTAGATGTCTGAACTTAGATTCCCTTGCCGTCAGGAGGCACTGTACCTGAGTAAAGAGCCTTCTTCCTGGTAGTCTTTCGAAAAGCTTCCCTGTGTTCCTTAAGCCAAACCTTCTCCTTATCCACACTGAACACTGTTCGCCAGTGTTTTCCAGTCTAAGACAGTCTCCGTATCTTGGGAGAAAATAGAAATGCATTCTGTTCACTAACACATCTTCTTATTCATTAAAGTCAGGCAGAAAGTTTTAAAAGAGCACAGGAACCTCATTCCTGCCACCCTTGTCTCCTTTTTAAGTTCCTTTAAAGCTGCCTTGACTGACTCTAGAATCTTGGTCCATTATTTTTCATTTTCAAGTAGCCAAACACATTAATCTCAATTTTCCCACAATGAGGAAAGCTGAGAGGTAAAGCCACTGATGTTGGGCCCTCTCTAGTATCAACATAGGACATGAACCCATGTCCCCACTCACAGGCCGGCGCTTTTTACACGGAATTAGAGCAGTGTTTGCTGTTAGTCCTCTGAGCTCAGAGTGCTAGAGTGAGTCTTACAGGATTGTCAGTTTGAAACTGTGAAGTAGTCCAGTGTTGGTGACTTGACATGCGCGTTAAGTCTGTTAAGCCTCCTTTAAATGATTTACACCTAGTGAAGGCAGAATGGTTTTCGTTGCTCATCCCGATCCGCGTGAAGTCCTAAGGCCTGCAGAGGTCGTGCACGACTGACGTAGCAAGAAGCTACCCAGTAGATGACTTAGCCTCGTCCGAGGTATGCACTGTCTCTAGAGTATCCGAAGCCAGAGCTAGCACAACCTAGTGGTCCTTAAGTGTAGGAGACACTCCGTTTCCCGTGATGGTGGGAGGCAGGCACTGGATTGATGGTCCAATTGTCAATGCCTGTCCTAATCTGTAAGTACTACAGTGCGAAAGTATGTCTTTGACCTTGGATACTGATACACAGCGTGAGCAGGGTGCCAGGAACAACCAGGACGCCGAGGATGTTCGTGCCTGCTTGGTCAGATTCTATTCAGTTTTGCAAAAAGATGTTAGGGATTCAAAGTGCTTTCGGGTGCTTTGGCTCTCAGAAGAGGTCTTAGGGAGCAAGAGGCAGTGGTGGAAGTAAGCTTATTTCCCTGTGTAGTTTGGAGTCTGTCTCTCTCTGTGGACATGATCTTGGCATATTTTTTAGAGGGCTTAATTATGTAGTATCTCTGTCACCCTCTTCAAGCGCTTAGTGATGATCATGCTCACATAAAATTGGAGGAGGGTTTTGGGGGCTCCTAATAGAGTTGCTGTAGCCATGGCAGTAATCGGACGGCTGCTTACGGTGCTGCTATGCAGAAGAAAGGGAAAATCCCGGGAAGATGGGCACCAGTTTCGATTGTGCCCACTAGCTTCTCTCCAGTGCCAAGCTCAAAGCAGCTCTGCTTCTCTAGATGGCGAAGGCCCTGCCTCTCCCTTCCCCATGACTTAAATTTGGCTTCTTCCCAAGCTATGTCATTTTTTTCAAGTCAGTTGAGAATGTCAAAGTGGCTGGTGTTGAAAGAGCCAATATGTCGGAAGATGCTTGAAGCCGAGTAGAACATTTACATGAATTAAAGACTGTATTAGTGGATGGTTTTGAAAAGTCAGATTTGAGTGGGGCTAAGAATGACTCGTTGAGTTAGTACTTACATATCAGATGTGCCTCTCTGAGACATCCTTATAAAAGTTACTCCCAAGTAAATAAAATTATCAGTTTACAACTGAAGTATTGTATCCTGAAGAGTACACTTCAAAGAGAGTCCAGTGAAGTTCTTGAAGCAATAATACAGAGAAAGCATTTCATAATGGACTTGAAAATGCCCATGGAAATGTGAAACGGTTTGGGGACTATTTGTTTTTCTCCTTCTGCTTTTATTCTTTTAGCCGTTGGCTTTTCCATCTTGTGTGGTTGTTTTAGTGTGTTCATGTTTATTAATGAGCTGGACTGTGTCACAGAATTGCGTTTGAGAACTCTCACAACTCTGAAACAGAAGTACTAAATATGCCTGTTCACCGTGTTCTCATAATAGCTGCACTTCACTGAGATCTGGTGAGCCTCGGCTGCTGTTGGCTGAATTGTTAGGCCAAAGGTTTAACCATAGCTAATTAGACGATTTGCTCATAACAAAAGCCAGAGGTTCTGTGTTCCCATGTGCCTGGACGTGAAACTCCATCCAGCACCCACTATGCGCTGCCAGCTCAGGTATGGTCTCCCCTTTATCACCGCTCACTTTGCTGCTTGCAGTATGTGAGTTAAGACGGACCTGTGAGCAAGAGGAGGATGTGTGGAAGGGCAGGGATGCACTGAAGTGGTTGCCCTTGGGCTCCTTGTGGCCCAGGGTGCTAGCTGTATAGAAACTGTACTTCGTCCCTCCACCTACAGTGGCAGTTTCAGCCACCTCCCTGGGTGCTCCCTAGCAAGTTATGTCCTTTCTATAAGAAATGCCCAGCATCCCCCACCACTCCTCAAAGAAAGTTTCCATTTCAGGATGACTTTTGCTTTTTATTGTGAGGAAAAGGAAATGAGAAATGAAATAGTAAATGAGCACACATAATTTAACATGAGGATTAAGTATAGACTTTGACTGGATCTTCAATATTAGCTGTAGTAAAATTAATACAATTTTAGGAAATATTCTAAAAGCAGTTGAACTTGGATTTGTGTAAACATGTTCACTGTGTATTACATTTGTTATTTTCCCCAAGTCTTTCAAACTATCCTCATACTCCTCGCTCAGGTTTTAACCCCTCACAACAAAGGTAAGCGTCTTTGGTCTTCCAAATATGTGAACAATGCCTGATACTGTGAATTTTAGAGCTCGATGTAATGCGGTGTAACAGATCGCAGCAGCCGTCAGCCTTGAAAACATATGACCTGTGCTGTGTGAAGGATTTAGGAATCGGCTGAGAAGCCCTGATAGCTTGAGATGCGAAAAGCATTCCTTCACCATGTGGGTAGTCAGAGTCCTGCAGGTTGACAGTTTACCTTGGCAAAACTTAATCTCAGCCGTGAACTAAAACGTGATGACGTCACACTTGTGAGATGAGTTTTGCTTTCTGATCAGCTGTGGAAATATTTGTAGCGCACAGTGCAACAGCGTGTGCGGCCATCAGAAGCCCAGGTAGTAACAGACCAGGCACTGTGTCGCGCGCCGGGTGGCAAAGCTCGCATTTGCACACGCGCATGTTCTCTTGTGTACAGAGGATGCGTAGAGCAGTTGACCTCCCCGAAGGGAAGGAGATGGAGGTCTGCCAGGCTCGTTGGCTGGAGCCGTGGACAAGAGCAAGGCCTGTCTGAACTGCCACTCAGCCTCATTCTGCGCGTTTGCAGGGCTGGTGATTAGAGCGGCTCTCGCCCAATTATGCTGTGATTATTCTGCTGCACTGTAATTGACTGGGGAGATATGCTAATACCTGTCATTTGGGATGATAAAGGATGAGCGGGCCGCGATGCATTATTTAGCTGGCTGTGTGATAGATGAGGGATGCGCAGAGTGCTTTAATTGCCGAGAAGAGAGGTTAAGCTGAACGAACGGATGAATTAGAAATGAGTTTTTTTATGGCTTGTGGAAAAGTGAAATAAAGGAAAATGTGCTTTAAACTAAGGCAGCAAATAGAAATTAGCACAGGGCGACTAGTTCTTCAGCGTCTAGCTCTGTCGATTTAAATATGAACAAAAATGTGGTTTAGAGTTCAGTAAATAATAAGCAGAATGAAAATATACAAAACGTCCTATATTAAGCAAAAACAATTGTAGAATCGTCTTCACCTTAGATGGCAATATTTGTGATTTGTGAACTCTGAAATCTCCAGTTTCAGCTCCCACTGAATGTAATATGCAGTGTTTCTGAATCCACAGCTTTCGAACGTGAGCCTGGAAGCATCTCCGTTCTGGCTGCATCTCTCTGAATCAATGCAGGCAGGCAGCAAGAAGGATGAATATTTATGATACGAGGAGAATGTAATAATATAATTAGTGAGAGAGTGCCCAGATAGTTCTTGAGTGACAGATTTCGGGCACTCTGGTGTGTCCTCAGGAGCCAGTCAGGTATCGGCGTTTTCCTGGAAAGAGCGTGATTTCCCTTCTCGTGCCGTTCCCGTTTCGCATCCACGGGTAGTCTTCTGCCCGTTCCCAGCAGGATCTGCATGTATCATCGTGGCGCTCGCGCGGTTTCTTGTATGATGTCAGTGTTTGCTTTGTTTAGTCATGTTCCGTTAGTAGGAAATGATGTGGCAGATGCAGTCTGAAGACAGGCCTTTACCTCATCCAACTCACCAGACAAGAGGGAACAAAAATGTCCCTACCCCACACAAACCTGCTGTTTTATTCTGTGGATGAGGCAGCGAGAGGGAGGGGGTGGCCAGCAGAGCTGGAGGTTCCGGGAGGTGAGGGTGGGTGGTGATGTTTGTACAAAGTTGCATTCTCTGCAGCCTGCCAGGCCACCTGACTGCTGACTCAGCACCCACCAGTGAGTGGCTGCAGCCAGCCACAGGGTGTGAGGCCAGCATCCTCAGAGCCACTCGGATTGAAGGATTCTCAGGGCTGATCACCTTCCAGTATTGTTGGCATCTCTTCCTCTTCCTCCCCTCCGCTCCACTGTCTGCCCTCCCCTCCCTTCAGTTTTTTCTCTGTTGTTTGCTGGCTTGCTTGTTTTGTTTTTCACATTTGATCTGAAACAAAGTAAAGTTTCCCTCTGGATCCTTGGGGATTCCCAAATGGCCTCTGATTGCTATGTAACAGACACTGTGAAACAAAATAGAGAATATAAAGGAGGTCAACATGTGGGTAGCCTCGGAGAATTCAGGATTAAATGAACAGACCTGAGACAACAGTTTATACTCCCCCCAAAAACAGAAAGCTTGAGTTGTACCTCAGTCGTGTACCACATTTCAGAAAACAAAATATTGCAGCTCCCTATGAATAGTATTTATAGTGACTGTTCTTTCCTGTCAGGAACCTGTTTCCTTTTGTACTTAAAAGAAATACAAACTGACCCCCCACTACCACCAGGCAATTAACGAATGCTGAAATTTTGTGTCTGAATCTTTACCAATTTTTCTCTTAAATATGGACTTGAGTCCTTAGCTCATGAAGGCTTTGCTTTGTTTTATATGTTAAAAAAAAAAAAAAACTCATGTTATCCAGCTATTTGTTGTTTACTTGATGTAATATGTCTCACTGTAAATTTGGTTTGTGGCTAAAAACCTATATGTCAGGAACCACGTGGTGTCACAGTTCTTTGCCTTAGACTAAGTTCTTCTTTTGAAAATGCTGAAACATGAAACAGATTCAGAACGGGAAGCAACCTAAACCCCGCTTCCTAACTGCTCAGCTAGAGTGACTGCTGTTTTGGCTGGGGCTTGTTTATAATGGTTCTGGGCTAACAGAAATATTTTTTTTCTTAATATGTGGGTATATTATTCTGTACCAGAGGTTCCAATCTCATATTAGGACTTAGAGCTAGCCGCAGTAAAGAGAACCCCGAATTACAAGATGGCGTGGCCTGTGAGCTGCTGGTTCCTCTGCTGGCTGGAGTCCCTGCTGCCCTTAACCCACCACTACCTGTCTAGCCACCGCCACTGTGCTGTGTTCCGATGGACTTTTCTCTAAAGTAGCCCTGGTTCTCTGCTTCTGGAGGATGAGTGTGTTGCTTAGGTGTTCCGGGAAGATGCTTTATGACCACAGGTTTCTCAGCTGCAAAATGAGTCTCTCAAAAAGTGAAAGTTTGTTCATTTGTCAATAACGCATGGTATCTGTTGGCAGACAAAAAGACTTCTGAGCTGATGTGTCGTCCATGGTTGTGTGTTGTTAAGCTTTTCAGGAAGAAATGAGAAATGGGACGTATTTGGGTTTGGATGAACAGTCAACTAAGCTGCATCATCTCCCCCACATGCGCACGTGCAGGAATGATGTACAATCACATTTGTGCTTGCTTCCCCGGTTTAAAATTTTGTCACATAGTGAATTCGCCTGTAAATATTCAGTGCATGCAGAGAATATGAGGTTTGTTAAGGATAGAGTTGCCTTCTTAATGGAAATAGGTTAAAAAAGGTTTGGTTTTGTGCATTACAGATATTTTCTGGGACTACATGTAATTTCTTTCAGTGAGACAGGCACTCTTTGAACAGTGCTGGGCTTAGGGTAACCAGCAAGACCCCACTGGCCCTTAACACTCCAATTCCATGTTAGCTTAGGAGGGAGCCGTGAAGCCCCTGCCTGAGAAAGATGGCGGTGGTGGTGGGCATGTACTATGGGTGTTGAAGGCTAGTGATCTGTCTCTGTCCTCATGGGCCCAGGCTCACGGAGCACTTTCTATTTTAAAGGAGATGCCCTTGGTCTGGGGAGGGCGGGGAGCGTTGCTGCTCCTTTCCGTGCAGGGCTTAATCAACATCTGCACTGCCACTCACATCGGCTCTGTCCTTTCCAAGAGAACAGTTCTGCGGGCAGCGCATCAAGAGGAAGTGTATTATTTCTGGCAGGGCACTTGAGTTTCTAATTACCAGATTCTGGTTTAATTGCAATTACCTGGACACCCAGGCAGGGTGAACTTTTGGCAAAGAATGTAATTAGTGAAGCAGGAACTTTGCTGCCAACTGCTTGTCCAGATACCGCACTAACAGAGCCTGGTAAGTCCGCGTCTGTGCAGACCATCCGTCCCGTCAGCCCTTCCTTAACGCAAATCCGGGAGCACCTCTCAGCTTTACGTTCAGAACAATGATGCCATCACGGAGAGTTTTCAGTGTTCAGTGTGTGTGTGTGTGTTAGGAAATGAGTAATTATCTAGAAGAAATTAATTACCAAATAGTGTACTATCTGGACTGGACGCAAGCGTCACGTACTCGGATGAATAAATATGTAACACCAAGGTCTGTGTCCAGTAGAAGAAAATGGCTTCAGAAATGCTCTCCATTCAGGTTTAAATAAGCCCTGCCAAAAGCTTTAACCTAATTTACAAATACAGATTATCTTACAATAACGTTAAGGTCTGGGGCCTGTGGAGGTGTGTCAGTGGTTAAGAGCACTTGCTGTTCTTCCAGAAGACCCAGGTTCGGTTCCCAGCACCCTTGTGGAAGCTCACAATCATTTGTAATTCCATTTTCAGGGGATCTGCTGTCCTCTTCTGACCACTGTGCACATTGCATACATGTGGCATACATACATGTAGGCAAAACACTCAGATGAATTTATTTATCTATTTATTTATTTAGGCAGGATCTTTCTGTATAACCCTGGGTGTCCTGGAATGTGTAAAGTAGACCAACCTGGCCTCAAACTCAGAGATCCACCATCCTCTGCCTCTCCAGTGCTGGGATTAAAGGCATGAACCACCATCCCTGGCCTAAAATTTCACTTTTGAATGTTCAGATCCACGAAGGCCAAATGTGCTTTGTACGTTTCTCTGCCCCTCACACTGGCGAGTCCCACCATGGGGTCTTAGCACAGATGCAGCCCTGCGAGGGCACAAAGCGTCTGCTGTGGTTTATTTTACATGGTCTTGATTTGGTCCTTAGCCCCCTGCTAGTTTTTCCCCCTTCAGCTTCTCTAAGCTCTGCCCTTCCTTTCCATCTCAGCAAATTCCTTGTCCACACCAAGGTTAATTTTGTCCATCTATGGTTAGTTAACTCACAAACGATCTTTTATGGCTCCTTCCCATGGAGCCACTGTGCTTTCACTGCACCCCTCTTAAGGCATCTTTGAGTGGTGGTCTCTGCCCCCTCCCACCCCGTATGCACGGGCTCTGCATGGGCTGGCTGGCTTCCTGTGACTCAAGTCATCCCCTCAAGTGGAATGTCCTTTAATTCCTTCCTGTCTTTTAATGGTGATTAGAACATCTAGATGAGTATCTAACATGCATTCGATTATATTTGTATTTAGACTACAGCAAGTTAAAAAGCCGGGCACTGAGGGCCTGGCTGCACCTGGATGCATTTTGTTGCTGTTGAACAATAACAGCATAGAGCCGTAGAATTGCACGTGGCATTGATAGCACAAAATACCAAAAAGCATGGTAAAAATAGCTAGCATTGCTCAGGGGGCTCCCGGGAGTCCCCAGCACCTCTGGTGGCCCTGTGTTATTGCTGCTGGCGTTGTATCACCGTTACTCAGGTCTCATGTCAGATCTACAAGGTGGCTGTGGCAAGTGAAATTCCCATCTTGTAGGCAAAAGAAATGTGGGTGAAGGTAACCTGCCCGTCGTCACACAGTAGGCGGGAGCTAGGCACCGGCTCAGGGTATTTTACTAAACTCCTAGTTCTTGTGACTTTTAGCATCATAAGGTGCCAGATTTGGGACAAAATACAAATTGAATTTCAAAGAAAACAGTGAGTACCACTGTTTCAAATACCACACAGTATATACTTACACTAAAAACTATCTGTTGTAAGGCCCAAGAGGTGGCTAAGCCCATAAGAACACTAGCCGCCCTTGCAGAAGACTCAGGTTCAATTCCCAGCACCCACACCGCAGCTCACAAGCTTTGTAACTGTAGTTCGAGGGATCTGACCCTCTTCTGACCTCTGTGACCTCCAGGCACACAAACAGCACATCAGACTTACATGCAAGAAAGATACCAATGCACATAAAATACATTTTTAAAATGTCATTTCTCTGAAAAATAAAAAATATAAATATATTCTTACCTGATAATTACGATCCGTGTCTACTCTATGCCAGTTCCTTTTTTTTTTTTTTTAAGATTTATTTATTTTTGTATATGAGTGCTCTGCATGCCAGAGGGGGGCATCAGACAGATGGTTCTGAGCCTCCATGTGGTTGCTGGGAATTGAACTCAGGACCTCCAGAAGAGCAGCCAGTGCTCTTAACCACTGAGCCACATCTCTAGCCCCAGTGCCAGATCTTAAATGAGAGGTAGGAGTGGTTCTGGGCTCAGCCCTTTAGGACTTTATCACAGATTTTGTTTTTTATGCAATCCAATTAAGGGCAACTTACCAGGAATTTATCTGCTCTGGGCTTCCTGTCTCCTGTTGTAGTTAGGAAATATTTTTATTGAAGAGACATCATGATAATTTTTTTCCCCAGTAACTAACATACAGAGTTTGCAGAGGGGAAGTAAATTAATAAATATGAGTGTTGCTGAAGATACCCCAGGTGAGCTGCCGCGTGGGCAGTGTTCAGCAAAGCCGCAGCGGAGCCTGGATCCACGCGCACAAAGAGCCCACACTGGAGGCGTTTGCTGTCTGCTGCCATCAGACCTCTTAGTTTCTGCTGCTAATTGCTGCAGACCTGAGTTTGCCCTAAAAACTTGTTGAGTATTTGTAGAGGGAGAAATTGTTGGCAGCACTCTGCTCAGGACTGTCTTTTAAATCTTGTCCCTTCTTTGCTGTTAGTTGTTCCGTACAAAGCATCCATTAATCAGACGGCGTTGTAAAATGTTTTAAAGAAATGAATTATGTTGAAACGTGTCCAGCTGGACCATCCTGACCTCGTGCTTTGAAGACCATGGAGACTATCTCATGTGGTAGTTTCCTTTCTCCTTCTGAAAGTGACAGGTCAGCCGCTGGTATGGGTGAACAAGCTGTCAGTCATTTTCTTGGTGCTCTTGTGAAGTATGCGGTGCTGGTGGAAAGGGAGGGAGGGCATTAGCATTTACTGAGCAACAAGTAAAAACTACACTGTGCCAAGTACGTGACACATGCCATGTGCGTGCGTGAGTGCGCAGGCACCAGCGGTTGACAACTTATTTTTTTGTGACAGGATCTCACTGAACCTGTAATTCACCAATCTGGCTAAGCTTGCTGGCCAGTAAGTTCCAGGGATTGTCCTTCTCTGCAGGTGTCCCCTAGCACTGGGTTACAGACAGCTGCTGCTCTGCCCAGTGTTTATATGGGTGCTAGAGCTGGAACTGTCTTAACTGGACCTGTAAATGTGTGTTACCAAAGTAGTAAGCCAGTCCTCTTGCTTTTGTATATGACGGTTGTTTATGTAGAATTATTGCTGATTTATAGTCCTAATCATCTGTTTCCTGTTCTGACTTTCAAATGGCTAGAGTGTTACCTCGGAGAATTCTGGTTCATGGTTTGTCACAATGTGGCATTAATTACTCTAGCAAGTGTCCCATAAGGTAGGATGTGGAGCTCTGCACTGCTCAGAAACCATTGTTACCAGTGCAGTGTGCAGTGGAGGCGCAGTCCCTGGTGGTTTGGAGTTAAGGTCTGAGACAGCTAAGCAGCTCTGTCTCATCAGTAGGGTGCCACAGAGGAGGCAAAAGGGAGTGCCCATTGCCACCGCTGTAGCCCCAGAACCCTGGCTTCTCTCTGTCTAGGCTGATCAGCCCTTATTGGAATGGCGCGATTTCCCTTGAGATAGACTGAGGCGTTAGTTCTGGTCACAGGGAGCTGGCTTGTCTCCTTAGAGTATCTAACGTATACCTGTGATGATTATTTCTCATGTTTATTTTTTGGTGTTTTGTTTTTTTCAAGACACAGTTTCTCTGTTGTAACTCTGGCTCTCCTAGAACTCACTCTGTAGTCAAGGCGTCCTCAAATTCACAGAGATCTGCCTGCCTCTGCCTCTCAGCCCGTGTTTATTTTTAATAATGACCAATGCCCAAGAAGAGGATACTCTTTCCTTTGAATTGAAAACCAATTTTTCAGAGGTTGAAAATTACCATGTGTTTGTAAACATTGAGAACGCAGAGCTCATTTTCCCAATTCAGATGTCTCTGTTCATTTTTCAATGTTTGTTCATGATGTGTATCTGGGTGTTTCACCTGCATTTATATTCGTATGTATTTATGCACATGTGTGCAGTGCCCACAGAGGCCAGAAGAAGGTGTCACATCTCCTGGAACTGCAGTTTCAGGTGGCTCTGTGAGCTGCCTTGTGGGAGCCGGGATTGAACCCAGGTTTTCTGGAAGCACAGCCAGGACTCTTAGCTCTCTTAACCACTGGGCCATGGCTCCAGCTCCTAGTTGTATCCATTTGTAACGTAAAAGAACAAAACATAATCTCGGAGCCTCCACTGCTTTGTGTAGTATATAAACGGCTTTCCTGGCATTTCTCCTCTACTGTGGACATACTGTTCCTCACAGTGAATACTGAAGGCTTTTCTTTTCCTTCTCATACTCCAGCCTTCTCACTCCTGTGGAGCCCAGTCCAGTGCACATCTATGGGGCTTCACCATGCTCGCTGATGAGGACAAAGTTATCCTTTTTCTTTTTAAAGCTAGAACTAGTTTTACTCTCACTATTATTGGTCCTATACTTAATCAAGATACATTATTCCATATGTGTGTGCCTCTGTATTAATTACTTCTGTCTTAAATTTAAAAAAATCAAGATCAGTTTGTGTCAACTCTTGATTTAACAGGCATGTTCGTGTTTGTTTTGGAACAAGTAAATGAGCCCTGCTGAGAAGTCATTAGTGCGCTGGAACAGTTGTAGTCGTGGGGTCAGAGGTGAAACCATTATGTACCCTTAAGAACATCTGTTGGAGTTGGGCTTGTTTTTTTGAATGTGGGTCTGATTTATTTTCAAGAGGAGGTGTCTGAGTGCTAACTTGTCAGGCTGGTAGTCCTGGCATAAGGAAGGTACCTGGTGAGTTTTGCTGTTCTTGCCTTGAGGCCAAATCTATTGTTTAGACTAGGTCTTGCAGTATAGCCCAGGGTGCCCTGAAATTTGGTCTGTAGCTCAGGCTGACCCTGAACTCCTACAGAGGTCAATTTTTCAAAGTAAATATTGTGGAAACCTAACATGCAGGATAGGTACAAATCATAACGTTAGCTTGATACACTGGCTCAAAATGCACACGTTTGTGTGATCAAATTCAAAACACCACCAGAAGCCCCACTGTGCCTGCCTGAATCATTTCCAGCCAACCTCAGCCCCACCCACCAAGAGCAACAGTGTCTGAGGAATTGTCATTACTACTTCAAATGCCAGCAGTGTTGGCTGGCCACACTGGTTGTACTGGGCAACTCAGCCTCATTCCTCCCCTTCGGTGTATTAAAAGTCTTTCTGGGAAAAGGCCACAAAACTCGGGGAGCTTATATCAACATGCATTCAAATGAAATGTTAGTGATTTAGTAATGATGCATGTCTACAAAAGAGTAGTCTTTGCATTGAAAACTAGTTTTCAGGAGTTAAGAAAAGAATTCAGAAAGGAAGGCAGTAACACTTTGCCATTTTGTTCTTTCTTTAAAACTTTTTTTACATTTAACTTACTTGTGTGATGGAGGCACGTGTATGAAGGTCGAGGTCATGATCTGGGAGTGAGTGAAGGCTTCTGGGAACTTGACACAAGCACCCTTACTACCAACCATCTCACTAGCCCCTCCATTCAGAGAACTACATACAACCCCGAGTTTTGTTTGTCTCTTGATGATTAAAATCGGATGCACATTAGTTTTAACATAGCATCCATTAAATTCCCTAGAGATGCCATGGAGGAATCTTGACGGAAATGACCTGGGGCGAAGCCCTGCATTGCTTGCTGCTGGCGATACCTGAGCAGGGTGGCTTTGGTTCTAAGGCCCAAGTGCCTTCTTCCCTTTGCTAGGACACCAGAGGTTCTGTCTCACTATTTCCTGTTCCAGTAGGAGGCTGAGGAACCAATTGCAATGAGGTTTTGATTTTTCTGACAGAGCAGAGCTAAGATATTTTTTTCCAGTGAGACGAAGACAATGCACTTGGATTATTGCGTGATTTCCATTCCAGGAAGACAGTGGATCTCCAGGAAAATGCTCAGATAGGTGTTTCTTGTTTTTTCCATTGGTTGTGGAATTGAACTAGAAGCAACAAAGAGGAAAACATCCATTAGAGCAGTGACCACAAAACCCAGAAGCCTGGTTTTGCAATGGGAGAGACAGACTGAAGTCCCACCCTCTGCTGGTCTCCTTCAGGGTGGAACACAGTGGTTGTCCCTATTTACCAAGATGGCTGGCAGGCTTAGGAAACATTAAAAATGGTTTGAAACCTTCTCCCTTCTCCCCTTAAAAAGGGGGGAGGGGCGTGTGTGTGGCTAGAAGAATACTCTGTGAATCTGAACTGCCATTTGCTATAGTCTCTGGGGTTTCAAACAGGGTCCCAAGTGCTGTGCTCTGTCAACCAGTTATCAGTGAAGACGTGGAGGTCAGGTAGTTCAGAAACCTGGTTAAGTCTAAATGGTTAGTGAGGAGGAGCGGAAGGAAGGGAGCCAAATTCAGACTACAAGCCCATGGTCCGGAGCCCCAAGCCTGCATCAGCTCCGTCTTGCCCACGTATCAGGCAAATCTAAGAATCTCTGGGCACTAAGCAGGGTCACCATATTGGGGCCTCCAGTGACAAATTCTTGAGGACAAATTGGGCTCAGAATTGACCCGATGCGCTCAGAGTCTTGCTGAAGCAGAGTCGCCCTACCCCATCAGAACAAGGCAGGGGTGCACAGTTTTCTTCTACAGAGACGCAGAGGCCCCAGGGTCTGTGCCTTCCCAGAGAATCCCCTTGTCTGAAGCCACCTCCTTGCCCAGATGTGTGTGTGTGCCTCAGTGGCTCTAAACTAGTCTTAAATAATGCCTATTATTTGTGGCATCTGCCCAAATAGTTGCCTGCTTCCTTCTTCTTTCCCCCACCCCCCCACCTCCCAGTTCACTGTTGGTCTGTTTGGTCTGTTTCATTCTGCCACCCAGAAAGCACACGTGCGCCACTGTGCCCTTGCTGGCCTTCAGGGCCCTCTTCTCGTGGTCTTTTTGTGCCTTCTTCGTCCCTCATTTGTTCTTGTCTTTGCTCCCTGTCCTGTGTTGTGGTAAGCATGCGTGGTCATCTTTTCCACAGGTGGAGTTCTTGGACACTTCTGCTTTTTTTTTTCACTTTCTGCTGTAGCCCGTATGTTTGAGGCCTAAAGCGGTTATAGACACTAAAGAACTCTGTAGTAAGCAAACGATTTATCACCTCACAGTTCAGTAGGGATACATTGTGGGCTGAGAATGTGCTAGATCACAGATGGTATCCGCCGTGGCTTAGGGTCTCGTAATGCAGTCTGCCTCCACCGCTTGGGCCTCTTGCGTTTCACTCCTGTAAGTTCTGCGGGCAGTCAGCATACATGGGGGGGGCGATCTGAAGATTGATAGGTTCTAGCCAAATTCTTAGACATTCCTTACAAATTCACCTAACTCACTGCTGTCTGATGCCCTCTGACCTTTGCTGAGTTCTTTGTTGTGTTTGAGGCAGCCTGCCCACGTAGGCTTGCTTGGAGTCTGTGCTCTGCCTGTAAGAGTGTGGATTAGTTGTCCTCAGGTGAGTCAGTCCGTAGTCACTGGACTCCCAGGACTGTGCACAATATGACCCACTTCCAAGGAGATGGAGTGAATGTGTTTGCAAGTCCAAGGTGTTGGAGAACCAGAGAATACATTGAGACACTCCAAAAGGGAGAAATCAGAAAATAGCACATCTATTTGCAGTTGCCAAAGGAGGCATACGACTGTGTTCGTTGCTGTGCATACTACAGCGTGGCTGCCGGCTGTGTTTGCATGTTGCTGTTCTGCTTATCACTTACAGCGCTGTTTTGAAACAGGCTGTCATGATAGCCTGGGCTGACTTGGAACTCACTCTGTAGCCTAAACTGGCCTCAGACACATGGCAACCCTCTGGCTTTCACCTCCCAGTGCTGGGATTACAGGCACGAGCCCCCATACGTATCCAAAGTTACATCCTTACTTTTTGAGATAGTTGTGTGCTATATGAAAGCTGAAATAACTGTTAAATGCTGTTAGCTACCACTGTGTGTGTTTGCATACAAGTCCACACACACACACACACACACACATACACACACACACGCACGCACACAAGCACACGTGTGCATCCTTTGTCCTGTTTGATGATGTGATCATGTCCTAATGAACATGCCTATCAAACTGAAGCCCAGCGTAAGCTGGGTCACAGAACATGCACCTTAGTTTATAAATTTCATTTTAAGTCTGCAGTGAGGAGGTAAGTTTCCCGAGGCTTGTGTCAGTTCTGATCGTCCTGCACTGGTCTTAACAGCCTCTTTACACTTTAATGCTCACTTTCCTACATTTATCTGAAATGCTATTGACAAAATACTCAATGACATGTTCTGGAAGGCTGCTGGTGGCCTCACATTGTCCACCATGGACATTCAGAAAGCTGGCAAGGAAGCTTTTCATCAAATAAAGTTCCCAAACTTTTGCAGCCTGTTGTAGAGTCAGCACCACTGACTTCTTGCAGGGAGGCTGCAGTCACTATACTGCTTCTGGAAAGTTCTATAGCATACTCACCTCTCCACCACTGAGGAGACCACCTGGCTGGGTTTCTTCCCGCTCCTGAGCACTTAAACTCTCCTTGCACCATTTACTCATGTTTCCTGTACCAGGAATGTTGTTTTCCAAGAGAGATTCTGTTTGAGTGCTGTTAACATGACCACTTGACAGGGTCTAAAGCAAGCATGGAGTTTTCTCTGTGACAAATTCAGCATCAGCCTGACACTAATAATTCAGAGTAGTAGGTACTGAGAGGCTCAGCTGTGAGAAGTAATTCTACGCACACATACCTTTCCACAGCCACCAGCAGCCAGCGGCCAGCCTCCTCAGCTGAGTGGAGGCTAAGCAACCACACAATACACAGTCCTGCACCCCGGCCCGTGAGACCCGTGCTTGTCACTTGGAAATGTGCATTGTTCTCTTAAGATGAATGATACAATTATTACAGTTTTTTAAAGATGCACAAATTATGAAATTGTCAGTTCTCACATTATCTTGATAGAGGACAGCAGGTTGGTTCTCTGACATCTTATATTTATATACATAATTATGGGCAAAGATGTTTCACATATGAAAAGTTAGAAATATAAGTGGTGGCACTACTAATCATTTTTACTTCATTTTCTGATTTTTTTTTCTTTCAAGCATAAGCTATGTTGTCCTAAATTTGTCTTTTTTTTTTTTTTTTAAAGCTAGTGTATGGCACCATGAAGCTACTCTTTCATTGCTAATAGTCGGCTTCCTTCCTACAGGGAATTTCCATGGACCCCATTTTCTGTTGCTAGTTAAAAGTATTCAGCAAAATAAAGTTAACAGTAAATGTCACTTCCTAATTGCTGTAATGATCACACAGCTGTGCTCTACTCAGGATAGGCGCTCTGCTTTGTTCCCTGCCCAGATCCAGCCTGTCAGCCTGGCCCTGTGCTGAGGAACCCAGTGGCTCAGGGTCACTGTTGAGGGCCATCCGTCAGGCTTGGGCCCAGGGCTGCGACACAGGCTCTTCCTGTCACTGGCAGGGCTTCCTTTCTTAGCTTTCTGTGCTTGCCTGTTTGTTTTCTTACTTTCCAAGCCTTTCCCGTGCCTGGGTCAGGATGGTTTTATTTATGAGTATGTGCATTTTCGAGGAGGAACCCTTACACTTAAATGAACCTGTAAGAAGCCCATAGAAAAGCAAGTGCCTGCAGCGCTAATAATGAGAACTGACAAGGCAGCCCTGCTGGGTTTATTTATGACCTTCTGCCTTTGTTAGCGCTTGTGAGAAATTCCTTTCTAACCGTAACAATATTGTCGGAGTTTGGCACTGTACAGAGAAATCCTACCGAGCCCCAAGGCCCACAAACTGGCAGCCTTTCAGCTCATAACTGATCGCCATGCTGCCCGTGGCCTCATGTTTCCCTCTGCTCCTTGCTTCAATGCTTAAGTAGTTCTCACCAAGCTTCCTGTGCATGGTTTTAAAGAAGATAGTGCTTTTATTCTCAGAGCCATACGGTGCGCTGTTTAGCCGTGTGGAAGAATTCAGAAAAAGGCTGGCTATTGGAGGTCAGAAGAGCCGAGTCTGCCCTGGGATGGATGGTAGAAGGTCACATAGCACCTTACCACATGCCGACTCCCAGAGCTGCTCAGCCATGAGCAAGCTGACCGGAGAGCACGACACTGGTTATTAAGTTAGCTCCATCAATTCCAAGACTGTTTATCTCCGCCTGTGTGTTTTGTCTTCCACTTCCAAATGAGACAGGAATTTTAAAAGCATTCACAAAGAATTGTCTTTATAGTCGTGATTATCTTTGGTTGTAAACAAGAGCGGGTAACATGAAAACATGGAACTCTTAAAATGAGAGTGAGGGCAAAGTTGTTCCTTGTGGTTTTGCTCAGGGATGTGGAGCTGCCACCATGATAGAAGAGCAGCTTAGAAGTTCTGTGTGGGGTGGTGATGGGCAAGTGGCTTGTGTTCTTTACGTTCCAGAGGCCAGCCTTTGTGAGGGTCATGTACCGTGACCCATTTAGCTGACTTCCTAAGTACAAAGGGAGTTCAGCATCCTTCCACGTGAGCACTGGTAACACTTAAGGAGCATCGGGCTGGACCTTGTAGGCATTCATAAAAGGGTGTGTGCCACACAAGCGACTGTGTGAATGTCAGCTATATGTGTTCATATATTTCGTGCTGTTCTTCGTAGGTTAAACTATTCTCTAAGTTCATTCTCTGCTGTTACCCAATGTCCTCTCCATAAAAATTACATTGTTATTAACAAGATATTTTAATGATTCATGTTTTAAGAAGCTGTCCAGTTTTGCTAGTTCCTGTCTTGCATTTATCTCCACCGTGTAGTATATAGTAATCAAAATGATGGCCAATATTTATTAATGAATCTCCACTAATACATAGTTGAGATAGAGGCCAGTTTTCCAGATAAGGAAGCATAAGTATGATGGTAACCCCTAGGAAGTGGTACAGCCAAGGTCTGAACCAAGGCATTCCCACCCAGGCTCTCCTCTTCCAAGTGGTGTGCCCTCTGCTGATGCATTACAAATGTCTGCCACAGAGCACTTGCTTCACCACTGCCGGGCATTTGTGTTCTGCCTACATGTAAGTCTGCGTGAGGGTGTCAGATCCCCTGGAACTTGAGTTACAGACAGGTGCAAGCTGCCGTGTGGGTGCTAGGAATTGAACCCAGTCCCTCTGGAAGAGCAGCCAGTGCTCTTGCCCACTGAGCCATCCCTCCAGCCCCACAAACTCTGAATCTTGATGGCATTTTTTGTGCAGTGGCCGTGTACCCAACACGTGTGTTCTTAATACTCTGTATTTGTCGTTTGATCCTCCCTTGGAGGCATTATTTCCCCACTGTTTGGAAAGAGAAACTGAGGCCATAGCCTGTTCCTAATTCTTCTGGCAACACCATGAGGTCATCATACTGTGCCCGGACTGGTATAGCGGCCTGCGGGCTGCCTGCCCGTGGTCAGTTGCGTGGAAGCAGCCAGTTGTGAAGACAGCCATCTGCTTCCTGTCCACCTCTAGGCTCCGGAAACAGTGACTAGTGTTCAGAAGAAAAATGGGCGCCTCGCAAGTACTTTACAGAGGCTGGCTCTGGTGGTGAGGTCAGAGGAGGCAGTTGTGGGGAAGGAATTGTTCTATTGGTGCCTGGAATTAAAATGCAATTCACCTGGAAAATGTGTGGCTCACCCGGATACAGAGACACTGGCAATGCGGCGGGCAGTGCCCCCGTGATTCCTGTGTGCGTGTTGTGCTGTCCCTTGGAGAATCTGTGTTCTGCTCCAGTGTGCAGGCCCATGCCTCAGCCCGCTGCTGGGGTGGCTCAGAAATGGCTCGCACAGAGGCCGCTGTTGACAGTATTCTTTACATCATTACCGTCATGGTAATGATTACCAGTACTAGAAATTTCTCTCTGCAGCCTTGAATGGGTTTGTGACCACCCCCTCTCAAGCAGTTTCTGAAGTCACATAAAGTGGTTACATGCTCTTAGGAAGAATTATTATGTAAGAGTGCTGCCGAGTGCTAGCTCTTGAGGTGTTAAGTGACCAGCTGGCCTTGTAGGAAAATGGAAAACAATTCGTTTTGGAAACTTCTTATCTAAGTGAGCCTGTGAATCATAACAGAAAAATAAGAAGAATTCGTATTGTAAGTTGACCATTTAGAAGACTGCTCCACGCACTGACTCTCATTTTCAAACAGAAAAAGTCTGCATAAGTCCTTTCTGTCTGTAGCCTCATTAAGCTCATCGTGTAAACCTGGCTTTGAGTCCATTTTTTTTGTTGTTAGTGTGTATATCATTTCAGGGCTGATCATTTCGTATCGGATAACCAATTAGAGATGTGTAACAGTCAGTAATAATAAAAGAAAAAACGGCCATCAGTTTGACAGCTGGGGGAGCATGGAGGGTTGGAGGAGGAAAGGGAAGGAGAGAAGTGATACAAAATTTAAATGTACTTTAAAACAAGGACAGATTAAATTAAGGGAAGTCATATTAAAATAAATAAACGTGGCCCACTTCACTTTTGCCGCCATGCTGGCGGCTGTCCCCTCCCACTTCTGTGCAAGTGACAGAGCAGTGCTGCGGTGTTTGCCTTAGTATGTTCATAATGCCAGCCCGTTCAGTTTCAGTGCTGTATGGTATTCCTGAGCACGTATCGGGCTGCTTGCAGTGTGTGTGTTCCCATGTGAAAACAGCCCTCGGCCTTGAGGCGACTCCGTGCACAGGACTGGGTGCACATTTGGGAATGGGGTTTCTGAATTATGTAACAGATGGGCTGTAGCTTCCACAAGAGCTGACAAACGGTTGCCCGCGTGGTTGTACTAATTCGTCTTCCTACGTGTGCAACAGAATGCAGGCGGTCTCTCTCCCTCTGTTGTTTTGTAATCATGACATCTCCATTCGCGCATCGCTGTCATTTAGTGCTGATAAATGTCACCCTAAGTACCTTAGAAGGGAAGTCACATCGCGCATCCGGCACATGAGAAGTGATTGTCCCGGCCGTGTGCAGAGGACGGAGAAGGGAAGCTCTTCCTCGCACACTCTGAGTGACAGGCTGGGGTGCTCAGCTGGTGAAGTACTTGCTGAGCCTCCCAGAGCGCCTGTGATCCCAGGCCTGGTGGAGCCGATGCAGGGGGACCCTGGAAGCCCGCTGGCCAGCCCATCCACCCGAACAGTGTGCTCTCATTCAGTGAGAGACTGAAGTTGACCTCTGGTGTCCAGATGTGTGTATGTGCAGCAGCACATGCACACACACATGTGCACACACACCACATGGAAGTAACTGCATTGTGGTAGTAATTGCCGCAGGCAAAAATCCATGGAGAGACATGAAAACAGACAAAGCTTGAAGGAGAGAGAAGACATTTGTGTAGCTTCGGATACATCCCTCCGAGTGTCTGAGCCTTTGTGGTGTCGTAGAGGCCACAGCCGTGTGGTATTCCTAGCAGCTAGGTTGACTTCCCCCTTGTGTGTGAACTGGGACAGAGCAGTGGCCACTTAACTCCACAGAGCCCCGGCCTTCCTGGGGAGGTGTGAGGGCTGTCCTGTTGTACACTTGCCCCAGATCATGAGGAAACCTCAAAAAGTTGCAAATTAAAGAGCATTCCACAAAATACCCAGTGAGACGTGGAGATCACAGAAAGACCCAAACTGACCAGATAGATACTAGGGAGTCATTGCAAGCGGCTTCTCAGGAGTGGATCCCAGAACAGGGAAGACGGAGTAGGAGGAGCCTACAGTTCCTTTGAATGCTGAGAGAGCCCTAGGGTCATCGCTGCTGGATCAATGGCTTGTGCAATGGCGGTTGTGGACAGTGGGAAGGCAGCAAGGTCTTGGTCGGGCTGTGTGGGAAGCCCCAGGACTGCCATGGCCTGTGTAGGCCAAGTTACATTCAAAACAAACAGGCTTTTAAAATCCAGGGAAGGCTACGAAGCCAGCATGTATCGTTGTGGCTCAAGTTAATGGCCAGAATACCTAGACAACGAAGTTTTAGTGTTTTTTCTACTAACAAAACTTCTCCTTATTCCACATGGACTCGCTATAGTTTGTGAGTTGTGTGTTTTTCCGCCATTGTTTTCTTAAGTTGCTAATTTATTTGCAGTTTCTATGGAACTCGCTGTTTTAAAGAATTTCCCTGCTACACTGTTGAAGAAATAAATGTCTCCTGAGGGTTCATGCCTTTTTGTTTTTAAGTGTTATTTTCAGAGTTTCTGCGTGCTTAGCATTGAACTTGTAAAGATAAACAGTGACGTTTTGCACCATGAGAGATGCAAAAGGTGGCATTGATGGCTTTTCTGTCCTAAAGATTTATAGCATGTTTTCAGTGATAAAAACAGGAGTCAGGAGACAGAGCCTAAATCTTATATATTTACAGACCTTGTTAGTTTGTCAATTTCCTCACAGAACACATGGGTCATTAATATTTATAGGTTCATACCTGGTGGTGATTTCTGTAAAACACCACCCCGTAGTCCAGAGCCATCGCCTGCTTCAGTGGGTAGACCCCAGAGTCCCCAGTGTTCTTGGAGTAGAATATAGTATGTTAAAGGTATGTGTTACTCTTAGCCAGCTTTAGGCCTCTGCCTGATGTTTTGAGACTTGAGGCTCATTTTGTATGTTGATTCTTAGAGCTGTGTATACTCACGAAATTACCATTGTCTAGAGAGCACACAGCTGCTTAACTAAGCTGCTGTCACTTCAGCCCTAACTCTTTTATCATTTGCATATGTATTTAATTTTGTATATTTTATATATTTCTAAATTTGTATTTGTATATTCTAAAATATGCCCATTTGGGGGAAAATGCATTGTTCTCCCATGATACCTGGAAGTTTAATCTTTAGTTTTTAAATTTTCATATTGGGTCCCCCATTTCATCCTTTTCCATCTTCTTTGAGAACCTATACATATAAAAAAAAAATCACTGTTGGACTTCTTGGCTCCCTACTTTCTAAAATCAGAAATCTCTGTCTTGGAATTGTAGAGCCTCTTTGAGCCATTCTCCAGCTGCCTCCCTGCTGCTTTAGCCTAAGGCTCTCTGGCCAGCCCTCCCCGCCCCTCAGTGAGCACACATCGTAGGCCTTGCCTCCACAGTCAAGTGCTCTAGAGATCTCTTGCTGTCTGCCCTGACTCTCCCTACCAGAGGGTCACCCTCCCTGCAGAACTTGCCTGCCTCTCACAATGCCCCCCGATGAAGTGTCCCTCGTGGAAAACAGGCCGTTGTGTTTGCAACAGTGCTTAAACCACCTTACCCACCCGCCACAGAACCTGACACTTTTACCGTGATTCATCTGTTCATCTCTCTCCATTGAAACTTGTTGACCCGAGCCTCAAGTATGTAAATCCACACAGGACCCACACACTGACATCTGAAAGGACGAATATACACTCTGCCTTCTCGAATCCTCCCTCCTACTGCCTTAGGTATAGCATGTGCCCCCAGGTCTTTCTGTGTTGGCATTTCATCACACAGCTGTGTTTCCATATCCTGTGCTCTGTATTGAAAGCACCATTGCTCTCCTAGTGGTTAAAGGGCAGCAGTTATTAACACATGAGCCTTAGTTTTTCAGCGCTGGCTTTGGCCTCAATTGAAGGATGAGAAAGTCCCTGCCTGTGTTAGGTGAGGAGTCGGTGGAGAGTATTTGAGAGGTAGGAACAATGAGCTTATCAAACAATATACTGTAGTTCACTCCAGTGAGAAAATAACCAGAATATTCTAGATGCCAGAGCATGGCAGTGGGGTTGAGTCATTGAGTCATTCCTACACTTGGAATTATTTACGAGGCTGTTCCCAGGCACCTTAACAAAGGGTGAGGTCACTTCCAGGTTCAGGTTAATTCCAAAGTTCATATGACCAAAGTTAGAAACTTTTCTACCAAGTTGCTTTTTAATTCAGGACTGTGTGTGTTGCGTTGAAAGGGCCTGCACGCTGTTCTTTGTAGCCATCATCTGGAGATGGTTATTTGTTACGGAAGAGCGGTGACTCCCCCAGGTGGAGTTCAAAACTGGAAGTACTTTTGAGAACACCCCAAAAGGCACGTGCAGTGAGAAACATCCCTTCTACACATCACAGATTGGTGACTGTGTTGCCCACCCCATTTGAGTCCAAAATGGCAACTCGTTTCATGTTAAGAATGTTCACCTGGGATTGAGGAGATGGCTTGGTTAGTGCCCTCTGGGTAAGCATAAGAACCTGAATTCAGATCCTACACCTATTTAGAAGCAAGGCACCTTGGAGATGGGCGGATCTGTGGGGCTTGGTGGATGGCTAGTCTAGATAGTTGGTAAGCTTCAGCTTAAGTGAGAGGCCCTGTCTCAGTAATCTGTGATGGGGGAAGACACCTGGTGCCACCCACAGGCCCCTACATGCAACTGCATCTGCACATACTTGTTGCATACATATGTGTGCAACGCATAACACACAGAGCCTTCATCCCAAAACCTTTAAGAATAACTGTTGTTTTCTGTGCTGATTCTTTTTGTTGTTTTTTTGTTTGGGTTTTGGGTGGGGGTGGTTTTTTATTTATTTTTTATTTTTTATTTTTTAGACAGGTTTCTCTGTTGTAACCCTGGCTGTCCTGGAACTCACTCTGCCAGGCTAGCCTTGAACTCACAGAGATCCACCAGCCTCTGTCTCTGCCTCCCAAGTGCTGGGATTAAAGGTGTGCGTCACCACTGGTGGCTTTATCTGCTGATTCTTATACATATATAAAATAGTTTGATAGTAATCTCTCCCTCTAACCTGTCTTGTCCCCACCTCATCCCAAAGCAAGACCCCCCCCTTGTATCTTTCTTTTTTTTCTTTTAAGGAAATACAACTGTTACAACATTTGTACTGGTATACTTAAGACCAGGTCCTACTTTTGTAAAGTGTCAGTTCAGCTCATTATCCTGTAAACGTCCCACCAAATGAGAATCGCTCACAGTGCAATCATTGCTTGGGTAGAACTGCAAAGTAGTCGAGGGCAAGTTGTCTCCCAGAGAGGGGCTCTTGGCTATCTGCCTTGACTTGGATTCTGACCCACATTTTCCATGTCGGACCCTTGGCTTTGTGGTATGTTTTGTCATCCATGGAGTTTGTGACTTTTCAAATCCATGCTGAGTGTTTTTCTCAGCCGACCTCACACATCAGTTGGCTGTGAATTGTGTATGTCGTCCTATAGGTTGAGGAGATAAATGTTTGGACATGTGAAAAACCAATACATGGAAGCTGGAAGCAGGCTGGTTCTAAGGCCTCAGATCAGTGCTCAGAGGGTTTGTTCTGTGGCCTGTCTTCCTGGCGTCTGTCATGGTTCACACTGAGACCGGAACTCAAAGCTTTGAACTAACTCACTTTCTGTCCAGACAAATGAGCAGCAGGCACTTGCAAAATGGGTTTGCGCTTAGAACCTGGGAAGGTCGTGGGACTCTTTAAGTCACTGAGAGGCTCTTTGTGATTTTGTGTGTCAAATTGTTAGCTCAATTTTAATATCAACTTCAAGGTACATTCGTATCAAATGCTCAAAGGGATAGCACCAAAAGTAGTGGGGAAGGTATGGAGTTACTCCACGGTACATCTCAAGAGGGCTAAAAAGCTAATGAGTCTAGATCCTTGACCCCCTATGGTTTTGCTTGGGAGTTGAGCTGAGAATTCATTCATAAAATGTAATAGCTGGGTCAGTAGTTTTGAGGAAAAGTTTTGTGGTAAATATTTAGAACAGTTTGCATGTACTGGGTTGTGCTATGTAGGCCTGCCACTGTAGTGCTTGTAAGTTCAGTTTATTTTACCCTCGAATATTGGAATCCCTCCTGTCTTTGTCTCATGCCTGGAATAAAAGTCAGTGTCCTTCAAGTTAGTTGAAAGTGTGTGTGTGTGTGTGTGTGTGTGTGCGCGCGCGCACGTGTTTCTATGGTGTGAAGAGTGTGTGTAGCAAGGTCTCCCTCCTCCTGAAGATCACTGAGACCCTTTGAAGAGTCATGAACTGGCATTTTAACCCATGCCTTAAGCCCCCGGGAAGTCACACTGAGAAATCATTAGCTGTGTCCAATTAAAACCCTGAAATGAGGCCTGTGCCTGTCGCTTTGATTGAAATATCTTTTCCGTTTCTAACTCTGTTTATCTCCTGCTCTCGCGGGGCGCACTCAAGCGCGGGGTACCCACATGTGTGCAGCATGGGGCAGCTCACCATCAGAGCTGATCTGCACGAGCAGCTAATTGTACTGAGAGCTGTGGCCAGGAGTATTTGGAAGTTCATTTGCTTTTTGAAAACCTACTTATTTAATTAAGCAAGGGAGTAAAATTTCCTAGCTTATTCCCAGTTCTCTAAATCAGTAACACGTCGCCGGTGTTGACTGAACTTACCCTAGGCTAACGTGTGCTAAATTGAACACCATACCATCAAAGCCAAAGATACCTTTGATGTAGTGACTCATAAATATTAACGTGAGTATTTTCAGGAAAGTTCATATGCAGTTAGAAAACTTGTACTCCGTGCTGCTTGTTTTCTGTTTGCACCTAGCTCTTTGAAAGTAGTCCCTGCATACCATCTTCATGGAATTTTCCATGTGCTTTCCCTCTGCTGCTGCCTTCCCTAGGCCTGTGTCCTCATAAGGGACCAGGAGCACTGTGCTAATTCATACTTGTTCCTCTTTTAGAAATCAGGTGAGATTTCTGTTGCTTTCTGCAGCATTTCATTCTTTCCTCAGTCACTTGAGTTAGATGAAGATTTTGACTTGACACAGGGCAGTAGGGGTAAGAACTTACAGTGGTAAAGTCAGTGCAGAGATTTTTCCTTGTAATGGTTTTATAGTAAAATTAGTGTCGTGGGTTTTTGTGATGTTTGAGACAGGGACTTTTAAAATTAAATGGACCATTGGTAGTGAGCTCTCATTAATTTTGTTATATTGAAAAATATTCAGTATTCTGGGTAGCATTAAACAGAGAAACCCCAATTTGATAGCAGGATCTCACCCCATCAAATTATGATGGCAAAGCAGTCACCTTTCGAGGTGTGAGCCCAAGAAGTCATTGCCTTTACCCATCCTGCATCGGGGCAGAGGCTGTAAGGAGTGCTACGGGGCAAGGACTACAGCCCCCAGAGAGCCCTTGCTGCAGCCCCTGCCGCCAGCTCTCCAGCAGATGAATGGGAGCACTGTAGCTTGAAGGTGCCTTAGCTGTGAGGAGACACAGGGCAGCTCCTGCCTTTGCAGGCCTCACAAACCCGGTCTACTTACAGAAGAAGGGAGCTGCGCCCTGCTGACTAATTGTCCTCTAGGGGAGTGTTAGCGACAGGGCTTCTGTGTTAACGAGACCGAATGCTTAAACCACTGCTGAACTTCCTTTATTAGTGCGCTTTAAGATAGCTCCACATATGGATACTGTGAGTATCTGCAGGGCGGGAGTATTTCTGTACCATTTACATATAAAAGTTCTGAGCGAGTATGGCAGTAATATAAAAATTATATCTTTTTATTGCCCTTCTGTTGCACCAAGATCTAGTCAGCACTGAAATTCTGATGACACGTGAACGCGAAAGAAGCCACCGTTGTTCTATTTTCCTCTTGACGCCTCCTTGATCAGCCTGTTGAATAACAGATGTGTTTCTGATGCCTTTGCAGCTTGACTGAAGCTCTCTAAACACCCACCCCTGTGGCTTTTCCCAGCAATAATGTGGATTTTTTTAAGGGAGGATGGGGAAGAAATTTGTAGGTCATGCAGAGAATTACAAAAATTTATGAGTAACATTCCGGTGTTTATGAAGGAAGATTTGCATAAAATTATTTAACTACAATTGAAGCTGAATTTGCAAAGTCTCTGTTTAACTCTGGTGTGTAGTAGAAAATGTTTGTCTGCCTAGCTATTTACCAAATTATCTTCTCTGTAAAGTTGTGGGGCGCATACTTCCTCCCAGGGATTCTTGCTCAGAGGTTTCCTCGTTACCCCACTTGGTGCCAGGGAAGCAGCTGGTGCCATTGTGTGTGGCCTGGAGTAGCGTCTCTCCTTCCAAACAGTGGTCTCAGGAACGGAACTGTGGGATCAGGCTCAGTGACATGCACCCTCGTGTGCCATGCCATCTTAGTCCCAGAAGAGTTTTTGTTTGGTCATTGCTCCTTTTTAAGAGAAAACTTGTAAACTCTGGAAACTGGGTTTTTGTTTGTTTGTTTGTTGTTTAATCAAAGCAAGTTAGTGAGACAAGTCCCACCCTCCCTTTGGGCTGATTAGCCAATCACATCAAATTGTGAAATTGCACTTGGACCAATGGGATGGAACACCATCACTACCCCTATCCGGGTTAAAAAAAAAAAAACCCAAAAGCCTTTTTGGCAAGTGTTTTTGCTAGCCCTCTATATTCTAGGACATCCTTTTTACAAAAGAATTGTTTTTATAAAGTTGCCTTTGCTTTGTTGATATGGTTCTTCATTGAGCACTGAGGTTATTCATTCCCAACATAAACCTGCATCTCTCAGGCGGTGCTTTCAGGAGGTTGTGGTACTGTTCCCAGGAAAGTGTGCATGAACTGTCGAATGTAGCAAGGGCTAAGTCCTGTCTAGCCCCTGTACCCAGGGTACCTGCGTGGTCCCCAAGTCCTGTCTAGCCCCTGTACCCAGGTCTTTGCATCAGGAGGAATGGTGAGCGCCTCAGTTACGCGGCCTGTCCCAGTTTCTCAGCTCAGCCATTGCCACAGCAGTCACTGGCATGAGCGTACCTTGTTCTAGGAAATACAGGGAGGCCACCATTCGAATTTCATACATTTCCAGTATGTTAAATACTGAGGTTTGGGTTTCCTTGCTTTATTTTGTTTTGTTTTGTTTTTTCAAGCACTTAACCATGTAGGTAGCTCGCGGGCAGAACGTAAGTAGAACTCACCTTCAACTCACAGATCATTGGTTACAGTTGTTTTGTGAGTTCTTGAGTTGGATATGTGAACTAGGAAGGAAATCCCCGGGAGGCAGACGCTGAAGAGCTTACCTGCCCGGCTCTCAGGATGGACAATGAGAAGTGAGCAGGTTGCTGGGGATGGAAGACAGGGAACCCCTTTTCTTGGGACATGTCAGCCTAAAGTTTGCTTGTGAAACTGTGCTAATTGTGTCGATTGCCAGAGGGTGGCTTATTTCTGAGTTGTGTGTGGTGTGTTACCGGGTTAATAGCCTTCCTCTAGCCCGCCCTGGCTGTGTAAAAGCTATATTTAATTCATAAGATCTAAGTGGGACTTTCGCTGAGCCTGGGTAATCAGCTTTAAATGGGAAGGTTTTCGAGCCGAGTGTGTGCAAAGTCACGTATGCCATGCGCCTAGGGCAGAAATGTTTGTTATATCTCTGAGTTCTGAAAACTCTGATTCAATTTACCTCCTCGTACTTGAGAGATTTGATAATACCTCTTCCAGAGGTTATATATTTTTAGTCATCATGCTGAAATTACTCATTATTTTACTTAAACAAATGCTATTCTCGTGATAAGACTTTTTAATGTAAACTCCATGTTTTTATGGGGCAGATCAGCTGTAATTTATGTATACTTCCATCTGTGATAACGTCCTCCTAAACAGGAAGCGCTCCTTCCAAGGCCTGGGGTCTGGTCCTGAGAGTGTCAGCGGCTTACTTTCTGGGCTGATTTTCCTCTGAGCCCCAAGCGTCTTCCTGGATCAGTCTTGACAGCTCTTGATTCAGAAGACCCTACAGTAAGCAAGGTTAGCATAGAGCTAAGTGGAGTACCCTTCAGAGCAGCATGGCCTGCTGTTTTATACTGCAGTGGAGGCTCGCCCACACCTTCTGCATGGTCTGGTCCTGATGGACCTTCCTGCGCTGACCACCCTGGAGGGTGTCACAGCAGCAGGCCTCTAATTCCTGGGCATGTGGTGACAGTGGCTCTCCCCTCAGGCCTGGACATGCAGCCGTACAGTCCATATCTGCCACAGTGTCCTCTTCTCTCGTCCTGCTGCCTTTTCTTTAGTTACCTGTGTTCTCTCTGGAGTGTGACCCTGAGCCGTTACTCCAAGCTGCAGGTCTGTGCATCTTTCAAGTGGAGAGATAGTCCTCTGAATTAGATGGTACTAGCAGTGCAGAACTGTTGCAAAAGGGCATATATACATTAGAACTCATTTCTGACCATATAATGTCAATAGGATTGTATTTTCATAATATATTAAAATGCAAATACTACCATTTTATTATAATGCTTAAAAATGGGAGAATTTCTCATCATGAAGTTCAGTTAGAATTTTGACCATTATTAGGTTACAACACCCCAGCTTGAGTTTCCATATGAAGGATCCCCAAACCTGTAGTTGCTCAGTTTATTCAAGTCTTCTTGTGGGACCACTTCCTAGTCCATTCCTGTGCTAACTTGCTCTGCAGAGGGCTGTCTGAATCAGCATTTTGAGTAGGCCCACAGCCGGGTGCTGGTGGCAGAAAGAACCTTCAGGGGTAGCTTGCAAGTGGAGATGCAGCTAGCCCCGTCTTCTAATCGATGCCAGGCCTTCTGTGTGAGCTCACTGGAGGCCAGTGAGAAGCGGCCACTCCGAATCTTGGTCTCACCCATTCGCACTGTCGCTGCAGGAGGGGCACTGTGGCTTTCAAATCATGCTTTCTGTGCTTAGCGCTCCAAGTGTGTGAACACCTGCTTTTTCTCTCTTCCTCAGGACCTGTCTGGCTCCATCGATGACCTCCCCACAGGAACGGAAGCAACCCTGAGCTCAGCGGTCAGTGCGTCCGGCTCTACTAGCAGCCAGGGGGAGCAGAGCAACCCGGCTCAGTCGCCTTTCTCCCCACATGCATCACCCCATCTCTCCAGCATCCCTGGGGGGCCGTCACCCTCTCCGGTTGGCTCTCCTGTGGGAAGCAACCAATCGCGGTCTGGTCCGATTTCCCCTGCAAGTATTCCAGGTACTGTCACCGCTAATCTTTCCCTGGTGTGAAGACGGGTCTGCAGCACTCACACTGTCTTCCTAGTCGTTGCTTTAGTCCTTAAAGGCCCGTGGATGCGATCGCACATTAGGGATATGGCCGCATTTCCCGCCAATCATACCAGAGTGCCCGTTTCTAAAGAGCCTCAACAGATGAAGAGTAAACGACCAACTCCTTTCTGGCGAGGTAGGACATTCAGGGGGATATGGCCAAGACTGACCAGCCACTTTCAAATGTTCAGCTTGCCAGAAATGAACTTTTATTGTCAGCTGTCCTTTAATGGTTCTACAATGAGATGCCCCTCTGTGAGTGCCGACCACACATCTGGTTCTGTTTGGAGTGTGTGACATGGCAGTGATTTTCTAACATGGTCTCAGAGTTGGTGCATATCCATGTCTGATCGCAGCCACACACGGATTGGTGCCCAACTACAGTCCACAGAGCCATACTGATAAAAGCTCACACGTCTGTCAGAGTTCTCACTCGACCCCTGTATGGGGGGGGGGGCGTGAGTGTCGATATGTTTGTGTCTGTATTTGTCTCTGTGTCTGTGTGTCTGTGATTCCTGGAGTTCTTGATTGCTTGAACCACATCCCTCCTTTCTGGTATCTTATCAGGTATTCAAACCCTCCTCTCAGTAAGTAGCGCCCCATTTTCACAGAACTGTATGTAACTTCTTGACATGTAGCCTTTGCTAACGTGATACAGGGAGTTGCCAGAGACACCTTCCACTAACCTGTTAAGATGAAAATTGAACAGCTAGTAAACTTCTTGATAATTTATCACATTCTTCCCCCAAATCATAGGTGGTTATTTTATATTTTACTCCTTTCATGTTTTTATAAAATGCATATTGTATAATATTTATAAATAATAGCAGTTTTGCATAGAGTATTATGTACAAACAGGCAGTGTGCCATCTACACAGCATAATTATGAAATGAATCTCCATGGGCCTGTCCTCTGCTCTGAGAACTGGCGTGCCAGGGATAAATCGCATCTGCCCACCTGCTCCTTCTCGTCCCAAAATATCAGTTCCTTTCCCTCCCTCAAATATTCTCTATGTATTTCATCACTTTTTAAAAGAATTTTATTTATTACATTTTTAGAGTTTATATCACTAGTTTTATTTACTACATTTTTTTTTTACGGAAACCTATCCTTCTTAGGCTGACTGTAATATTTTATCCAGGCTGAGATACTGCCGATGACGGCCGTACAGTAAACAGCTCTCACAAACAGGAAGGGCCTGTACAAATCAGAAAATACGCTATCTTCAGCCACACTTTCTGTGATGTGTCCTATCCTGCGTTTTTTTTTTTCCCCCTAAGGTTATGTTTTTATGATTCTACCAGAACTTAGTAGGAGATACAGTTGAAGTTTCAGTGCATTTTGGTTTGGCATTTTGGTGCTATTTTCTTTCCAGAATGTTTATTTAGCCTCACAGTGGTTGAAGTGAACCTGCTCTGACCAGTTCTTGCTGTGTTACCACTAGGGCTGCTCCATTCCCCAGAGTCCCCGAGGCAAGTTTGGTGCTCAGATGGCTTTTTGCTAACGTGTGTAGGTAGTTACGAGAGCATACTACCCAAGTGATGCAAAGTAACACATACAGCACTGTATTAGACAGAAAGCTTGCAGTTTCAATCTGAAGTGGCTCTGAGCCTTAGTAACCTCAACATACCTTTCTAACATGTAAGACATTGTGTTTTTAATTTTAAACTCTTGGTGTAAGTGTCGGCAATATATTTACCATTCCAAATAGAGCTTTTGTGTTGTGTTCAGTTGTGTTGTGTTTTTGAGACAAAGTCTTGCTCTTTACTCAAGACTGGCCTGGATCTTGAGCCTATTCTCCTGCCTCAGCTTCCCAAGAGCGGTCATATAGCACGATGCCCAGCCTCAGAGAGATTTGGAACTTCTTTTTGTGTTGCTTGAGTTTGGTTGGGCTGTAGAAGACACTGCCAACAGGAACGATCTCTTTGGACTCATGGCTCTGGATGCCCAGGCTGTAGGCTTCATCACGCAGCATAGAGGGAGAGCTCCATAAGAGCAATGGCTGCCAAGTCCAGAGGGTAACAGTCGCTTAGTGGTCATCCCAGCACAGGTGTCAGCCCTCCTTCCCAGACGCTGCTGCTAAGATCAATAAAGGGAAGACAGCACTCTCCAAGTCAGTCTGTCTGTTTGTCTTTCTCTCTCTCTCCCTCTCTCTCCCTCTCTCTCTCTCTCTCTCTCTCTCTCTCTCTCTCTCTCTCTCTCTCTCTCCCTCTCTCTCTGCCAGCCCTAATGGTAAACTTTCATCAGGTGTGGGGTATCCCACTCTACTCCGGAGGCAGAGGCAGGAGAAAGGTGAAGTTTTAGTCTGGCATAGGCCATGGAGCACAATCTCAGCCCCCAAAACCAAGGGCTTAGGGTACGGCTCAGTGGTAGACTGCTTGCCTAACACGCCCCAAGTTCCAGGTTCAACCCCAACCTTGTAATAAAAATAAATAGCACAAAACAGCACACTTTCCAGCACCCTCGGAATGGTTGTTACGAGCGTAAAGTGTTTCTCGAGAGTGGTAGCTGTGCTGACAGCGCAGCGCACACTTCCCTGTGCTCCCAGCTTGGCTCCAGGGTCACCAGCTGCTGTGCTGGGTTTGATCACAGTCGAGCAGCGTTTAGTACAAAGGCTAGGCAGCAGCAAAAGCTCTTTTATTTGGGTGTGGTGGTGGTGACTGTATACTTTCTAAGTCGTTTCTTAGTGGCCTCTGCCTCTTATAAAGACACACAGTGTAGTATTGGTTCTGTAAAGTGACCACAAAATAGCCTCCTAGAAAATCTGGTGAGCAGACTTGGCCTTTGTTCAGCTTTCCCCCAGTGAAATACTGACGATTTCTAACCCTCCCCCTCCCTCTCCTCCCCCTCCCTCTCTATGCTACCCCCCAAATTGAGACATGGAATATTCTGGTGAGCCTTGTCCAGAGCATTACAGTTGGCCTGGCAGCCACTGTTCTGCTTCATCTAAATCTAACACGCTCACATTCATCTCAGAGTATTTGTGTGTGAGGTTTCTGTTCTAGTTTGCTTTCTGTTGCAGGAGTAAACACCATGACACCCACCCCCTCACACCCCACCCTACCCCACTCCACCGCAAAAAAACCACTTGAAAGGGCTAGCCTCATCTTACAGGCTACAGTCTATCATAAAGGAATCCAAGGCAGGAACTCGAGGTAGTAGCTTGAAGCAGAAGCATGGAGGTTACTGCTTCCTGGCTGCTTACTCCCTGGCTTATACTCCCTCGGCTACCTTTATTTTACATCCTGTGCCCACCTACCTAAGAATGGAATCACCCACAGTGGGCTGGGCCCTCCTGTATCAGTAGTCAGTGCCTAGGTGTGGCCACAGGTCAGTCTGATGGAAGCAGCTCCTCAGCCTCGGTTCCCTCTTCCCACATGTGTTAAGTTGATAACCCAGATCAAACTGACACACAAATGCATCATTGTTAAACCATAACCTTTCCTTATTTGTTTGTCCCCAAGATCCCATGTTAATATCAAAATATAAAATAAAGTATAACTTTAAAAGTCCCACAGTCTTTAAGAAAAATTAAAAGTCAAGGTTCTCTTTAAAGATCTAGTGTCTTAGTTGAGCACTCCTGCAAAATAAAAAAATGGGTTATATACGTGTTGTTCTAAGAAGGAAGGACCAGGGCACAGTTAGAGCCAAATCAAAATAAAATCAAAATCCGTGTAAAGCTCTCAGTGTCCGACATTTGGGGCTTATTCGTGATCTTCTGCTTTCCAAAGACTTGAGCAGCCCCATCTCTCTGTGCCGTCAACACAACAGTTCGTCTCATAGGTTCAGACCAACTCTGTCCTGTCACCTGCTGCTGTCCTTGGAGACCTTCCCCCAGTTTTGGCATCTCTAATGTCCTAGGGTCTCCATTCCACTGAGGCTGCACCTTCACCAGTAGCCTGTCCTGGGCCCTCTTCAGGGATTCAAACCCTGGCACAGTGTTCTCCATGACTCCTCAATCTTGTATCTCTCATGCCTTCAAAACCAGTACCACACAGAGGACTTACACATTGCCAAGCTTGGCTGCCATCTTGAGATGCGGCATTCCCCACCGCGTTACCAGCACAGCCTCTGTGTGCTGACCGAGAAAATACTCCTCAGAAGATCTCACCTCATTGACAGCACTTGTATGAGTCAGAGTTGGTTTTCAGCTCCCGCTGACGAGCGTCAGTCATCCCAGCAAAGCAGAGGTTTCACTTTCACAGATTCATAATCCAGTGCCACCCAAGCGGCCCCTAGTCTCCGCTCCCCCGAGACTTCATAAGCTGGACCTCCATCACCTGCATTTCTTGTCTTCCAAGCTCCTACAGAACAGCCCAGCAAACTCTGAGCTCAGCGGCCTTTGCGGTCCAAATATCTAAACTCTCACAGTAATCTCAAAGGAGCAGCATCATCAGGCTCAGCACAGTGACAGCTCGCTCTCGTGGTGCCAGTTCCTGTCCTCGCTTGCTTTCTGTTGCTGTGATGAAACACTGAGCAAAGCCAGCTTGGAGGAGGAGAGGCTTGTTTTTTTAGGCTTACACTTTCAGGTCATAGTCCATCAGGAAGTCAGAACAGGCGTTCCAGCAGGAACGGAGGCAGAAACCATAGAAGAGTGCTGCTTACTGGCTTGTCCCTGCCCACTCTCAGCTACCTGTCTTACACAGACATTCCCACAGGCCAATCCGATGGAAGCAAATCCTCAATTTAGGCTCCTCCTTTGCAGGTGTGTCAAGTGAGCAAGATCAGTCATCACTGTTTCTAATGGTGATTTCTGTGCATCCGCAGTGGGTCAGGATAACTGATAGAGCCTGCCATGACGGATATAGGGTCTTTTCTGCAACTTGAGTTCATCTTCTTATAACTAGGGAAAAAATGGGTCCACATCCTCCCTTCTTGAAAGCTGGGGTTCAGAGAGACCTGCCTGTTGATTTCACTGGCCTGCCTCCCAAATCGCCCACCGTCCCCCATTACTAACAGCACAAATGCAACTTAGGTTGAACGCAGAGGGGTTTGTCAGCTTCGCCTGCCTGTGCTGCAAGTGGGAGAGCGGCTGTGTGGGCGCAGGGTGGCGGGCAGCGGTGTTCGTGCCCTGGCAGTGCTTCAAGTGACTGCGCTGCTTCTGCTGCTGCTTTGGTTTGTCTTTTTTTTTTTTTTTTTTAAGAATTTCTAAGGATGTGAACTTCAGGGTCCTGCTCATGGGCCTTTTTAGTTTTGTTTTTGTTTTTGGTTTTTGCATCTGGCCTGATGTGTGGAGTTAAGTCACCTCATCCGACTGCGGATGCTAATAGGTTATACAAAATACAAAAGTTTTACAAAATACAAAAATACAAAGTTAGATATTCACACGAGGGCCTCACCAATGGACGTGGTTTTCTGGCCATTCTTCTGTGGTGTTGGTTTTTATACGGAAAGATTAGTCAAAGGTACACCTCCCTAGCCATGAGAGCAGAGGTGTGTCAATACAAAGGCCACATCCCTCCCACCCGTTTTTGTTTTCATTTTGTTTTTGTTTTTTATAAGCATTGCTATGTGCTCTGCTGTTGGAGGTGGCTCACTCACCTTCCCCTCTGTCTGACTGCTGGCCACATGAGAGTGGGGCTTGATTAGGTAGGTCAAGATCCAGAAGGCTTGAGATAGAGCCTAGTGAAGAAGAGTCTGACTCCTCTCCTAAGCCCTAAGCGCCCCCCACTTTCTATGCATTCATTTCTCCTCAGTAAGCCCGCCCTCAGCTCTGCAGCTAGCATGTACACACACATACACACACACACACACACAGCTCCTGCACACCTGTCTGCATCCTAGGAGATGACATACCCCTGCCTGGCAAAGGCCTCTACTTCTGTGCTTTGCAAAAGCTTGCCAATATGAGCTTGCAAAGGAAGCTTGACCAGAGATGGCCTGTGCTCTGTGAACTCCAGATCCTTAGAGTTGAGCCTCATTCTGGAGCACTGTAATTTCAGCTCTTGGAGTGTAAATGTTCATCTCACTTGCCCTCAGACAACAAGTGCATATGTTCTAAGAAGGAATTTGTGTGTCTCTGTGTGTGTCTGGAAACAAGTTGCTGGGCTGCTCTGTGATGCTTGAAGCAGCCCCAGCCCCTCAGCAAGATGCTCAGTGGGCTTCCAAGCGGGCTTACAGAGCTGCAGATATAAACACAATGACGTTCTGGTCAAAAAACAAATTTTCTTTCTTAATTTGGCACGCTCACAGCAGATCAGAAAGGGTGCTAAAACGGAAGAGGAAGACGGACGGCCGCGAGCAGTTAGTCGCCGGCCCTCGTGACAGGAGGGTTTCAGTGAGAGGAGATGATGGTTCCTGATGCCATTTGTCAAGATTAGTGTCCATAAAATGAACCGCAGAGGGGCAAGCCAGTGTCTCTCTTTCTATTTAATTCCGTCTCCATAGATTTTAAATCTATCAAGGCTCCAGCCAAGACCGTCCTGAGTAAATACATTTTCCACGTTTTAATTTATCCTTAATAAAACTCAGGGTAAATTACAGGTTTATTTCTGTGTGTAAATGTTTCTGGGCCAGTTTCCTTTCAGCGTTGCACGTCTTAGGCTGCACGTGGCATCGCGCTGACAGCGGCCGCGAGATGTCTGCACCAGCTTGCTACCTGCTAAGCCTCCTCCCCAACATCCATCAGACGCTTCTGTCGGCTTCTCTGGAGACAGAAATCCTGTAGCAGCTTGTTCCAAGGGGAATGCATGCTGCTTATTGGCAAACTGAGCAGGCAAAAGAAAAAAATTTAAACACAAAGTGCCGTGTTTCTAATCTGCGGCGGCTCAGGAAACACCAATTCAGCATTTCTACAAGCCGAGAGAACTTGGCCAGTGTTTTTTCCCCTTACAGTGTAAAATATTTGCGTGTTAAACAAAGCAGCCACTTTCCATCCCTTCCATATGATGCTCAGCTCAGTGAGGGAGGCAGAAGCGAATCCTGGCTTTGAGAGCCGTACAGCTCTGCAGGGCTTGGGAAGGAAGCACATGACATTCAGCTTTCCCTTCACAGCCTGTGACAATGCACACCAAGTCCACCCAGTGTGAGAGATCTCTGCACTGCGGGTTGGGGGCTTTTGGTTTGCCTTTATCCCCTCCCCCCAACACATACACACACACCAGCCTTGCCCTGTGGTACCTGCCACTACAACCAGCCTGGTAGTCTCCTGGTTGGGGCATGCGTGTGGCTTCTATTTTCCAAAGGCACAAGTCTTGAGTTCCTCTAACTCATCTGAAATTCAGCCTCTCTTTCCATATTCAGAGAATGTGAGATCGTTTGGACTTGTCGAATGCCAGTTTCCACCCAACTCTCTCCTCTCTTACCTGAGGAGGTGCATCATTCTGTTCAAGCTCCTGTCACACACACACACACACACACACACACACAGCCCTCCACCCCCATCTCTGGTCTGCGCCTGCGTCTGCTTGTGCTCCTTCCATCATTGTCTGCTGAAGCGGGGGTTCGTTTCTGCCCTTCGTCTCTGGAGCTTAGTGGACTGCGAGCACCGCAAACCTGCGCTCAGCAGCTTCCCTTTGTGGAACGTTGCTGATATTGGCTGGCCATACTGAGGACTCAAGACTTAAGGGGTGCAAAGCTTTTATGAGCTAGTTAAAGCCCAGAAGAAGAAAGCGCCAAAATCCATTTTGCTACATTTGGGGAAATGGTGGTTAAATGATTAGTGCTTAGAACCGAGGCGACCCTGAGCTTTTCTGTATGAGTATCTTTCTGAAATGGAGTAAGCCATCGATGTGGAAGGAGGGTTAGGTCTGTTTCCTGCCTTCCGATAGCCTGCAGCTGGAGTACTGTGCTGATTGATTGTAGCTGTTGAGTCTGGTACCAGTCAGTGTCGTCACTTAATCTCACCCCCACACTTGCACCTTTGATTTCTCTTCCATAACAGGGTGATGTAGGTTGTCATTGACTAATGAAGAGCAGAATTGATTTAGGCACCAGACAAACGGAATGCCGACACCAATCCTGAAACGCATTAATCTTTAATAATCCACATCTGCATGTTTATAAATGGTGTAACCAGGGATTGTTAGTGTTGACATTCTCTCTTCCAAACAGAAAGTGACATCAGGGTTTGTACTTGCAAACTGCTCTAAATGCACATAGCAGCATGCAGGAGTGCGACCTTGCGGAGGTGCTGCTGCCGAGCTACTTGGGAGCTTTAGGTGGCACTTTGGCTGCTGCCTCGTGGGCCTGTCCTGTGACGAGCCAACCAGCCTGACTGCTCATGTCCTTCCCTAGCTCATCGCGCTCTTGGTTCATTCACTTCACAAGGGACATGTTTCTAGGAACTTGGGGAGATACACTGAACCTGCATGTGTCCACGTTCTCATGAAGTCTGAGGTACATAAATGAGTGTGCGCTTAGTCTCAGAAACATCTTGGCTATTAAGCATGTAGACTGGAGTTCAGATCCCCAGAACCCAGAAACAGTCAATCCCCAGAGAAAGCGAGCAAGAGAGCTTGATTGACAGGCCATGCCTCCACAACTAAGGTGGGCAAATTATAATTATTTTTCTTCATTTTTATTATTAATCTCTTCTTACTCCTAATAACAAGAAAGTGTTGTCAAAGGCATTTCTGTGTCAGAATAAATATAGCAGTGTATAAGGTCCAGTGTCCTACTGTCTGGACCATCTGCTAAGAATTTAGAGTATATCCCCCAGTGGGTAAGGGGCCTCTTGTCTGGGACTTTGTAAGATCACGGTGTATGGCTTTAAGTAATGGGAGACTACTGGAAGGTGACCAGGTAGGCATGCCACGGTCCAGTTCAGGCTTCGAGGGGTCACTCTGGCTGCTTGGTAAGGGGTAAAGGGCAGAATCCAAACCTGCAGGCCATGGCAGGGTTCTAAGGAAGGGCAGTCACAGTGTATACCGTGGATGCGTGGGGCAGTGGGTAGCAGATTTGGGGGATGAGGAAATCAGAGAGCAGTGACCATGCAGAGTAGCAGATGAAGGAGCAAGTAGGCGTGGGAAGTCTAGCATTTGCAATCGGCCCTGTGCCACGTGACCATCGTAGTGGTTCCTCTTAACCGTTAGAGGGAGATTTTTGAACAAAAAGGTAGGTGTAACAATCTGGATGCAGGGCTGTTTTTCTGTGCAAATTATAAGCGCAAGTCTTTGGGGTTTGGAGTAAAGTGTAGAGGTGTCTGGCCTTATCAGCACCCCAGAGGGCCATGGAAGCAGATTGCTGGTCCCTACTCTCACTTTGCTACTCAGCAGGTTGAGCCTCTAGGCCAGGCCCCAGGAGTGCTGGCTTCACTGGTCCCTCATGGGGCCCTCCATTGCTTTTGTTTAGTCTCTAGGTGATCATTACATAGTTACTGGTCACTGAGAAGCTTAGGAGTGAAGAGCCCACATAAAGATGTATTGCCACATCCTCCTCCCCCTCCTTACCTTTCTATACCTACGTTACAAACTCAGTTGGTAGTATTGCCTTAGTGTGAAAACTGAAAGATGCAGCTACGACCCCAGGCCTGAATCAGCAGTGCTAGGATCCCCATCTTCGCAATCACCACTTTGAGTCTATTCCACCTAGAAAAAAAGGATTAAGTTCCCGATTTTTTAAAAAAAAGGCAAAGAGGCATCATTCTGAGAGAGCTGAACCTCAGTCCTCGGTATGTTGCTCTGTGTTCTCCTGTCCCTTCCTCTCTCCTCCCTTTCTCTGTCTTCTCCACTAGAAATGGTCACGGAACAGATTTCTCCGTTTCTGTATTGTTCCCTGTGACTTGGGGCCGGACCTTTGCCCACACAGCTGAATTGAAGTATAATGTGCTAATAACTCTTGCTTGTCATTATCCTTATCATGTCTCAAGATCCAACTAAGTCTTCTTCTTCAGGAAGTAGCTACTATTTCCTTGATGTAAGACATTCCTCCTTCCTGTGTGTTCCAGTTGGCTTTGGAGTTGGAAGCGGCTTTCCTTTCCATCAAGGGTAGAGAACAGTGCCTGACCAGCAGGGGGCGCTCACTAAGTGTTGACCAAATTTAAGGATGCAAATTCTGAAAGAAAAAACAAAATGTAAGCAAAATTACCAGGAATCTAAGAAAAGAAAATTCTGAAGTTGATTCCACAGCTAAATTGCCTCCTGGGCTTCCATCTTTGTGCCTTTGTGGTTTTTCTATCACCGGATCATTCTTTTCCCGCTTGAACATGATAGTGTGTTCTGTTTTCTTTGCTTTTAAGCCTAGCACCTATGCCGGGTGCTGGTGGCGCACGTCTTTAATCCCAGCACTCAGGAGGCAGAGACAGGCAGATCTCTCTGAGTTCAAGGCCAGCCTGGTCTACAGAGAGCGTTCTAGGACAGCCAGGGTTACGACAGAGAAACCCTATCTTGAAAAAACAAAAACAAACAACAACAACTGACAGTACCTAAAACTCTAGTTCTGAACTTGTTGATGCGAGCCAGTCTCCATCAGATGCGTTAGCACCTGTAGTGAAATACTAACAGGTGACTAAATCCCTGCTTTGCCAACAGGTAACTAATATGCTCTAGATATTTGGAAGAAATGAATATTTTCAAAAGGGCGCTTGATAAAAATCTAGCTAAAATCTAAAGCATTAATAGTGAATGCACAACACTGTGGCTCAGAAGGCACATCTTCTCCATGTCCTGTTGGTCTTTGCCTCCAATTGTCCCCTGCATCAGAGGCTCCAGCTAGTCTGGGCACAACTCAGAGTTCCGGAGAGCTGTGTGCCCCAGAACACAAGCACTGCTCCACATCCAGCCGCCCCAGTTCCAGCCTGTGCTACATGGCTCAGCCCACCCAGAAGCCCCCTTACCAGACTGCACCAGTGAAACTCTGGCTTCACTGCACATCTCCCTTCTCTTCAGAAGCTATTGAAACACCAAACATCTGGAACATCAGAACACGTCACTTCAGGTGTTTATTACCTTTGAGTGTGAGTAATAGCATGTTACGTAGACCCCAGAGGTCTTGAAGATTTCAGTCAGTAGCCTTGAAGTAGAGTTTCCCAAAGTAGTACAATGCTTTAACTTTTACTTTACTTTTAAAAGAAGTTTTAGAAGCCAGGCAGTGGTGGTGCACACCTTTAATCCCAGCACTTGGGAGGCAGGGGCAGGTGAAGTGGATCTCTTTGAGTTTAAGGCCAGCCTGGTCTACAGAGTGAGCTCTAGGACAGACAGACAGACAGACAGACACTCTACTGCGGTGTGTGGGCTCTTAGGTGTACAGTGACTCTGAGGACAGGCCCATCGGGCTTGGTGTTTTCATAGCTGCTCGTGTTTACCAGCAGAGCTGTCACAGAGTGTTGTGACCCAGACTGAAGAGCAGGACGAGCAAGAGTAGAAGCGAGCACAACTTTGGTTAAGGGAGGAAAGCACCTGGCTCTCCCAGGCCGTGTTTTCATCCAGCAGTAGAGAGCGGCCGTCAAGGGGAAGAAAGAAAGCAGCCAGACGCTCAGCTAATCTTTCCCCTGGGGGTCCAGGTGGACAAATTGGCAACCCATTCGCAGCTTTTTTCCCCTTGTCCCTTTTGTATCATAAGAACTGCTAATCGGATCCATGCTGCTGCAACTGTGGTTAGTTATTAGCAGAATAAAGGCAGATTTCTTCAAAAGAACGGGTGGGGGAAACGACTGTACAAAATTGCAAGGTTGTTAGAATCTTAAATGCACAGCAGTCGATTTCCCCCCTTCTTCTGAATTACACGACAAGTGCGAGTCTTTCATCTGTCACTGTACCCATTTCTTCCCAAGGCAGCCAAATATTAAGCTTCTCAAACAAGAAGAAAGGCCTCTTAGAAAGAGGACAAATATTGAAGAGGAATAAGAATGGGTAAGAGAAGGGGAAAATTAGGTTTTGTTTCTATTAATTTGTCCTGTTGAGAGAAATACAAACTGCCTGCTCTGTTTGGTGCCCCCGCCCCCCTACATCAAAGCAAGGATTAGGGCAGATTTAGAGGGTGGCACTTCTGCATTTCATGTCTGGGGCTGTGCGCCAGTCAGACCCGGAACCTACCACCTTCAAATAGACATCAGAGCACGGTCTTCCTGGGTGAGCAGCATTATCCATACATGTTCCCCACCCCTGCCACCAGTGCACTTTCCCAAAATACAGACCTTTGAGTCGTATTGGGCTTGCACGCTTCTGAAAGGCTGTATTGTAATGAGAACACCACCGCGGTCAGTTGAATGCATTGTGTGATACCCACAAGGAATATCTTCCAGACAGACTCCCCAAGATAGCCATGGTCCCTGCTGTGGCCGATTGTCCACCTTGATGTCCTTCAGCATCCTGTTGATGTCATCATCGGTGTTAACTGAGGAAGCTAGGGAACTTTGCCTCCAAGTTTGCCATTTCATTAATGGCTGCTTTTTGTTTTCTGGACACGGCTTTCATTCTTTTACCAGTTACTGAGAGGAAGGAGCACAGAAACTCAATAGAACTTCTCCAGGTAAGTCACACCGCTTCTGCCTGTCAGCAGTCAGAGGGCTGCACTGAAAACCTGGCCTCAGTACAAGCAGAAGGCGCCCCTGTCCTGCAGCCCAGGGCACTTAACAGTGGTCCAGACTGAAGGCGACAGCTTCAGGCTGACGATCTCCTGTAGGAAACTGTCCGCACACTCGGCCTGTCTTTAGTCAGAACTTAAAGCGACCTAAGCAGTGAAGTCTGCAACCTGTGTTTAGCCTTCTAGTCTCAGATTGGGTTTACCTTAATGCCAACAAGACCTTTGTAGTTTCTATGCCTCAAAAATCTTCATATAGGGCTATCTACATTGCTGGGCTCTCGTGGGCACCAGATGACCAGCTGTTAAACTGACTTCATGTCGCAAGTGTGAAGTGTGCCTAAGTTACTAAGTTAAAAGGTGGCAGGCTGCAGAGAAGGCAGGAGAAGGTGCTTGCTACCAAGCCTGGTGACATGAGTTGCGTCCACCTGACTCGGGTGACGTAGACCAAGAACGGCTCCTACAAGGTGACCACCGTATGCGCACTGTGGCCCGTGTGTGCCCTGACCCACCCAGGCTCACAAAATAAATAAACAAAATGTGGATTCTTAAAAGGTGGTAATGGGGAAACTTCTGGTTTTCATCTAGAAGACCAGGTGAATTTGCTGTGTTATCACAATTTTGTCATTTGAATGAGAAAAGGTAACACTGCAAATCAAGGTGCAGGCATTTGTAGGGCTCTGACGAGGAGCTGAATTCTTACAAAGTGGGAGTGTGCAACACACTGCTGTCTGTTATCTGCCAGCTGATGGGTCATCGTATGCAGTCAGCCCTCAAGTCTATTAAGAGCTTGGACAGACACCTGCCTCTTTAGAAGCTGCAGTGGCCCAAGGGAATGTGTCCTTCACTTGGCACCTTACAGCTGGAAGGTCAGCCCCTTAGGTAGCTTAGCTCTCACACAGTGAGTATGGAAAGCACAGAGGCTGAAAGATGGACACTGGTTGCAATTTTATCCAAGAAATCTGTTCTCCCTTTACAGTTTGCCTATCATGTGACTTTGGGTAAAGAAAACGCAGAAGGAAAGTACGGTCGGGTGAGATGGCGCTTGCCAGGCCCAATGACCTGAATCTGACCCCGGAGCCCACATGGTGGAGTGAGAGGACCAGTTCCCCAAAGTCGTCTCCTGACATCCCCATGCCTCCTGGAGCGTGCGCTTCAGAGGGTCTGGATAGTTTGTTCTCCAGCGCTGCTGTAGTTCAGTTCTTGACCTTTTCTGCTGTAGAAACCGAGGGAGGCAGGAGCCCAAGAAAGTTACTGTGGCAACCTGCTCACTGTGTTTATCTTCTGCCATCCTAATACTGCACTGGTCCTTATAATCTATGCAGTCTTATCTCATCAGTGGTTTTTATGTTCTGTTTTGTTTGATTAAGAGCTGGAAAAATAATTTTGCTCTTAGCCCTCCACTCGCTGAAACTGCCAAGGAGGACAATGAGTCTGCCCAAAGTCTGGCTCGCAGAGGGCTTAAGCCAAGTTGTATGACTTCTCCTGGGGAAAAGGGAACAAACATTGATTAACCACAGAGAGGCCGCCAATGGCAGACCAAAGAAATGGTTCCAACTGTAGCTTAGGGACATAGCGAGCTTCCTGAGGTGACTGGAAGGGAGACGAGTCTCCACAAAGCTCACCCAGCATGCATGGTGGCTCAAAGTGCTCCATGTACAATTCACAGGCAACTCCATGGGACGGTGTCCTCTCCTTCCAAAATCCTTGACTGCTTTTATAACCTTGGGGAGGGGCTTGTGACTCTGGGGCCTTTGGAGATGGGGGCTAATGAGCTTTCTGCGTCTTGGGAGCATCAGTCCTCCTCCAGCCACACAGCGCACTGCGTGTACCTCTGCACGCCTCTGTTTTGAATATGGTAGGGTGTCGGCTTGTCTGTCAGCGCTTTCCTACTAAGCGCTGCCTGGTGCTTACTGGATTTTCAGAGCAACTGTCCTCCTACTTACAGAGTCGTTTATAAGGGGCCACCTAACTGTGCCTGTGGGGCGCCTCCAGGGCATCACACGCTGTCATAAATAAAGCTCTATTTTTATCATTTCATGTATCGTCAGTGGCTGTTTTTAAACTGTCCACAATCACCGAGTTAAGCAGTTGTGGCAGCGAACATATGGTTTGCAGAGCCTAAAATATGTACTATCTTCCAGTTTATGTATTAAAAAAATTTTTGCCTAATCTTGATTTAGAATAACAACATACAATTACGTGATTACTGTTAACTCATAAAAAATCTAATTAGCTATTAGTCTGGGTTTGCTTTCTGGAATAAGCAGCCATTTATTCGTTTGTCAACAAATACGTATTGAATGTGCACTGTGTGTCTGGTCCTGGAAATGTACCAGAGAGTGAAGCAACCAGAGGTCTCTCTCTGTTCCATGGGATCTGTGAACGCAGAGTCTGCAGCTCTGTAGTGTCCACACCTTGCTGATGAACGTGCTGAGCTCCCGGGTTACTCGATCTTCCTGTTGCTGTGACATACTTTACAAAAGCAGCTCAAGGAAGGACAGGTGTCCTGGCTCACGGTTTGGGTGTGCTCTCTCCCGGCTGGGAAGACACAGCGCAGGCGTAGGCAGCTGGTACACTGCGTCCACAGCCAAGAGCTGAGCTGAGTCCCTTCATGTTCAGTCCTGGACCTCAGCATCTTGAATGGTGTCACCCACACTTACGGTGATTCTTTCCACTTCAATTAATCTAATTTAGAAAATGCCTCACAGACATGCCCGGAGGTTGGTTTTCATGATGATCAAAGTGAACCTTGAAAACACCACAGCCACATATATATTTTTAACTAGTCCATTCCCTGTAAAGTATGCTTCCTGGATTTTCCTGTACCAATTTGCCAAAATGTACATGTTAGTCAGTTTTCTCTAAATTCTGTATAAAGTCACAATATCTTGTTTATTCTACTAATAATACTTCTTTTATTGACTGTCTTGATCCAATTCTTACCTATTTTTAATTAGAAAAATTACCCTCAAAACCTAGTTAATGTAGATTCATAAAGGAAGTATGATTGAGACACCCTAACCTAGTGCATTATTCCAGAAGGTCTGTGATGGTTCAGGTGGTTCTGCTAGTATCATAGACCACGAAAATAAATAAATGTGAGGGGAGTGTAATCTGTAACAAGATCCAGTTCCCGACCATGAGTTTTGGATGAAAGAAGGAAATGGCAATTGTTGGTGTTTGTCAACACGGTGGAGTGTAGGTCTAGTTGTGGTTGTGTTGTGGATAGCCTTGCAAGGCATTTCTACTTGGGATACAAATGGGGCAAAGGTGACCACTTCCATTAATATCAACAGTGTACCAAAGGTAGCAGCCAATGCAGTTAAGCAAGAGAATTCAGTTAAAGGCATAGAACAAGTATGCAAGAGATAAAGCTACCCTCCCCGCACCCCGTGCAGGTGGTGTGATAGGGAGTCCACATAAGGGTAGATATTTACTTCTTAATGTGAAATGACAGCGTGTCACATCACTAGGTTAAGGGTGGACTTTTAATTATTTATTCACGTTTTATCTGTGTGAGTGCTTGCCTGCGTTTATGTAGGATACCACACGTGTGCCCGGGGCCCACAGAGATCAGAAGATGGCATCACATCCCCTGGAAGTGGGTGGAAGGGAGTGGCCCTGGGCACATTTTTGACTTTGACTTTTTAACCTATAGAAGCGTCCCCCAGCGCCAAACCAAGTGCTGCCTGTCATGGTATACAGAGCACCTAAGACAGAACAGCAATATTAATGAACTGTTTTATGTATATAATTAAATAATTTAATTGATGTAGACATTCAAATTTGGGTTATTACCATTGGAGAAGTTATAAGTAAGAAGTCTTTCATGGTCTCAGGTTTTGGACTGGAAATGTAGGTATTTATATGAATTCATGGTACATATAAGTATCAGCATATAGGTTCATATAATACATGGATTATGGTATACCTCTGTCCACTGGGAGAGCTAGAAGCTTTAGCGTCATTAACTGTGAGCCACCCTGACACCCAGAGCTAAATCCTAGAGCAGTACCCTCCAGGGGTAGGAACCAGGGCTTCTAAAGGTGGCTGATCGATCCTAGGGCTGATGCAAGACAAATATAAGATGAGCTTGATGCTTCTGGTGGCTCTGAAAATGAGGATGTACTCACTGAGAAGAGGGAGGCCGGTCAGAGAAGCACAGGAAGTAACTACAGGGAGTTTCCACTAGCCAAAACTGAGATGATTTGAACAGTGATAATATTGATGGATTTTTTTACCCTGTGAATTGAGTGTGTATGAGATTTCTACTGTTCTGTGACAGATTGCCAGAAATTTAGCACATGAATGTAGGGTGGTATTTGGGCAGAAGTCCAGGCCCAGCTTAATCGAGTCCCTTACTTGGGCTCCCAGGCCCGGAGTGTTCAGCCCGCATTCTCACCTGGAAGCCCACTGCTAACTTCTTTCAGATCAGAGCTCAGTTCACTTCCTTTTAGTTGTGGAAATATGTTAGCTTTCCATTGCTGTGGCCAGTCTAAGATGGAGTAATAGGAGGAAAGGTTGGCGTTGGACCTTAATTTGGGAAGTTTAGGTCCACGACAAGGAGTACAGGGTAGAACAGGCTGCTCCTCTTCTGGTGGCCTGGGAGCAAAAGAAAGAGCAGGAGGCATACATCCTACTGTCCCTTTATTGGCTATTGTCCGGAGAACCAAAGACCTTCATCTAGGCTCCACCTGTCAGGGTCCACCCCCTTCCCCTCAGAAGTGCCATTGGACAGAGACAGGTCTTTAATGCATGTGTTTAGAGAACATTCCAGATCAAAATTTTAACAAAAAGGGGCCAGGAAGATAGCTCAGCTGTTTACCATGAAATCCTGAGAACAAGAATTACACTCCCCAGAGCAGGTGTACAGGCTGGGTGGTCGTGGCCCACTCGCAGTCATGGTGAAGGAAACAGACTGCATTCTCCAAGCTAGCTGGACCAATGAGCTCTGTCCACAAGTGAGAGACTTTGCCTCAGGATATAGGGAGAACAATCAAGGAAGGTGCCTCTCTCTCTCCCTCTGCCGTGTGGCACGTACACACACACATACACACACACACACCGGCCAGTTTTTAAAATCAAAATAAAACCCTTATTAAGGAGTGAAGCCTTCACGTTCTGAATAATTCTTACCTACTCCATAAGTTTCACACCATAGTCTAAGTCAGCACCAAAATCCACTGACAGAGCCTAAAACACCTACAGAACCCTTGGCTTTTACCACAGAAGGCAACGGCTCGGGGAAGGGGGAATAGTCCTCGCCTGCCATGCTGTGAAGCAAAGTATGGCCCTTCCTTCTGCGATGAAGAAGATGATACAAGGCCGTGACTTTCCTCAGCTTGAAATCCATGAAATCCATGGAAGTTGAAGGGGAAATAGAAAGTCACCACTAGCAGATACTCCTGTGGTAAACCCCACAGGCAGGGTTTTCTAACGGATGCTGAAGTTAGGAGGTGAAAGTTGTGGGACACTGGGACGTAGATCACCAGGGGAAGTGAACAGCAGCCAGGTCAGCACGAACACCAGAAACGGATGCTCCAGTGTCCCAGTCCTCTATAGGATGGAGAGCGAAGGATGCAGCATTTCCCACACACGTCCCAGATTGCGTGCCCTCGTTTTCAGTGCTGAAAATGTGTTACCCAAATCTGACTGGGGAGCATCGCACAAAACTGCTCATCAGTACATTTCCAAAGGATCGAGATAATAAAGCATCAGGGAAGACTGGGGGACTCGTGAAGGCTTTAGGGTACCAAGAAGCATAGCTGAAAGCAATGGAAGGGGACCCTAGGAACAGGACAGTTACTGGGAAAATTGAAGAAATTCAGATGAGGTCTGTAGATAGATTACCTACATAATTACGTTGTAGTTACATAAGATGCTTCCTGAGGGTGGTGGAGTACTGGATGTCAGGTGACATTCTACTGTTCTTGCAGTCTCTCTCTTGGGTGTTTGAACTAAGCAAAAGCAGGAACTAAGGTAACTTACTGGTGCTTCATTTTAGATTGTTCATCCTTTTAAACGAATATGTTTACACAGCTATTAGTTAATAAATGCACACAGATAAAATAGTGGGTCCTTCTCACAGTGGTGCTGTCTGTCCAGTTGTATTTTTCCCACTGTGCTTATATCATTACTGACATAGGTGAGGGTAAAATACGGGGCTTAACAAAGTATGCAACCTCTTAGTTGGAATCATGGAGGTTTGAGTTCCCCCAAGGTTGATTTGTTTACCTTACATGGCCCTGTCCTCCTTTGAAATGATTACCAAACTCTGCAAGGTTTGACTTAAAATTGGTATCTATAAAATCCCATAGATCTGAAGGTATTTACTTAATTTCGTTCATCAAAGGGCTCTGCTTTCCCTCCTGTGGAGGGCGAGCACAGTGAGGTCCCCATCACATTTCACATGTGTGTTTTCTGGTTCATCTGCCGTAACAGCAGTTATCCCTGCGTGCACACAGGGTGTTGTTCCCAGGTAATTACAGTTACATAATAGTTACAGAACTGGCTAAAGGAAGTAAGGGTGAATGCAAGCGGAGAAATTGAAGTAACTTGGATCTATTTTTCTTCAATATTAAACAGCTGTTTGTTTTGTTTAACGGGTGAGTTTAATGCGTGCGCTCCTTCATGGCTCTAAAGGGGCCTCACCCTTACATTGCACCAGGCAGCCCACGGCAGGGCTTGGTGGTGGCGATGCCCTGTGCATGGTGGGATTGGTTTCCTGCAGCCTTTTTATTTTGGCTTGGTGCATTGCATGGGAGAGGAGTACTCGGGGCGTGCATAGTGGAAGCCGTACTGCCCTGTGTTGACATGGAATTGCTGTTTGTTTTCTCTGTGTGAGCCTATGAATCCAGCCTGTCATGCAGAAGCGAGTATTATAATGTAAGCACTTACTGTCTTGGGGCAGCTCGTTCCCCAGTGACACTGTTAAAAGTCTGAGGTTGGCTGCAGAGTGCTTTAAATTTCTAAATGGACTATAGATTGGGGCCATGGGGTATTTCATTTCATAGGAAGCGTGTAGCCACAGTGGCTACAAAGCAGTTTTTGTAGATCTATAGCCACGTCAGTAACCAGCGTCTGCCCTTGAGGTTGTTCTAGTCCAGAATGTTAAATGTTATTGCTGTAAAGTTAATTATTTGGTGTTAATATTAAGTTACTACAGATACTTTAAGGTGAAGCCAGTCAGAGCAGGCCTTCTGTGCTACTGGTTGTGGGCACATCCAGGGGCTTGTCATTGCTCAAGGTGTCTCTTGAGTGTGTGACAGAGGAACGCTCAGAAATACATGCCAAGTTGTATATATATTTTTCTCTGAAGATGGAGTGTCTAAGCCTCCCCCAAAAGAATTTGAGGATTGTTTTACAGCCATGCTTTCTCAGCTCTTGCCTTCTACCTGGTGAAAGTCATCTGCCTGCCCCTCGCTGTCCTGTGCCGTTATTACTCCTGAGTGACAGACCCCAGAGACTCCAGGGCTGAGATACGTGCATGTGTGTCACATGACCTCCAGTGGTTGAATAGGTGGCAGTCTTTGAGTCATTAGTTTACGTCTCTGCTCAGCTGAATGTATTTAGTTATGGGAACCAAAGTGGTTAGCATAACCTGCCGTGATCGCATGCTCTGGGGAAGTTGGGAAGCTGAAGGGTGTCTCTGTTAGATTCATCGTAACCAAGGGAGAAGGTAGAGCATAAAACAGCAGTGCCCTCATGGTGAGTGCCTGGGCTTTGAGGGTGGTGTAAAATTCAATACGTTTCAATTCTGCCATTTCTTTAGCCTTAGAAATGTATCTAAACCTCTGGGCTAGGAAGTGAATTAATATTGTCAAGTACCTTGGATGAGTCTTAACTTCAGAATTACGCCTCAAGCCTTCACGTGATCCATGTGTCTCTTTTATCAATAAAATAAGTGTCTTTTCCTTTATCTTCTATTCTGAGATTATGAGTTATTATATATTCTTCATGCTAAGAGAGGTATTCAAGAAATGAAAAGACTGATTCTCATCTCAAGAAATTTATATTCTATGTGAAAAAAATTAATTGAGTAAACATTAAACAGCTGGGAATTAAAGTGATATTCTTACTATTTTAGCTGCAAAAAATCAGATTTTGAAGAATAATGCCCCTCTTCAGTGCTAATGCACCTCATGCTTTGTGCTCCTTAGTGGGGCTTCTAAGTTCAGGCAGAGTCTCTGGTTGCTTATAAGAAATTGATGTTACTGTATCGATTGGATATCACCGGTGAGTGAATGCCAGCCCTTTTACATTCCTGCCCTGTGGGGACTTCAGACTCAAGAGGCTGGGCTTGGGGAATGGCCATCTTGGACTTGTGGTGTGGGGTGGATCACATCGCAGCCACAGGTTGATCCCGCCGTGAGTTTGATAGCTCATTCAGCAGCTGTTTCTTTGTTGTCGTTGTTGATTTTAGGCCGGTCTTTTGGTAAATATTTTTATCTTTTCTTTGTTTTGCAGGGAAAGGGATGAAATATTATACCTTTTGAGTTCTCTTCTATGCTTTTTGTGATCATAAAAGTGAACTGGAACTGTGTCTTGGTTTGTGTGGCTGCAGAATTAATCTAGAAGGTCCCCTCCTTTCTCTCTTGTGTTTCACAGGCAGCCAAATGCCTCCTCAACCGCCTGGGAGCCAGTCAGAATCCAGTTCCCACCCTGCCTTGAGCCAGTCACCAATGCCACAGGAAAGAGGTGAGTCTCGGGTCACCCAGCATTCAGCTGCAGACAGGGCTTAATGAGGGTGCTTGGCCACATGGCTCTTTGCAGTTTCTAAAAAGACAGTGTTTCCTGTTAAATGAACACAAGCTTACATGTAACAGCAGTTATGCAGAAGAGGAGTGACATTTTGTTGAGGGCAACCTAAGACCCGAAGGATGTGTGTTCACGAAGTACCATGAAGCATCATCCGTACAAACTCATCGCATCTCACGTTCATTCTGGTGTGTGTGTGTGTATGTGTCTATGTGTGTGTGTGTGTGAGTGTGTGTGTGTGTATGTGTGTGTGTGAGTGTGTGTGTGTGTGTCTGTGTGTATGTGTGGTGTGTGTATGTGTGCGTGTGTGTGAGTGTGTGTGTGTGTGTGTGGTGTGTGTGTGTGTGGTGTGTGTCTGTGTGTGTGTGTGTGGTGTGTGTGTGTGTGTGTGTGTGCGTGTGTGTGTGTGGAGTGTTTTGACCAATCACTCATTCCTATGTTATTTACCAGCAACTTTTAAGCACATGACAAGACCTTGTATAAAACTGCAAGATATTCAGACTGGAGTCAGCCTGAAGGAGCACACAGTTCTCACCCAAGGGCGTGTGGAGTTCATGCTGGTTCCCTCGCTAGATGCTCGGTGGCATCTAGGTTAGAGAGGGGCACGTGCTTTCCTGGTGCTTTAGAACAGATGTCATCCCACAACTGCAAACTCTGTGTGGCTTGACTGGGTGCTGCATGTCACGGCCTATGCTGTTCATAATGCCTGCTGTCCCTTGGGCTCCTCTCTCAGTTCCCATGCCCTCTATGGGGAAAGTGCACTTGCCGCTGGGGGCAGGAGCATGGGAAAGGCGGTTTTAACCCAGATTGGTGTAGAGCAGAGCTACGCTGGTCCTTCTGGGGCCCATGGTGAGTTTAACCTAGTTCAGTGTGGCCCAGAGTTCATTGTACCGTCTGCTTCTGTGCCTGGCCATTTCTGCTATGGATCACGTGTCATTTTTTCCCAATCGGCCTAGAGGCTGAAGTTACCAGCAAATAGCTGGTAGTTCAGAAGTTCCCGAGTCCTGGTGTTTCTGAGCTTTCTTGAGATTTGTAGAGGTGATCTTGAAACTTTAGACTGTGAGAGTCACGTGCACGTCATGTACCCTTTCCGGGACTGCCCCTATTTCTTACCCTCAGGTTAGAGTGGCAGTGTCGGCATTATTGACAGGCCCCCAGCTGTTGCCAGTGCTGAGGGGGCGCAAAAGGACTGTGGTCACTGGCCCTGCGTCTGTAGCTGGCCACTGGGGGCAGTGGGGGAACTTTGCTGCACTGGGTACCTCCTCACTCAGAGCAGGCTGAGTGCTAAGCAGGGCATGGAAAACTCTTGCGTGGGAGCCCTAAAACTGTAAGGGCAGCACACCAATAACTGACAGAGAAGCCCTCACGGCCCCTAAACAGCTTTTCCTCAGCCCTGGCAAACAGTGAGACTGAGAATGTAGAACCAAAATATGGAACCCATGTTTGGCCAGTGGGAACCCTCCCTGTTAATTTGCAGGACAGAAGCTAGGCATGCCTACACAGGCATTGCCGTGTCTGCCGATTCCTGGTACCTCAGTGTGGTTGTCACACTGCATACGTGACAATCTGGGCAGTCGCAGCAACCATTTCCTTCAAGGAGCAAGCTAAGAGTTATTTTGTAAGTTGCTAGATCTAAAATGTTTTCATGATCCTCTTCCTCTAAACCTCCTCTGAAAGACTTCTGGAGACATGGCTAGACAGCTTCGAAAGAAAGCAAAACTTCGTTTGAAAAAGTAGCTATTAAGTTAAATAATGGGCTGACATAGGTTAGTTAATTGTCCTTTAAAAGTGACTAAAGGGGATTAAAAGAACATACGTTTATTATTTGTTAAAATCTAAGGAGAAACATTTGCTCCTATAACATTTGCTACAATAACAAGCTCTTGTTTATCGTCACCTGTTTACGCCGCACGGCACGTGAGGTGGGCCGAGAGGATGCTGATTGCTGACTTCTGTGCACCAGTGAGTTAGCACCGCTGACGCCCTTGCAGTTGACAGCTGTCCTTATTTACGGTACGGACAGAAGGTGCAGATAGCAGATATATATTTGATAGCTAGCATCTGTTTTCAAAAATCACGAATTTTGGTAAGACCAGATAAGTGCACAGCTTCTCAGCCATTGAGGGCTGAAATAACCAAGTTGAGTGATTTCCTTTTACGTGTGTTTTAATGAGGTAGATGGTTAAATACTAGGATTCCACACCCTGCTTCCTTTATGTATACTGGAGACATACACTTTCTTCCATGTCAAGGACTCTATAAACACTTACGAATATGGGCACGCAAAAGAACACTGTGCCTCCTCCTGTGTGGAGAGCCATTTTCACAGTCCTGCCTCGGGTCCCCATGGCACAACAGGGACAGCAGCAGCGCCTGGGGCCAAGTCCCCCAGGCTCAAGATGCTGAACTCCTCAACCTCTGTCCTGATGTCATCCCTTCTGCACGGCCCTTGTGTTCTTTATGTGTCAGTAAACAGCATACCCTGTTTAAGAGAGGCTCACAGATGTCGGTCTCGTGGACCTGAACTGCTTTGCTATCTGCAAGCTGCTGTGATGTCCGTGTGCCCTGAAGGATGAGCTTTTCTCTAAGTTCTGCAGTCTCCCTCCTCCTTCCTCATACCTGGTGGCCCTGTCAAAGGGCGTCTGTCTTGAAGCCCTTTCCCCACACTGTACTTAGATGCATATGACCATCACAAGCTACAGCTCTGAGTTTTCCTGCTACAGAAGGAAGGGCATTGTGCCTACACGCAGATGCACCATCTTCAGTTATGTAAAGGAGAGGGACACTGCGCTGGTGGTTGACCTATTCAGTCTCTTCTTGTGTTCAGGATAGTTTCGCCTGCTTTCCAACATAAAACTCCACCTGATACCTCCCTGCTCAAACTCTTACTAACTGGATAAGTTGCTTTTTTACAACGTGAGAACTTGAGTTTCTTATTTTGTAATAACATGTTTTTGTCAGTGTGACAAAGACCTGGTAGAAGTAACTTGACAGGTGGAAAGATTTACTTGGGTTTGGAGTTTCAGAGATTATAGTCTAAGATCAGCTGGTCCATTGATTGGGGCCTGAGGTGAGACGGGACATCACAGAGGAGACAGCAGGTTAGAGCAGAGTTGCTCAAGTTGTGACAGCTGGGTAACTCGGACAGACGGGACAGGGCTGGATTCCCTCCACAGACAAGATCCCAGCAGGGGACTTCCACCAACCAAGCCCCATCTCCTTCCTGTTCCCCGCACCTCTCAACACCACCATCAAACCATGAACCTGTGGATGGACGCGATATTGATTAACTCAGAACTTTTTATCCAATCACCTAATCTATGATTGCATCTACCACTTTGGGAGCCAAGACTGCAACCTGGGAGGCTTTGGGGGCCATGTCACATATAACATCATAACCTCACGATAACAGAGCACATTTGTTACTGGTCCTTGTTTTAAGCCAAATCTTTCTGTAGAACTCAGGTAACAGCCTACAGAGCTGCTGCCGTCTCACCAGAGAGATGAGAAAGCTGCAGCTAAGGAGTTTCGGCTGCTTGTAGCCTCCTTTCTCTATCTTTAGTGGGTACGTCTTATACTTCCTAAAGAACAGTCTGAAAAGGCTTATCAGTGTCTTGCCAGATTCTCAGGAGGGCTTGGCCAGAATATGGAATAGTCATCTGAGTAGATAAATAAGTGTAATAAGTACTAACATTAAAGTGATCACATTTTTAACCCCTAAAACACGTTAAGCCCAATGAAACTAGCAAATGCCCTTCTGGTTTATTGGATTAGCAATTAGGTGAAAACATTGAAAGAAGCCTTATTTATTTGGACAGATGTAGAGAGGTCAGAATTAATTTTTTTTTGCAAGCCTTTTAATTGAATTTCCCTTTAATTTTCACAGTGGTATCTAGTTAAATATTCATGTTGGTGCTGGTGGCTTTCTGATGGACGGCCTGGAAGTGATCCGCAAACCAACAGGGCTTGTTTAACCCTTTTCATCTAGTGTGCCAGCAGGGACTTCCCCAGCGTAATCCCACAGTATTTGAATAATTAGAAGGTAGTAATGAGGATTTAATTAGTCCTTGAGATAGGTTGGAGCAGAACCCCTAAGAACTGTCCCTCTCGGACGTGGATCGCGGCAGGCTCGCGGCAGGCTTGACTGTGCCGCGGGCTGTGAGGTGCTGTGATGTATTCTGTGGCTTGAGGCGGTTCTTGGTGCTGTTGTGAGAGCGTCAGATCAGCACAGGCGCATCCTGGGTGAAGTCTTCCAGAACTCTTGAACAGCAGCCCCAGCCCTCATCCTCTCTCCTTGCCGACCTACATAAAGACCTTTTTCTTTCTGTTCAGAAAGAGGAGTTGGGGTAGCAGCAGAAGGGCTAACCAAACCTGGCTGAGGACCACTCCTGCTGTTACATAGATACCGAGAGCAGCTGAAAGAGAAAAGCAATGATAGCATATTGTGTTTTTATAATTTTCAAGTATTTTGCGGGGTCAAACCTAATAGGGTCTTTGCTGTTGTTTGTCAACAGAATCCCACACAAAAAGACAATTGTCCCGGTAATCTTATCTTCACAGTGATGTTTCTCAGTATTTGCAATTCAGAAATAAAACTAGTCTGGTACCCGGGAAAGCATGTCACACACGGGGTGTGTGTGCGCCGGGATGCGTCTGTGGACTGCTACAGAAGGAGAGTCAGAGCCCTGTCGCTGTGGTTGCTCTACGGTGCTTAGGTGTTGGTTTTTCTTGTCTTCTCTTTTTATTTTATGCGTATTGGTGCGTTGTCTGCATTCCTGGTGCCCGGGGAGGGCATCAGATGCTCAGGAACTGGAGTTACATTTGCTCGCATGCTCAGAGCCAAACCCAGCCCTCCCCAAGAGCGACACGTGGTCTCTAAGCCACTGCGTTGTCTGTCCACCCGCATATCTCGGTGTTGGTTTAGACTGGTTGAGTAGGGAACGCCTTCATTGCTACTGCGCTCTATCTTCCGCCGTTCCTCTTTACCAACTATTGGTGCGCATCCGCTTCTCTTCCAAGTGAGCAGAATTTCTTGTCAAAATTTTAGCATATCATACTTGTGTGAAACAGACCTCTCTGGTACCTCGTGTGTATGTTCATGTTTGCACATGTGTGTACAAGTGCCAAAAGCCACATCACGTGCCTTCCTTAGTAGCCTTACTTTTTTTGGACATAGGGTCTCCCACTGCCGGGACTTAGCAGCTTCTCTCAGCCAGTCCGCTATCCAGAGAGCACCAGGGACGCACTGTGGCCCCTCCCCACTCTGGGGTCACGGGCATGTGCCACACACCTGGCTTCTGAGTAGGTGCTGCAGACCCAAACTCAGGCCAGCTGAGTTGTCTCCCAGAACCTTTCCTGTACTTTCTCGTGCCAGGCGATGGGAAGGAGACCTCTGGAAGTGTCTCTGGTTCTCTGAGCCTCTTGAATACACACCCAGATCTATATGGACAGCAGAGGCACTATCGGTGCCCAGCACCCACAGACCAGAGCTCTGTCAGTTTTCATGCCATTGGGGATTCAGGTCTCTCCGGAGCAGAGAACGGAGTGAAACATTCCTGCTCTCAGGAAGAACACCCCCACTGGCTAGCATACCTCTGCCGCCCTGGAGGTTCATCCTCCTGCATTGTGGGAATATCTTCAGTTTGCACTTCTGGCTTCTGTCCCTAACCCTGCCAGAAATGTTCCTCCAGCTGACGTCATGGCACCCTGTCCTGGAGACCTCACATCTAGAGACCGGCACTAAATGACTTGTTCTGAGGCTATGCCCTGCCCAGCTGTGCTCGTATAACCCAAGGGCATTTAAACAGAAATCAGCAAAAATTGTGAAGTTTCCAGTGTTACCAGCTGTTTTCAAAGTGTTAGCTATCCCAAAAGCTGGTTCTTAAATATTTTAAGTTTCTTCTGAATGTCAATTGACCTAGCTTCTTTTATTTTTAGTTCATCTTCTTTATTACTTTTATTTTTTGAAATTACATAAAATCATATAATTTCTCCTTTCTCCCTCCAGCCCCTCCCGTGTTCCGTCCCTAGCTCTCTTTGAAATTCATGCCCTCTTTTTTCATTAATTGCTATTGCATGTGTGTGTGTGTGCGCGCACGCCTAAATCCACATATATGTGTGTATGCCTTACTACAACTTGCTCAGTCTGTACATGTTACTGGTATGTATGTTTTCAGGGTATTGGATAACCAGTTGGTGTGTTCTTCCCTGGGGAAGACTATTCTCCTGCTCCCACCTTCCGTGTGATTCTTTGGGTAGGATTGAGGCCTCGTAGGCTTGCCCCACCCACTCTAGCTTGTGTATATTGTTCTTGTTTAACTCACATTTAATCAATCACGTTGGTGAGACTAACGAGTGTAGCTTCTGACATATCTAGAGACACAATCGCACAGCAAACTCCCTGAGCCTCTGGCGCTTAGAATCTTTTCATCAGGCTGTGCTTCCTGAGCCTTGGGTGCTGGAGTCAAATTGTAGATGTGTCCCTTCGAGCTGGGCTGCACAAGTCTACATTTTAATTGGTTGTGGTTTTCTATAATGGCCTCAGTCTGTTGCAGATAGAAGCTTCCTTGATGATGGTTAAGGACTCCACTCGTCTGCAGGTGTGAGGACAGGTATTTAGAATGAAGTTAGGGACCGTGCTAAACTGGCAGTTGTAGGTTCTCCTCCAAGATCTGTGGCTTCACTAGCGCTGGACACTGGCCAGGTTTTCAGCACCTGCCATGATTTCCCTCCTGTTTTACCAGACTGCCTAACTGAAAAACAGATCAGCACGTTGTTGCTGAAATGAAGGAGGCAGCCAAGGGTAAGGAGTTGGAAGTAGGGTTTAGTATTTTGTTCTGACTAGGGAAACTCTAGAAAAAGGCAGCTGCTTCCTGCCCAGGGTCCGGGTTCTCAGCTGGGAGTCTGACATAAATCCACCCACTGGCGCTGAGACGTCCCAGGGTTACTCTGGTTGTCAGGGAATGTTCTTGTAATCCGCTGCTCTAACTCTTTCTAGTTCCAAGGAGAACTTACCTGCTGGCCATCAGCAGTGGTCTGCCCTCTCCTCCAAAGCAATTCATTTAGCCTCTGTTCTTACCTAAGGACCTGCAAAATATGAGAGTAAACTCAGATGGGGGCTTATTAAAAGGGATGTTATCTGGACCACTCTAGAGATCTTTGTGACCTCTTGAGCCTCTGGGTGTGGCCTCTGGGTGGCCCTCCTCAGCAGTAGAGGAGGCAGTGATGTGGTTTGACGTTTATGTTTGGTTTAGTTTATTGTTCAACTGTTTGGCTCAGCTGGGCCCTTCTCTGACCAGCCCTGGCCTCTCTTTCTGGCCTCTCCCCACACCTTCGCACAGTCCTACCACACGAAACCTGTCTTAGAACCTTTGTACACATGGACTGTTCTGTGAGCCACTGGGATCTTCTTGACTGGCTCTCTGACTAATATTAAGGTCCACACCCATGTGTGGCTTCAGAGTCAGTGTTTGCCAGATGTAGGGTAAATGAAGAGGCCCCTGCATGGTGAGGCTCCCTTCCACCATAGGTCTCTTGGCCACCCACAGGTGGGTAACATTGAACCATTGTAAGCTAGAACTCCACTGGGAGCCAGGACTGTAGCCTCCTCCACCTCAAAGCCCAATATTTCTTACTCCGTGTGTAGACTCTACTTTTCATCTGCAGGTATTGAAGGATCTGAAGGTCTGGGTTTAGTTGCAAACTTTACCATTAACGGTTTTGTGACCTTGGACATTTGGTGAAATCTCTGCCTCCTCATACATAAAATGAAGGTCAGAATGTCCTTGGACCAGCTGTGCAGATAGAGGAGACCTCATCTCTGAAGTGTGAAGTTGCAAGGCATTGGCCATCACTGGTCGCTCAGATGAGATGGGGTGGAGCGCATAAAGAGTGTTGTTGGAGCATCCGGGATGCGTGGCCATGTACTTGCTCACCGTACTCAGCGCAGCAGTGAGCTTACCCTCATGGCCCTCAACTCTGAAGACAACTTGCAGTAGACATTTGCAAAGAGACAGGCTGAATGTTTTGTCCCTGTCTACCATCTGGGTAATCAGTCTGACCTTCCTCTGGCTCTGATTTACCCAATGATAGATGATGTCAGCAGCCGAGTGGGGGTAGGGTGGGCACAGGCGGCCTGGAGGCTGCTGTGCCGCTGTGTGTGGCGCTCTGGAGGGGGAGGGGAGGGAGCTCCTGCCAGTTAACCTAATGGCGCAGCTGGTGCCACGCAGGGGGCCCGGGTTAAAGCCTCGAACGGGTCATTAGTTCCCATCTTCCTTAGAGCAGTTCAGTTGTGAAGAGAAGCAAGCAGGCAGATAAACACTGGAGATATTAAAATGTAACGAGAACTTAGTCTATTTTCTTACAATCTATTTTCCTCTCCAGATGGGAATGTGACACCTATTTGTGAAGAGAAACAGCCCTATCTGCCTTTCTAGTTGAGGCTCTGCTTAAGCGGTACTGGGTGGACCACCACGTCTCTCTCTCTCTCTCTCTCACACACTCACACACACACACACACACACAGTGACACCTTCTATTGAACTGGCTTGTAAAAATAAGGGAGCGATTCTGAATATTTTAGCAGATGCCAGCATGAAAATAGATTGTTCGTGTGCCAGGGGAAGCATGGTTCCAGTGGCTTGTCTTGCCAGTGCCCTGTGGCTCTCGGAGCTGAGGCTGTCACCTCTGGTGAAGCACTTGAATGTGAGTGTGAGGTCTGCGCATGCGCCTCCTGCTCTCCTTGCTGCTCCCTTCCTGTAGAAGGAGACAGGATTTGGGCTTCCTACTTGACACCTTTCCTCCAACAAGCTTTGCAGAATTTGTTGTGTCACACGAATAGGACAAGGTAGACAGTTGCGGCCAAGACCCTGGTGAATGTTTTTCCAGTTTAGCTGTGGAAATCCCCTGCCTTCACCTACATTACTCATCTGACTTGCAGTTTTCAGTTGCTCTCAGGACTAGAGGTAGATCCTCACTGGCCACTTCCTTCACTCAGCCCAGCACTGAGTGGAGTCCGCTGCCCGAGTGGATTCAGGGAGCTGCCTCTTTCTTTGCCAGTCATCATCACCACCCCTCACAGACATGCTGCATGACCTCAGTTTACCTTTGACAGTACCTGTAATGTCACCCCACTTTTGACATTTTGTGGACCTGCAGCTGTGTCCTTGTCTGGGGAAGACTCTCTGATTCCCTACCCCGCTTCTCCTCCTTCCTTCCACACGAACCTCTTCGGGTTTGTGTCTCATTTGGAAAACGATTCTAACAGCCTCACAACACGGTTGCTGTACGGTTTGGTTTGCTAAGGCTCCATCTTCTTTTAAGTTGTTCTTTCACAAATTAAAAATCCCACTTATCATTTCTGAAGCTGAGGAAAGGAATGTCCAGTAAACAAATAAGATGCACAGAGGAAAGCACTGGGAAGAGTCCGTGGTCTTCATACCTAGGAAAGCCCCGATGGGTACTAATCCATGCCATTGTGTTTATCTGGCCACTGACGCTTGAGGTCCTGAGGTAAGCAGAATTGCAGTCTGTGCTCTTTACCTGGAGCATCTCCTCAGGATCTTGACAGGAATTACTCATCCTCATTCTCTTCCTCCTCTACCTTTCACCCCTAAATCTGACAAGAAGGCTGTACACTTAAGTCATGGGCCACCCAGAACTCATCAGAACTGGAGCGACTGGTACTGGCAGGCTTAGCTTGTCTGACCCAAATATTGTGGCCTGTCAGTTATTTCTAGAACCAACCACTTAGAAGGGGTTCATGCTCTCTGGATAGTGAAGTGAATAAGACAAGACACGCTGAGCCCTGGCTGACTCAGCAGATGGGCCCTAGGGCCACATGCTTCTTAGCAAGGGCTCAGACTTAGCCCAGAGGTGCTTGGGGGTGGCCTTCCATGGAGGTGGGGGGGCGCGTGCAGGGAGGGGAGGTAACTGCTTCCAGGGACTTAGAGTGGGTTGCCTACACTAGTGAGTGGTTTGCAGGGGGACTTGGCAAAGGAGGAGATGAGTTTGCAAATGTAGAGTCATTCTGGCAGGAGCTAAATGGCGGGTTATATATCAGTATCTGGATAATAACAGCTATCTCCTTCTGAGCCTCTTGTGTGTGCATGCATCAGCTGCACACCGTATTTCCTCAAATAAGGTGGGCACAGTTGTCAGAAATGCAGCGGACTGCTGTGTGACAACTCCACGTTCTAGCCTGGGTTTGCTAACCAGAGCCGATGGTCTTCATGGCTACAGCAGCAGTGGAGGTGAACAGGGATATGTGTGTGGCGGATGGTTAGGCCGTGGAAACAGCCGTGCTTCCTGCCCTGTTCAGCACTCAGCCTTCCTTTCCTGTCAGCCTTCTCTTGGAAAGGATTCTCTGAACACCAAATAAAACAAGAAGCTGACAATCTGTTATCAGCCTGCCTTTGTACAGTAAAGTACGCGGGCTCTGAACGGAGCCATTATCCATCCACAGCACACACGTTCGCTTCCGGCCCCACACCCGACACTGGGCCTGGACAGATCAAAACAGAGGCTTTAGCAGCCTCAGGTGCTCACAGTCTGTGGGAGAGACCAGTTGCAGGAACAGATCGCCGTGTCAGCACGCTGGCTGTCCCAGCAGAGAGCACGTGCATGCTGCAGGCAGAGACGGGAAGGACATGCTTCCCTGCAAGGCTGGGGCTGGCAGCCGGCATGAGGGTGCGAGTCCACGAAGGCGGACGTAAGGGGCCTTTGTCACGGTGTGCTCAGCAGAGGACACTGAGAGGAGTTTTGTTTATCTAACCGTGCCTCCCCTACTGGGTTTCTCTTCCCAGCCTACTGCAGGTTGCAGGTTGCACATAGTAGGGATAAAGCTTGTTTTGTGAGCTAGAGGATACACGGATGAGAAGGCATGCACACGTTACTCCGTGCACATCAGCGATGGTATTAAATGCCTCCCGTCAGCTGTGTGCTGTGTGGTTAAGTCCACAAGGAGCAGAGTGACCTGCAAGCCACCGTCCTCAGGTTGGTTTGAAACCTGAATGAGCTGCTGATGAGGCCTCTCCACAGAAATCATGCTCATCTCAGGCCAAAGGGTGTTAGGTCTGGGGACAGCACCATGAGACCTGGGCTAGAACAGTTGCTGAGTGACTAGCCACACAGACACTTGTGGGTCTGACAGGCTGGTACCTTGGGAGCTCACGTCACCTGAGTGATGGAGGCGGGGGAGGTTAGGACAGAGCAGGGCTTGGGTGAAAAGCTGTGTATCCTGGGCTCATAAGCCTGGTTCCTCATTCTGTGAAGCAGTCACGAGTGACTGAATAGTTTGTGAGCTTGCGCTGTTGGCTTGTCCCTGAAGAAGTGTGAGAAGACAGGTCAGAGTGTACCTGAAGGCCCTGGCCTTCTACACCACCAAAGTTACCTTGTTCACAGAGGAAAGCCAGCAGGGGACCAGCATGGTTGTGAGGCTGGAGGGCTGCAGGCAGGGCTGGGATGAGGTCCGATGTCTTCCCCGTGGTGATGGTCTCTTGTTGGTGTTCGGGAGCTGGGAGAGTTCGGAGGAAGGGGTAAGTGCTAACTAACCAATGAGGAGAACCAACCAGGTGAAAGGCCCCTGGTGACAGCAGTGATCTCCAGGAGTGTGCTGAGTCAGAACGCTCGGCTCCCAGGTCTCTCCAGAGTCAGAAGCCTCAGTTAGGTTTGCCCTTCGAGCTCAGCTTCCATAGCCTGTGAGGAACGGAGGCATCCTCCTCCTCAGCTCCGTAGCACTCCAGCCCTGCCTGCCCTCACGGTACGGCCCGTTCCATTCTGAGTTACCTGTGGGTGTCTCTCCCCCTGGAGAGACAGGTCCTTTGGGGTAGACATTGTATTTGACTCAGCTTATCTTCCAGGCACACAGAACCTTACCCAGTACCTGACACTCAATAAATTATTTACAAATGAAAATGATTGCCGGCTAAGATGATACTGCTTTTAATCTTATATGAAGTTAAAGGTACTGGGGAGACAGGTGGCCCCGTGGTTCAGGTGCTTGCCATGCAAGCATGAAGACCAGGGTTCAGATCCCCAGAACCCACATAATTGCCAGGTGGGTGTGGTGGTCTGTAATTCCAACCTCTGAAGTCAGAGACAGGGAAGTCCCCAGGCAAAGCTGGCTAGTGAGTAGCCGTGTCGGTGAGCTCTGAGTGACTGAGAGACTGGCATCAATGAAGAGGGTAGGAGAGCAGTCAGTCCCAGGCCCCGCCCCCATTCTCGAACTCGCAGGTAAGCACATTCACACACTCATACAACACACACACCAACACACATTTTTTTTTTAGGGAATTACAGACGGCTCTGACACTTTGTCGCTCTTTCCTTTGAGGTTTTATTTTCTCGCCAAACTGTAAAGTCTGAAAGCTTAAGGATCTCATCTTTTCTTCTTCGACAGAGTTCTTCTTCTCCTACAGTTGTTGAAGTCTAGAGTGGGCATGTGGGTAGATTTGTGTGACATTGTCACAGACCTAGACACCAGCTTGGTGGCTTCGTTTGGAACTCACGCAAAGAATAAAGGGTTCATAGGCTCAGTGTAAGGCAATAGCGATGCTTCGCACGGCATCCGTGGGGCTATTCACGGATGCGTACTTTTGCATACACTTTGCATCCTTGATTCTCAGAATGAGCTTATAACCCAGGGAAAGACGGCCTCCCCTGTTCTGTACGGAAGCTCAAAGTCCCAAGGCAGAGGCAGATCAGAGGGTGTGCATCTCTCCTGGCCTGCTCAGAGGAAATCCAACTGCTCAGTCAGACCCAAACATCTCCTTCCTACAGGACCTGATTTTATTGCTGAAGCAGCCTGCCTTCATTTGCAGTGTGATAAAGCGGGTGTGGTAAGGCTTGTAGATGTAGTGTAGGAGTCAAAGACAGCGCGTGTACGTAGGAAAACCCTTCTGTATGTGTATGAAATGCGTAAAGTATTCCTTCATATGGAGTCCTCAGAAACGCTGTTCCGTGTAACACAGATAGTTACCTAATCCAGCGTTTTGTCCCAGGTTTGATCATGTCCTGTTAGGGTTAGGTGGATATGTAATTCTACACTGTGTTCAGAGACTCCGTGCAGCGGTAATTCGTCCCATACTCTCTAAGCTTCCCTTGCTAGAAAGTTTGGCTTCTAACTAGCGACACTTCACACCTTTTATGAGTACAGCTGTGTTCTCTCAGCTGTCAGGTTTTCTCCTCTCAAACTGTCACAAACTGCTATTCCATAATAACTTCCTAAAAGCAAAATACAGGCAAATATGTATTAACACCATAAATAGGCAGAAACATTTTTATTGAAACTTGATTTTTTTTCACCTTTTGGGGGAGAAGAACTACTTAAAATGCCGATTGCATTCAGTAAAGATTTAAAATAATAATAAAAACAATTAAAGGACCAAGTCCAAAGAAATACTCCTGGAAACCACAGACATAATTGAGTCTATCACCAGCCCACCCCGGCCCTGCAGGAAGAAAAAAAAATGATAGAGAGCAAGCTAGAGCTGGCATTCCAGCCGCTGTCCAGCTTCAGCCAGTTAAACTGGGAAGTGGGAGGCCAGAGTTTAAGTCTGACTGGCGTCTACACAGCAGATCTGGACACCAGAACTAGCCCTGATCCATGCTCCTGTGACCCAGACCTCTCCCGCTGGCTGCTGGGAACCTGCGAGTTCTTCTGGGTCTGACAGCGCGCTGGGTCTTTTTATGTTGGCATTTTTTCACTCTCAGCACTCCTGTGCGGCAAATAAGATTGTCCCCACTTCACAAACGAGGAGCCGAATAGTAAGCATGTATGTGCTGTGTCTACATTTAGGCAGAACAGAAATACCTTTCTCTAACTCACTTTCACCAATCTTTTTAGAAGATCAATATTACATAACTCTTTAAAAATTGGCGGTCTCAGAACCAGGAGTGTAGCTAGGGGACGTATGAGCCTATCCTGCACAAGGTCCTAGTCCCGTCACTGCCAAAAAAGAAACAACTAGAAGTGTTTTTAATAGGGTTGTCACTGGGGCTCAGCTGCGCCTGTGTCAGCGTCACTGTGGGGCATTGGCCGGCCTTAGAGCTTTAACCCCTCACCCCTCCAGTCCGGGCTCCGCACTGCGCGTTGCAGCAGCGTTCGCTCGGAAAGTGTGCTATTCAAACCATAAGTCCGATGTCCTGCAGACTGCAGAGCAGGCTTTAAGCCATTGTGTGGTTGGGAGGTCACTGCTCTTTGAGGGAGGGACTCTGGTCAGAAGAGTAGCAGGTACGTGTGTAGACAAATGATGGGAGCAGAGAATTCTAGACTTGAACTCAGAGGAGCCTTTGAACAGTATTCATATTTACTCATAAGAAGAAAAGTAGAAAATACGGCACAGCCGCACATTGCAGACACCCCAGAAAGAACACACTGAAACATGGCTGCTCTAGGCGGGAGGCTCTGTTGGAAATCAGAACAAGTTGGTTGCTTCCCAGGATGTGCCTTTCCCAAACCCCTTGGAATGCGTGCACACCTCCATACCTAGGTGATACAGAGTTCACTTACTAAGTGAAGCAGACGCAGAGTAAAAGCCAGCTTGTTATTTCTCACTGGAAACTGCATCTGGATGGATGGGCCATCCAGGAGTCAGAGGGCATTCTTGGCAATCTGTAAACCAAAAATTTACCTTCATACTACAGAACACTCTCTTTTGAACCTTACAGGAATCTTCATTTTAAGAGTGGAACTAGGGCCTCAGAGAAATTATTTAAAGTCACGAGTTAGAGTAAATGTGCACTGCAACATACTCATTAACACATCCGACTCTTCAGCTAGGTTCTGAGCTGAAGACACAACCCTATCCGGGCCTTCGCCCCCAGTCCAGTATACTCGGTGAATGCTGAGACAAAAGTCAGGAAGCGATGACCCCTTCCTCTGTGGCCTTGGGGGATTCAGGGAAAGGAGTGTCTGTAGAGCACAGGACAAGATTTTAGGAAGTTCTGATAGGTTGGCTGTGTGACTTGGTGGTCGCATGTTTGCCACGTCCTGCATGAGGCCATGGAAAAGGAAAGGAACTCCTTACAGGCTAACAATGTAAAGGGGTACAGAGAAGCTTGGCTTCCAGTGCTGATGTCTACATGGGAGGCGGACGCGACACCACACAGAACTTGGTCTCTAAGTTACCGCCGCGGTGTTGTGACAGTCCATGGGATTTAGCTTTTGCACTCCGCTTCCTTTTAAATAAAGGCTTTACACAAATTGTATTTTCTGTAACATGAAAATGGTAATTGGGATGGTCTGAGAAGAATTGTCAAGACGCATACACACACACATGCGTGCGCGTGCATGCACGCAAACACCGAGTGAGGAGCCTGTGCGCCGACACCTTCAGGGCAGCCGAACACTAGAGGGGCCCATGCTGCTGTCCTAACCAGCCAATGCGGAAGCAGAAGCCGTTGGTCTCCCCAGATACAGTCACACAGTCGCCGTGGAACTGGGCGCCTTTTTTATGAACCAGGACTCTGTCTGAAAACCATAGAATTTCCTAGTAAAGCCCAGATACTGTCTCGTGTACCGTCTGAAGATGCAGTCATTTATAGTAATTTTAGTGCTCTGGTTCCTGTTTGTTTTCAGATTGGCAAAGCAAACATTTTCTATGATGATTTATATCTAGGAGCTGCCAGTTGAGCCCGATTTCATAAGATTTCTCTTGATAAATAAATAGGACAGTAAGAAAGAGCTCTCCTTGCTTTCACTCTATGTCTCTTTAGACAGAAGCCACGTTAAAAGCTCTCATTTTGTTCTTAGGAAATGTAAACCTGGTCTCTGTCACTTGGCAGCCTGTGCTCTCCCAGGCGTGTGCTGCCCTCAGTGCAGGCCTGCAGTGCCTGCAGCTGCAGAGCCTCTGCTCTGGGTTCGGCTCTGAACAGGCACACATGCCTCTCCCCCGCCTCTCCCCAGCCCGGGCCTCCGCTGAGAAACATGAGCGTTCTTACCCAACGCTCTTGCTATTGAGACTCCTCTCAGGCTGCCTTTTGTTACTGTGCTGCTTTGAACACACACTTCTTTTGGCCTAGGCTACTCAAGTATATCTTTCTAACGTTGTACTTCTGCATAATTTAAATACCTGCTTTCTTGGTGCATTTAGAATACCTCAAGTACCCACTGCCCTGCAGAGCCTGGGATGTCCCTCCAGATATTCAAAGAGCAGTTTTGGTGGGGGTGGCACTGCCCCTGCTCCTCCTGGCACATGGGGTGCAGAAGCAGAAGGAGCGTGGCAAGGTGCAGGCTGTCCAGGGAGAGCTCACAGGAGGGTTCTGGGTACATCCCATATCCCATCCACTCTGCAAGACACTTGGGTTGAAGCCCTGAGTGAGACATAGTCTTTGCTTTTTGATACCATCTGCGAAGGACAGGCGGGCTAGTGGATGACATCACAACAAAGGGAGAGAAGCTATGGGAAAGGGGTCCACGTGAGAGGTGAGCAGCAGACTGTGTGGTAGGCCTAGGTACGGTGGAGAGCTTCGGAGGGCTTTATGCAAGTGAAGGATTTGCCCTACGGAGGGCTTTATGCAAGTGAAGGATTTGCCCTAATACCCTCTCCTTATTCCTAAACGTTACCTCGTGCACCTTTGTAGTAACGAAAAAACAAGAGGAGGGTCTTGAGAGTGGTCAGACCATCGCTGGGAGCGGACTTACAGAAAGACAGGCCATTCAGGGTGCACCTCAGAAGCGGTCATCATGGCGGGCTGATGGGCAAGTGTGTGACAGAGAAAGAAGGGGATTTCTGACAGAAGCATCTGGGCCCGTGATGCCGCCACACTGCGGGTGGGGAATATGACTGGCAGGGCAGATTCAAGAGTGGAAGTTGTGGAGGTGCAGAACACAAATGGGCTAGGTCCCCCGGGATACTGTGAGCTGGTCCTCACAGGTCCTGGAGTTGTTTAGTTCAGTTGAACAGCTGTCAGCTGATGGGAGCTGAGGGAAGTGGGGAGAGGGTCGGGTGCCGTAGAGAAAGTTGGTACTTTGTCAGAGAAAGTACTGTGGAACTCCACAGAGAGAGCACACCCCAGCCCAGGGCTGAGTGGGAGTTGCCTGGTTGTAATTATGTGTACGGGCCTCAACTACAAAGATGGTCATTCTGACTTCTTCTTCTCTGCTTCCCTTGAATTTCTTTTGGGTGACCCCAAAACTGCAGTGAGTTCAGGGTTAGGAACAGGGTGTCCTATGGCGGTCTCCTAGACAGACTCCCCGGGGCTGGATGTCTTTGGGTGCTTCTTTAGGTGAATCTGGGTGCCAGCCCTCCCCTCCATCCACCTTCCACACAATCCCACGGGCACTTTTGTGTGTGCAGAGATTATAAGACACCTGCATTTATATGTTTCCGTTTGTTTCCCATGTAGCTTTTATGGCAGGCACACAGAGAAACCCTCAGATGTCTCAGTACGGACCTCAGCAGACAGGACCATCCATGTCACCTCACCCTTCTCCTGGGGGCCAGATGCATCCTGGAATCAGTAACTTTCAGCAGAGTAACTCAAGTGGCACCTACGGTCCACAGATGAGCCAGTATGGACCCCAAGGTAACAAAGCAAAACGTTCTCCAGAATGCATGGTGGTGGGCGGTAGGGGTCGTCTTAATATGCTCATTAAGGTTTTAATGGTATAAGCATGCATTACAGTTCTGTTGTTCGCTACAGCAGATGATGAGGCTAATGCAAACCCATGATGGTAGGAAGCTATATACAGCCACTGTTCCTAGCCCACAGGCCGACTCTGGTGACGGCTCCATGTGAGGGGCGTTTGTTAAAGAGCAGACTCAGCCCTGTTCTGTGGCTCCAAGTGCTGCTGGTGGAGAAAAGGCACAGCCATGTACTCGGAACGCCTTCGATTTAAAACTTGGCCTTTTGTGTGGCCTGCCGACTTTTACAGCCCCCACACATGGGTATCCCCCCTTAGGAACACAAGCTTCCTGCTCAGCAGAGTGTCCCCAGCTCAGGGCCTTGTCTTTCCTGGGGGGCTATAGCAGCTGCACAGTAGTTCCCACTGCCCTGACCCTTGCGTCCTCACGGAACACATCTGGATACGGATGCAGATCTGAGGCAGAAAAGGGCAGAGGGAATGGAAAATACACAGAGCCAGACCCACACACACTGTCTCCAAACTGCCCCCCTGGAAGTGTCAGGTACATGTAGAGTCCTGTTGTCGGGGCTCTAAAACTGACAGATGTGTTTTGAAGTCACTTTTGGTAATAAGACATGTAAAGAATCGCGCCTACATTATGTTTGGTGTACTGAAATCAGACATCAGTGGGTCATTTGGGAAGACAGATAATCGGGCACAGTTGCTGGAAGTCCTCATGTCCGAGACTGCCAGCAGCATTCGAGGTAAGACGAGTGCCCACAGCTATCCAGTTACTTCAGCCTACAGCCAGAGCTGGACCTGCCAGAGGAAGCCAGTGAGCTGTGTCTGTGTGGTAAACAAGCCTGGCAGCCAGCCCTGGAGGTTTTCTGAGGATCAGCAGGTATCCTGGAGGCCCCGGAGACCCTGGCTTTTCCAGTGGCTGGGACTTCTCATTTGAAAGCAGAGTCACCAGTGTCTTCTTTTGAAGCTCTGATTCTAAAGAATGTTAGGGGTTCTCGGTGTTATCAGATAGCAATTTCTTCACCTTATATTGCTTTACTGTGCGTTCTTTCCAGCCACTTCTGTTGCTAGGGGAGCTCTTGGACTACTCTAATTACCCTTTCCAAATGGTCCCTTTCTTCCTTGTTCATGTGCGTGTGGGCAGGGCGGACAGAGCCTCGAGATTTGACATGACTGACTTCATGCATGTCGTGAGGTCTTCTGTGCTGCTGATGCAGCAAGCCTAGGAGTGATGCGTGTAATATGATGAGTTAGTTTGTAACTGAGCTGACGTGGGCCCCAAGTCAGCCCCCTGTGGGAACCCACCTGCCTAACTCCTTACAGGCCTGAGCGGGCTCTTCTCAAACAAAGCCAGTGGACAAGCATTTGTAAATTCGGTAAGTCCAGAAAGTATGGGCCTTTCCTGTGATGTAATTGGACGAGTCTGGAGCCCTGTTCGCAGAGCTGGGGCTACTAAGGTCTTGACCTTCACCTCATACCTCACACCTTGCAGGCTTCACACAGACTTCACACATGAGTTCTCTGTTTGTGATTCCTTGCATTCTCTGAGAAGAGCCTTGTGCATAAGCTTCAAGCTCTGCTGTAAGAGTCGAGATCAGGGAAGGCCATTGCTGAGGAATGGATTTCTGTTTTTAGTAAATCCCTCAGTTTCTCCGAATCATCGCATTGGGCTATCCTTCGATATATCCTAGGCTATCCACTGAGCCAGGGAAATCCTCATACAAACTGCTCTGTGTCTTGGAAATCGTGAGCTCTTGCTGTGACTTCCTTCTCTCCTAGAAGGAAATTGTTTATATCACCTTGGAAGTAAGCTGCTTCGTGTCCCGAGTTCTTACCTGTTTGCCTCAGTTCCAGGGCCTTTCTGTAACACAGCCCTTGGATCCCTGCACAACAGTGGGGTGTGTCCTCAGGAAGGCGTTTTGTGGGTTTGTTGGTAGCTGATGTAGGAGCCGTTTAGAGCAAGGATGGTGTCTAGCACCTGGCACGCTGATGTGCGGGGCTCTCTGCTCAGTCCTACATTTCAGCCCTCTGAGCTTAGCTTCTTCTTGATGGTGGCATCAACTCTACCATCCACCCTGAGCGACGGCCCCTCCTAGGGTCCCACACTGGCACTAGTGAGCTTAAAACTAATGTCCAGGCTCTGCCTGTGTTCAAGTCCCAGATCCCTGTTCTGTCTCAGCAAGCACTAGGGGATAGGAAATGACACAGGTCATGTGAACTGACATGTTCAAGTCAGGAAATGCCCTGCCTGTATGCTCCTCCTTGGCATTCCTGTTACACAGAGACCCTAAATAAGGGTCTTTCTTTCCCCTCCTTCCTCTTAAGTATCCAGATTATTGGTAAATAGTTGACTGCTGTCTTCTTGTTAAAGTTTGCAGTAAGAGAGACACTGCAGCGAAAGGCAGGTCATTAGTCTCAGCCCTCAGCCTGTGAGCATGATGACTTTTCTTCTGGGGTGATTTATTTTAAGACACCTCAGGAGAAGACGTTTTACAGCTCTTTGGCTAACCCATTTTATTATCAGATGTAGCATCTCCAAAATTGTCATTAGTCATAAGAAGCCAGACCCATATTTGCTGGCTCACGCCTAGAGCCTCAGAACTCAGAGGGGGCAGAGGCGGGAAGATCACTGTAAATTTGGGGCCAGCCTAAGCTACATAGAAAGGTCCTGTCTGGGAAAAAGAAGAACAAAACTGAACATCCACCAGCTTCCTGTGCGTGCTACTGAGCATGGAGTTGTGTTCTGAGCGATGTTCATATTTGTGATGGCCAAGCAGACCGTTCGTTTCCTGCTTCTCTAAGGAAAAGACCCAAGCACTGCCCAGGGCCACACTTCCTCTTGGTACAGGGACTGCTGGCCTCTTCTCCGTGAGCCGCCTGTCACTTTGCAGATGAGAAGACCAGGCTTTGATAGGTTGACCTATGTGCCCTCAGAGGCGGAGTCAGGCTTCAAGCCCAATAGGGGTGATTGCAGAGGGCACGCCATGCCACCAGCCCCCACCCACGGGGCATGCACTCAGTGAGGGTGGGCAGATAAAAGACTAACTGCGTGACTCCAAGAAGCAAAGAGCATCGTGGGACTTCAGGAATGGGAACTAAGGACATGGCCAGACATGGCGATTCACAGCTGTAATCCCAGCACAAGGGAGCTGAGGCAGGAGGATTGCTGCAAGTTTAAGCTCAGCCCAGGGTACAGAGTGAATCTCTGACCAAAAAAAAAAAATCAATTAATTAAAATTTAAAACTTACAGTGAAGAAGAAATATGAAGGAGATTAGGAGAACAATTCCTGTGAGGTACAGAAGGGACGGGGTGTTAGAAATACATTGTGATTCTATAAAATTGAATTATTAAGTAAACAAATAAGATGAAACCAAGCCAAATGTGTTAAAGTGTTTAATTACAGCATATTTTATGAAATAGCACTTTCTTACCTTCAAGCAAGCACATGTAATAACTACCCTTGTTAAGTGTTTACCAGGAGAGAGGGCCTCGGGGACTCACTTCTGCAAATAGGAGGGAATTGTGTAATTAACATTAATTATTAATGATGAATTTGGGAGCACGAGGGCAGAAATCAGTTTGATCTTCATAGCCTCTTACTTCATTTGTGTCTTCCCTAGAAAAGCATCTTACACTGACCATCCTCAAATATTCTTTCCGTCTGTCCCAACCTGCCGAAACCAAGGGTCTGTCCTCAGTGTGCTATAATGAGCAACACTGCCCTAGACGGGTGACTGTAATTCTGCAGATTCTCACCAGTTACCGCTCAGGGAACCGCGTCTAGGTCTGCGTGGGTTGTAGCTGACACCGCCCAGTTTTCTGTCTGGTTTTATCATGTGTGTCCCAGGACACCAGAGTCAGTCAGTCTCAAGAGCTTTGACTTTCATTTACTTTGGAAAAGGTACATTCAGAAAGGTTTAAGGTTTTCTTTAAAGTAATGAGACATCCTCTGAGGCTTAGATTTTCCTTCTTTTCTCACAAATTCAGCCAAAGCACATTTCAAATGCTATTCAGTTGGAGCGAGCACTGCTCCAGGACAGTGAATTGCATGGTAATTTTACAACTATTTCTGTTCCGGGATGTGAGTTGTCAGTGTCAGAATCTGTCAGCCTGCCAGCCATTTGAGAGTCCCACATGGGGGCCCAGTGTCACCGTGACCCAGGGCTTCCAGCCCCATTCTTAAAAGTCCTATCTCAGTCTGAAGACTCTGTGAATTCCGCCTTCCAAAGGAGAGGTGCCCTCCCACCCCACCCTGCAACTCTGCCGGAGATGGCGGAAGCCTGGTCGGTCTTCCAGAGGTTTCTGTGCAGGCCTTCTCCAGATGGTCTTCCCTTCATTTCCTCTTGAAGCAGCTGGCAATATGCTTGTTGTGCCAATCTTTGGCACTCCGGGCAAAAGGGTTCATTCCACATTCTAACCATTCAGTTTCATTAAAGGAATATTCTAATCCTCAGTTTCTCTAATACAAAGGAGAAAACCGCAGTAGATCATTGTGTAACCAAGCCGTATTTGGGTGCTCACATTTACCCTTCATATTATGTAATTTAAGCATGAATATTTCTTACACTGATTATCATAATGATTTGATCAAATGGTATAAGTTGGGAATTTGCAGTGCAGATTAAAATGGAAAGCACATAAAGCACCTCTACATTTGACTCCTGCGAAGCTCCTGCCTTCTCTCTGGAATGAAAGCCGGCAGTGTTTGCCACACTTCACAGGTCACTAAGAGCGTTCCCAGTAGCCTTTCGGGATTCCGCAGGCCACAGCCAGTGGAGTAGCTCCTTGCCTGCCATCAGCAGGTACCTCCTGTTACATCTTCTGCCCCTTGTGCCTGGTGCGGCCCCACTGGGCACAAGGAAGACACGAAGCTTCTGCAGCGTGTGAGTCCTTGGGTTCTTGTTACGGAGCGTGCCACTCTCCACACGGTCGGCTATAGCTTGGGTAGCAGTCTGTGTACCCGCTGTGTGACGGCCTACCCTTTTGTCACCTCTGAGGAGTACACTTGAGTCTGGACCTCAGAAGGCACGTAACGCACACCGCCCTGGCTGCTGGCTATCCAGAACTTACAGTAGAAGAGATTTGTCTCCTTCACAAACTCACTCTGCCCTGTCATGCATCCAGCAGTCCTACTGTTAGAAAATGTTTGTCCCACCCCAGCTGCACTGGAAGGGTTATCTACCGTTCATTGCTCCCTGTCTGCGGCTGAAGCCACTGAGCTTTAGAGCAGCCTTCTGAAGGTCACATGCAGACCAAATTGCCCTGACATCAGACTGGCATCCAGCTGTTCCCAGGTGATCCCGGAGTCTGCATCAGATGTTAGCTTTGGTATTTCCATGAAGTTGCAGGAGAAGCAGTGACTCACTCCCTTTGCTCCCTTGCAACTCTGCAGATGGCACTATTTCATTTACTTTATAGTTCTCATCACCAGGAGGCGTGGTCTGTGTTCCTTCATTGGCCCCTTCATTGACTCTGTCTGTGTTCACTGCTGGGTACCCAGCAGCTGGCACGGGGCCTGGTATTTAAGAGCCTCCAAAGATCCATTTTTTTCAATGACTGCTAAGGAGAGGCACCCAGAGCAGGCGTGGTTGCCTGCCCCATGTGGGTGCTTAGTGGGTGGGCTCTGCGGTGCCTAAGGGACATGCCGTATGTGGTGCCCAGTCTGTGGCAGGGGAAACTAAGGCAGTTCTTGCCATTTCTACATTTTATGTATTGAGCTTGCATCATTTTGTTTGTAATTAGGTTTTTTAAAGAACTGTTATTAACACATGCAGGGGGGGAAACCTTCCCAAAGTTGAAAGCGATACCATAGTAACAAACAATGCAGAGTGAGCATAAATTTTGTAGTTTAAAGAAGTTTTAAATGCATATTGACCTGGGGAAAGCAGGCTGCCTTAGATTCCAGTGCAAAACACAAATCATTATTCCCTTAAATAGGATTTGGTAGGGTCAGTTTGCTTTAATTTTGTGGTCTCCTTAACTACTTGATCTATGACCCAAAGAAGAGTGTATGGTAGAAAGAGGAGTTTTGTGGGTTTTTTTAAATATATGTTTTTTTGTGGTTATTAATACAGAAAGGCTTTTACCAGCAAATTACATAAGAAAAATACTTAATTATCACTCATGAAGAAAATAAAAATAAAGTCATCGTGAGTTAAAAGGATCCATGCCTTTTAAAATGGCCAGGACTTTTGACCAACTGACATCAAGTCCCAGCTGCCTTCAGTAACTGTCACGCAATTCCCAGTGGCTGTGCACTCAGAGCGCGGCAGCTTCCCGTCTGTTTAAAAGCACACTTACTGTGCAACCCAGCTTGCTCTTACCTAGAATTTCCCAAGAGAAGTGAGACCAAAAAAATCATCCTCTGTTCACAGTTCCAGGAGCTAGGAACAGTGTCCAAAGCGAGGACCTAATCACTGTCGTGGGCTGATTGGCACTGTGCTGAAGCAGGAGCATGATGCTGAGTACCGTAAGAGGGACGTTCTGTCATGATAACAATGTCCCGTGTTTTGATTATACTGGCAGCTGAAGGACTGTGCCTGTTATATGTGTTAAAGTTCAGTAGATACGATTTCATGTAGAGGACTGTCAGTAAAATGGGAACACTAGCTAAAAGGCATGGTGAATGCATATTTAGCCTCGTCATATTGTGTGTATTTTATTTTGTGTGTTGAGTGCTTGCCTGCATGTGTGTGAGTATACTCACCTCATGCGTACCTGTTGCCCACAGAGGTCACAGACAGCGTCAGATCCCTTGGACCTGGAGTTACAGATCGTGAGCTGCTAGGACCTGAACCCAGGTCTTCTGCGGGAGCAATGAGCGCTTTTTACAGAGCTGTCTTTCCAGCCCTGTGAATGTGTGTGTGTATGTGTGTGTGTGTATAAATGTGTATGTGTGTGTGTATGTATAAATGTGTGTGTGTGTATATATGTGTGTGTGTGTGTGTATGTGTGTGTATGTGTGTGTGTATATATATATGTATGTGTGTGTGTATATATATATGTGTGTGTGTGTGTGTGTGTATATATATATATAGCATGTAACTACTCAGATGCTGCTTCTACCGAGGCTAAAAGTTCTAAGTTTTGCAGCATGTCACCTTTTGTCCTCCTCGGTATAAGAGAACAGTACAGACCCTCCATAGACCAGCACAAGGCCTCACGTGAGAGCAGAGACAGTTTTAGAACAGAAGCTTTAAGTATTGATTGTGACTACCAAATACCAACATGCTTGAGTCAGATACAGAATTATCTGCAGCCCTCTTAAAATGACTTAGAATCGAGCTGCCGCTCCCTCTGTCTGGTGCTCGAGTGTGACTGCTGGTGGGCTGAAATCTGAATCCATTCGTGACTGATTTTCCAAAGCTGGTGTGCCAAGACGAACCCACTTGAAAACGGTGGGCTCTCGGACTTGGCTGCAGGAGCGGTCCAGCTGAGGTGGGCTGGCCCGGCATCTGCTGCCACAATTGTGCCTAATGCTGTATCCATCTGTTTTCTGTCAGAGCCAGTGCCAACAAATTACTAATCTATTAGAGAAACATGGGAAGAAGATTGCACTTCTCGTTCCTGGCATTTCCTCTCATGTTTTGCTTGGCTTACATATTCGGATTCTGTGTATCGGAGGAGGAAGAGGAGCTATAGAGCCATGTAGGGTGGACAGATCATGCCCTGCACCATCCTCTCGGGTGCCAGGGACGAGGGCACCAGTGCTGCCCCGTGGCTCGGTGCTGATGGTCCCACTGCAGGCCCTGAGCTCTCCCTATCTGTTCCCCATGAGCACCACGCCTCCCTGGTGACAGTGCCACTGTGTGGGGAAGTAAATAACCTGTGAAGGTCATGGTGCCAGGCAGCGTCAGAAGCAGGGCTCGGCTCCCCATGCTAAAGCCCGTGCTTTGCCTTGGAAGCCATTCGGAGCCTTCAGAAAGTGTAGTTATCCAGGCACATGGGTTCAGTGAGGAAAGTCTCTAAAACTTAAAGGAAAACAAATGGGACTTTGTATTTCTTCTCCCAAATGGAGACCTCTATAATTAGAATCCTTCCCGGGACGTGTGACTCTGAGTCAACCCAGCTGACTGAGAAAATAGACTGAGAGCCCGGTGGTAGCACCAATACAGGCCTGTGCCTGAGAGTCGCATGGCTGTGACCTGCCCTTGCCTCATCTGCCCAAGCTGGAACCCCACTGCAAGCCAGCCCCACAGTCTGCAGGGGACTGAAAGCTTAGAGCAGGCTGCAGGGCCCTCAGAAAGGCCAGGCTGTTCTGTGCTCCTCAAGATCCAGTCTACATCAGCTTTGTAGGCCCCAGTCCCACAGTGAGTCAGACCCAGGGCAGGGAAGCTCAGTCTCGTACATCTTTTTCCCACGGTAAGCAGAGGTCAGCAAGGTCAGGGGCATGCTTCTCTAGTAAAATAGCACTGAGAGGACAGTACAGCTTGCAATAGCCGTGTCTGGGTGCTTGCTTTAAAGAAAGATTCAAGTGCCATTTTCAAAAGGAAAGATGTGTTCTCTGGAGGAAAGGCTTCTTACGGGGAGGGTACGGAGTGGCCTCCAAGGAATGGCGTGGATGTGTGGATTGGTTACTTACATGCTCACACGATAAATGAGTTGATTCTGTGTGTTTGGGAAAAGGGCGCTGAGACCCATGTGGGTGAGGGGCTGTGAGTCAGGGAGGAGGACAGGTCAGAGGTCCTGCGCACAGGGAGTCCCTGCATCCATTGCACCAGCTTCCCTGAAGATCCAGAGGACGGGACACTCAGAAGCCACTTCAGAACTTTCTGGAAGGAGCTTGCAGCTGTGGACAGTTTCAGTGTGTCTTGAACCTTTGTTTGAAAACAGTGTGTACTTGATTATCTGCACATTCCAACTCTGCAAGGCGCTGTGTTCTCATGTCAGGCTGCCGTCAGCCTGTCTCAGGTGACGTCTCGCTCCTCTCTCCAGGCCCCCAAATTTTCATCTCTTTATTGAGACCCTTCAGCCCTCACAATGGCATCCTATTTAAAGACACTGCCAACATGAGCAAGTGTAGCAGGTTATGGGCATGTCCCAGGACTGGTCCCTTTCAAGGGGCAGCAGATTAGTTCCCTCTTGCTTTGACCTTGCTGTGTAAGTAGACACTTGTTGGAACTGTGAGTATCTACACGAGGCTGCTTTGGAGCTATAAGCAGTCTTGGCAGATTGAGTAGTTGGAATAGAGTGACCCGCAGTGCTTGAAATATTTACTCTCCGGCAGGCCCTTGGCAGACATACCGTGCCAGCCCATGGTCTGCATGAACAGGGGCCTCCACCTCATCCGTAAATAACGGCATGCACTTCACAGGCAGTGGAAGAAGAGAGCTCACCACTGTGCACCTGTCAGCAGGTACCCAATGAGCCAGAAGTGTCTCACTTCCTAAGATCTGCAGGTCATTCTGCTTTGTGTGGATTTAAGAAAACCTGTTTGAATGTAGTTAGGTTACGTGAGCATAGTCTCTTAAGCATTGAAGGGGCCGCATGAGGCACAGAGGGCTTGCGCTCCAAGACATGCTCACAGCCAACATGGGTCACACCTGTCTCCCAGTTACTTGGGAACAGGTAATTTGGCATCCCAGACCTGGAGTCCTCCCCTCTAATGAGGGTTCCAGTGACGTGTTCTTGGGCATCATGTAAGGAATCAAAGAATTATTTTGAAGAACTGAACTGATCCTAGCACCTAGTAATAGTAAGGATTTGGGTTTTCATATTATTGATCCAGTTTTGTTTCTACTGAAAATCCTTGAGTGGCTCCTTCGTGTCTTCAAGACGAACCACTGTTAGAAGGGTGGGGCCTTCAGCCCCAGCTGCTTCTCCTTCCCCTCCCAGCTCCACATTGCTCCTCAGTGGCCGCCTTGACCATTCTGCTATCTGTTGACTGTCCCCCACTTGTCTGCTCGCTCCCCTCTGCCTCTGGGGATACACCAGCTAGCCAGAAACCCCTGCATCACACTTTGTGTTTGGGAAACTTTATGCCTGTGTGACAAACCCCCTTGATGTCAGAGGAAGAAAGCTGGAGGCAGGGTTCCCAAGAGTCCCCAGTGGAGAAGCACAGGGCTAACTCGGCCCCAGAGCCCATCCTAACCAGCCCTTACTTTAGCTCCATTGTTGCTTGTGCAGACGAGAGCCCAGCACTTCCTCATGGAGGCCCTGAGCCTCCGTCTGTCCTCCACCCATGTCCGTTCGCACCCACACATGACCAGGTCCAGGGAAAATAAAGCTGATGGCCTGCACCTGCCGCCCTGTCTGCATCGTCATCTCTGTGTTGTCATTAGGTCATTCATGGGAGAATGTTCCAGCAAGTAGTCAGGTCAGCGGAGAGATTCCTTCCGTAGTCTACAGACACTTGTCTCTTTTGCATTTATTTTATTTCCACACTTAGCTACTGGGAGACAGCACATTCCGGTGGTTAAATGCATGGCTTCTCGAACCAGTTTGCATGAACGTCAATCCTAAGCTCCGAGCTCAGGTTTTTCTCATTTAGAAACAAGGACGTGTTTGGTTATTGGGAGGATTGGATTAACTCATGGGGCAGAGCACTTTAACCTGGTGTCTAGTGTGCACTTTGGCTCAGCAGTTAACATCTGCTGCTGTCATTGAAGTGGTACCAGTGTAACTCCGATGCGCGTGGATTTAATTTACATACCTGCCATCAGAACAAAAGGTGTGGGGGGGGGGGGTGGGGATAGCTTTTGCCACAGCTGGCAGCCCTGCCGGTGCCTGCCAGGGCCAAAGACTGGGACACGTGGCGGCTTGTGGCCTCGGTCTTGCTACCTTCCCCACTCGCACCGCCTTTCCTGCGCCCGGTGTCACACTAGTGCTCGGAGTCATAAGACCAATTGTGCAGACCGTCTGGGGTTGGAAAAGGTTGGACCCAACATCAGAGAGAATCCATCTTAGACCAGTGCAGATGACGCCTTCCTTCCGGGTCAGGCAGGGTCATTTCACCCTCAGTTCATTTGCCCTATAATCAGGCAGGGAAGGGAGGGATGAGGCAGGTGGTCTCAGCAGCCCTCACATGAAGACTGTCTGACACTGTACTTATGGTCGAAGTGCAAGAGCAGAAGGTATTCAGCACAGCAATGAAGTTTCAGATGGGAACCCTGTCGTTGTTTGTATTGGTTCTGTAGCACAGGGGATTGACTCCAAGGCCTTGTGCCAACATGCAGATGCTCTACCACTGCCTGTGTTCATAACTTTTTGATTTTTTTTAAATTTTTTTGAAACAAGGTCTTACTACGGTGGCCAAGCAGTCCTTGAATTCTCCCAAAAGCCCAAGCAGTTTTTGAACCTGTGATCCTCCTGCCTCAGCTGCCCAAGCAGCTGGCATGACTAGCCCAAACTCCCAGGTCCAGCTCGGTGAAGCCTGTTCCAAGACTAGCCTTTTTGTCCTCGGTGCTGCCGAGTCCTGTGGGCTGGCATTGAGCTGGGGCTCCAGGCACCTCGGGAACGCAGCCACATCTGCACAAGAAGAAAGAACAGACGCAAAGAGCAGCTAGCGACTAGCACCCTGTGGTGGGCACGCCATTGTACAGGATATATTTCCAGTGAATGTTTTCATGCATGTTTAAACAAAAGGCTTTAACTTGTCTTTGCTTTTTGTTTAGGCAACTACTCCAGAACCCCAACGTATAGTGGGGTACCCGGTGCAAGCTACAGCGGCCCAGGGCCCGGTATGGGTATCAATGCCAACAACCAGATGCATGGACAAGGGCCAGCCCAGCCGTGTGGCGCTGTGCCCCTGGGACGGATGCCTTCAGCTGGGATGCAGAGCAGACCGTTTCCTGGAAACATGAGCAGCGTCACCCCCAGCTCTCCTGGCATGTCTCAGCAGGGAGGGCCGGGCATGGGCCCGCCAATGCCCACTGTGAACCGTAAGGCCCAGGAAGCCGCCGCAGCTGTGATGCAGGCTGCTGCAAACTCAGCACAAAGCAGGTATGCCTCTTAGACGGGTTGGGCTGCGTGCCCCCGACCAACCCGGCCATGCTTCCCTGTGGTACTGGCCTTTACGTGTGAGGCGAGGTCAGAGGAGTAGCAGACCAGGCTTCCTCATCCGCTGAGGAGGGAAACTGAGTGGCGGCATGGCATGGCAGGAAATGACTGGAAGTGCCTGCAACTGTAGCCAGAAGACCATATCTTGCACAGAAGGCAGTGTGTGCTCAGGTCACTTCACATAATGAGTTTAAGCATAAAATACTATAGCCTAGCTGTTTAAAATCTAAAACATTGCAGGAGAAACAACCTGCACACACGCGCGCGCGCACACACACACACACACACTCTCAAACACGTACATTCATATAAGATTTTCTATAAGTAGAAGCTTCTGTCTGGTGTGGCAGCGCACGCCTTTGATCCCATCACTGGGAGGCAGAGGCAGGCAGGACTCTTAAGAGTTCGAGGCTAGCTTAGGCTGCAAAGCAAGTTCCAGGCTGGTCAGGGCCACGTAGTGAGACCTTGTCAAAAAAAAAAAAAGGAAGAAGTCTCGTATATGCAGACGTGTACTGTGTGTCAGTCTGAATGAGTGTGAGTGGATTGTGGTTTTGTATTTTATTGTCTGAGCATTTTTCTGTCCCAAACAAAATGTGATTGTTAAAGCAAAGGTAATAATATTAGAAAATTTAAGCTAGTTGATCAAGGCTTTGCCTTCTGTCCTTGGTTTTCATCCTAATTCTTAATATTAAGTCTTAAACACTTGGCCTGCCCCCAAACGACATAATTTTAAAATGTGTGAGGCAAAAATGAATATACTTTGAAAGGAACAGGTACGGATCTGTCTTTTTAGACAGCACACTGGAAGCTACGGGTCTCAATGGTACCTTCAAAAGTCAAGAAAATTCTGACATTTATCAATGAGAAATAAAAGCTAATTATGCAAGTGTGCCTCTGTGTGTGTGTGTGTGTGTACAAACATGTGTTTAGATGTGTCTATGTGTCTGTGTGTAGGTGTCTAAACATGGATATGTTTAGATGTGTCTGTGTGTCTGTGAATGTGCGTGTGTTTACCTGCCTGTTCCTTTTCCACTGAAGCTGATATTCCTGGAAAGTGGGGCCCCCACCCCGTCTCCTTCTCTGCTCTGAACACTGACACATTTCCTTTGAGGAATTAAGTGGCAATCCGTCATTACCTCCTATTCTATCTTAGTCCTTTACACTCACTTAAAATCTCCTGACCCTGAGTGTCCACCCCGCAGCCAGACCCGCCAGGCCGTGGGGAATGTCTCAATAGTCTTCTGCTGGAGACTGGCACAGCTGCTCCCATCTTAAATGGCTTAAATGAACAGCCCATTGTTGCAATTCATAACACCCAAGTTACTTCCCTTGTCAGGTCTCTGATGGCAGCGTGGGGGCAGTGGCTGGAGAGAGCAAGGCTAGACCCCGCTTGATTAAAGTCTCGTCATGTATCTTTTCTGAACCAGGTTATAAAGAAGATTATATGTTAATACACAGCCATGAGTTTGTTTTCTGTTTTTAATCAGAACAATCCAAAGCCTTAGTGTCACATGCGCCCCCATTTTGCTCTCCAGCTGTTTAAACGATGGCTTTTTATCCTGATTTTATTTACCTCAAGTCAAAACTGTACTTAATTGATAACGGAGAGTACATACAAGAATCTTTTTTTCTCTCTCCTTGGCCCTTCCCCCGACCTCTAAAGAGCTGCACAGAGCCCCACCAGGTAGCTGCCTGGTCCAGAGTCGTCTCCTTTATCCCAGTCTGTAAGCCCCACGCCCATGGCTGGGATCGTGTGTGGACAGGGACTCCGACGTGTCATTCAGAGCAGACCCACAGAAGTGTTCTTCTGTTCCACTTCAGGCCACCGTATGTTAGGTCACCTGCTTATCTCAGCCAGTCTGGGGCTGGCGGACGCCCCATGTTTTCTTCCCATCACCCCAACTATGGCAGCTGCCAGACTCCCATGATGCACCAACCTGACCAGTACGGGTAGGTAGCAACACGCCCAGGACTTGCTATGGGGGATCAGGGCATTTACTTTAAAGCTGTCAGCAGACCCACTCCCAGAGAAGGAAGTGGAAGAGCTCTCCGCAGAGCCGTGTTCCGGGGTTATCTTCCTGCCTGTTGTTTCTTTCGCTTTTTTTCCTTCCTGTGAATAGTCTTGTGGCAGTGTGATGCAGACCTGCATGCCGCCCTGTCTGTGTTCTGTCTGCATGGCTCTCACCTGCCTGGCTGTGTTACTTCATGCCTGAGAAGGAAAATTGAAACTGTTATGTCCACAAAAGCAGTGGAATCTCCCACTCTGCTCTACCCTGCTTTGGCGTTGGTGTTCCGTGGTGGAACCTGTGTTGTGTTGCCACAGAGCCCCATCCCAGGAGCCTAGGCCGCCCCAGGCAGAGGCGAGGCCTCGGGCTACCATTGAGCCTACCTTTGAGCCAAAGACTTCTTTTATCTCTTCCTCCAAAGAGGCCAAGAATGTTTGACTAGGGAGATTCAACAAAATAATCAAGAGTTTTCTGCCTGCATCTTAGTCTCTGTGTCAATACAGGAATTACAGACAACAGCAAAAGTGCTTCTCTTCCCCACCACAAAACTGGTTAATAAACTGCATGTGTTACTGAGTACGTTAGTAAGTAATAACATTACCAATACCATTTTGTGTATGTGCATCAGATTCTCACAGAGACTTCCTTGTTCTTGGTAGTTAGGGACAGTGGAGATGAGCTTCCAGCTGAGCTAGGACCGGGGGCAGCTGTCTGCAGTGGCTGGCTAGGACCCGGGGCAGCTGTCTGCAGTGGCTGAGCTAGAACCGGGGGCAGCTGTCTGCAGTGGCTGGCTAGGACCGGGGGCAGCTGTCTGCAGTGGCTGGCTAGGACCGGGGGCAGCTGTCTGCAGTGGCTGGCTAGGACCGGGGGCAGCTGTCTGCAGTGGCTGAGCTAGGACTGGGGGCTACTGTCTGCAGCCCTGTGAATAGTAAACTTAGCTCTGCCCTTGTCCCTTCTCACGCCTGACCCAAGCTTTTTAATAGTCTTCTTTTCAGTACACATTGGTGCAGACAGCAAGAGCTAAGGGTCACTTTGTCACAGGGAGACATTAGTTCTGTAAACATGGTCCTCAATGTGGCCTGACAAAGAATCCTGTGAATATAGTACTAAGGCACAGTAACTAAAGAATGAGGCACACACACGCATTCTCGGGAACCTGGCTTCTCCCCTAGTGCACTATTCCATGGTTCCGTCAGGGTCAGCTTGTGGGCCCAGAGGAAGGCAACAATGGAGCAGGAAGCATTTGTCCTCAGATGCCAAACCACAGGCTCTGTCCTTCCGCAGGAATGCTGTCCAGACTCACGCAGCTAGCTTGGCTGCGCCCTGCCAAGCCACATTAAGCAGCTGTGTAAAATGAATTTAAATGGCATGCATCAGGCTAAAATCTCCTCCACTGGGGCAGAAAATCAATGTTAGCGAACCAGCCTGAGATCAACTCTGCTTCAGCCAGCAGCTTCCAGAGCTTCTGAGGAGACAACACCTCCTCCTTAATTAGAAACAAGAGGAAGAACATGCCGGGGCTGCCGTGCAGTCTCACCAGCCCACCTGGCAAAGGTCTTGCGACCCGCTACCTGCTGTCTGTGAATTTGCTTTTCGTGTTTGTAGTATCCTTTCTCAGAAAGAAAGACATTGAAGTTCAGTTTCTTTTCAGACTATCCGTTTACCCCACTTCTCGGCAGGCAGACTTGGCTATGAGGAAGCAGTGTGTTACGAGTCTGCCCCAGTGGCCAAGAGCCCTGGTTTGAGCATGATTCTCTGCCATGTGCTGCAGCTCCTTGCATCAGACTCCTCCCACACCCCACACCCAGGGATGGATGTCAAGTGAAGCCAGTTTAGGAAATGTGTTTCTTTGGGGGGAAGGGAGTGCAAGCTTAGCCTTTGGGGAGCCACAGTTTGTTAGAATGCTGTCATCTCCAAAGAACCTAGAGCCTGGGAAAGAATTGCAAAAGGACAAATCACTGTGGAGGTGGGAAGTAGGTGTCTTACTCAACCAAGGCATCTAGCTCGGAGTTAAGAGGAAGGGCTGTCGTGGCTGTGGATGAGGGCAGTCTCAAGTTGAGCATAAGGCACTGGAGAAAACGTCAGTTTAACTGCTTGGAAAGTGTCTCATTCGTGTCGTTTTTGAGGGCGATTTGTAAGTGTAAAGTCCACCTGCTACACCAAGTAAGTTACAAATGCGAGACTGTTTCTCTTGTTGAACCTTCGGGTGGAGGAGTGAGGATCTGTAATGGAAAGTGGTGTGGGTCCCATTGCTCACGTGCACACGGTGGTACCTGAACATTCAGAGTTAGCGACTGACAAGGAGTAGCTGTCCGGACCGGAAGTGCCTGGCTGTGATTGTTTTAAAGCAGCAGTAGCCGATGCGGTGTTATTCTGAAGAGTGTAGCGTCTGCTCTATTCTGACAGTAGTCTGCCAGACGCTTGGGGAAGACCTAGCTTATGGGATGTTTTCAGTGTCCGAGTCCTTGACAACACATGCACTCATGTCAGAGAGCTTCCCCCATCCACAATGTGCCCTGCATCGTCCGTTCATTCTAGAAAAAACCTGACAACTCCAAACAGTTGCCCTCTTTGTCAAATATAGTAATTGATTTGTGGGTCTGAGTACTCCAGAATGACCTAGATTTTTTTTTTTCTTAGAAATTCCTCCATGGAGGAACCATGACTTCAATTTACAAAGGTCTGATGAATTCCTGAGTCTTTGAAGCCAGGATGGCTGGAGGAGTTTAGTTCCTCAGTGGCAGCCACCCCAGTGTTGCATACATGTTGATGGTTCTTAAGTGACTTCAGATTGTTTGTGTCATAGGTCTGCCATTGGTCTGCAGATACCTTTATTCTGTCCTCATTGCATGGGTTCTCAAAATAGGCAGAGCTTCGATTGGAGGGTGGCAGAATCTGTAGCCAGGTTTTTGAACGCTGCCCAGTCTCTGCCCTTTATTTCATGGTGGAGGAGACTGATCCCACCGAATTTACCAGAGGTCATTAAATTAGAGGCAGGGCACAGTGGATGCAAAGGCCCGTCTGTCTTGTCCCATGAGGTGCTGTTCTTAAACTTGGTGAAAGTAGACTCTTGCTTTGCACACTCCCTAGTCGTAGAGGCTGTTCTGCTATTAGGAGATGAGCCTGAACATGGATCTGAGTAAGACCCATCTACCTACAGCGGGCTGAGCTCTCCACCTTCCCATGCTGAAGGGGACATGGCCGTGCGCCTGCCTGGAGCCCCGGCCTCAGCAGCATGCGGTCTCTGCTGCAGGACGGTCAGTAGGCCATCGCTGACACACAGGTTGGATTCCCATCTTCTTGCCCTGTGGTTGCCCATCCTGCTTCTGCCTTCCCCAGGAAAACTGAGGGAGAAGCAGCTGTGTCGTGCAGTTCCGCGTGCCGCTTATGTGTGGTCCTCCTCCCTGGAGGAGTCGCCAGTGGACTCAACAAGCATCAGAAGGGGGCGAACTCTCAGGCTTAGTTTTTAAAAATAAATAAATGGTAGAATCGGTTTGAAGTCTCATTAGGCTTGACTGGGAAGTAGTAGTCCTACTGAGTGTCAGGAATGTGATCGGCATTCTAATGCTTACATGAGGGCTGCACATAGGAGCTGGGGATGCGAGCTGATAGCGTTGTCATCCTACTCACTTTGAAATCACACGTTGGTCGCTGCATCATGGCTAGCAACACAGGTATTCAAAGTGTTGAAAACGCTGAGCTCCGCAAGACAAGGTGGCCAGCAGCCTTCCTCTGTGGAGGAGGAGCCGGGCCTGATACGGCCAGGGGAAGTTACCACAGATTTCTTGCTGGGATGCTTCTACCCATGCTGGTGGGTGCCGTGCGGCCACAGGCTCAGAGCCGTGCTCTTGTTAAGATGAGTCCTCGTGTAATTCATACTCTGTTGCTCTTGCCAGCAAGGTTCTGTTTGTGTGTTTTGCTCTGAGGCCAGTGTGATGCCGTTCTGCTGATGGACATGGAGCCACCGATGTGGAAATACATTAATGGAGAGAGTGCATTAAAATGTCAAAGAGACCAGGCCAGGAAAAAAATTAAAATCACAGCTCGAGCCTCTGGTGATAGTGGGGTCCCCGGGCTGGAGACAGAGAGTGATTTGAATTAACTAAGATTTAGCCCTTTGGATTTTGGACAATTAAGTTTCAACATAATAGCTATGATTTGAGAAGTCATGTTATTGAAAGACAAAGAGAACAGATTTCAAAGGCTGAAATAGAGTTTTTATTCCTGAAATTAGATATAAGCCTTTGTGTCATCATCTAAATACTGTGCTTTCATTCTTAGTCCCTTTCTTTCTATTCCAGATTTAGAATTTGAACTAATATTATTATGTTATTTTAAGATTATGATTTCAATTTACTTTCAGAGTTACAAATCTATTATGGAAGCTATATGATACATTTTTAAGTCTTCAAATAGAAAACAGTAAAATATAAATCCTAAAGGGACTAAAGAGTTCTCTTCTTTAAAAAATGAGATCCAGTGAATCGAATTATGAAATGTACAGCAAATCTCTAATGGACTCAAGTCTGTAACCCGAGGGGTGATCGCCACCCAGCCGTGTGAGGAAGGTGGTGCGAGGCGCTGCATCTGTGCTTTGACAGACCCCCTGTGTGGAAAGCCGACTCAATGTTACCGTTACCCAGAAGCCCTGCTCCTCAGAGGCGCCTGTGACGAGCTCGGGTAAGGGAGGCGAGGAAGTGTGGCAGGGCCACTTCTCCCTGTGGGCATCACATCCAGGGAGCCACCTGGAACTGGTGCCCTGCAGGATTGGGAGGAACCGGGTCTGATGCGGACCCAATACCGTAGGCTTAACCCTCCTCCACTGACTCAGGTCAGAGTTCCTCTTCTCAAGCCCATCTCACTCTGCCTCTCGGTATCCTCTCAGGAGACAAAGGATCCGCCCCCTTAGTCTCGTCATGCCCTCATCTGACTGTCCTCCCACTGAGGGTCCAGTGCTCCTGCTTGCTGGTCTGGCCTCGTAGCCCTATGACTGTTTCTGCCCCCATGCTCTTCACGTACACGAAACGAGCCTGGTCACCCCGTCTACCGCCAGCATCATTGTCCCCACCCATTGGGGACACTCAGCTCTGTGGCCCGGCACATCCCAATTCCTTAGAGTTAGGAAATGCCAGTGGTCACTGCAGCCAGGGCCCGCACCCCAGCCTGCCAGGCTCTTGGACAGTACTGGGAGTGGTGAGGCTTTCTCAGCCCATGGCAGTTTTCACTGGAGTCGGAGCCCTGAGGCTTGGTGTCGTTTAGTGTGGATGTGCCCTGGTAACCTCATAAAGACCACAGGGAAGGAGCGGACTCTTTCGACTGCTTATGGTGACTTTATTTACTGGTATTAAGGACCTCGGGTTGTAACACCCTCAGAGTCCCGCTTAATCTCATTCGTCATACTTATTGTGAACTACACTTCCACCATCAACACTCCAAACCAAAGCTGACAGCCATAAAGCCATAAGGTTTGTCCCTTGCTCACGCTGGATTGCCTGTGTTAAGGCTCTCACAGCCTCTGAGTCCTGCCTCTGCTCTCACAGGGCATGGTGAGAACTGTATTCAGCAATGTCTTGCTTTACTAAGTTAAATGACATAATGGCCTAGCCTTCCTTTGGCTCAGGAAACCTATAAGAAACTTTGAAGACTTTTCTAAAAATCAGAAATAATAAGCTAGGTATAGTGGCTCACGCCTGTAATACTAACACTTGGGAGGCTGAGGCAGGAGGATTACCACAAGTTCAAATGCAACTTTGGCTGTGTAGTGAGCTCTAGGCTAACCTGGGCTGCAGAAGGAAACCCTATCTTCAAAATAGAAAAGAAAATTAGAAATGGCTGTGTTTGTGTTCCCGAAGAAATACATGACTTGTTTGTGGTTTTGTGAACTACTACCAAGTATGTAGGATGTGGAACTAGAGACCCAAATTAATTTTGTAAGCTGAGTGACAGGTCTACTAAGGTACTAAAGAGCTCAGTAAATGCCTGCAAGATATATGTATTCTTAATTATCTCACCACTAGAGCATCACTCTGATTACTCCTCGGTGCTTGTTAATTAGCCCCTCGGTGTCTGCCAAGATCACACAGCCTCCATGTCTGATGCTGGCACTCACAGACCTCCGGGACCCCTGAGCCTCAGTCTGGTAAGATGCTTCCAGACACTGTCCCTCGTACTTGTCACCTGGAAGGGAGTGGTTCGGCAGGACAGGGACATGCAATGTGCATATTCCTAACACTGCAAAGGAGTGGCCCTCCTTGTAAAGGAATTGAGAATTTTCTTAATGTTGTTAGAACCTCAAGATAAAACATTAAGTTAGCGTCTTTAAATACAGCGTGGTTAGAAAGGGGCATTTTAGGTGGGCACACATTGATGACAACTCTTTTTTCTTTTTTTGTACCTCATCTTTGTCAGTAGAGGACTGTGGTTGTGTGTTGTTGGGCAGGTGGAATACATTGTGTGGTACCAAAATCTGTAAGGGCCCTGGAGTCGCCTCCCTCGGGGATAGCACAGGCTTTGAGACTCACTGTTGCCCTCTGTGGCTGGGTCCAGTTCTCAAGGCAGTGGACATGCTAAGAACCAGCAGGAATGGGCTAGGATGGAAATCTCTGAATTAAGTATGTTCAAAATATCTCAGTTCAGTTTTGTATGAACAGTGGGCTCAACAAATCAGAGTCAACTTTGAAGATGAAGAGATCTTCTTTAGTCGTCAATAAAATCCAAACTGCCAGGCACCATAGTTGCATTTTCTTTATTCTCTGACTCAAGCCTTTGAGTTCCATCTGTTTTAGTTCATCCGGGAGCAAGCGGGCAGGTCAGATACCCGATGACAGGACAGCTGGATCCACAGGCCACACGGCGCTGTTGGGTGGCGGGATGGTCTGGTGAAGTACTGCCCGAGGAACAGATGTCTGTGATGCTGTGAGCTTTCCTGAGACCTCAGGTGTGCGGTGCCGCATAGGAAGAGCTTCACCAAGACTCAGGGGAGAAACGCAGCTGCGTGGATGGTTGTGCGGCCAGGTAAAAGGCTTCAGAGATGACCTGTGCGCAGATCCCAGAGACTCAGCCAGGGCCGGGAGAAGTTATACCTGAAGAGGTAGAGCTCTGGGCGGCAGAGATCCCTCTGGCAAAGTCCTTACTGCTCCTCGGTTCTCCCATTCTTCAAAGAAAAAAAGGAAAAGGAAACTTCTTCTCCATGGCGCCTCATTCACTCTGTCTCCTTCATACTGCCCATTCCTTGTCTTATTCCCCCTCCTTCCAAGGCACCCCCATCTCTTACCTAGATCTCCCCAGTAGCCCCTTCCAGCCGACAGCCATCAGAGGACAGTGCCCTTGCTGCCTAAATTCCCCAGATCTCCCTGTTTCTTTGAAACACTTGGAGCCTCAAAGATCCAACCGTGAGCCCCTCCTGGGCTATGCTTGCGCCCGTGCCTCTGAGCCCTGCTTCTGGGCTCCTCCGCTCCTCACCGGCTGGTTTTCTGAGGGGTGTGTGGCGCCACCCCCTCCTCAGGGAATATTCTTCCCTATTACCGCACGGTCAGGTGGCATGTGGACTTCTCTTCTGTGATAAAGCGAGCTTGTGCCGGCTGCTGGTTGCTTGCTGTTTGTTTGTTGTTTTGGCCACTGCTGTGTCCCTCTGACTTACTGTCCCAAGTCCCCTGTACAACCCCAGCCCTGGGCAGGTACTGTGAGTGCAACATCTGACTGAATAGAAGAGATTTCTGCTTAATTTTACTTAATCGAGCATGTGTTTTTGTTTAAATGGCCGGTGCCTGTGTTTTCACAGCGACCCACAGTTCTCAAATCAAGGGCTCTCAAGTCTGTTCTGTGTCTGTTGAGTAATCCAAATGCAGTTTTGCCTTCACAGGATTGACTGGCCAGAGCCACTGGCTTGTGGGAATCACGACGTTGTTTTGCCACCAGCGTTGTCAGGGCAGCTGCCACAGGCATGCTAATGGATTCGCCATGGCAAAAACTTGGCTTGTGTTGCTTGAGAGGCATGCATATATTTTCTGTCTTCAGATACAGGACATGAGGTGATCTCAGTGGGGTGTTTCCTCTCCATACTGCTTTGGTGGCGTTGTCACATAATTCTATCAGAAACCTGTTTCACCAGTGATCCGCCGTGGATGTGGAGCGTGTGCGTGTGTACAGCCTTTTAAGTAGGGAGCGTCCCAGAGAATCAGAGTGGCACATGCAGAAATGAGTCTGACTGGAACCAGAGCTGGTTAGCCTTAGGCCCAGTTCTAGCTGTTGGGACAAACGTGTGTGTGGTGTGTGCTGCTATCATTCACATGGGCCCTGTGCCCGGGCATTCTTCTGGGGTCCCTGCTTCTCAGATTCGCTCACACTTTTCCCCCATCCCTCAAAGGGAAAAACAAGTGTTAATTATCAAAATAGTAAGGCTTTGCCTCTCCTACGGCCCACACCATGAGAACTTACTCTCATTTTAGGTTTGACTATGGTTGACTAAGAAGCCAGCACTCGGAACTGTGCGGGTCTCCTGTAGGAATTTATACTAAGATGTTTAGCCCCTGAACTCAAACCACAGCAGGGCTCTATTTGTCTTTACCATAAACCAATCAAATGGTTGCTTTAGAATTGTGTTTGCCTCTGCCAAAAGGCCTCCAAAACTAGGCCCTATGCGCAAATAAATATGTATTCTTACAGAAATTTCCAAGGGTTTTCGTTTTTGTCTTTAAATAGGAAACTTTAAAAGTACTTGAGGGTGCCCCACCCACAACCTGGCTTGGAAGGTAGACACTCTGTCCTCTTCATTGCTGCCAAATCTGTTCACCAGGAGGCGCCCATAGCCACGAGTGCCAAGGAGGTCCTACAAGTGTTACAGTATTTATGAAGGACATGGAAGCTTTCAGAAACTAGGTCCAGTTTTGTTTTAAGATAGGGTGACCACAACAATCCTGATCCTAAAGCCTTTTGTTTCTGGCTTTTAGAGACAAAATCTCACCTAGGTTGTCCCCAAAAGTTGCATGATCCTACTCCCTCTGCCTCCCAAGTCCTAGGATTGCGGGTGTTGGCCATCCCTACCCCAAAGCCATCCTATTCGAGATTTCTCAAACAGAGGTGTGTCCCTAAAGAACTGCCAGTTAAACCTATGAGCACTACCAGCACCGTATCCTCAGCCGTAAAGCAGCAACTGCAGAGTTACAGGACACAGTGGAAAGTGATCCTGGAACTGCTGCGGCCTGTGTGTCACGTGCACCAAGACCAGTGGCCGTTCGTGGAGTAGCAGCATCCCAGAACCCACAGAAACCGTAGCAGTGCCATCTTAGCTGAAATTCCTAATACAGCTCCTTAAGGAAGAACGTTAAAGCCAGAAGCAGAAGCCAGATGACACAAGTGATCACAAAAGGGAGCTTCCTTGAGGCTGAAACTGGATTGATGTGACATAGCATTCACAGCTGCACTTGAAGTTGGCGACAAGAGCTTCCTCTCAAAAGGAAGCACCCTCCATTACTAAGCCCTGGTGCTGAAACAGCATTTTGTAAGTTATTACATTAAAAATATCTTTAAATAGGGTTGAGAGATTGCTCAGTGGTTAAGACCACTTGTTCTTGCTAAGAACCTGGGCTAGGTTCCCAGCACGCACAAAGTGGCTCCACAACCATGTGTAACTCCCCATTGCAAGCCATCTGATACCCTCTTCTGACCTCTTCAGGCACCAGGTACATACAGGCAAAGCATACATACAAAGTAAAAATAAATCTTAAAAGAAAAGAACAAATGTTAAGGTCTTAAGTGGAAAGTTCCTAAAAGGATCTGATGAATCCGGACTTACTTTCATAAATCGCCTTAGCAAAGGGTAACAATATTCAGAAAATCCTTTGTGGGGGTTAAGGGCTTCAGGGCAGCACCTGCCAGCCTTATCATAAATGGTTCTCATAGGAGCCTCGCCTGGATTTTGTCATAGAACAACAGGTCTCATCTGCACACAATCCCAACCCAAGGAGGAGGAGGAGGCCCAAACTCCTAGCACTCGCGGGGTGAGAACCCCAGGGTCCAGAGCACACTTCGACCCCCTCTTAGCTCTAGGGCAGCCCCACAGCCAGCTGTCGGTCCATGCGTGCCTTCTATTCCCTCCTTGGGGCAGCCAAGCCTTGCATGCCCACGGCTCAGCTTTGGAGAGGAAGTAGCATAGTCAGGAACTGTCTGGGTCCAGCAGGTCTTGGGCGGAATTGAAGAGCCAACAGGAGAACAGACATTCTTGGAGTCAGTTTCAGTGTGAACAGCTCAGTTTATTGAAGCAAGAGGAGTTACATTTATAGGGTACAGACAAAGGAGGAATGCCTCATGTGGTGATAGAGCATCAGTTAAGGCAGTGGTACTAGCTCCATTTGTATGTGGGGGGCTCACAACCAGATCTGGGTGGTCTTACTGTCATTGGCTGGGGCCAAAGTCCTGTGGAAGCCTCCTTTGCATAGGTGGAAGTCTCACAGGGGCCAGAGAAAGAGACCTTATAAGGTCCTATAGGGAGAGGAGAAGTCCAGCCCCGGCCTTCCAGCTGCAGTGGTCAGACAAACCAGACCAGACTCCTTGGAAAGGCAGGATCTTATCAGGTGCTGTATATCGTGGCAGCTTTGGAGAGCTTTGCTAGCTGTTAGTGCTAGTCTCGTGTTGGTGCCAAGTGTTAGGAGGAGCAGCCAAACTCCTAACTCTCAGGGTGAGCATTCCAGGGTTCAAAGCACGCTTCGACCCCCTCTTTGCTCTAGGACAGCCCCACATTCTCTGAGGCAGCACATTTAAGAATCAAAGCTCACGCCCATCCTCCTTAGCCACTGACAGGCTAGAGATGTACAGCGTCCTAACACCCACCTGGGGTGTTGCACTTGGAGCACAGCTATGGATTAGGAAGCTGCGGGACCAGGACAGTCATCATCTGCTCAGAAAACCCTATAGCTTACAGACTGAGGAGAAGCCCCAGCCCCTGACCCGGAAAGCCCAAGGTGGGCAGGGCCATTGCTTTTTGACTTGTTCTCACACTTGTGGTAGGGCTTGCCATTGAAGTGCTCTGCTCATTTCAGTTTGTACTTTGGCCTACTTTTGTTTTTTATATAATCTTACTTCCCTTTGGAAAAAGAAAATGATTTACTCCTCAGCTCCCTTGACCCTACGTGTTTCTGTGGTCAGAGAGGTCCTTGGCAGCTAAGGAGTGCTATTCGAAAGGAACCAGCCCTCCTGAGGGACACCAGCCCTTTGCTCTCAGCCCTTTGCAGAGGGTGCTGTGGTCCTTGGAATTGCCAAATGAGAATGTCTTGAGAACCAGAATCCTCCCAGATCAGCAACACCCACATAGGTCACAAGTGCTCGGGGCAGTCAGAGCTGACCACCCTGGGCTTCTGCCCCAGAAAATGTGGTCTCAGTTTCTAAAACCCAGCAGTGGGAAGCGCGGGCTGCCTTAGCATATGGCTCCTCCAGGTCCCAGCACTGGCGGCAGTGTCTCCAGAGCAGAGACTTCCCCTGGCAGCGGTAAGGGCTCGCATACACGGGGAGCCACAAGTACCTGCTGTTACTGGGACAGCAGCGCATTTTTTGCAGCTTCCCCCATTGAACACCCACGATACTTGCCACACAGAGTCCTCTCCCTCTGAGACACAGGAATCCAGAAAGCCGTTTGAACCATAGCCACTATCCCTCCCGTGATGGCCTGTTCTTCAGAAGGTCAGAGAAGAGCTTTTATGCTAGTTACTTTCTCAGTTAAGATCCAGAAGGGTCACAGAGTGGCTGGTTAAGATCCGTGAGAGAAGGTGTAATACTGTAGCCACTACAGGGAACCCTTAGAAACCACGTATGATACTTTAGACTGAGAACAGCTAGGGATTCTGTCCCTTCTACTTCCTGTTATTGTGTGACTGTAGGCAAGTTACTTAACCTTTGATCCTCATCTGCTTAATTTGCATATGAACATAATTCTACCCACCCTCCTCAAGAGTTTAAAAATGTAAATGTGTAAAGTGCATAGAAAATTTGTCAGACGTGGCAGTTAGTATTGAGTGTTACTAATTCTTGCTATCTGTCATGGCATAAGCCTTCCACGTCCAGATAGAAGCACTGAGGCCCTCATGACAGACATGGTTTGCTCCGGGACCCCTGGTAACCATGGGCAGGATGGCTACTGTCAGAGTCAGGACCCTTGACTTTATAGCCAGACTTCAAACTACAGGCGTGGGAACCATGGTAACTGACAACTAACATCCGACGTCCTGTTAAATCTTTGCAGGTTTTTCAGTCATTTTAAGACTTCTTTATTTTTAGCTGTTCTGTGCACTGTCGCTGCCCTGTGGTGACTGATGGCAGCACTACTAATGTGGAGGAAATCGTAGATTAGGGTCAGGCGGTGGTGTGCCTTGCCACCCACCTAGTGAGTTTCATGTTGGCATTCTCTTTCCTGCCTTTGTATGAACAGGCGTCCCAAGAAGGCATCAGTTTCGTACATGTCATGCTGCATGGCACCGCACGGTAAATGCGTAAAAGGTGCCTGTACTTCGTAACTCCTTTCACGAGCTTAATTTGTTCACTGCTGGTTCATTTGCATAAAACGTGTCCTCTGTGAGGCCAAGCACTGAGAAGAGCCAGGCCATGCATGTGCTGTTGAACTCATCCCAGAACAGGCTCTGAGCTGGAAAGGATACAGGGGACAATAGGGCAGAAAGGCTTCTCCCCCAGGGACGTGGCTCCTGAAGAGTCCAGTGCTAGTAACTAAAGTGGGAATTTCGTCTTCCAAACGTCCTGATCGGCAGTTAAGGGTGCTTGTCTGTGGTTCATCTGTAAGAGGCAGAGAGTCGTTCCAATGGCTGCTTCTCAGCAGCCACACAGGTGCTGTGTTGTCCTTGTGAATGCGGTGTTCCTAAGAACAGTGCTGACACCTGACCAGCACTTTGAATCTTTTTGAATCTTTTAAACCTTGTGAAAATGTCGACTGCTATACATTTAGAGCCTCCCAGCTAGCTTACAGAGTGAATGGTAGTGGTTTGGAACAGGTGAGGGAGAGTGAGCAGCACCTCTTCTTAGTGTCTCTCCTAACAGTCGTGGCATAGCCAAGGTTGAGGCCAGCTTTTCAAAGACCCGTTGTTTACCTGCAGCAAGCTTAATGTGGTGAGGGGTCCTGTAAAGTTGTGCACACATCAACCAACCCTCCTGTTGCGGTGGAATTTCACTGGGCAAACCAGACCTCTGTGCCACTTAAAGCAGCCAGGACACAACACTAAGTCCTTTAGGAGTGACAGTCTCTCTGAGGAAAAGACACATTAGCTCTTCCTTTCCTGTCACAGCCCCTGTGTCACAGGACGGAGGAAGCATTTGGACCCCACTTCTGGAAGTCAGATGTCTGCCGTCACTCCTTAAACCACACGTTTAAATGCGGTGTTTTTAATAGGACCTAATTTCAAACAGTTAAATAATAGGACTGAGGAGAAAGCAGGGCTTTCTCTCATACTCGTTATATCTTAAAATCTGGGGCAAAGAATTGTTTAATAGTATTCTCACAGTGCTCGCTGGTTCTGTTTTTCGTATCTTGACTTCTGGTTTTGATGTAGGCTTCTAAGCAGCGTGAGTGGTCAGATCTCTCGGAGCACTAGGACTGGAGAGATGGCTCCGTGGTTAAGAGCGCAGAGGGCCTGACTTCAGGCAGCTGACAACTCCACGGGAATCCAATGTCTCAGGCCATGAGTCCCTGTATATTCATATTCTCATCCTCTCGCTCCCTCTCCCTCTCTCTCCCTCTCTCTTTCTCTCTCTCAAAAATAACGTAAATCTTAATGCAGCCTCGGGACCGGAGACGCAGCTCTGCCTTAGGGCTAGGCAGGCGGGCAGGAGGTGGGATGACCCAGGATTTGATTCATGGTGTTAAAGAGAATAAAGAAAAAGCATTTTTAAGAAGTTAGGCGTTGGTTTGGCTTGCTTTTGTAATTCCCGTCTTTATTTCAAGTCCCTTCTGCTTCTGTCCCTCTTGGGCATTATGAATGATAAGTCAGAGCACTTGACCCGATTACGAACGTCACTTACTTGTACAACTTGGGAATGGTGCATTGAATATTTTCCCATCTCTGAAAAGTACCAGCCCTGCCTCCGCATCTTGAGATGACTGCCAAGGCACAACATGGTGCTCAGTGTACGTGTGCCTGTTCTCTCTCCCTACAGGCAAGGCAGTTTTCCTGGCATGAATCAGAGTGGGCTCATGGCCTCCCAGCTCTCCCTACAGCCAGCCCATGAACAACAGCTCCAGCCTAATGAACACCCAGGCGCAGCCCTACAGCATGACACCCACCATGGTGAACAGCTCCACAGGTAACCGGTGCTTCTGCATCACAGGGTACCCTGTCTTCCTCTTTCCTCCCCTCCGGCTTCACGGCGAATGCGCCCAAATGGCTTGAAGAGGCGGACCCCCCAGGGCAGGTGGGATAAGACCACTTTTCTGCTTTAGAAAGCTTGCTTAGCCTGAGACTTGAGGTGACTTTACATCTACTTGATGTAAATATTTATCCGTTGTTTGTACACCGCATCTACGTGTTTCGAGCTTTCTTTGGATGTAAACTATTCTACATTCTCTATCCTTGAGAGCCCTTAGGTGGATTGAAGGGTCCCAGAGCTGTCACTGGGTAGTAAATATCTAGGGCTGTGCTTCCAAGGGAGGGGTTACACGGCTGAGCAGACTAGGCTGAGGTACATCTCCCCTTCAGGACAATTGGAAGCTCCTGAGTGCTGTCTGCGGGTTGTCTCCAGAGAAAGCTGTCCTGACCATGGTTGATGCTCTCGATCCCCTGTGTAATCCTGATACTTGCCTTCTTACAAACTCAGGTGTGCATAGTGCACTATGGGTTTCCTGTCCGATTGTAGAAGCATTGTCTAAGGCCCTGAGCCACTTCTCAAGGTCCAGAACTTCCCAGAGATGAGTGCTATGTCAGGAAAGAGGACCTGGCATTGGGTTGAATGGTAGCATCCCTTCGCTGTGATTCGCCCATTTTTTCACACAGGCTTGATGTAAGGATTAAGATTCCTCCAAAGCTTTGGGACACGTCAGGAACATGCTGTGGCCCTAGCTCCCCAGGGTCATAATTTTCTGTTTGCACAGCTTTGGCCCCCACTCTGTGTCTGGGTATCCTGGAGAGGCCCGCACTGCTGTCGGAGCAGCTTCTCTGTCAGAGGGAGCAGAGAGGCTGGGCGCATTGCCCGCATGAGCAGTCCAGACACCCGTTCCCAGAGGCTCATTTGACAGTAGCGTTCCCCGATCTCACCACAGACTAACGTGTGGGCCAGAACAGGTTTTCCATACCTGAAATACCCCTCCCAGTGTTGAGCAGGTGTCCGGGCTGGGACAGCCGATGTTCTGTCTGGCTTCCCCAGATAAAATTACTTCTGAAACTGGAATAAATTTCTATCTACTGTTAGCAATACTCATTTTTTTCCTTTTCCTTTAAACCCCAGAGACCCAAAAATCCCAATAATAAACAGATGGCACACTGCCCTAAGAAGATGTATGTATTCTTAAGAAAGAACTGGTTTTATGGGGATTCACAGAAAGGGTTTCATTTTATTATTCAGATAATTCAGCGATTCATTACTTCATGCAAAGGAAATCTGTTCAGTGAAAGGCCATTTATCCTTACAGCTTTCTGTATAGCATAGTAGTATATTTTTTATAGCATTGTGCATTTCAAAATATTGAATTTTAAATAATTTAAGCATTTCTCAAATTTTGCTCTACACATTTATGTGATTTTATCTCTGCATTATTAAGTCAGATGCTACCTGGTAGAAAGTAATCCCTCAGCACATCCGAGGAGTACTGACCGCCTAGCGTTTCTTGTGTCTATTGACAGGTTTATGTGAGTCTATTGTGAGTGTGTTCATCTCTGAGGCACAGGAATGGCAGATGTGAACAGCGCAGCTCCCTGGGAGCTGTGTGCCGCTCTGCACAGTGGGAGCCTCACGTCCACTGTTGTGACGTCCACTTCCTTGGCTTGGGACCATGGAGATAAATTCCCACAGGTAGCAGCACGGCATTCCTCCATCAGGGTGCCCTACGGAGGAAGGAAGGTGCCCAAGATGTAGGCAGGGCCAGCAGTGGGATTTTATGAGACTCCTCTTAGCATCCCAGCATTCCCTGCACTGAGCCAGTCAGTGGTGTTGTAGAAGGTGTACGACACCACGGAAAGGAAGTGCTCCTGTGTAGTGACATTGTCACAGGCTTCGGTGAGCGGGTGATGAGCGGTGGTTACTTAAGTGGAGTCAGTGTGGATATGTATGTGACAGTACCTCTTCCCTGGAAGAGCCAGGGCATGTTGGGTAGGAAGCAGTGGAGATGTTCCCTCTGGTAGAGTAGTTTGAGATCTGTGGGATGTTGATGGTCTCTTCGCCTTTGGGATTCAAATTTGTTTTTAGCAAATTGGCTTAAAAAGCTAGAATCAGTAAATGTTGTGAGCAGAAGTACAAGATGTAGGTAAACTTAAGTTTACCCTCATGCAAGACCCGTGCTGCGAGTCAGGCACGTTTACCTGTGTTGCATTTATAGTACTCCTGACTGCACGTCACCTGTAAGTACATCCACATTCCAACAAGCCTACCACTGCAGTTCTAAGTCTACCTCTCTAGAGGCCGCACTGCAGAGGCCAGGCATTGCACCCTGCTGACTGGAGAACAGAGGGGTTCCCATCCACTGCTAGCCCACAGCTTCCTCAGGGAGCTCTGGCCAAATTCAAATCCCAAAAGCAAAGTGCCCTGTTACTTTCCTACACTTAGAGCCAGCTCTGGTAGCCCTTGAGAAAGGATTCAGTTACACTACCTCAGAACTACCCCGACTGCTACTGCTGGGTGTCTCGAGTGCCTGTCCCGGCTGCGGATCCTCTCCCAACCTCTGGGGGGTGTCCTGGGGTCTGTCTCGTTGATGAGCTCCTCAGCTGATTGTCACATGCACAGGAAGGCACAGAGCCACATGTAAGGGAGTGTTTTGCTCAGCCACCCTCCGCCTTCAAGGAAGAAAGAAGGCAGGAAGCAAACCAGGAGCAAGGAAGCAATCCAGCTGAGGGACTCGATAAATCATGACAGCCAGGTTTTTAAAGCTGGAAGACATACTTCCTGGGGTCATGCCGAAGTACATCAGTGTGCAGGGCTTCTTGGTGCTCAGCCTGGCTGGAGGGAGGCTTACCTCCCCCTGGAGCAGGCCAAACTACAGAGACCAGCTCGGAGACTGACCCTGTGCACACTCTGGGGTCAGACCCACCTCCTCGTGTTTGCTGGCAGGCTGTGGTGCACGGAAGGGTCTCCGTTGCCAAAGCCATGAGGAAGAATGTTTCCCCGGAGATCTGTATATAGGTCTTAGTGTGCTGTGTTAACCGTACAGTGTGTGTTTTGACACACGTCAGATCTTCATGCAGGTGATGCTTGAGATACTGAGGCAGGAGGATCACAGTGAGTGTGAGGCTAACGTGGACAGCTTAGTGAGCGCTAAGCCAGCTTAGGCTGCAAAGAGAGAGAGATAGGTAATAGCAACAACAGATATGTGAACGAGGTGGCCCTTTGGTGTCTCAGAATGACAAAATATCTAGAATATGGGCTATTGCCAAGAAAGAGAAAGAGTGTGTTGTGTTTCACTGCCGTCTGGGAGTGGTTGCACCCTTGTAAAGAACCAAGAGAGAAGCTGGGAGGAGCGGGTTGGCGTCACGCAAGACCTAAGTTCCCTGTATTCTTGGGAATGTGTCAAATCCAGCGACCTGAGGACCTTGATCCATGGTGGCTTTACAAAGTCATTTAACCTCTTAAATTTCAGTGGCGGAGCCAGCGCCTGTGCTTAGAATATGTTTCCATCGTTCAGGCAGCCCTTACTGTAGTCTCAGATGCTGTTCCTGGCCATACCCACCAGAGCTTCATGCCCTGGATTCCTGGGAGAAACGGCAGTTCCATGATGGGAAGTATCCTGACAATGGTGTGGTCTCCATCCTGGGGAAAACATGGCAGCCCTGAGAGGCCCCTGCCCTGGAGGGGTGGCAGATAGATGGCTCTGCGCGGTGACCTTCGGAATCTTGGTTAAGTCAAAACTAAGCATTTCAATAAAAAGAAAAATAAAAGCCATCCTAAGGGAAACAGTGTGACCATGTAGTAAAGGAAAAATCTGCATTGTACTTAGAGGATGTCACTTTGTCTCTCTACCTACCAGAGTAAAAGGGCATTGCGAGTATATTTGCATATTCAGGGTGCCCCGTTTAAAATATATAGTAGAGAATGAAGAAACTTGGGGAGTTTCAGTTGCCACATATGCTTACATTCATCTGAGATTGCTTATGAAATCAGTGTGAATCGCCGCTGATTATTGTAGTGCAATTGGCTGCGTTCTTTCTGCTTAAATTACTTTTGTGTACATTAATGTGTGAAATGCATAGAACGCACTACTCCTGCTGCCAAAATCATATCCAGACATAAATACAAATACCGACACAAGCGGTCAGCTGCCACCTCTGGGGCAGCAGATGTGGCAGAAGCCGCGTGCATCGACCCTCCCACTCTGAATTGTGCTGGCTGCCGTCGCTCTGAACTCACAGAAGAGCAAGGCCATGCAGACGTTCCTGCACGGCCCCTCTTCGCCCCTGTGCTACCTTTACTTTCTCTTCTAAGTGCCCGGGCTCCGTTTCCCTGCCCGTTGGACCCTGCAGAGGAGCAGCCACCGCTTTGCACAGGCGGTCCTCTGCTGTAATACCGCTCAGCTGCTGTTTTTGAGGTTTCACACATTCACAGAAATAACACATTTTTAGCTGATCCCAATAGATTTTTCTCCGCAGCTGCATCACTTGAAAAAGCTTTTTGTTCCAGTTCTTAAAGTTTTAAGTATTGAAAGTAATTTGGAAAAAAAGAAAAATCTCAATTATGATGTGTGTGTGTTGTGATGATGACTTTAAGGACCGACTCTGCTGCGAATGGGCTCCGCAAACCCAGCCAGTGTGCCCGCGGAGACGCGGGGTTTCAGAGCACCGCATCGAGTGTGCCGGTGTGAACTCCAGGGCCCGTGGCGGGGTGGGCTTTTTTGGCAGGACCCATGGCCTCAACCTGAAGTGATGCTAACTATATTAACAAATTAGCGCCACGGAGCCTGCCAGCTAACTCGCCAGAGCCCGCTCGTTCTCTCGCTGCTGTAATTAAAACTAATTATTTTCTAAAACATAGTAATACATGAATATGTGCAGTAATCGTTCTGTAGAGGGTGCTCTGTAAGGCCTCTTTAGAGCTGGTTTGCTTTCCCTTTTTTTCTAGTACGTTGTGCTCCCTGTGTCCTGCTTGGCTGACACACTTCCCTTTGTAGCATCTAACCCAGGACCTGTTTATGAAGCCTCAGGCTTCTGTCATTTTGACAGGGCATGATTACAGATTGCTGCCTCAGTTTCCCCTAGTTCTTCACACATCTGTTTAGGACCTCACTTGCAGCTCCTCTAACTGAGGACTGTTTGACTTTACAGTGGGTTTTACAGAAACTCAGCTCTATAGCCCGGATAACTACACCGATCGCCTCCAGTGTCCTCATTCTTCCCTTAACTTTCACCCTTCACCTGGACGTGTCTGTTGGTGTCTACAATGAGTGCCTGTGAGACACTTGCTCTCTGAGCCCTTGTCTAGGGCCTCGGTGGAGCTGACTGCATTTCTCAGCCCCAGGATAGAAGGTGTAGTTGCGACAGGAGTTGCTATGGGAGTCTCATCTGCTGCAGGGGGCTGACGCTCTGTGCCAGCAGCCCAGTGTAGAGGAGCCTCCCTCGACCCTCTGCGGGTCTCCCTCCTTTGTTGTAGACTAGACCTTGTGAAGTAGCTAAGAGTTTGCAAACAGATTACTTAAACTGAGGAAACAGAGCAGCCCCAAGCCCTCTAGAACCCAGGTGATAGGTACAGGCTGCATTTGCTTCCTGCGCCTCATGAGCAATTCATACAACTACTTCTTGCCTATCCTCTTAATGATGTGGTTTTAAAAAATTACTTTAAGTTGGCCTCGGTGTTTGGGGGACTTGAGCATGCAGAGTCTGCCCCTCGCCCATGTAAAAGGATTTCAGACATCAGCTGCTCCAGGGTCCCAGGACTGACTTTTTTCTCCTGTCTTCCGTTTGAGGGAAGCTTGGGTGCCTGGTGCTTTGCAGTAGGTCCTGTGGGCAGGAGTGCCCTGGTGCATCCCATGAATAATCCTGGCTCTCTCCTCTTTTCCATCAGCTTCTATGGGTCTTGCAGATATGATTTCCCCCAACGAATCCAAACTGTCGGTGCCTCTTAAAACAGATGGTAAAGAAGAAGGCGGAGTGTCCCAGCCCGAGAGCAAGTCAAAGGTACTTCTTCCCTGCATGACATGATCCTCCCTGAATGCAGTGGTCCTCCCTGCACGATGTGGTCCTCCCTGCACACTGTGGTCCTCCCATAACGCCATGATCCTCCCTATAAATGTTCCTCCCTACACAACATGGTCCTCCCTGCACTTTATGATCCTCCCTGCAGTCCATGGTCCTCCCTACATACTATGGTCCTCCCCACACGACACAATCCTCCCTGAAGGGCTGCCTTGCTATCCTCCGCCTGGCGCTGTGACACTCCCACATTCCATCTCTCCGCATGCCTTTATGTGCCCGTGTCTACAGTCTTCTCTTACACCCCCCATGGTGTGGATCTGAAAGTTACTGGTTCTGATGGCCTTAAATCACAATGGGGAAGGAGACAAAACCTTCCTAAGAGATTCTGCGGGGAGGAAGGTGTGGATACTCGCAACCACTTTCTCTGCCTTCAGTTTGGGGAGCTTCCTGTTTTGGCCACCACAGCAATAACAAATTTATTATCTTGCCTCCCTGCATTATTTCATAAATAAGGTCAACGGCTCTTTTTTTTTTCTTATTTGTATAAGGGGTAACTCATGGAAGGCTTAACATTCCATTTAAGCTTGAAGCAAGCATGGTGGCTTCATGGCTTTTCCAGCGTCCAGCAAACTGACCAGCCGCACTAGGAATGTTCTAGTGCTTTATATGTATGTGTTTTCGTGTGTTTGTACATGCCTTTGTACATACGTGTGTGATATATACACAATTAGTCCATTAAACTGGATGTACTTTTGTTGTTTTAAATAGAGTTTGCTGTAGCTTTGTCATTTTTTATCCCTCTACCACAGGATAGCTACAGCTCTCAGGGCATTTCTCAGCCCCCGACCCCGGGCAACCTGCCAGTTCCTTCGCCAATGTCCCCCAGCTCAGCCAGCATCTCCTCCTTTCACGGAGATGAGAGCGACAGCATTAGCAGCCCAGGCTGGCCCAAGACTCCATCAAGCCCTGTAAGTGGCCGTGGTTGTTTGTCTTGTCTTGTTTTGGTTTTTTGGGGGGTGGGCGTGATTAATTGTACTTTAATGCTTGCTTACTGATCTGTTCTATGAGACTATTGTTGATCCATGAAAAGGCTTTTCTTTATGAATAATCGAATTAGTAGCAAAACAGATTTGTGTGTGCCATAGATCTTTTTGACATTATCAGCAGCTGTTCTGAGGTGAAGACCCACCTCCACATGGGGGTGCCCTGATGCTTTGAGGGCCCAGACTCCTCCCCCAGTGGTGTGTGCGGTATCTGATGGGAGGGTTTCTCTAAAACCAGCTGCTGCCATTCACACGGAAGCTAATAGCAGCCATGAGATAAACAACACATTTCGTTTAACTTTGTCACGGGCTACTGTATCTAAAGCATTATTCCAAAGCTGCTCACCTGAATGAAATGAATAAATAATATTGCAACCAGGAACAGTGTATCAGAACAGCAGCTCTGTTCCATTTGCCAGCTGTATGTCTGAAATTGTCAAAGCTATGGAAGTGTTAGCACGTGTGAATTGTTAGACAGACTGTACCTGCGTCAGAGCCGGTGAGAGAGATGAGGTGTTCTGCCCAGAAATGCTGTGGACATACCAGGAAATGCCTTTTGACCACCTTTATTCCTTCTAAAAAAATTAATAATAATTCTGTACCAATAAAAAAGGAGTACGTTATAGTAACCTTTTATTTTACATTCATATAGGGACTCAAAAGATCTTTAAAAAAAAAAAAAGGCTTAACATGCAATTAGTTGCCAAGAAAGCTTAATTAACACGCTGGCTTTTGAAGGCAGTGTATTAAAGAGCCAGCCCCCAGCTCAGGACGAGTGAGTTGGAGGGAAGACCCTGGCTGTCAGGGTCTGGAGATCTGGTCAACCCAGAAGGAGCCTGCTCTTAATTACGCATTCGTGGGTTAGCAGATTGAGCCTAGTGTTGGCGAGCTGGTGGCTGTAGGGGTGCTCGTGGAACCCTGCTCTAAAATGCTCTGTATTTTCCTTTTCAGAGCAAGAAGGGTGCTCTGGGCACCCCACCCGCTTCCCTGCAGGTGTTTCAGTTTTGAAATACCCAGGATGAGAACTTATCTACTTCCAGTCATCAGGGGAAGGGAGAGCACAGGCACCACCCCTCTCCCCTGTTTTTATGTGCCATTGTGCTGTTTGCTTTGAGTCTCAGAAGGCAGCCAATACTGTGTGGATTTTTTTGTCATGACCCTGTTTTTTTCCCCCCTCTTTCTGTCTTCCTTCCTTTCTTTCTCTTTATAACAGGAAAAAGCATCTGAATTAGTAATGCTAAATGAATGGGAAGAATTCAAATACATTTGCAAAAACATTTGCATATTGGCTCAGTGGTAGAAACTGGTAATCTTTAAACTTAAGATAATAATTGAGAATAATTACAGAAAATGTAGACCGCTGATCGACTGTGAAACATGACGTAACGCCCACTGTTGGTCCTGGGGTTCCAAACGACTGACATGGAGGCTGTGTTCTAACGTCCTACTCAACCTGTCCTCAGTTCTACTTCCTAGCCGGACGCAGTGACACACGCCTATAACCCCAGACTGGAGAGGCTAAGACAAGAGGATTACGTTCGAATCTAACCTGGGCTACATAGCAAGACCCTACCTAAAAAAATAATAATTTAATCCAAATGTAATAGAAAAGTACACTAGGGGGTTGGAGAGATGGCTCAGCAGTTAAGAGCACTGGCTGCTCTTCCAGAGAACCTGGGTTTCATTCCCAGCACCCACATGGCAGCTTTCAGCTGTCTGTTGGATCCCTTGTTTCAAGGAACCCAACACCCTCACACAGACATACATGCAGGCAAAACACACCAATGTACATAAAATAAAAATAACTAAAATACTAAAAGAGAAAACACACTAAAATATTGACCCCATTTTCTGATATTACACCTGACATTTTGTGTTTTTCTTTTTTAAATATTGCCACATATCTGTTTATATACAATAAATCGTTTTCTGTTTAAGAATTTACAAGCAGGGTTGGAGAGTTGGCTCAGCAATTAAGAGCACTGACTGTTCTTCCAGAGGTCCTGAGTTCAGGTCCCGTTGGTCCCAGCACCCACATGTGGCTCACAACCATCTATAATGGGTCAGAAGCCCTCTTCTTGCATACAGGTGTACATGCAGACGGAGCACTCATAAATAAAATAAGTACATCTTTTTAAAAAAGTGTTTACAAGCGCGCCTCTGCCTCTGGTGCTAAACAAGGACAAGAAAGGCTGTTTGCCAACTGGAAAATGCTGGGCTCTTGGTGCGCTCTCTGCTGTGTGCTATGAGCAATAATCCAGGAAGGAACCCAAGGAGCGTGCAGTGACAGACCTCATGTCATGGCTGCTTCAGTTCGCTGCAGACAAAATGATTCAGGAATATTTAACTGCTCCTGAGATGCCGCTTCAGTTTGTGCTTGAAATTGCTCTTCCTAGTGTCCCCAGTAACGTCTCTAACAGCAGGTATGAAGTAGGCAGGAGAGCAAAGCCACTGTGGTTGCTTTGACAGTGTACTATGGACCAACATTGCTTTGTTAGAAAACATTCTAAAATATAAATAAACATTCGTCCATACACATACACATATACATAGAACCAAGCATATGGTAAAGGCTGCTGAAATGTAAATCTGCTCAGAGACTTGAGGAAATGTGCATTTCAGCTTAATTAAACTATATGCAAGGAAAACATTTGTAGCACCAGAAGATAAGAATATCTTGCTGTAATTTTTCAACAACTTCCGTTCCTTCTTTTGCCCTCCCCAATGGTTTCAGAACCTGGGATACAATGTTTACAGCACAGAGGCAGTTCCGAGTGGCCCTTGGACACCTTCAGAGCTACTGGGTCTTCCTGAAGGCCTTCCCACTGTCTGTCATAGGCAGTGTCTCATAAAGACCACCCTCAGATGAGGACTAGAGAGGTGGCTCAGCGGTTAAGAGCACTGGGTATTCTTGCAGAGGACCTGGGTTCAATCCCCAGAACCCAGTCGTGGCTCACAACCATCTGTAATTGTAGCTCCAGAGGACCAGCACCCTCTTCTGGCCTCCATGGGCACTGCACACACACGATACACATACATGCAGGCAGAATACACATACACATAAATAAAAATGAATCTAAAAGAAAAATAAAAGCTTCCCCAGGGGGTCCATCCAGTAGTGGCTGGGAAGGAGGAAGAGGTGTGGTGAGTTGCAGCAGAAAGCATGTGTGCTCTCTGCTGGACTTTTTGCTTCTCTGGTCCCTCGTTCTCTTCAGACACCAACACCTGCCTTGGACAGTGACTTAGCTCACACGCAGGCCTTGGATCCGGGAGATGTCGACTGTTGCTCTCTCGGCTGTATTCGTAGTGTGGTAGCCACGTTCACGTCATACCTTGCTCTTTGGTGCCCTGTGTAGGATATATGAGTCCACTGTCAGATGAACACAGGCTTTTCACCTGACTTGAGCACTCATAGAACACATGCAAGACCATTAGAGTAGAGACACTGTGCCGAGTGGAGGCAGGATCAAAAGGCTTAATGTAGATGGGGGAGTAGTTGTCAGTCCTCTGCAGAACAGAGCTGTACATGCGAAACAGCGCTGCAGACGGGCAGGACGGAGCCCTGGGGTGGGTCAGCTCGCAGGCCTCAGGAGCGGCTGTCACAGTCACCTACATGCTAACCTATGCGAAATGCGTTTACTGCAGAGAGGAACCATAAAAATGCCTTGGGGACTGGGTGTTGGGGCGCACACCTTTAATCCCATCACTCAGGAGGCAGAGGCAGGCGGATCTCTGAGTTCCAGGACAGCCAGAGTTATAACAGAGAAGCCCTGTCTCAGGGGGACAAAATAATCTTGGGGAAAGTGCAAATATTAACAGAAACCTATGTCCTTGAGAGCCATGCATAATTAAAAGTAAGATACCTTTTAAAAAACTCCCCTTTGCATTTTCCCAATTATAAGGGAACAAATTAGAGTAATACAGGTTAGGGGCTGGAGAGATGGTTCACTGGTTTTCCTCGTGATCTACTTCCATGATTTCAGTTTCAAAGCACTGGGCTTGTGTTCCAGTGACCCTGTCTAAAGAAAATGCAGCTCCCTGCCACCGTTTAGCAGCCGCCTGCTAATGGCCGTCCCGTTGGCAATAGCCAGGGTTTTCTTCTGCCAGTATGAACATTGCTGCCCACGCTGCTGGCGGTCTCCTCTCTTAGTAAAATAGTCTGTAAGGTTTTCTGTAGAAAATAGCTTATGAAAGATATGTTCAAAAGCTTATCATTTGGATATTATATATATATATATATATATAGTGTAAAATTTAATATATGTATATATGTGTGTGTATATATATACACATACGTGTGTGTATACACACACACACACATACACATACCCACACTTACTTTAAATATGGTAAATTCTCTCACCCCACCCCTTGGTTTTTTCAAGACAGGGTTTCTCTGTTGTAGCTCTGGCTGTCCTGGGACTCACTCTGTAGATCAGGCTGGCCTGGAACTCACAGAGATCCGCCTGCCTGTGCCTCCCAAGTGTTGGGACTAAAGGTGTGTGCCACCACCACCCAGCTAAATATGGTAAATTCTTATCTAAAGTAATTTCTAAGTGACTTGGAGTTTAAGTTCAGTGTCGAAGTCAACCCTGAAAGATCACACTGACTTACTATTCTAACCGTGTCTAACCAGCCTGCATTTTAGTACTAGGAGCTGTGTGCCAGGCCTTCCTGTACCACACAAGGGTTATCACTGAGCTCTATTCCCAACCCCTTTCCCACTATTTTTTTCTAATATGAGACAGGGTCTCAATTCAGTCTAGCCTCAAACTTGGGATCCTCCTGCCTCAGCCTTCCAAGTAGCTGGAAGTAAAGGCTTCTACCACTGAGCCCAGATCACCCATGTTTATAGATTTTATGCCTCAGTAATCCTAAAGCTGAAGGCAGAGTGGCCTGTGGGGGATCTACCTCTTGACCAACCTGGCTTCTAGAGTAGTAGCCACACTAAGGCGCTCGTTTACTAACCCCTCAGTCACACCATGAAGCTGGCTCTGCACGCCACAGCTTTAGCTGCCTACCGGCTTACAAAGCCCAGCAGCTGGGAGGCACATCTGGCTCCTGCCTTGGTTTCTGACCTGCACATTCTGCAGCAAGCACCGGGAATCTGTCTGCTCTACCGTGTGATTTAGTTTTCATAAGGGCACATATTAATCATTCTGATTTTGAGAAAAACGTAGGAAATGCTTTTATTGGGGGTGGGGGCTCTGACATCAGACATGAGAAATTAGACAACGGGCATTCATTCTCTGGGCTGCCAGCCTTTTACTTTTCAAAAGGACATGAGGCGTCATTGGAATCTTGCCTTCTGGGATTCAAAGCTTCTGTCAAGGTGTTTACTTTTTAGCTCAGCTGTTTTAAGTGTTAAAATGAAGACTTTGAGCCTTTTCATTTAAAGTCAAAGTATGTTAACTAAGAAAATGTACAGTTAGCGCTTGCACTAGCGGCCTTCCATCCTCGCTGTGGCGTGGTGGTAGTTTTGAAGTGTCTCTCCTTGTACTTGTCACCTCACTGCTCTTGTCTCATCTCCCCCTCCGCCCTACTCCTGCCCCCGCGCCTCACACGGACTTGCGACGCTAGAAGTCCAGCTCGTCCACCACCACCGGGGAGAAGATCACCAAAGTGTATGAGCTAGGCAGCGAGCCGGAGAGGAAGCTCTGGGTAGACCGCTACCTGACGTTCATGGAAGAGAGGGGCTCCCCTGTGTCCAGTCTGCCCGCCGTGGGCAAGAAACCCCTGGACCTGTTCCGACTCTATGTCTGTGTCAAAGAGATCGGCGGCTTGGCACAGGTGAGATGAAGGAGAGTCAGCGTTGACGTTCTTTAGCGTGTGACTCGTTGGGATGTTGTATTTGGTTTCGGTTTTCTTCACAGAGGAAAAGCTAAGCTGCAGGAAGGTCACCCTCCTAGGACTCTGTAGTGGTCAGAGATTCTGCTACCAACTCATGGCCTCAGGTTCCTTACCTTCCTGACCATTAGACCTTTTTCCCAGGCTGCTCTTGAATTCTCTGGAATCTGCTACAGATTCATGGTAAATACTCTAGAAAACAGAAAGAGAAATTCGGTCATAATGGTAAAGCCAAGCCCATTAGCTCCTAGATAGCTACAGGACTGGTACTGTAGAGCCACAGAGCTGGGACACTCCGTGGGCAGGAGACACATCCAGGCACAGACTTCAAGGTGCTGCTGCTCATTTTCTGTCTGCAAGTACCCACCAGTACCCTAAATCTTGAATCCTAGGCACCCTACTTTGTTCACCGATTATTTTTGATGAGGGGTCTGACTGGAGTGGCCGTGTACTGTCATGAAAAGGGACAGAGTGGTGGGTGACGGAGCACCAGCACCTCACTGCAGCGGCCCTTACTTGGTGTGTGCTCACAAGGCCCAGGGCCACCAACCCCAAGAACTGATGAGGAAACTCTTGTGTAACAAAATAAATTCCAGTAACGTCATGGCCCAGGCATGCTGGTGGGTGAGAGCCAGACCTGTACGGTGGCAAACATGAGCCGTTCCCATCACTCCTGCTGTGAATGGGAATCGCCTTTGGAGTTCCTAAAGACTGTCCATCCCAATCCCCACCCCAGGTCAGTGCCGTAGAGCTGGCTGGGCCCCCAGCAGTCTAATAGTTGGAGTGAGGCACAAACATCCCACCAAAATAACTTCTCATCTCCTAGTGTCACTAGGGTTTCCATGTCTCAGTTCTGTGGTTCTGGGGTTACAGGATAGATCTTTGTTCTTGGCCTAACGTTAGTTGCCCACCCCTACAGGGAAACTGAGGCCTGAAACTAGACCCACTAGAACTTCTAGCTCTGCATAATCCAATGCTAAGCTATATGTCACAACCAGCATCACATATGCTGGGGACCCACCTCCCTTCCCTCCCTCTGCACCCCCCACCCCTCCCACTCTGCTCCTCTCCCCTAGGCTAGACTCTAACGCAAATCTCCAGGATGAAAGCACAACCAGAATCTGTTCATCGGGTGGTGTGTGTAGCTCTGGTCTGGCTGCCTGATTCACGAGTGTCTGTAAGCAAATTACATCTGCAAACCAGAGGCTCTGCTGGCTTGGCTGATATATACTGGGGACACTCGAGGGCGCCGGCGTTGCTGGTACGCGTGCTGCTTTCCACCAGCAAGCATGTGAGCAGGTGATGTGCCTGACAGAGCTCAAGCCTAGCACTCTGGGTGGCCAAGCAGCAAAGTTGCCGTCTGGGAAACAGCCGTGGCCTGCTGTTCGCGCCCTTCCATTAAATGCTGAAAGAGGCATTTCCCAGAGCAGTCAACAGTGGACTTATTGTGACTATTTAGCACTAAGTAAATGGATGTAAAGGGCCTTGTGCCAAAGTTTGGGTCCAGAAACTCATTATTTCATGACCGTTGCAAACTACTTGACATAGCACACATCAGAAGGCACAAGCTTCCGAGTTATGTGAGTTATTTGTGTGACTTCATGTTTCATTCATGACTTTAGCCTTTCATAACCCATTCCCAGTAGGAATGAAAAAGCTGAAACAGTGCCCCCGATCCCCACCACCCCCACACACACCCTCATCCTCTCTTGGAGTGCTGATGTCTCCAGCCTTGGGTAGGAAGCCCTGTAGGACACACACAGTCCTGTGTCCCAGCCACTAAGCTTCTGGCCAACACTCCAGCCAGGGACCAGCAGCCCTGCTTCTGTGTCCATCCCTCGAGGAACCTCAGTGATGAAGAATATGGGCAGTCACGGGTCACACTCTGGTAGCCTAAGTACAGTGCTGTTATTAATGTTAAGGCACCCTATTCTCTTAGAGAATAGGTGTGTGTGTGTGTGTCTGTGTGTGTGTTTGCGTGTTGGGGGCTCAGGAATCTGGAAGCACTTATACAAGTCTCTAGGAGCCGTAGCAGGCAGAAGACCCCAGCACGCAGGCTTTTATGTAGCCATCAGCAGGTTCCTTAATGGTGATAACTGTAAATGCTGTCTCTGTGCTGCTGAGTGGGAGTGGTGAGCATTAGTTAAAAGAGGCAAATGGAAAAAGTAAGCCAAGACATTAAGTGCTTGTTTGTCTCCTGGCTTTAAACAAGCCACTTTGCTGCAAACCAGTGATCCTGCCCTTTTTTTTTTTTTTTCTTTTTTTGGCTAGGTTAATAAAAACAAGAAGTGGCGTGAGCTGGCAACCAGCCTAAACGTTGGCACTTCAAGCAGCGCGGCCAGCTCCCTGAAAAAGCAGTATATCCAGTACCTGTTTGCCTTTGAGTGCAAGATTGAGCGCGGGGAGGAGCCCCCACCGGAAGTCTTCAGCACCGGTGATGCGAAGAAGCAGCCCAAACTCCAGCCGCCATCTCCTGGTAAGTGACTGCCTTACAGCTGGGCAGTGCGGGCGCGGGAACCGGGCTGAGCCGGAACTCCAGACCCGGAGAGGACCCTCAGCTGCAGCGCTTCACAGGGTGCTGCCCTTCGTGCTCAGACTCCGAAGCGGCGCTCCTTGCCTCTCTCCTTTCATCAGAGTAGACTTTAGGATCCTCAGCCAGATGCATTCGTTTCTAATACGAGGGTGTAAAAGTATTCCGCCATACTCTGGACGGAGCGGACACCCGTGTGGACCGTCCTGGTGTTTTACCGTCCCGGTGCCGCCTTCCGGCCAATGACTAACTTGCACGGCCCCTTCTGTCTGGGCCACTTCAGTTTGTCCTTTAAAAAATGAGGTTTGGACTTAGGTTCTGCTGTTTTCTGGCCAGCGAGTTCTCAGCTGAAGGGAATCCCAGGCAGCACCACAGGAAAGCTCCCCACCCCGCCCCCCAGTGCCATGGCAAGGACCAGGCTTAGGGCCGCTTCATCTGCCCCTCCACCCATGCTGTCGGATAGGATACGGTCGCCTTTGTCAACCTTCAAGTGTGAAATTACCAAATACTGTGTGCTGGTAAATCCAGTGTTAGAGACAGAAGAACTGGCCTCCCGCTTAGTTCTGAGTGGCAGACCAGGTCCTGGTTCTGGCGGCCCTGGTCACGGAGATCGCGTCTAAGCCTAGTTACCTTCGGCACTTGGCGCGGCCATCACAGTTGCTGTACAGGCCGAGACTGCACTCTGATCAGTCACGGGGCCTGTCCTGAAGCTAGCTGATAGCCCGTGTTTCCTGAGCATGTGTGTGTGCCAGGAAACTTCCCATCAGCCCCAGGTACACTTGCATTTTAAATGTCTCTGAGAGAATAAAGGCAAATGAACACATAGAACCCAAAGCCACCCGGTGAGGGTTCTGAGGCCATCTGTCGTTCCCTGAACCCACAGAGGCCTCAGCCTAGATGGAAATGCCTTTGAAACAGGCCCAGTGTTCACATCTAGAAGCCAGAGGAAGAATTCTGTTCGCTTCTAATGACTCCTCTGGCCACTGTCTGCACTGCAGAGATGCTACTGTTAGTGGGCAAGAACACAGCCAGCCAGGAGCGCTGCCTAGTCATCCCTAGACGGCTCTGCCAGTCCTCAGGAGAAGGGACACCCTCCTCTAGCCTCACCTGTAATGATCCAGAACTCTCTCCATTCAGGGTGTCCCTGAGCACTGGGAAATCTAATTTTAAAACCACACAACATTGCGTTCACTTGGCAGAGTGAAAGAAGCTGCCTGTGAGCAGCTCAGAAACCAGTTTTCCAAAATAAAGGCCCAGTGGGGTGCAGGGTCCAGAACAATGATGTCTGCAAAGATCTAAAGGTGCATTTTATTCATCGGGAAAGAACTTGTGTCCCTGAATGGCCTGCACGTGCATGCAGAGAATAGCTCTCCCAGCATGCCTCAGCCTCAGATCAGGAAGCCCTGCGGAGGTACAGATCCTGCAGAAAGCGGAGGCGTGTTCCCTGAACAGCCAGCACTTTCCTTTCCCCGGTTTAAAACCGCTGCCTCTGTGGCAGCATTATCGTTTTAGCTGCACAGAGGAGCTTGGCTTGCACATGCACTTGTTGGTCCAGATACAGCCCAGATCCTCTATGACCTCCTGCTGTGACCCGGGGCTAGTAGAAGCAAAGCCTCCTGGTATTGCCTGTGCACACTGCCCACCATCCAGTGTGCTCTGAGCCGCACAGAGCCAGTCCAGGGGGCAGTGAGCAGCAGTGTCCCTGTAGGCCATAGTAGGTTCATGTGACGGCCTTGCATGTGTCAGCTGGTCCCCTGGCTCCAAGACCTTAATTGAGACTGTTGAAGAAAATTATTCTTGTGCCACGGTGTTTTCGTGGTCTCTTTTAACATAAAATTTTTTAAGTCTAATTTTCAGTTAAAGCTTTTTACTGACACATCCAAGCAAACTAAACCGAAAGATTTGTAACGAATGTTCTAGATTGTTCTCCCAGCCTTTACAAAATCAAGTGTTCCTAAATCATGTGTCTGTGTTCTGAGAGGATTCCAAATTTTGGGTCTCTGGCCGGTTTTGATATGCTGGCTTTGTGAATCTGAACTTGAGTTCAGGCTAGCCTTGGAAGTTATCTCCCTTCACCTCTGAGCTACGTCCTGCCGCATGCACTCTGCAGACAGGTGCTGCAGGCATGCGCTCTGCAGACAGGTGCATGTCATGAACTCCATCAGGGCCTTGGCGAACTCTGTACCTCTGAGACACGGGTACGATCCCTACACAGAACCTCCAGAAGTTGGTGAAGAACTTTAGTCAGCAGAGGTGGCCCCAGCAGACTTGCGGAGATGGAGCTGAGGAGTGGGGTGGGCACAGACAGGGAACCGCAGTTCAGCTAGTAAGTTTGTAACCCAAAACCCATCCATCTCTGCTGGCAGGTGGCTGACTGCGTTTCTATTATTAGCTGACAAGTGATGTCACAAAACCTGTCACGGTTCCAACTAGGGAATCCTCAGAGGAAGATAGATGAGAAGGGGGCTGGAGTATAAACAAAGGTGCCCTCTGGTTGACCTCTAGTCACTAGACCTGGGATACATCTGTGCTTCTCACCCTGTTACCCACACCCTCCTGTCAGAACTGGGGCACCAGGTTCATGCTGTGTAAATTATCTTCCCAGCCAGGAGCCTGGCTGTTCCCGTCTGAAGTGTGTGAATGTACTTAACCTTCAGTAACCTTTCCATTGTTTACTTTAGAGTATACATTTGTAGCTTCTGGCAAAAGGTAGGGATATCCTGGAGAGCCAGCCAGCCTCCTCCGCTAATAGAGTTGCAAGAGGGTGGATTCATTTTTTTTTTTTTTTCTTTTTCCTGGAAGGAAAGGAAAAACACTGGCAAGAAAGGAAACTTTTTCCACTTTTTTTTATTAGCTATAAATGTGAATACTTTGCAGATAGAAGGGTCATGGTGAAATCACAGCAGCCTGAGCCACATTTTCAAGGGAAGTGATGAGGCGTGGTCGGCCTGGCTCAAAACACACGTCAGTTCTGCTCCAGTGGAGCTGACGGGGCTGGAAAATTATCTGCGTTATGAAAGACTACCTTGCTCACTCATTGTAATTGGCCTTCTTAATACAGGTTTCCAGAGTATTCAGTGTTCGTCAGTTAGCTTTCCTACCTACCTGTGTGTCTGAAGCCGTCCCGAAGTCTTCCTGAGCTCCACATACAAAGTGGGCAGCCCACTCACACTGCATCCGTGCTTAGCTGAGGCTTTCTGAGTACAAGCTGTCAGGTCCAAAGGAACTCCAGGCCCCCAGACTCCAAAAGGCAGGCGTATATCCAGGAATGAGCTCAAGCTGGGCTGCAGGATTTCCGGCTGTTAGATAAAGCCAGCATTCCTCAGGAACTTATGAAACTGGTCCCCATCTGCCCAGCGGAGTCCTTTCCCTTCCCTCTAGCAGGAGGGACACCTGGCTACCTGTTGTTGCACATCAGAGCCCTTGCTGGCCTCTGGGCTCCTCAGTGTCACAAGTACCTGTGAGACATTTCCCAACGTGCTGCTGGTTTCTTACCTCTGGGCTCCTTCCTTCCAAATGCTCTCTCTATTCTCTATCCCTACTGTTCTCCCTCTATCACAGATGGTGCAGGCCAGGTCCAGTCTACTTTGTCTTTGCTTTGGACTCTTCAGATGCCTCTGGCTGCCCCCCCCATCTATAATATAAACCTTAACCATATCATGGAGAGAGAGGTCTTGTGGGCATTTTCTTTACTGTGCCCCCTCGTATACATAAGCGATACCCACCAACCCCATTTCTGATCCCTTCATTAAGTAATGGCTCGGGACTTGTTTAACCTCCATTTACTCTGAAGAAAAAACAAGAATTAGGGTGAGGCTCGAGCCCTCCACAGAAAAGCAATGTTTCCCGTACATTGGCAGTCTGCAGTAGTTACCGTCCCGGACAGTGTACAGAGGCCACAGGGCGGGGCTGTGTCTGTCAGTTTGCTGCACTGTTCACCTGTTGAAAGAGCCGGGGTGCATCAGACACAGATTCACCCAGTATAATCAGTACATGGAACCAACATCTACTGAATATCTGACATGCTAAAGACTGGTAGACGAGAAAGCAGGAGCTCTTGGAATACTTTGGTTTTCCTGTAAGGCAAGGTTAATTAGTCCCACTTGAGTTTTGAAAGGTGGGCTCACTTCTGAACACCATTTTTCTGAAGTAATTATGGTTGAAACAGAGTCTCAGAATTCCAACATTAGTATTGGAGACCCGCAAGCCAGCGTGAAATGTGTTTGTAATAACAAATCTGAGTCGCGGCTCAAATGATAGTGTTTTTAATGGTAGAGCAGAGATGTCCAGTTGTTGAAAAGATATTAAAATAATATACGGCACCTTGTTAACCTGCATAACCACTTTTCGACTTCAGACCTTCCCCGCAGCTGAGGAACCGTGTTCTGAAGCTCTGCAGACCGTCAAACTGATGGGCCTACATTTTCATTCCGTTTCTAGTTTATTTACATTTAGAGTATTTCCAACAACGCTGAGTTAAACAATTTTCTGCCTAAAGCCTTCTTTTTCTTAGACTCTATTTCCCTGAGTTAAATACCCCAGGAAGCAATTCCCCAGTCAAACGTATAAACTATGTCCTATGGCTCACAAATGAAGTATGTTTCTAAGTCCTTTATTCCCTTTAGTGGGTGATGAGGTGAGAACTCGGTGCACGGCATTTGCCTCGCTTGCGTGAGACCCTGTCTTCCATCTCTGGTACACACCTGCTCTGTGTGTGCTTGCGCGTGCTGTCTCTTCCTCCATCCCTATCTCTCCCTTTATCCCCCTTTTAACAAAAACAATGCAAAAGTGACTCATTTTAGTACATTATTACTGTGTTTCCAATGGTATCTTACTTTTAGTTCTTTCATACATGTGGCTATAATCAGCTTACTCAGTAACCCTGGCTTCCCCTCTGTCTCCCCTCGACCGCTCTAGCTAACTCAGGGTCCTTGCAAGGCCCCCAGACTCCACAGTCAACCGGCAGCAATTCGATGGCAGAGGTTCCCGGTGACCTGAAGCCACCAACCCCAGCCTCTACCCCTCACGGACAGATGACCCCCATGCAAAGTGGAAGGTATGTTCGGAGGACTCTGAGATGTAGAGTCAAGTTGTGGTTTGGTTTTGAAACAAACTTTAAAAAAAAAAATGTTCCCTGGTGAGTTTTTAAATGTTTATTACTACTAGTTTTAGCATGTGATTTACCTTGGGTGGTTTCTGCACTTACCAGTTTCAAGAGTGGTTTGTTTCCTGAACTCGGTGTGTATAGCTAGGGCTGCAGGGTAATTTGGCTTTCATTCTTTGCATCTTCCAGAAGCAGTACAATCAGTGTGCACGACCCGTTCTCAGACATGAGTGATTCATCGTACCCAAAACGGAACTCCATGACTCCGAACGCCCCGTACCAGCAGGGCATGAGCATGCCAGACATGATGGGCAGGATGCCCTATGAACCCAACAAGGACCCCTTCAGTGGAATGAGAAAAGGTAGACACAGGGCAGAAGGCCCTCCTCTCACTGCCTCGCAGCCTATTCCCCTACTCATCTGGGCCAATTCTAACAAGTGCAGTAGCTCAGCCTCATTCCCTGCTTAGGCTGTGGCCTTGGGAAAGCAGAGCTCCTCTGAGTCTTACTTGCCTTGTCTAGAGCCTGCGTCAGATGTGTTGTAAGGTTCAGGTCCCTGCACAAGAGGCCAGCAGAAGATGACACCCGCGGTCAGGAAGCACCCGCTGTCCAGCATCGTCAGCGTGGTGTAACAGGACCAGGACAGTGCTGGGCTCTGAGTGGTGTGCCCGTAATTCTTACGGAGTTCTTGTAGGAATTAACAGGCTTGGGAGGGAAGAAAAGCCCCGTGGGTGGACGAAAGCTGATGGGCAGGACAACTGACCCAGCAGTGATAGTGGACGAGTGCGTGGAGGGAGGTGAAGGTCCTGAGGTTGGCGTGTCTCGAGGGAGGAAGCGGGGTGTCAGATCTCCACTGAGACCTACAGAATTGGGAGGAGGGCCCCCCAGCAGGAGGCTGCTGGGCCTGTTGAAGGAAGGAGGGCACACAGGCTAACGGCACCAGCTGCCGGGGCTGGGGCCAGGGCCCTTCAAACGACTGGCACATTTGTGACTTTGAGTTTTTCACCAGCTAAGAAATGTTACTTGGGGAAATGACATGATTCTTTTTTTTTTTTTTTTTTTTAAACTTAAGTATTGAGTAACTGGCACTCTCTGGGCATGCTTTGTAAGAGATAAGGAGAGACCGCGGGGCAGTGGTAACAGTTGAGCCAGAGGTGCCAGATTGAATCAGAGACTAGCAGTGGAGAGCAGCCGCTTCAACTCTAAGGTGGGGTTGGGGGACTCTGTGACTAGTTGTCTGTGGCTCTCTGAGTGGCAGGAAACTCGGTGTCGTGGGCATCTGTGAAGGGATCAAGTGGTAGGCTGCATGTGTCTGGGCTGAGGCGGGCCTGCAGTGTGTGTCTCAGCAGTGGCACCGATGAGCTCAGGGAGCGTGGGAGCATCAGGGACACTGGAACCAAGGTGGGTCTTCTCTCACACCGGCCAACCCCAAGAGACCATGTTGAGGGAGTGCATGTCCGCAGCAGGTGGAACCTGACACATTGCCTTTCAGCATTCACTCAGGTGCGTTTAGTCCTGTCAAGTTAAGTCACCACATGAGACTAAAACTAAATACAGAAATACATTGTGAAGATGTTTCTGTGGCGGTGGTTATTCTGGGATCCCTTAAATAACGGTAGCTGAGTTTTTTTCGATGTTGGGATACATTTGTTTTTGTTTTTGTTTGAGACAGTCTCACTGTGTAGCCCTGGCTGACCTGGAACTCTGAGTAGACCAGGCTGGCCTCAAACTCACAGAGATCCACCTGCATCTGCCTCCCCAAGTACTGGGGCCGAAGGCGTGTGCTACCATGCCCGCCATGAGTTTCTTGATACCCATGAGTGGAATCATGCATAAGGCCCTAGCTGGGTCTCTTGATACCCATGAGTGGAGAGATGCATAAGGCCCCAGCTTGGTTTTGATGAGTATTATGGACTAGAAAAATAATTTTTTAAAATCTCAGAATTTTTAGCATTGGGCAGTTACTAGTGAGCAAATGAGATTTACATTTCAAATAATGGTTACATATAAAGCAAGATAAGCTGTGATCTTTCAACAGTCTCAGGGCTTTTTCTAAGTAAAGGTTTCCAGAACATGCGATAAATCTAATAGCTCTGAGATCCAAAAACCTTGTGGGTGTTAGAGGTAGCTAGGTTTTAGTTCTGTGAGCATACTTTTGGGGTCGAAAGCCCACTTTTAAACTCCAAAATATGAAGCAGGAAAATTAATTACTGGTATTTAGAATGGGGCCTCAGAATCTCCTGCATGCTGTTTTTGTGTCTTGTTGTGCCAGCTACAGGTGTGCCCCTCCCCCGTACCTTCAGTCTCTACTTTAAGAATTTCAGAAGCTGCGGACATGGCTCGACAGGGGAGGGGCTTTCTGCACAAACATGAGGACCTGGATTTGTATCTCCAGCACCCACTTAAAACCTAGGTGTGGATATGCCCCAAACCCCGGCATTATGGGGGCCAAGACAGGCCCCCGGAGTTTGCTGGACAGCCAGCACCCACATAAACCTAGGTGTGGTGGATATGCCCAAAGCTCTGGCATTATGGGGGCCAAAACAGGATCCCCAGATCTAGCCAAGTTTGTGAGCTCCACATTCAATAAGAAAGACCTGAAAAATAAGGTGGAGAACAATAGAGGAAGACTCCCACACCTGCTTCCACAGGTGCAGGCATGCACAGCTGTGCACAGAGCACAGGATAGATTGGGGCAGCTGGGAGGGCAGACAGTCCGCTGCAGAGCTAGTACAGGTAAATAGCTAATGTGTCTTCAACTGTGTAGGTCGCAGACACGTAGATACACAGTCCTTGTGGGTTCCGCTCACCTGTTGCCTGCAGCATTGGGCCATTTATTACCAAAATAAACCGTTTCTTACAGCTCTGATTTGTTGTAAATACAGTTCGCCTTACTCTGCGAACTTAGGCCCTTGTCCATGTAAACCACTGTTGCTGCGTTGGTACCAGCAGCATCGCCGGCCTGTGGCTCAGTGGTGCAGCGAGTCAGCCTGTCTGCGACCTCTTACCCTGTAGGGCCAGCCTTGCCTGCTCACCGCCTGCCTCCCACCTACTCCGTTCTCTCTCTGTAGCTCTGACCATCATATCCCGTGTGTTTGAGCCTCTGTTAATACCCACATACAGAGCCATGCTTAATCTTTAACCAGACCCTGGTGCCATAGCACCAGATGAGCTGTTCCTCCCATTTGCTCCTGCAAAACTGTGGTGCGGTTGTTGTTGAAGTAAATAGTTTCCATGATTGTGGCAGTTTCTGTGAGATGGATTCTAGGTTTATTGAGTCGAAGAACAGGAATGAAGAGCCTCAGTCATCTTATATGCTGTAGCAAACTTTCTCAAACTCCCTGCCTTCAATCAGCATCAGCGGGACTTCACTGTGTCTCGTGGCTGTATCATCTGGGGACCTCTGGGATGACTGATGTTGGCAGATCTTTACTAGGGACCCAGCTGGAGTCCGGGGCCTTTGCATGTAGTTTCTAGGGTGCCTTTGCCATGGAAGGTGAGGTCCAAGAAAATCCAAGATAACAAGCTCTGGTTGCAAGCTCACTCGAGTGTTTGCTTGCATCTGTTTTGCTGAACCTGTTGGCCAGCACTAGCCATGTGACCCAGCCAGCAACACTCTAAGAGGGGACAACATGGGCCGTGAACCATGTGCCGGGGATGGCTGATGGCTGCCCCAGCAGGTACCACCAGGAGCTCAGCAGGCGGATGCTTGGGCAGCAGTGTGCAGGGTGTGGCTTCCCTCCTTACTGAGCTGAGCTGATCCTAGGCAGTCTTTTTTTTGTTGTTGTTTTAAGACAGGGTTTCTCTGTGTAACCCTGGCTGTGCTGTCCTGGAACTTGTTCTGTAGACCAGGCTAGCCTCAAACTCAGATCCGCTTGCTTCTGCCTCCTATGTTCTGCCCTTAAAAGGTGTGTGCCACCACACCTGGCCTTTCCAGCCATCTTAACATCTGCAATCAGATTGTAACTGGCATTTCTTTAATTTTCTGTGAGGCCACACGTTGTCACGTGTTGAGTGACCATTGGTTTTCTTCTTCTGTGAACAGGTTTTTCCTGATTTTGACAGTTTCATCTTCTTTCTGTTGATTTTTTTTTCAAATAACTCTTTGTATATTAGAGAATTAAAGTACTTAACTTTAATTATGACACTTGAGTTCTGCCTATCTCTGTCGATCCATCTACAAATGGAAAGTAACCTCAGAACTGGTTCTACCACAGGTTTATGGAGCCCAGGCAGAGAGAGCGAAAGTGACGAAGTGTGATATTCCCACCTTGGCCTCAGCGCTTGTGTCTGGCTCACAGCTGACTCAGACCCACCATCAGCTCTTGCCTCTCAGGAAGTAGAGGCAGCTGCCATAGAGTGAGGGCAAGGAACTGGGGCCATTGAAAGTTAAGCGTTTGATACACTCGCAGGCCAGTGCCTGAACAGAACGTGGTTTCTTCAGCTCTGGGCTGATGTTCAGTTGCATGTGCAGCCTCATTGATGGGCTGCTTCTTAATAGAAAAAGTCACAGCTCAACCCGTCTTCAGCTGCTGTTGTTTAATTTTATAATTATGTGTACCTGTGTATGTCTCTGTGTAGGTATGTGCACATGAAGGCAGGTGTCCTCAAAGGGCCAGAAGGAGGCCTCAGGTTCCCTGGAGCTAGGGTTACAGGCAGTAGTGAGCCACCCTCTGTGGGTCCTGGGAACTGAACTGGGGTCCAGCAAGTGCTCTTAACCACTGGGCTGTCTCTCTAGCCTCTTGAGCTGTTGTGGATATATGTTTAAGTCAAGATTTTCTGGCTTTTCCATATAGGGCTGAGAAATGCTTTGAATGCATATTTTATATCTTGTTTATAACCTCTTCATGAGCTGCCATCACCTCATTCTATGGACAATGGTTACCATAATCATTAGTGGCTTCTCTGTGAGCTTGCACGACAGGTGGCCACAGACTACACCCACGACAGCAGAGGCGTAGCCCTCTGTGGGGTCAGGAAGGCTGCAGGGTGATCATGAGCCTCTGCCGAGTCTCCCACAGAACCAAACTGTTGGCTGGGGCTGAACTTGTGGGTTCCAGGACCCTCGGATTCTTTCAGGTTGTTGGCCGAACTCATTCTCTAAGCTCTATGGTCATGGGGCCAAGGTGACCATCATGCTGCTGGCTCTCTGTCCGCCCTTCATAATGTGCCTTCTCCATGACAAGGCCAGTAGAAGAGTCGTGGATAAGCTCCATCTTAGCCTTCAGCCCCAGATTTGAAAGGTTGCTCCAATTCTCATGTCTCTTACCATGAAAGATACCATGGCCACAGAGCCAGAGCCCAGCCCATTTCTGGGTCCTGGCCAGGTCATGATCAGAGAGGCTCATGCAAAGCTAACAGCAGGGGTACGGGTGTCCCTGAGGCCATGTCAGAACTCTGCTCTCCTGGGCAGATTTCATATCCTTTCATGTCACACGTAGACACCACAGAAATTACTAGAAATTACTAGTACAGGCCCTTGACTTAGGGAAAATGCTTAATCCTGTGCTTTTGTTTTAAATGCAGTGCCTGGAAGTAGTGAGCCCTTTATAACACAAGGACAGATGCCCAACAGCAGCATGCAGGACATGTACAACCAGAGTCCCTCGGGCGCCATGTCCAATCTGGGCATGGGGCAGCGGCAGCAGTTCCCCTATGGAGCCAGTTACGACCGAAGGTGAGTGCCTTTTGATGAAGATGAGAGAGACCAGAAACTGCTTTCCTCACTTGCACATTTCTGAGCCCCGGTGGCCGAGCGTCCAGTGACGGCATAGTGGGTAACCCTCTTTGTAGCCACTGATGACCTGACTTGGTGAGGTGCAGGGGCTGCTGGTAGTGAGTGACCTCAGAAGGACTTGGTCTCAAGCCAGCCAATGGCTGCTGTTTAAAAACAGGTTTTCAGAGGTGTACTCCAGAATCAGGTGTCCTGAATTGTCTGACTGTGGCAGCCACTTTTCCCTAAGGACTCAGGGGTCACAGCACACTGTGCGAGGACCCCCCCACCCACCCACCCACCCACGCGCACCAGATTCCCTCTGAGGCAGCCGTTGGTACCACCGTGAAACAACTGAGATGTGGCTCCTATAAACACCGGGTTCCTGGGTTCTTCGGTACCAGCCCTCCTCCCCAACATGGGCTCTTGGGAATTCCCCTTGGGAATATCTAGGATACCACACGGGCTCTCCGGCTCTCCGAGTTCTGGACCAAGAGTTTATTCTGTCCCTGACAGCCATGTCTGAGAAACCTCACCATTCAGGCTCACGAGAGCCTCTCCAAGGAAGCCACCTTGACACCCACAGGGCAAGTCAGGCCACAGGATCGTTCCTGAACTGCTTGTATGTAGGTAGGAAGACAGTGAGATGTCACAGAAAGGCCATCGGAAGCCTCAGCATAGAGATGGGCTTCCCTGTCCCTCAGCCACACCCTCTCTTGTTCTGGTCTATCCTCTGCTTCCCTGGCGAGAGGAGTGCTTAGCAGGCTCCCGGGGTGACACTTGTGGTTTGTAAAGAAGCCTGAAGCACAGAAGAAGAGTGGGCCTTGTCGTCTGTGGCCATGGCGTGCTGGGAAGGCCAGGGCTGATTGGAGCCCCATCCTCTTGGCCCTGGTATGGTTGGCATCTGCCCAGGGCAGCCAGGCCACACCCAGGCCCTCTCACAGCACACCTGCTAGAGCCAAGGGAGGGGAGTTGAGTGGAGAGGGCTTGTTGACGGGGAATGGGTGCGAAGGATCACCGTTACACCAAGTAAGGCATCTTCCAGGCGTCTTCTGGGAGCCTGACAGTGCACTGTATCCAGGGAGACAAAGTGTTTCTCAGTGTTCTGCAATTTGATTTTTCCTCAAACCCTGGCCACAATGTAATGACTGTCTGTCGGTACTCCCTGCATTCAGTGACCATCTCAGATGCCTACTGTACGGAGAGGGTTAGGGTTAACTACTGTGGATCCCTAAGCATGGGATAAGGGTTCGGCTGGGTTTTAGGATCCAGTAAGAGCTACTGAGTTTTTAATGAGATTAGACAGTTGTACTCGGGCAGACACTCCTAGAAAACCTCCAGTAAGCTAGCTGTCCTCCTGAGGCCTGCCTTTGGCACATCAGAGAGTTTACCTCTCTATTGGCAGTCTCCTGAAAACTGTTACCTGCCCATCTTTCAATTTTATCCATGATGATTTTATTTATTTCCTCTAAGCTTCCTTCTCGAGTCTTCCTTCCTTCTCGACTTTTCCCCTGTCTATGTGCATGGGTAGTCTAATTTTTTTCTTATTTTATTAATAATATATCCAATCCAGTTACTCCCCTCCTCCTACAAGATTAAGTGTTTTTAACTTAAACCAGTTTGTTGTCACAGTTGCAGCTCTGTTACCCTTGAAATGCCCGTGTTAACTTTATGGCATTTACATAAATGTGGAAGCAGCTGCAAATGAACGCTGTCTGTCTCTGTGCGAGAGTTTAATAGGAGTCCATTTCGGTCATTGTTAGCATCCTTCTCACACCCTTTGTGAACGTAACATTCAGGAACTTACACATTTCGACCACTCTCTGCTGGGTGTTAGCATCTGGGTGTTCACTCCTGAAGTCTGGCTTTAAAAATGGAAGCATGTATGTCCTCAGTAAGAGAGTAGAGGACGGAGGTCTCACCTGTGTCTGACACTTCTAGAAATGCTTCCTAACCTGCGTGTCCTCTTGCTTCTCTCTCCCATGACAACTCCGTGTGGCACTTGCTGGTGATAGCTTCAGGGGGTGGGCGGGGCTTCCACCTCAAAGGAAGAGGCCGGAGCCTGGGCAGGTACACACAAGGCCTTGCCTGTCCGACCGGTATGCCTCTGACACCTATTAGCAGCAGCCTGAGCGGGGGAGCTTGGCTCCCCTCCTGGGATGGGCGTCACCGTCCCTGTAAGAAGCTGCCCTGTGTCCTGTTGGAAGTGGCGTGTGTGAAGAGAAGGCAGAGCCGTTGGGTAGACTTTCTAGAAATGGGCTGTTCGGATCCGAGTTTGTCTCAAGTCCCGTGTAAACTGAGTTTTCTTTGAATACCTTGCTGTAGGCATGAGGCTTACGGGCAGCAGTACCCGGGCCAAGGCCCTCCCACAGGACAGCCGCCGTACGGAGGACACCAGCCTGGCCTGTACCCACAGCAGCCGGTAAGTTGGCCAGTGGGTGTGGGTCTGTTTTCCCTTCGTCTGCTGGAGACTGAAACCCAAAGTAATGTTTCCTGTGAGGATTGGGGGCGGGGGGCACTAACAAAAGTTGTGCCTTACCGAATACTCAGAGTAGACTTAGCTAGAAAGTACTCCTGGGATTTTGAACTCAGAAAATTAAAAACAGCTCTTGACATATAATATTCTGGGATCCATACAACATGCTGGGCACATGTCTATGGTCACCGTCCCATGCCCACAGGTTCCAGATCCATGAGCTGAATCAACCACAGGTCAAAAGACAAGCATACAGAGCATGTGCAGACATCTCCATTGCTGTTAACACGCAGACTCAGCTTTGTATACACTTAGACCCGCATCACGTATCTGAGTATTCCAGAGATGACAAAGAGCGTGTGTGGATGGCCTGGAGAGCCTGAGCCTTTCCTCTAAGGGACTTGAATGTCTGTGGATGTGGCCCACGAACAGAGCTCCTGGAGCCAGCCTCTGTAGACACCCAGGGACAAGGGCATACGGTTTAGTATCCCACTGGAGGATAGAAATGTACCTACACATCAAAGAATGCAATGACCGAAACTCAGGCTGTTGCAGGACAAGATTGAGAGCTGGCTCTTATGAAATCAGGTATTAACACCACGTGCTTGGTGGGCAGTGCTGCAGTTACTACTGGGCTAGTTACTAGTTACTAGCCCACTGCCTCCTTAAAGTGCATTCACTAAAACATTTTTTCCTTAAAATAATAAATCAATGGCATATTTTGAATACTAGGGTAGTTCATGCTGGCTCACAGCTGAGTCACGCGAAACCCCACCTTGCAGGAGTCACAGCGACCCTTGGGATGGAACCCCTGATGTGGCCTTTCAGACATTAGGATCTAGCTATTTCTGAGCAACCTTTGTGATCTGGGATCTCTTGCAAAACATGTAGGAATTTTCCTTTTAGAATCTTTCCATCACAGAGTCGTTTTGGAATATTCATTTACTTCCGGAGCACTCCTTTCAGTTGGCGAAGCAGCTTACTGTAAGCAGTCTGAGGCGATGAGGAAGAGCACAGTCCCCCTCAGCATCTCTGCTTCCCAGCATGTGGTGGCACTGGCCAAAGAGCGTCCGGGGTTGGAGCTGGGGGAAGAGTTGTATGGAGGGGCCAGTATGGGTCTTGTGGGGAACTGGGCATCCGGGCCGGGTGTCGTGGTGACCCAGCCCCGGAGCTGTGTCAGCATGCAGGCTCTGCATCTATTGAGCCTCCGGGGTCCTTCAGCCCAGAATGCCCCAGGATGGCCCTGGAATCTGCAGTACGCTCCTGTAAGGCAGAGCACGCTGGCTCCTGGGGTCCACGTGTACCATCCCTGAATTGCAGCTCAAGGAGAGAGGTCCTTTCTTCCTCAGAGACAGTTTTGTACACGTGAAAGCAAACTTGGTTCGCCCTCCTCAGTGCATGGCAATACTGAAACACAAGCCTGGAGTGTTAGTGCCTGCCAGTACATAGGAGCGTCCCATATTCGTTCCGAAGTGAACATTCCACCCCGTAATAACTATTCTGCATGATTTGAGTGTGTGTGATTATACCTCTAAGAGTACCTAAGTATGATTTGTCTTTATATGAATTCCAGAATTACAAACGCCATATGGATGGCATGTACGGGCCTCCAGCCAAGCGCCACGAGGGGGATGTGTACAGCATACAGTATGGCAGCCAGCAGCAGGAGATGTACAACCAGTACGGGAGTTCATACTCTGGCCCAGACAGGAGACCCATCCAGGGACAGTATCCCTATCCCTACAACAGAGAGAGGATGCAGGGCCCAGGCCAGATGCAGCCACATGGCATCCCGCCTCAGATGATGGGTGGCCCCATGCAGTCGTCCTCCGGTGAGGGGCCTCAGCAGAATATGTGGGCAGCACGCAACGATATGCCTTATCCCTACCAGAACAGGCAAGGCCCAGGCGGCCCTGCACAGGCTCCCCCCTACCCAGGCATGAACCGCACAGATGACATGATGGTACCCGATCAGAGGATCAATCACGAGAGCCAGTGGTCTTCTCACGTCAGCCAGCGCCAGCCTTACATGTCGTCCTCGGCCTCCATGCAGCCCATCACGCGCCCGCCTCAGTCATCCTACCAGACGCCACCATCACTGCCAAACCACATCTCCAGGGCGCCCAGCCCCGCCTCCTTCCAGCGCTCCCTGGAGAGTCGCATGTCTCCAAGCAAGTCTCCCTTCCTGCCCGCCATGAAGATGCAGAAGGTCATGCCCACAGTCCCCACATCCCAGGTCACTGGGCCTCCCCCTCAGCCTCCGCCCATCCGGAGGGAGATCACCTTTCCTCCTGGCTCTGTAGAAGCATCACAGCCAGTCCTGAAACAAAGGCGAAAGATTACCTCAAAGGATATTGGTAAGAATTCGAAGGGGTTGCTCTGGAAATGGATTTCTTTTTCCAGTCTAGAACATGAATTTAGACTTAATCCCTGTTCGCCATTCATCTCAATTGGATGAGATTCTTTCTTTTTTTGGAGGGGGAGGTGGTGGGGTGTGGTTGTTTTTGGTTTTTCAGAAACAGGGTTTCATCCTGGAACTCACTTTGTAGACCAGGCTGGCATGAATTCACAGAGATCTGCCTGCCTCTGCCTCCTGAGTGCTGGGATTAAAGGTATGCGCCACCACCACCTGGCAGATGAGAGTCTTAACGTTACAAATTATCCTAATATTTATATATGGGAGTGGTGACTAGAGGCTACTCAATCTGAACAAGAAACCGGATAGAGAAGAGCCTGAATCTCAGTGGTACTTCTGAGCGCAAAGGTTTCCGGTGTGAGAGACTAGAGCTCCAGGGGAGAGGCCCAGGACCCCTCAGTAGTCACGTGTGTGTAGCTTAAGATCTAACCTTCACCAAGCTGCTTAATTGCTGCGGTGCTTGCTTAAGAGACCCACTGGGAGGCTGTGAAGGAAAGGCACCCTAATGACAGCATCGGATGGGTTTCCATGGGGAAATGTATACAGCGGTGCTATATAGACGGATAGATATGATGTATGGAATGTTCTCTGCTATGATGTAATCCACACCACACTGGCAGATACAGGCCGAGGAGTTAACGTCGGCTGAATGCTAATGTTGCTCACTTGTCCTCTGTGAGACAATGGAAATACTAATTATTGGTCTGGAATGCCTGGGAGTAGACACAGCTTTTTCTGCATTTATTTTGAAGATCTTTTAACACGGCAAGGAAAATAATAGCCCTTGGTTGTGTAAGAAAATTTTTTTCAAAGATTTTGGGATCACTGGCCTAAAATTGTTTGCAGTGATTAAAAAATTAAAGATACTGAACTGATGATATTAAAGATGTTTTCAGTTGTTGGACATTAAAAAGGTACACAGTAAGAAAATTAGGTATCTTATATGGGAGTTCTTATATAGGAGGAGATTATGGAATACAGATACTGAGCCCAATTTAATAGAATTTAAATGAAATGAAATACATAGTTATGTTTGTGTGTGTATTTGTGTGTTTAAATAGATACATACATCTACTTTTTGTAGATTCTTATTTTATGTGGTATTTTGCCTGCCTGTATATCTGCACTATGTAGTATGCAGTGCTCAAGGAAACCAGGAGAGGGTATTAAATCCTCAGGAACTGGAGTTACAGATGGTTGTTGGCTGCCATGTGGGAGCCGGGACCCTAACCTTGGCATTCTCCCAGAACAAGTGTGTTAACTGCTGGGCCGTCTCTCCAGCCCCACGTCAGTCTTCTGGGTTTGGTTTTGTTTTTAATCTCTTAGTGCAGTTTATATTAGTGCTTGCCTTCAACCTAGGGAAATTTATGTTATTTATTTTCAAAAGTAAGTCTGATCCCTTGTATGATAGAAGTAGTGCTTCCCTCTGAAAAGGCTTGTCAAAGCAAAACCCCAGTGAGAACTTACTCGGACCACATGTAGCTGTGGTGAGCTGGGTAAAGCGGGTTCCCTCGGTACCTCAGGTCACATCAGAGGCCCCTGCAGGCCTCCCGAAGAGCTTCCACTGCCAACTCAGGCCATGAGGAGCCCCAGTCCAGCCCTCGCCTCAACAGGCCTGACAGCTGCCATTTAGACATCACTTTTTTTCTGGCAGTAATAAGGAAAGCAACAGACAATGCAGGCTCTCCTTTTCCCTCTCCTTGTCTCAGCCACACCCTGAAAACGAACCATCAGAGTGCGCGGTGTGCGGCCACAGCCTGTTCTGAAGGCAGGGCCCAGAGGTGGGAGGGAGAGTGCTGGAAACCCGAGGCCTAGATTGCGTGGTTTGGGGATTACATTTCGTTCTAACGTCACAGACTTGCCAGCCTTCCCAGGATGCTACCTTGAGGTCCTTCTGAGTGGAGAAGGCGCTGGGGTTGGCACAGTTGTGCCAACCTGGTGCACCCTTACAGGCTTTTCCCACAAGGACAAGGACCGTGTATGCTAGCCGGGCCCACCCACAGCTAAGAGCACTTGGGGTACTGTTTAACCACCAACACAAAAGAGGACCTTAAAGAACAAATGTCCCGTAGAGTCGCTCTCCTCAGCTCAAGTCAGATGGCCGAGCACGGCTGACTCTGCTGCAGCCAGAACTCTACCTCTGACTCCGGAGTTCACGTTCGTACGTCCTGTTCTCCTTTGCAGTCACTCCCGAAGCGTGGCGCGTGATGATGTCCCTCAAGTCCGGCCTGCTGGCTGAGAGCACGTGGGCTCTGGACACCATCAACATTCTCCTCTACGACGACAGCACCGTCGCCACCTTCAACCTTTCCCAGGTGAGGCAGCCGCAGGGACGCACGCTGCTCGAGCCGGTGCCTGAGTTGACGGGCAGTGGCCACCCACGGCCTTGAATCAGTGCAGCTGTAAAACGGCATTAATCAATATATAGTTGCCCGAGAGCTTAGTCGGGGATGATATTTAATTTCTGTCTTCGGGGTCTATGTATATACATTCCCACATTTCTCATAGGAAAACAGTGGCCGTGTGTGTGTGTGTGTGTGTGTGTGTGTGTGTGTGTGTGTGTGTGTGTAGACAGTAGCAAAGAAATTGTTGCTTGGAGTGAACAGGCCAGTTCACGATGCTGTCAGAAGATAGCATGAAGTTGTAACAGATGTCAGTTACAGAAAATGCTTTTCAGGGCAACATAATATCTTTTTTGATGTTTTTAATCATTTATTTGAAGCAGGGTCTCAGGTAGCCTGGCCTGGCCTTGAACCTACTATGTGATCTTGAGTTACCACCTCCTGCTTCCGTGTGCTGGGTGTAGACATACGCCACCACAGCCCACGCTGCGCTAATTTTTTTTCCCAGTAAAAAATACATAAGAAAATGGAGACTGTCCCCACTGTCTCGATGAAATGGTCACATGATCAGGCCTCCTGGCCACACCTGCCCCTGCCCGCCCCCCTCCTGCCTTGCTCCTGGTTATTTTGAAGCAGTCATTTGAAATCCTGCTGCTTCATCATCTGGAAACCCTCCAGTGCAGAGTTGGCCTTAAAGTAGCTTCTAGCAGTATGGCTGACAGAACGGGAAGCCCGAGGATGATGCGAGGGTCGGCTGGGCTGTGGGCTCTAAACAGATGTTTAGGGTAAAGGAGACAGGGACTCATTGTCCCCTGTGGTGCGTAAACAGCTCAGCCGGGCTGTCCGGTTCCCTTCCCGCTGTAGGAATCGCCGCACGCTTTCACCGTGTCTTCAGTGCACCCTGACATGCAATTCTCCAGTTGCTGGAGTACATGAATGTATCATAAACATTGCATGATCTGGTGGTGTTTTCTTTTTAAGATAAGCTTAAAATCGTATATCCAGCCTTTTCTAGAACCTCCATCCTTGTAACAGGCAGACTCTGGCTGGTCATGCATTTTTTTATGCCCAGAAGTGCTCAATTAACTTGCCCTCTTTCCCAGGGAGAAGGTAAACTTGTAAAAGGGAGGGGGACCCACCCAACGTCACTTGGGACAGTACCTTCGGGATCACAAAAACTGCTGCTTGGTACAGCTTATGTCCCTTCCGGGGAATGGCAAGTAGCTGTGGAGTGTGGTTGGTTTCCATGGCATCTGTCACACAGAATCCTCATGGCATGACCTTTACAGCCCAAGCACGGCAGGCTGCATGCGGGAGAGAGTGCAGGCAAGGCTGCTCAGCTTTCCTGAGGCAGGGACTCTCTGCTAGTGGCTCTTGTCTTTCAGTTAGCATCGTGAATAACTGAAATATAAAATTTCATTTTATGAAGCAGTCTCATTCATTTATCAGGGACTAAATTGATTTGTTTATAATTTTCAGTGTTTATGAGCTACTACATTGCTGAAATTATCTCCTCCAAAAGATATAGAGAGAATGTAAATTAGGGCAACCTATGGCACCTGAGACAGAATAACCATAAAAATCCTAAGAATAATAACCATAAAAACCCCAGCAGGCAACTCCCAGATAAATAGTAGAAGAGTAAACAGATTCACTTTGGGTGCAAAAGTCTATAAAATCCTCACTCCTGCTCCTCAGCATGCACAACCGTAAGTTGTGCAAGCTGTGTGGAGTGGTGAAACTCTCCCCACATTGGAATCATGGCTGTGGGAAGCTGGTGCGGGGCTGGCAGTGCCAGTTGGCAGAGAGCCAGCACACACTTGATCACACTTAGCCCCTCCTCGGATGTGTGGTGTGCCCTCCAGGGTCTGGCCAGAGGGACATTAGAAGAATATGAAAGTGACTACCCAAAGCCCCAGGCCAGGCCCTGCCCCTCCCCCTCCCGTCAGAGTGGAGGTCCTGATCTGTGCCTGTTCTCTCCCCTTCTTCTCTAGTTATCTGGATTCCTGGAGCTTTTAGTAGAGTACTTTCGAAAATGCCTGATTGACATTTTCGGAATTCTTATGGAATATGAAGTGGGTGACCCCAGCCAAAAAGCACTTGATCACCACTCGGGGAAGAAAGACGACAGCCAGTCCTTGGGAGACGATTCTGGGAAAGAAGAGGAAGATGCTGAGTGTCTTGAGGAGGAGGAGGAGGAAGATGAGGAGGAGGAAGGCGAAAAGTTGGAGGGGGGGAAGAACAATGCTCTCCCTGCTGCTCCAGATGCCTCCGTGGACCCCAAGGAGACGCCAAAGCAGGCCAGTAAGTTTGACAAGCTGCCCATAAAGATTGTCAAAAAGAACAACCTGTTTGTGGTGGACCGGTCCAACAAGCTGGGCCGCGTGCAAGAGTTCAACAGCGGGCTCCTGCACTGGCAGCTGGGGGGCGGCGACACTACCGAGCACATCCAGACTCACTTCGAGAGCAAGATGGAGATCCCTCCTCGCAGGCGCCCACCTCCGCCTCTAAGCTCCACGGGTAAGAAGAAAGAGGCGGAAGGCAGAGGTGATTCTGAAGAGCATCCGGAGAAAAGCATCATAGCCACCATCGATGATGTCTTGTCTGCCCGGCCGGGGGCCCTGCCTGAAGACTCCAACCCAGGACCCCAAACCGACAGCAGCAAGTTTCCCTTTGGGATCCAGCAGGCCAAAAGCCACCGGAACATCAGGCTCCTGGAGGACGAGCCCAGGAGCCGAGACGAGACGCCCCTGTGCACCATCGCACACTGGCAGGACTCGCTGGCCAAGCGCTGCATCTGTGTGTCCAACATCGTGCGGAGCTTGTCTTTCGTGCCTGGCAACGATGCAGAGATGTCCAAACACCCAGGCTTGGTGCTGATCCTGGGAAAGCTGATTCTGCTGCATCATGAGCACCCCGAGAGGAAGCGGGCGCCGCAGACCTACGAGAAGGAGGAGGAGGAGGACAAGGGCGTGGCCTGCAGCAAGGGTGAGTGGTGGTGGGACTGCCTCGAGGTCTTGCGGGACAACACACTGGTCACGTTGGCCAACATTTCCGGGCAGCTAGACTTGTCTGCGTACACAGAGAGCATCTGCTTGCCAATCCTGGACGGCTTGCTGCACTGGATGGTGTGCCCGTCTGCAGAGGCACAGGACCCCTTTCCCACCGTGGGGCCCAACTCGGTCCTGTCACCACAGAGACTCGTGCTGGAGACCCTCTGTAAACTCAGTATCCAGGACAACAACGTGGACCTGATCTTGGCCACACCTCCATTTAGTCGTCAGGAGAAATTTTATGCTACGTTAGTTAGGTACGTTGGGGATCGCAAAAACCCAGTCTGTCGAGAAATGTCCATGGCGCTTTTATCGAACCTTGCCCAGGGGGACGCACTGGCAGCAAGGGCAATAGCTGTGCAGAAAGGAAGCATTGGAAACTTGATAAGCTTCCTAGAGGACGGGGTCACGATGGCGCAGTACCAGCAGAGCCAGCATAACCTCATGCACATGCAGCCCCCACCTCTGGAACCCCCTAGTGTAGACATGATGTGCAGGGCGGCCAAGGCTTTGCTGGCCATGGCCAGAGTGGACGAAAACCGCTCGGAATTCCTTTTGCACGAGGGTCGGTTGCTGGATATCTCGATCTCGGCGGTCCTGAACTCTCTGGTTGCATCTGTCATCTGTGATGTACTGTTTCAGATTGGGCAGTTATGACATACGTGAGAACGCATGTGTGAGTGAAGATAGAGGGTCACATGTAACTGGCTGTTTTCTGTTCCCGTTTGTCCAGCGTAGGAAGAAGGAAAAGAGAATCTCTACTCCTCTGCCCCATTCACTATTTACCAATTGGGAATTAAAGAGATCATTAATTTGAACAGTTATGAAATTAATATTTGCTGTCTGTGTATAAGGACATCCTTGGGGTTTTCTATTTTTTTTTAACCAAAGTTCCTGTCTAGTGCATTCAAAGGTCACTTTTTTTTTCACAAATTTCCTTTTTAATTTTTTTATTTCATGTTGTATTGCAGTTTTGTGGAAGTGAATCGACTTTAAAGAAAAAAGTTTTGGCAAAAGATACTAAGATAGGAAGTTTTCACCACACTAAAGCAGAAAGGTGAAAGGAAAATTGATCCTTGAATTGATTTCCTGTGAATTTTATTCTTTACAGAATGAAAAAACATAACTGCATCCCGTCACCCAAAGCTCTGCGCAATAGAAACTTCTAGAGATACAGGTGTAGGGGCTGGAGGAGTGTGGCAGTCAGTAGTCAGGACTGTGAGCGATGCTGGTTTCTCCACAGGAAGTGGTCACATTAGGCTACGAGCAAACGCTTCTAACAGCCAGCAGCGGAATCGTTCCCGCTGCGACCACCATGTCTGCTGCGGTTCAGCCTCCACGTGACGGCTCTGGCTCCACAATTCCTTTCATTGTTTTTTAAATATGTTTTTTACTGCCTGTGGGCTGTGATGTATATAGAAGTTGTACATTGAACACACCCTCGCTTTTTCTCTTTTCTTTTCTTTTCTTTTCTTTTTTTTTTTTAGTACAAAGTTTTTAGTTTCTTTTTCATGATGTGGTAACTACGAAGTGATGGTAGATTTAAATAATTTTTTATTTTTATTTTATATATTTTTTCATTAGGACCATATCTCCAAAAAAAGAAAAAGAAACAAAAAATACAAAAAACAAAAACAAACAAAAAAAAAGAGGGTGATGTACAAGTTTCTGTATGTGTAAAGCCGTGCTCCGCTGGGGGAGCAGCTGGTCCCAATCCGCTTCATGATTCAAGGTGTGGAAATGGTTGCATATGGATTGATTTAGAAAATGGATACCAGTACAGACAAAAAAACAAAAAAAACAGAAAGAAAAAACAACTAAAAGGAAGAAACACAACTTCAAAATTTTTCTGTGACAAGAATCCGCATTTGTATTTCAAGATAATGTAGTTTAAGAAAAGAGAAAAAAGAAAAAAAAAAAGAAAAAAACTTGATGTAAATTCCTCCTTTTCCTCTGGCTTAATGAATATCATTTATTCAGTATAAAATCTTTATATGTCCCACATGTTAAGAATAAATGTACATTAAATCTTGTTAAGCACTGTGATGGGTGTTCTTGAATACTGTTCTAGTTTGGCTAACGTGGTTGCATAGCAACCAAGCTATTTACAGGAAACAGGGGAAATGTAACAGCCTGGTATTGAAGTCTGAAGGCCAGAAAGGACTTTCGGGGTTACCTACTTGAGAGTGGGGCTCAACAGTTTGATTTTCTCAGATGGTTTAGCTAACTAGGCCTTCTTGGAAGTAATTAACTGTGGCGACATTGAGGTGTGGCGGTTTCCCTCGTAGACGGGTGGTGGCTGCTAGCCCACTTGAAGTGGGGCCCTCCGAGCTAACTGGCCTGAAATCGTAACTTCTGCCTCTCACCCCTCCGTCTTCGTTCTAATCCAAGTCTGCACTCGCCGTGTGTCTCCTGTGTGCCTCGAAGTTGACTCTGCATTTGGTCCACTCCGGTGTGTATAATGCTTACTGAGCGATGTTAAACAGAACATGTTATACTGTATGTGGTGTACATAGTGCCAAGTGACAACTCCTTTCCAGGGTGTTCTCTCAGCTCCCTTCCTGCCTGGTGCACACTTGCTTTCTAATAGTTCTGAGGGAAGGCTTTCCTGGGTCATTGACTGTTGTGTGCCGTGTAACATTCAGCCTCCGACACTGCTGTGTAATCATGCTGCTGGCCCTCCTTACTCTACCTCTCTCTGCCTCCTTCAGTCTACACCTCCAGCCCCCCACACCTGTTACTGGGGTTCCCCTTGCTCACGCTAGCATCTGGAAGAGTTAAGAACACACAGTTAGAACCAGGGTGAGACATGACTCCCTGTGTCATGAGAAAGAAATTATTTTCTCCTGCAAGCAGCCCATCATCTAGCAGCCCCCCATCTCTTCAGCAAACAGATCTGTGTCGAATTAAAAGCCCATTTATAATTCTGCTAGATTTTAATACATCTGCTTGCAAAGAACAGATTTTAGTGTTCCAGATGAAAGTAGGGAGATGTGCAAGAGAGAATTCAAGTGCACCCTTGATCTCTCGCAGGCAGACTTTATAAAAGGTACAGACTCTGAAGGTGTCTACCAACCCAGTTTGTCAGAAGAGCTCTTTGAAAGACAAGTGGCTTTACAGTAGCCAGTCCCAAAGCAGGACTATTGCACAGATGACACCAAGCCCCGAGGCCAGGCTCTTCTGGGCAGCCTTGCCTCCTCCCTCCATTCTCCCACAAAACCCACTTCTGGAAGCCCACAAAGGATTTTCACCATGCTTGACATTATCTTGCCTACACCAAGTTGCTGCTCTGTCCTAAAAATTAGTTATTTTCTTTTCCACGGCCTCTCAGAAATTTACAGGATGCCCATACTCTAAATGTATACCAAAAAAGAGAGAAATAAAGGTGCAAAGAAAGTTTAGTATTTTGGAATGGTGCTATGAAGTTTCATCTGTTGGTATTTGAGTGTTTTATGTTTTGTTTTGTTTTTTAATGTTACATAAGAGATACTATTGGGTGGCACTGGCTAAAACAAATAGCTATTTGAGATGGGTGTATAATCAGCTTTTACTTGGCTGTTCAAAGACTGATAGTGTTTTCCAAGTTAAAACAGTTGTTCTTGACGGGGCCTTGGGTGGTCTAACATGTGTTAAGTGTTGTTTTTTTTTTTTTGTTTTTTCTTTTGAGGGGGGGCGGTGTCCAGACAGGGTTTCTCTATTGTAGCTCTGGCTGTTCCGGAACTCACTCTGTAGACCAGGCTGGCCTTGAACTCACAGAGATCTGCCTGCCTCTGCCTCCCAAGTGCTGGGATTAAAGGCGTGTGCCACCACCCCCCAGCTACAATGTAAGTTCTTAACTGCCCCTCCTGAGAACTGGACAGCCTTTGCCTGAGACCCATCCATCTCAAACTGTATGTAGGTCCCTTGTGTGTTCAACCCCCCAGGAAGTAAAAGCCCCTTCTTGGTTCTTACTGGGTTGTGGTCACTTCTTTAGAGAGTCCAGCACAGTGCCCAGATCTACCACCCCATGCCCCTAGTGCACCCAAGAGAAGTGAACTTGAATGCCTTGGTCAAGACAGCTTTGTAAAAACTCTATCAAATGTTTCTGACAGTGATGTCATCTGCAAAGGCAGTAACCTGATTGGTTAACTCACGTTGGGCATGTGCTCCATACTGCCAGGCTCGGATGATCCGTGGGGGTAGCCCTGCTCCACTTAGAGTCAGCTGAGTCAGCTGTTTCTCAATACTTAGGAATACAGTAAGACCACAGCTGGCAGACTCCCAGAGTGGCCTGCGCTCATCCTACAGTCTGGGGTCCCTGTCTACCAAGTAAGTTCAAGTGTGCCTTGTCCCCTCTGGGGCTTTCATTAGGATCTGGAAAGAGAAGCAATAGTTCCCTGGTTCCCAGTGGCCCCCAAACCGGGCAACCAAGTCTGGGACTATAGAACCTACCAAAGCCACACAAAGGCTAGTTCAAAGCCAGTGCTGCCCTTCAAGCCCTGCTGCCCCTGGCCCTCACTATGCCCCACCCAGATCGTAGGGGCCTCTGAAGTCTGGGGGTTCCAAATTAACTTGCTTTGGGATCTAAAGTGTAAATGCTGAGGGGAGTTGGGGGTGGGGGGTGGGGGTGTCACCGAATTGTCAAAAGCATGGTAACTTCTCTGTCGAATAGCACTTTGGATGGAAGATCCCACCTTCCTTCCCGGCGTGGGGGAATCAATCTGTGAGACCAGCTACGCCGTACTTTCCTCTGGCCCCACTTTGATTTTTAAAATGAAATGTCTCCTGACATCGCAGGTAAATGTGACGGGTCACAATACTTGGCTTGATACTGCTGCCATGAGGCATACAGAGCAGACTAAAGGCAGCAGGCCCTTCCCGCTTAGCCAAGCCGTGCTGGGTCTCTGCACTAGAGAGCATTTCTGGCCACACTTGGATTCTGCGCTCCTGGAAAGCATGGGTGAGAAAATGACAGTTGAGCGTTTCTCTTCTGCCTGAATTTGGCATAAAGCTGGCCTAAGCACCGTAGTCTACGGACTAGGTTTTCCCAGAGTCAAGGCACTGAGTATGAACACCACCCCGAGAAGACATCTTTCAGCCGGATTGCAGTGTTTCTGTCAGTACTTCCCAGTAAGTGGTAATGTTTAGTTGCTTTGAACACGTGAAGGAGTTTCATACCTCTTAGCTGTTCACACAAGCCTTAGTACAGAGCATATCCCATCTGCCCTTCAAAAAGAGCAACAGCTGACACCCACACCCTAAAGCAGGGCCCAAGTAGAGACCTAGAATGAATGTTTGCATACCTAAGAAGTTGACTGAACTTTACACAAAATTCAGAGGAGAACCAAAGCCATGGTGAATCGCATCCATGGGCCAGAGGGGCGGGGCCTCATTCCTGCTCCAGCACAGAGACACGTGTTCATTGGTTTCTGCTCTGCTGAGGATGGAGCCTCAGGCCTTGTGCAAGCCTGGCTTCTGCTGCCTGTTAAAATAGCATTAAAATTAAGCCAGAATCAGAAATGTCTGCACAAATGCTGTGCGCTCCCAGGGTCTTCTGCCTCTTTCATCATAACCCTAAGCACCTTCACAGACGCATTTAACATCGAGAAGGAAGCAGTTCCTCGTGGGGCCTTCTGACCTCCCTCGCTCTCGTAGTCACTTAGCGACACTGGGTGAGTCTGCTAAACAGGAAGTCTGTCAAGGACCAAGGCTCCCAGACAGACCAGACATGTTATTTTCCCACATGAACTTTCACAGATCCCTTATGGGTCACTATTTAAATTTCTTCAAAAATTACTTTGGGCCTACGAGCTCCCATAGATAATACTTTGAGAAACTAGGAATCTTGCAGGAATCTGACCCTAAATGCCTTTTTGAAGGTTGAAATACAAGGCCATCCGTGCAGGTGGTGGGCTGATTCCATGTGCAGTGGCTTGACCGCTGCGGTCGCTGGGTCACGGTCACAGACGCTCCTGCTGCGGACCCCGCACACCTGCGGCAAGTGGCGCCCGGCCTCCCTGTCGGGTGGTGTCTAGAGCTCTGAATATTTTTCTTTACTGTTCAGCACTTTAGTCTTTTATTGTGCCTTAAAAGAAGACACGCGAGAGACAAGTGACCTCCGGGGCAGGGTTGAGAGGTCGGTACCAGTGGCCGAAGCTTGGCTCCTGGTCTCAGTAATGCAGTTCTTCGCAGGGGTGCGTCTTGCACATTTAGCATAAATACATTGAATGGTGTTTTTAAAAGCACAATGCTTGTGTTGTTAGTTCTGCTTTTTTTTGTTTTCACCAAATGGTATGAGCATATGGCCGGCGCTTCCTGGGCCATGTGATCTGAAGAGAACAGGCTCCTGGTGGCAGAGAGCCATGGTGATTTATTAGAATGAGTTTCAGTTCTGATTAGGAGCTTGCAGTGAAGGCCTCCTTTAGCCAGCTTTTTTACATGCAATCCTCTCTCCTCACATTTAATGTTCGTTGGCTGGTGTGGTGGTGGAATATTGGAATGGGTCTGGGGAAAAATCAGGTTTGGTTAATTAGTGGAGGTTTGCATTGGCAAGCCTGGTTTCAAAAATTAGATTTGATATATTCGTTTGGGGGCCCAGAGTACTGAGCAACCAAATCTTGACAGAAGCTAGCATCTCCACCCACCCATAGAATCTGTCCTTAATGGTCGTTGCTAATTGTGAACCGTGGAGATGCCTGGACCTGTCTGCAGGCAGGTGTGTATGTGGGGTGAGGTTCAAGTCAGAGGACCTTCCCTTTCAGCCTCTCGCCTGGCTTGCCTCGTAGAGCTGGAAGTAAGGACTGTGCTGCTTCCAGTTCCTCATAAGCACTCAGGCTTTTCAGGGTCCTACTTGGGGGATTCCCCAGGGCTCCCAGCCAGTGTCCCAACTCTGACAGCAGACCAGCTTGCCACACCTACCTACCCATGTCCTCCTGGCTCCAGGAAGAGCTCCAACCACTGGAGGGTTCACTGGTGAACAAGAACTCCTGAGTGTCCCAGGTATGCTCTGGCTCCAGCTTCCAGGAGGCCAGGGTTCTTTGAATCCTTCTAGAGTCTAGTCCTGCTGAGAGCCTTGGCTCCATTTCCCACTGCAGAACAGTGGCCAGAGCCTGAGCCAAGGATAGACACTTCTCAGACCACCATGCTTTTTCCTTGAGCAAGCGAATATTGACCATCACATGTGTCCTAATGGGAGCTGTGGAGGAGTGGACAGTGTGTGCTGATGTGGCATGCAGTGCCACATGCTGCTCGGCCTGCCATGACAGGATGCAGACAAGGAACCCAGCCCAGCTTCGAGGGCAACCTAGGAAGGTATTCTTCCATAGCAGGGAGCTAGGGATGGCCCGGGGCACCCTCATGTCTAGAAAAAGATCCAAAGAGCTCATGTGCAGGGTGGAGGCGATCTGAAGGAGAAGTGGGTAGGTACAGGGTCGTGTCCCCTTGTTCCCTCTGAGAAGCAGGCCTTGGGACAGTGCTGGGAGGTGCCAGTGTTGGAACCATAGCCAAGCCCAGTTAGGAAGGTACGGCTGGGAGGAGTGGGGCATGCTTGGCAACCATCAAGGGGCTTGCGGGACTCAAGCTAGGCCTCTGAGTGTGAGACAAAACAGCCCCAGAGGAGCTAGAAAACAGGAGGAGGCATGAAGGGGGCAAAACAAGAAAAGATGCCGATGAACCATGCCCTGGGAGCGTGGGTGCTTCTCGGGACGGGACACCAGGGACTTGCTTGTCCACAAGCTTTCAGGAGAGACAGCTGGACTCCAGCCCACGTGGCACCTCCTCTCCCATAAGCCCCTTTGTGTTGTTTATAGACTAAGGAGTGGCAACAGGAAGCACACCCAGAGCTGGGGTATCCACAGAACCCAAGAGGCTCATCAGTGGGTGCTGGGTACAAGGGTTAGACTCAGTGGCTCAGAGCTGGTGCCATCTGTGTGGGATGGTAGCGCAGGTCACCTCCAGTCCAACGTCGCAGAGGCCTGAGGGCTGGGATCTGATTCAGAGCAAGAACGGTAACAGGACAGAGGGGTGGAAATCGATAGGGGGCCAGAAGAAAAGAGAGAACAGGATGGAGCCTGGGATGGCATCCTCAGCAGGGCCCAGGACACAAGTCTGCTGGCAAGTTACACTGTTCATTTAGCTCAGCAACTAGGCTCCAGTGAGGAGAGCTGTTCTTCTGTAGTAAGTGCCCTTCAGCTCATTTCTGTGGCTTCTCCCTTGAGCCGCTCCTTCAAGGGGACACGGATCTGAGAACCATCTGAGATTCCCAATGCATGCAGGGAGGAGTGGTCCCGGGACCCTGTGTGGCCAGCAGCCCCATTTCTAATGCATGCAGAAAACTTGGGTCTTCGGGAGTTGTTGGCTCAAGACTGTGGACTTCAACGCCCACCGTGATGTTTGTGCTTAGACCTGTGTCATTAGCTGCCCTTGGTCCTGAGATTGGGGGGGACTGGCTTCAGGGAAGGCTGACATGGAGTGTGCCATGACGCCCTCCAAAGCGAGCAGGAGAGGATCAACCTGCTCCCTGAGAACCCGTGCCTACAGTTAGGAATGCCCTGCTGCCTTTGCCTTCATCAGTGGGGAAAGTCTGGAAACTGAGACAGATCTGCGGTAGCCCCTTAACCTCACTTCCCCAGCACCCAGGGCCTGGAGATTCTGGAGGGAGAGCCTACGTCAGGCCGCATGGTAAGCGACCCCCTCCGTTCAACTACACTCCTGACCAAGGCTGGAATCTCCAGGTGAACCAAGAACGGTGCAGCACTGCATGGCTGTCCTGTTTCCCCTGTCCCGTCCCCTCTCCTGTCCTCTGTTTCCCCACACCACCCACGCCCCAAGGCCAGCTTTCCATGCTACTAGAGCCATACACAGGCATACTATAGTGGGCTCTGCAGGGGTCTGCGGGCACTTCACAGCGGGCCAGAGGAGGGGTGCTGTGTGGCCTGGTGCCCCCTCAACATATCACCCAAGAATCTTCTACACTGTCCAGGGCCACCCACCACAGCCCTCTGCTCGGGGCAGGAGTCTGGTTTCTGCCTCACCAAGAGGCCCACTCGCCTCTTCTGAACTGTCCGCAGCCCACTCCGTGCTGCTCTCTTGCAGCTCTGCCTTCTCTCTCACCAAAGTGGGCTATCGGCATCATTCTCACCCCTCCCCCATGGCCTTGCCAGAGGCCCATCCACAGAACCAGCTTCCAGCATCATGGCTGTACCATCTGTCTCGCCATGAGTGTCCAGACGGTCCTTCTTCGTCCCCCCCATACACACACGTCATCGTGTCCCGTGCCTGGTCGTTCACTGAACACCAAGTTGTGCCCTGATGGCTGTTTATAAAGAGTTTACGATGTGACGTCTTTCTCTGCTCTAGTTTGCAGAGTCCCCGGTTTTTTGGGGGGTGGGTTGCTCTAGTTTGCAGAGTCCCTGGTTTTTTTGGGGGGGTTGTTCTAGTTTGCAGAGTCCCCGGTTTTTTGGGGGGGAGGTGTTGCTCTAGTTTGCAGAGTCCCGGGTTTGGGGTGTTGCTCTAGTTTGCAGAGTCCCTGGTTTTTTGTGGGGGTTGTTCTAGTTTGCAGAGTCCCCGGTTTTTTGGGGGGGAGGTGTTGCTCTAGTTTGCAGAGTCCCGGGTTTGGGGTGTTGCTCTAGTTTGCAGAGTCCCGGGTTTGAGGGGTTTGGCTCATTCTTCCTTTTCACGCCATAGACTGTGGCTTATGCCACTTCTGTATCGGATCTTCTGTTGCTTTTTCCATCATTTCTTCTCTGCCCCATGGTTTCCGTGTCCAAATGCGGGCAGACGCCCTGTGCGCCCGCCACGTCCCTGACCACCATAATCATCTCAACCTTGTCTTCAGGGTGCTCTGCAGTAATTGCTTGACTTTCCATGATATCCAACGCACGGCTCGCTGCTTCTGTAGACCTAAACAAGAAGCACAATTAATTAATGTTTTACTGCTAAAAATGATCCTTTCGAACTCTCAGATGTCTCCTTTCATGGATGACATTTCCCCATTTTGATGAGACTATAATGTTCTTTTTTCTATTTCCTGGAAAAAAAAATCAATTTCATAGGAAAATATTGGCTGAATTCCTCACACAAGCCCTTGATTTTAAATTTCAGAGTCTTTTTAAGTATCCAATTATTCTTCTTCTGTAATTTGATGCATGTGAAAACGATTCTGTGCAAACATATTTCACTGATGTACAGAAGCATGCAGAGAAACTTCACCTCTCTGGAGGTCCCAGTGGAACAAGGTAGAGGGACGGGGTCACTATGGAAACAGCAATGCCCGCAGAAGCCAGCTGCTGGGCTACAGGATGTGCTTCCCAAAGCCATCTCCAGGTGGGTCCCCCAAATACAGAGGGCTTCGCCGGGGCCTGTGAAGGCAGCAGAGCAGTAAAGGGTGTCCATGCAGGCTAAGTGCAAGCTTTGTACAGAAACAAAGGGTACAATGGAGTGGGGTGTGAATGCCAGCACCCCCTAACTTCCATGGGGTTCTTACAGCTGTCTCCATGGTACTAATCACTCTACCCTCTTAAATGGGACCTAGTGATGGCTGCTCCATGGAGCCTCTGCCATTGGTCAGCTGTGCATATCCTAAGTCCCTTCCTTGGCCCCCGTGGTGCCCCTGCCCCGGCCAGCTTGGCACAGAGAGGCTCTCTGTCCACAAAGAGTTCTGGTTAAGATTAGTTAGTTAGGATCTGGTTGTTTCTGGTTAGGATTAGTTAGTTAGAATCTGGTTAGTTCTGGTTAGGGTTAGTTAGTGAGGATCTGGTTAATTCTGGTTAGGGTTTCTCTTTTGTGACCCAGGACAAGGGCAGGTTTTATTATGAAATGTTTCTTCTTTAAAAACCATTTTAGAATAATTATGAATCCTCAGCCAAGTTCACAGATAGAGAGGTCCCGTGTGTACTTTGCCAGCTGCACAAACTGAGCATCTAGATAAACACAGCCCAGGGCTGAGACCAGGAAAACGAACACCGAGGCTAGGCTGTGCAATATTAAACTCTGAAACACTCACGGGCGGCGGACACCCCCGTGCCCAGGCCGTTTGGCCCTTGGTCTTCTAAGTCTGCTTGGTTACCCAGCGCCAGTGGCAGCTGATCTGCAGATGGTGACTCTAGATGGGGCTTCATCAAGCCAGCTCCCAGCAGTCGCCATGATGGCTCAGCAGTGAATACCATGCACCTCTCCAAAACACTCTGCCCCCTCAAAAATCCTGAGGCACCCACTTCCCACCTGGTCACAGTGTTCACTAGGTGGGGGAGGCGGTCCCATTACAGCAAGAACATGCTGGGACAGAGTGCTCAAGCTATAGGTGTTTGGGGTTTAGGGAAGACAGAACAAGAGTCGGCATTGCCACAGGGAATGGTTACCCTGTATAGAAAATAGGGGCCGTTTATTTGAGGAGAAACCAAGCCATGGCATCCCAAAGAATTGAAAGCTGTCTTTTGACAGCGAGGAAGACAAGATTCTGAAGGGACCTGGGACAGGCAGGTGCTGGGGTATAACGGGGTGACAGTGTTGTTTTTGACAAAATGAAACGTTAAAGCAGTCAGTCATTAAAAGGGCGCAGTAATAAGCTTGTCACGTCTGCTCGGTGACAGCTCTGCCAGCTTCTAATTTGTCCTGTACCTCAAATTACCCTTCAGGAGCAACTGTGTCCTCTGGCCGAGTCACCCTGGCAGGACCGAGTGAGGGAATAAGATCTGTATCTCTTCCGTGTCCCTGCTTCTGGGAGAGAAGATTGAAAAAGCAATTAGAAGTTTCTGGAATTGCCTGGAGAGGAGAAGACCAGCTGGAGCTAGAGAGGAGGAAGGAGGAGGGCCTGAACGGACGGCTGTGCGCAGCCGAGGGTTCAGCCATAGCTGGGTACGGTTCCCCTCAGACGAGAAGTCAGAGCAGCAGCGTCACAGGTGACGGCAGGTTAAGCACAAAAAAAAAAAAAAAAAAGGTTTTTGCCATGGGACTTCTGGAAAGCTGGTCACTGCTCCGCAAGGCAGATGAGGGCAGCCCCTGAGGCAGCAACCCACTGAAATGTGGCCCTGGGACTGCCCTGAGCACAGCGTGACCCCTGGGCCCACGTGGCCACTTAAGGTTGGTGTGGCTGGTCCAGCCCCGAGGCCCATCATCCTGTGTGGCCTCTGGAGTTCTTGCTATCGCAGGTACAAGGCCTTTTGTCCCTGGGCAGCTACTGTGAGGGACGGGTTGATTGAGGGGCCCACCTGGCTTCTTGGAGGCACCCTGTGGGGTGCAGGCCGAGGGCATGGCTGTGGTCATCGGAGCTAAAGGCTGCAACCTGGTTCAGCTGCACTTCAGTGGGGTGTGCCCTCCCTTCGAAGAACGGGACTGACGAACTCACAGGTATGAAATCAGAGCAAAGAAAACTCTAGCCTAGAGGAGGGAAGGCAGGCAGCCGCTCGGGCATTGCGCACCCCACATGGGGACATATGGCGTTTGTCAATCGAATGCAGAGCAACCTTCAAAAGCCATTAGAAGGCTGCCCCGTGCTGTCCCAGCCATTTGTGTCAACGATGGCTCCTCAGTCCCACAGGCCCTGCAAACGCGCTGTTTCTGGGACTAATTAGCCTTCCAGAGGGCAGACAAGAGCCCTCTGCTGGAACCTTGCTAGGGGCAGAGCTTCAGCCGGCTTCAAACAGAAGCCACCAGAGCAGGCACTGTCCGGGTAAGCGGTGGCCGCTGTGTTCGCTCCAGGAACACGCAGGGCCGCTTCCTCCGCCTCGGGCAGCTCCTCACGCTTCCACCGCTTCATCCTCGGCTGGGCAGAGGCTGCCGGCCTCCTCCCGCAGGCCCCCTCCCCCGACGCTGCTGCGCTGCATCTGTGCCGCAGCAGGCCGGCTGGTACCCTTAACCCTCTCCGTGAGGGCGAGGTGAGGTTCTGTTTTGTTCGCCGTGCTTCCGGGCCCTGGCGTGGAGCAGGAGTCTGTTCATCCGGTGTGGCTGCGTGTCTGAGCTTGTCTCCGCTGCAGACTGCCGTCGGGTTTCCTCTGAAGAGCACACTTTTCTTCTTTCCTAGCCCAGGCTGGTCTCAAGCTCACTAGCCAGCCAGGGATAACCTTGACCCTCCTGCCTCCACCGCATGAGTATCCGGAGTAGAGGTGTGCACCGCAGTGCCTGCTGTATACAGCGCTGGGGTGGAACCCAGGGCCTTGTGCAGGACAGGCAAGTGTCCTACCCACTGAGCCACCCAGCCCCCAGCCTGGGGAATCATACTTTTAACAACTCACAATGTTTATCACTACTGTCCTTAGCACTGGGTCAGTCTAAGGAGAAGTGAGTGGTTTGTACCTGTAATTAAACTCACTGCCCTAATCTGTCCCCTCCCCACCTCCTACCCCCTCACCCCTGTTCTCTCTCGCTCTGTCTTCATGCACCACCTCAGGAAGGAATCCAGGAGTCAAGTAGAGATGCCAGCATTTGCCAAGGGCGGGCTGCTGCTGCACCTGACCTTGACTTTGCCCTTTCCTTACAGCAACTGATGGTCTGGATCTGCCCCAGGAGACCTTCCCAGTTACCATGACCCATCCAGGAGACAGGTGCTCAGTTTCCCCATTTGCCTGGTGTATTTATCAGCTTTCCATTACTGTAACAAAATACCTGAGATAATCCACTTAAAAAGAAGGAAAGTTTATTTTGGCTCATCATTTCAGACATTCAAGCTCTGGTCAGTTGCCATGTTGCTGTTCTGTGGTAATATGGGAAAACTTGACAGAGAAAGCTGTTCACTTCATAGTCAGTTTCAAAGAGAAGGAAGGGACAGGATCGCAGCATACCCTGCAAGGGCACACCCCAATGACCTCATCGCCTCCAACCAGGCCAAACCTCCCAAAGGCGGCACCACTTCCCAGTGGCACCCTGGCCTAGGGATTAACCACTTAGTCCCAGAGACACTCCATACCCAAACTACAGCAGCTATAGCAAAGTCTCCTGACTTTGGCGTCTGTGGGGTGGGGCACACGTGGGACACTTGAGCACAACAGGGCATCATGGGCCTTTGAGTTGGTGCCGTGGCCCAGGTGGCCACTACCTCACGTCTTGCTCAGTGCTCCCAGTTACTTCTTAGTCCCTGAGGATGGAGGGCTCACTGGCTGGGGTCAGGGAAGGAAGGTGACCGTCCGTGGCTCTAAGAGGGAGCGCCTTTCAGCTGTAGAAAGTGAGCAGGGCGCATGGCTTTGTGAAGCTCGAGGACAACAGACAGCATCACAGTGCTAGAAAAGTAGAACCGTCTGAAACGAGGAGGGTTCCACATGGGGCAAAAGAAATGTGTTCTGATTCGGACCCACGGAGTCCACCAGGACCCGAACTGAGTGCACATTGACTGTATTGGCCTGCACCTTATGGTCTTCAGTAAACAGATCAACAGGCTGAACCCCTGGCCTGCTGTCTTTTCTTAAAATGAGAGGTTAATATGTCCCAGGGTCAAGGGTATTGCTTGTGGTAGCGTGTGCATGGAAATCCCTGGGCCTGACCCCCACACCAGAAAGAAAAGCGGGTCCGTTCTAGAACTTCTGGAAAGTACAGGGACATGAAGTGAGAGCCGAAACAGCTACCTGGACAGCTGGCATCTAGAAATATGCACTTGAATAAAGTTTAGTTTTATAAGCAAACTTTAAAATTTATTATAACATGAGTCTCTTCGTGTCATTAATTTTTCTAGGATTTGAGCCTTAGTGGTTGCCTGGGGTTCCATTTATCTCGCCAATGCCCAAACGTTGGACTTTTATGTCTTCTCCACATTTTCCCATCATAAAAAATGCCACTGCGAACACCCGGGAAGATGGATCTCTGTGACGATGTGTAATTAATTCATTAAGATAAATTCCTGGGAGGAGAAAATATGTCAAACGGAATGAGTGCTTTTTAAACCTCTCTGACGCATGGCCAAGTTACATTCTTGGGAACGTCACATCGTTGAAATCTCCCCTCCCCCCAAAAAAATCTCCCCACTTGAAGCATCCATCCCTGGGCTTCTTCCCCCAAGTGGATGGTCAGAAGGTGGTTTGTTTTCATTTCTTTGTCAGGAAGCTTGAGGAGTGTGTCCGTCTGTGTGTCTGTGTCTGTGTGTCTGTCTGTGCGTCTGTGTGTGTGCTCACTTATGTATATCACACAGAGACCAAAGATCAATGTCAAGTGTCAGTTGCTCTCCTCCTTATTTTTTGAGACAGGGTCTCTCATTAAACTTGGAGCGCACCATTTCAGCTAAACTGTCTGGCCCCTGGGCCCCTGGAATCCTCCTGTCTCTGCTCCACCTAGTGCCGGGGTTACAGGTCCATTCTGACATCTGGATTTAACCTGCGTGCTGAGGCTTCCAGCCTAGCTCCATGCTTGCGCATACTTTACCCCCGAGCTACCTCCATGACCCCACGGAATGCTGATTTTGTGCATTAAACAGTTATTTTGTGCCCGTGCTAAAGGGGACATTTTAGTATCTGTTGCGTAGAATATGATCTAGCTGCTGGATGTGGTGGCGCACACCTTTAAACCCAACACTTGGGAGGCAGAGGCAGGAGGATCTCTGTGAGTTCCAGAACAGCCAGAGTTACAACAGAGAAACCCTGTCTCGAAACAAAACAACAAACAATTACAAAAAACGAACAAAAAAGAATATGATCTAGCCAAGCAGCACACGCTTATTTTGCCCATACCTGTGTACATTTACTTTAGAAAATTAAGATGTAGAATGGTACCTAAGTCTCTAATTTCCATTTTGAAAAGTTAAAATGGGGTAGGGTCCTCCATGTAAGTCCCCTGGGGATCTGGTGCACGTGGGTGCAGATCGGCACAGTACCCAGGCTGTCCGGGCCTCACATACCTGCCCTGGGACTTCCCGCCAGCCTTCTGCATGTCCCCCGCAGCTGCCATCTGATCTGAGCATGTCACTCAGCTTCAGTGAGAACCGGTGCCCTCCTGTGAAATCAAAATCATCTCCTCACTTCAATCTGCAGAGCCTTGTGCCAGTCAGGGGACGCCATCTGTCAGGACGCCTGGATGGGAGAGGAAGGTGGAATGACTTCCACTCTCAGAGCTACCTGGCAGTGTCTTCCTGAGCAGGTTGTTTGTAGCTTACCGAGGTGAGGCGAGAAGACTTGACGTAGCGTTATAACACTGGAGTGAAGTTTACTGCCGGGATGTGTGCGACGAAGCCTGCGATTTGAGGTCATCCATCAGCAGCTGCCACCGAGATCACAAGCCTAGCAGCAGCAGCAGCAGGTCCGGGAGGGAGGGAGGTCTGTCTTCTGCGGCATCTGCTGACATCAGGATGTAGTGGTTAGGGACCTCTGTCCTGGCTTCAGAGTTTAGCTTGACACCCCCTCCCCTCAACACACCCACATACCCACCGTGAGCCTCGGGTGCCCCAGGATCCAGTTCACACTTGGGGTGGAGCCAGGGGTCTTCCCAGCAGGTGTGGCACAGTCTGTGGATGGCCTGTGGTTGACTTTATTCGTGCTCTGACAAAATGTCTGACAAAAGAAGCTAAGGAAAGAAGGGTTTATTGTGGCTACAGTTTGAGTGTACAGTCATCATGGTGGGAAAGGCATGCAGCAGGGGTTTGAGACGGACTGTCACATGCCCACACTCAGGAAACAGAGAGAGAGGAATGCTAGCATCTGGATTTTTTCTCCTTCTTCTTCTCCTTCTTCTTCTCCTTCTCCTTCTCCCCCTCCTCCCCCTCCTCCTCCTCCTCCTCCTCCTCCTCCTCCTCCTCCTCCTCCTCCTCCTCCTTCTCCTCCTCCTCCTTCTTCTTTTCTTTTTTATTGACTCCAGGGCCCCCAGCCCATGGCATAGAACCACCCATATTCAAGGTAGGTTTCCCATCTCAGCTAACCCAATCTGGAAACACCTTTAAAGGCATGCCCAGAGCTTTGTTTCCTAGGCAATTCCAGATCCCGTCAAGTTGGCAGTCAAGATTAACCATTCCAGTGTGCTTAGCACAGTGCCCAGACCCACGGTGACCCAGGGCAAGACCTGCTCTGATCCACCTTCCCTGGGGAAGGAGTGTGCACACATGTGGACGACGAGGCACAGTCATCTCTCCAGTAGGTAATGCACGTCCTGTGCGAGCATGAGGACCTGAGTTCAGATCCCCAGGACCCGGGGAAGGCTGGACACGGCGGTACACATCTGCAATCCCGGTGCTTTTTACAGCAAGATGGAAGATAGGAGGAGAAGCCAGGAGAATCCCTGGAAGGTCCAGGGCCAGCCACGTGCAGCAGAGAACAAGAGGCCCCAGCCAACAAGTGCAAAGTGAGGACTGATGCCCAGGATTGTCCTTTGACCTTCCCATACATACCTTGGCATGCTCATTTGCTCTCTGTCTCCGTCCCTCTCTCTCTCTCTCTCTCTCTCTCTCTCTCTCTCTCTCTCTCTCCCTCTCTCTCACACACACACAGAACCCCAAAACTAAGCCACACAACAGCATTTCCAGAATCCAGAAGACCCCCAAGTCCCTGTTCTTTTCCTTGCCACCCGCAGAGACCTGGAAGTCCCTGCAGTGGCTCTAGCCCTCTGCGCCACCACCTACATCTTCAGCCCAGGTAGGGTATGGGCCTTCTGTGTAGCTGCATTCTGGGAAAGTTGGGTACAACCTTTTTTTTTCCTATACCTCAAAAGAAAACTTTCCCTTTTAAATTAACAGGGTGCCCACAGCCAGTATTTGTGGCTAGTCCCTGGGCTGTTAAGTCTCCTTCAGAGCTGTTGCGGGTGGCATACATAATGAGACATGAACATGAAACTTGATTTAAAGCACCTCTTCATTAATATAACAAACCAAGTGTACCCAGAAAGTATATTCCTACGGGCCTAATTAAAACTCTGAACAAAATACATGTATATGTATATTTTAAATGGAGACATTCAGTAGGTAGAATTAGCTACCCAAATTAATTCAAATTGAAAAGTGTATTATGAGTGCGTTGTTATTATTAACATAGCCAGGACTCCTCGGAGATCTCCCCAATAATGTGTTCCTGGTTTAGAGTGTGCTCGGGGTATGACAGGCAGGATTCACCTCAGAGCTCTCACCCACACAAGCCCCTGGCGGAGCTTGGGCTGTTTCAGGTAGAAAGGATTCCCAGGTGGCCCTGGAGTCAGCTGGGGTATTCTCCCCGACTGGGAGGTCCTTCTCAGCATATCTTCTACACAAAGGCCTGGGTGCAATCAGAAAGGGCTAGAACAGCGGATCTCAGCCTGTGGGTCGCAACCCTTTCACAGGGGCCGCCTAAGACCATCTGCGTAGCAGATATTTCCATTACGATTCACGACGGTAGCAAAATTACAGTTACAAAGTAGCAATGACAGTAACTTTATGGCTGGGGGTCACCACAACCTGAGGAGCTGTATTTAATGCTTGCAGCATTGGGAAGGCTGAGAATGAGAACCACTGGGCTAGACCCTGGTGAAATGGAAGAGGCTCACTGGCCAATCAGGCCCGGAAGGGTGTGGCATCTAGGATCAGGCCTGTGGCGTGGATGGAGGGCCACCAGGTGGCAGGAACTGGGCGAACAGTGGCTTTGACCAACACCAGTCAAAGGTGTGGGGTTAGTCCTGCCCTCGCCTCAGCAAAACTGCAGGGACCCTGCTCTGATGGGTGGCTGGGACCACGGCAGTGACTGCTGGCTGGAGACAGGACTCCGAGCTCACGCCACAGAGATTTGGGGGTGGGCTTCTGGCCATGATTTTATTTTGGTCAAAGGTGAGCTATGCCAGAAGACTAACCATGTGACCATCTCGTCTGCCACGGAGGACAAGGCCTTGCAACTAGGCATTGAAGACTGCTTAGTGTGGCCTTCGGGTCACAGAATGGGAAAAGAACCCAGGGAACAGAGTAAGTGAAGTTGGGGACCAGAGAAGTACGTGATGAAGTTGCTCTCTGGGAAGGGCCAGGTGCACGCGCTTTGTAGAGTGTACGCATGCGTGTACTCTTATGAAAAGGAGTCGGTCAAGCAGGGACGGTATATTTGCATTTACTCACAGGCCAGCCCTCTAGCTCCCCAGTCCTTACCCGTAAGTGGAGACGGAGCAGTTCCTCTGCCGTGGGGCTCAATATGAGGATGAAACGGGGGCCTGTACATGAAGTCTCGTTCCTAGCAGTATGCACTACATAATTATTGTTCATTTTTCTCCCTATTTGCTAAATCATCGGCTCTTATTCCAGCCCCTGGGGACTGGTGGGACATCAAAAACTTTCCAGTGAACGGTACTTGTGCAGCGCTTTCTAATTTCCTAGTCACTGCCCTGAGTCTAGTTCCCTTTGACCAGACAACAGTGTAGCCAGATGTCGCCTCTGTCCTCCTTACCCTCACCAGGGAAACTGAGGCCCCAACACTACGTCATGTGCCCAGCTCTAAGAAGTTCCTGAAGGCTGGAATGCAGATTCCAAGGTGGATCTCCGTCCATGCTACCTTCTCCGCTGAGGATGTGGCAGAGGAGACCTCGAGAACCCCCAGAGACGGGTGCATAGAGAAACCTCACAGAACGGTGGCCTTTGAGATGTGGCTGTCATAAAAGGCGGGATGCAGGGTAGAGTCAGACACGTGGTATGCCTGACCAAAGACTGTGTCTCCCAGAACATTCCAGTCTGGTCAACAAGCAGCTTTATTTCAGGGCAGTTGCGATCAGTTTCCATGGTGACAGGAAGACCCAAGGTCTCAGGTCAAGTCTCTCCAATTCCTGGTAACTGGTCAGAAGGCTGGTGGGTCCTACCAGAATCTCCATATTTATTTGGAAACTTTTTACAAACACACAGTAAAGAAATGGGCTCAAATTCTACAATGTGGCCTTCTGCATCTGAACATGCTGTGCCCATTCCCAGGATCAGAGACCTAAATGTCACTCTGCCAGGTTCTCCCCCAAACTGGTTCCGGGCAGCGGTCTTGCTGTGTGGTCGGCAGTGTTCACAGTGTCAGTACAATTGATAGTGTTGCATGCAACTCACCAAAGTGAGCTCTGTGAAGGAAGAGACCAGGAGATCTGTTCTTCTGCCTGGCCTACATCCCAGTCTTCAGGTCGGCTGTGCAGAAGCCACACTCTGCGGTACTCCGAGAGAGAAGTATCCAGAGCCAGTGTCACTCGGGGCTAGCTGAGGGTACTGACTGAGGGGTGGGACAGCCTCACAGACTACCTGAGGGATTTTGAGGAAAGGCCCAAGGGGAAAGAGAGGAGGATCGGCGCTCTTTAACAGGGAAGACGGTGACCTGGTCCCAATCTCCAAAAGCGAAGGAACATGGGCTGTTCACCCTGTGAAGGACACTACACAAAGGGCAATTGGAGTGGTTCCGGTGTGTGCCCAGGAGTCCTACTCGGGCCTGAGAAGCGGATGCTGTGAGCTCATGGCTCTCCCGAGACGTAAGGGATGGATACAGACCATCCCTGGACTCCACGAACTCTGCAGTTAAGAATTAGTGAGGAGGGAGATTTTGAAGGGTGGAGGGCTAAGGAAGGGGTGTCAGCACTGAATTCTAAAACACAGGCCGGTAGAGAAGGACCCACAGTAGAGGTTTCCCAACCCCTGTGTGCTGGCTAGTCTTATGTCAACTTGACATACAGACTAGAGATACCTGAAAGGAGGGAAACTTAAATCGGGAAAATGCTGCCATAAATCCAGCTGTCAGGCATTTTCTTAATTAGTAAATCAGTGGGGGAGGGCCCAGCCAGTGTGAGTGGTGCCATCCCTGGGCTGGTGGTCCTGACTTCTATAAGAGAGCAGTCTGAGCAAGCCATGGGGAGCAAGCCAGTCAGCAGCACCCCTCCATGGCCTCTGTGTCAGCTCCTGACTCTGGGGTTCTGTTCTGTTCCTGTCCTGACTTCCTTCAATGATGGACTATGATGTAGAAGTGTAAGCCAAATAAATCCTTTGCTCTCCAATTTGTTTTTGGTCATGGTGTTTTGTTGCAGCAATAGGAACCTTAACTAAGTACCAGGAGTGGGGTATTGCTGTGACAGATCTTTCTGTGTTTTGGGGAGGATTGTGAAAGGACTTTGGGACTTTGGGCAAGAAAGCCATTGCCTGTTTGGAGCTCGGTGGGCTGTTCTGTGGGAACTTGGAAGATGAGAATGTTGAGAGCAAAGCAGAAGATGGAGGCCTGGCTTGGGAAGTTCAGAGGGAAGCGAAGACTCTCCCCGGCTTTTTGTATGAAGATTCTGTGGTTCTGGTTAGCTGGGCTGAAGAATCAGCTGTGATTAACAAGATCCCAGAACTAAGAAAGCGAAACCTTTGCTTTGCTGGGTTTCAATGCTAGTCAGCTGGAGCTGAGAAATCAGCGGTGGTTAAGAAGAGACCAGCATCACTGAGGTGAAATCTGGGAAGTGTTTCCTGAGAGTCAGCACACGGAAGCAGTGTTCCAGAACTGGCCGAGGTTGTACCTCATGTTGGCAGCTGTACTTGGCAATGGGCGAGAGTCACCCAGGTGGTGCTGGTTTTGAAGGCATGAAGGGTCATGGAGAGCAGCTGAGGCTTGGCCCTGTGAGAGGCCAGGAGAGGCCATAGATGAAGTGGGGCCTCAGAGGCAGTTGAAGGCCCAGGACTAAGGAGTCATGCAGAGACGTTGAGGCTTGGCACCATGTAGAGAGCTTATGGGAGGCTATTGGTGAAAGTGCAGCCCAGTTGCAGCAGAGACCCCAGCGTTTTGGAGATGCCAGTGCCATGGGATGACCACCAAGAACAGAGCAGCAGTGGAGTGGAGCCTGGAGGACAAGCTGCGTGTGCTGCAGAGGGCGGGGCTGGAGGAAGATCAGGACACTGAGTTATTTATACTGTTGGAGTTTGGTTTTGCTTGGTTCGGATTGTGACTGTGTCCTGGTTCTTCCCTCTTGGAAAAAGTATTTAATTTGGTTTTGATTTTCACAGGATCCCACAGTTGAAAGACTGAAATTTTAAGAGATTTTTGGATTTTTAGAGATATTGGTTATTTTAAAGAGACTGGAATTTTAATGTGTTTGAATTTGTAAAGACTAGGACTTTTGAAGTTATTTTTATTTTTAATGTGAGATCTTGGGGGTGAATAAGAAAAGAAGGGTGTGGCTTGACAGTGCCGTGTGTGCCACGTTGACACACGAAGTAGGGATATCTGATGGGAGGGAACCTTAATTGAGAAGATGCCTCCATAAGATCCAGCTGAGGGCATTTTCTTAATTAGTGATTGATGGGGGCGGGCCCAGCCCATTGTGGGTGGCGCCATCCCTAGGCTGGTGGTCCTGGGTTCTATACGAAAGCAGGCTGAGCAAGTCACAGGAAGCAAGCCAGTAAGCAGCGTCCTTGCGTGGTTTCTGAATCAGCTCCTGCCTCCGGGTTCCTGCCGTGTGTTGGAGTTCCTGTCCTGACTTCCTTTGGTGATGGACTCTCACGTGGACGTGTAAGCTCCCCAGTTTGTTTTTGGACATGGTGTTTCGTTGCAGCAATGGGAACCCTAACTAGGACACCCCGGCTGGCCCCCAGTGTGGGGTGACCCAACTGCCCTCCTCCTGCCACCATCTCTCATCTCCTTTGACCCCGTGTGGATCTGAGAGACACCTCAAGGACCGGGTTTGGATCAGTCTGATCAGTCTGATCAGTCATGATCAGCTCAGCAGGGAGACAAAGATAAAGCACACTCAGTGTTCATCAGTACCGAGTCCTTGGGTGTGGCTTAGTCATCCCCTTGATGCACCACGCTGGTGTTCCAAGACCCCAATGGATGACTGAAAACACTAGTGGGAGGGAATCTTACACACACACACACACACACACTACAAATCTATGACACAGAGGTTACTGATCACAACAAGCATATTAGTATTTTTGGACCCCCAGTTATCAAGGAGCAGGTAACAGGCTCAGAAACGGAAACCTCAAGTGTGGTAGGACTTGTATGTAAATAGAGGACACCCAGAAAGGAGGCAAAGGACAGGTGTCCTCTTGGGGACCTTCTTGTCTCTTCGGAAATCCCTAGGAAGGCAGGACAGGAGTCGGGCCTGCCACAAGAAAATAGTTCTGAGGAAGACAGGTGTTCTGGGTAATCCACTTTGGCCTGGTCCAGACCCCAGACCCCAGACCCCAGACCCCAGACCCCAGACCCCAGACCCTGGCCTCAGATAATCACTCTGCCCAAGCTGGGCTGGGGTTGGAATCCCAGGCTGATCCGAGGTCTGAGGAAGACTGGGCGTGGCTGAGCAGAGTCAAAAACACCTGGCCTGGGTGTGGCAAGACTGGCCAAGGCGCCGTCAGGAGCACAGATCAGAGGAGGGTTGCAGGAAGGCAACCTCGGGACAGCCCGGCTCTGGAAGTGTCCAAGACCTGTGCTGTTAAAGCATGGTTCCCCGAAGTCCCCTGTCAGGGGTCGGGAGGCAGATCCAGGTGATGGGCCCAAGTTCCAAGCACCCCCTGAAAGCTAGGGCTGCGTCTGTTTCTTCCAGGTCCCCAGATGGGCAAACAGACTGAGCAGGGACTCCAAAGCTCTGATTTAAACTCCCAAAGGGCCAGCCTTCCTGAAACCCTGGCCTGAGCCCAGCACAGAGGAATGTGCCAAGCTCACCTCCCAATGTCACCTCCAGGGACCCTCTGCGAGGGGGGCGGGGCATCAGGGCCTTCTCAGGTGAACCTGTGTGCACGTGTGTGTGTATGTATGTATATGTATGTATAGGTGTGTAGCCCTCCTGGTCGCAAGCAGGCAGGGCACCCCTTTCAAACCTGCCTGGGCATAAACATTTAGCAAATTCCTGTGCTCATTTTGGCACTGTTGTAGGAAAGAAGTGCCCGTAGCGGACCACGCGCCCAGCTCCTTCTGGTGGGGTGGCCAGCACACCGTGGCCCTGGAGTGTCCCTGTGTAAGAGAGGCTCAGACCTGGCTGCTAGCTAAGCTGACTCGGAGGGCCCCAAGCAGCCTGTGGTCTAATTGGAAGTAGGTGTTAAAGATGAGAAATGCAGCTTCACAGAGTGAAATGCCAGGCGCTGCACATCTCAAACCCACCCTAGCCCTTTGGTATTTGACTATCTTTATCGTTGGCAATGAGCGACTCCCACGTTTCAAAGAAGGAACGTAAAGGTTCACATGAGCCCCATGGTTTCAAGTAGCACTTTTAAAGGCACCTTGAGGTTTAAATGCAGACACGTGAATTGCGTCTCTCTTAATTACATGGGGCTTTGCCTCCAGGGGAACACCTTTGGAGACATGAATTGGGACTTTGTTTTTCTTGGGTAGTGTTTTGTTGATGGTGGTTTAGGGGGTTGTTTATTGAGATGGGGGTGGGCGGGTCTTATCTTAAGTAGCCCAGGCTGGCCTATGATTTGTTCTGCTGAGGATAACCTTGAGAATTTAGAACTCCTGATCCTGCCTCTCTTTAAAGAGTGCTGGGCTCTCCGGCCGCACACCCAGTCTTAGGTGCTGACGATGGGCCCCAGGGCATCATGGGTATTGGGTCAGCTCCTTACCTCAGCCCCTTGTTTTTAAGTGTGTGTACCATATTCCAGTAGATGGGAGGAAGAAGGGAGACAGGAGCACTGGATAAGGAGACAGTTTCCTGTCACCTGACCCCATGAGGATCTCAGAGGGGAAGTGAACATGGTCCCGCAGTGAATGTTCCTCCCAGGCAAGGGCAGCAAGGTGGCCATACTTGGTCCCTGAAGAGCCACGGGCCAACTGCTTTGAGGATGGCTGCTTCCCTCTCTTCATAGCATCTGCATCCTGGTTGTGCATGGATGTGCATGAATGCATGCATGCATGAGTGCTCTAAAGAGTAAGTAAATGTAAGAATCACATCCTTCCCACACACCACAGCTCTTCTGTGGCCTGTGGTCACTGAGCAGAAGATGAACCTCCCAGCTCGAATCTTCAAGAAGCCAGTAGTGTCCTGAGCTGGGAAGGAGGCTGTGCAGTTGTGGCTCAAGCTGAAGGGTTTGGCATTCCTGCTCTGCCGCACGTTGTCTGGACGACCCCTCCCTCGACAGCGCCTCGTCTATAAAATAGGGTCGTTGTGGTCTCTTGGCCCTCATTCTGGGAAGACTCATCTAGATATCTGATATGTGCTTAGCAGAGAGACTAGCCCACCTGCCCTTCCAGAATGTGTGCTGATGATGAAGATGATGGGGAAGATGGTAATGACGATGGGGTCAGTGGTGGGGCAGGTGGTGATGTCATGGTGAGACAGATGGTGATGTCATGGGGAGACAGGTGATGTCATGGCCAGGCAGGTGATGAAAGTGGTCACTCCACAAACTTTCAGCACCTGGGTACCAGTGTCATCACTACTACTACAGCTGTGCCTACGGTCTGAACCATGTCATACCCTGTTGTTCACGCCCAAGGACTGGTGTCCTGACCAGCTCCTGTGGTCAGCTCTATGGGGAAGGAACTCAGCCTCACTCCTCCAGCTCTTGCAGCTGGTAAGCAATCAAAAGTGTGCGTTCCCCTGGTACTGAGAGCCTTCTGTTGGCACCAGTACAGAGGTGCCCTTTCCTGCCTGCTCAGGCACAGCGAGTTGTGCTGGGGTATTCCTACTGTCGCCTCAGTCTGACGACAGGCCTGGTCTTGTGCACACACAAAAGACAGGAGGGAGGGAAGAGGGAGAGGGTTCACGACATTCTTTCTTAGAACAATGAACTGGGGAATATGTTCTTAGAAGAGGGGTCTGGGGGTGACAGTTTGTGGGGGTCATGGTTGCTTTTGAAGAGGCTGAAGTGTGGGTGAGCAGACTCTATGGGTGTGTCCTGTTCAGTCGCACATTTTCCCAACTCCTCCCTGGAGCCTTTTGCAGACACCAAAAGATTTACCCTTGCTGGTGTAAATCTGGAGCCATAGTCCTCCTAACCCTCTCCTGGCTCAATAATGTATTCAGCTGGCCCTTGGGCTTGCTCTAATTCCAGTGGGGATTGCAAGGCAGGGCCTGGAGGGCAGCACCCCGCAGGCTTCCTCAATGTTCTGGCAAAGCTCTTGGCCAACAGCAGAGGGAGGAGTGACCCCACCTCTCCTCGTCGCCGGTGTGCTCTGCGCGGTATGTCGGTGAATGTCTACTGACTAGACAAATAATGTCCAGTGACAGGTAATGAATACACACATCTCAAGGAAAGCTCTGTCCCTGCCTTTGCCGATGCGGGGGGCTGGGGGACCCCCATCGTCCTGCTCTCAGAATCATAGTCTTGCTCCAGGCGACGGTGAGGGGCTCATACCCCTCACATTTCAGCACAGCCAGAGGGGGCCCCTGCCTCCTCTCCCTCATTTGGAAGCACTTTGCGAGTTTAAGCAATCTATATTCTCTGAGTTTTGAAAGCTAATTCCCTGTCCAGTCCGTTTTCATTCTAGCCTTAGACATGCTTTAGAATGGAAACCGGTCCCCGGCAGAACGGCCGGTGAAAAATGCACATTCTTAGTTTTCTGCATGACGCATTACAGGGGCTGGGGACTGCCGGGGGTAGGGACCCAGCTGGCAAAACCCAACAGGCACCACCATCGTCCTAATCTCTCTCTATTACGGAAATGGATGGCGAGATGGGAATTACCGTGGCTATAAATCAGCTTTGTGTTTTGGATAATCTAATACATTTTTCAAGTGTTGCTCTAGCCGTCCAGCACGCACAGAACCGCTCAGCTGGCACAAAGTTCGCAATCAATCTCCCCCGTCCGCTCCCCACCCGGCCTCGCCACCTCTTCGAGCCTTCCTAATATTTTATACATAAAGCAGTTTAGATTCGTTGGGCATTCCAGCTAGTAAATGCTCTGAAGATTGGGCTTTATGGACTAGTAGCCCAGCCATGTAGGCGTCCCAGCTTCCTAAGATTAAAAGGACTTTTATTTGGTGTGTTCTACTAGGAGGGGAACCGGAGCTGCCTCGGTTACTCTATTATAATTAAGTGTGTTCTTCTCCAGGAAGACGGAGACACGGGAAAATGGAAGGAAGGCTCAAGGGTGGAGCCCTCAGGGGAAAAAAAAAAGGGCCATCTTTATTTTATACCAGCCCCTCCCAGCAGTCGGTTCTGGGCTCTTTGAGGCTCTCTAAGGCCCTGGGGGTTGGGGTGCGCAGAGGCCGCCAGAGTTCAGCATCGTGGTTTGTTTCCACAGGTTACCTTCTGGTCCCTACACCCTAGGACTAGACATCAAACCGATGAAAACCCTGGTGGGGGAGGGGCCTGGCCCTATCAAAGGAAATGGAAACACTTGCAGTTCCCTCCGCTTTAAAGCGCAGCCCTTGTAATAAATGCGCACAGCGAATGTGCTGAGCAAACACCTCCGCGCTCATCAATATGCGGGGGCTGTTTATTGCCTCATAAACTTGGAAGCAAGTGATATTGTCTCTTAAATCAATGGCTGCATGGACAGCCTTGGCGCTCCAGGAGAACAGTACATCCAGGCCTCTCGCTGGCTGAGATTAATGGCTGGAGCAGACTGAAGGTGCTTAGTCACTGCCCAGGGAGTCAGGGCTGTTCTGGGGACCAGCAGCCTTGGAGACGGCAGGGCCAGGATGACAGGCCAGGACATTGCCATCTGTAGCCACACTACTACGGAGAGGACAGTGAAGCTGAAGTCCTCACCACTGGGTGGGGACCACGGGTGTCTGTCTGAGGGCCCTACTGGGTATCCCTACCCTGGGTTCTCAGAACCTGGCAACAGGCATGTTAGGGAACGGATGGAGGAGGGGGAGGGAAGAGGGGGAGGCCCAGGGACTAGCCTTCCAGGGGAACTGGGGAGGGGTAGAGACTGCAATGCAGACAGTCCCATAATGCACTGGGCTAATGACATCTGCCTTTCAGAGCCCTGTCCTGATGAGGAAGTGGCAATCCTTGAGGCCATTAGTGGAGGGACAGGGCAGGAGCCCTTTCTGAGAGGAACTAGGCTGTTCTCTCTGGTGCATCAAACAGCTGTAAGCCTCCAAAAGGTTCTATCTCCAACCTGATCTCCAGAGCCTGTGAAAGAGGCCTTATCGGAGGAGAGAGTCTTTGAAGCTGTAATTAAGTTAAGAACTTGTGAGGCTAGAGGACCCTCAGTGCACTGAAAAATCTAATGAGAAGACAGACAGCTCAGCTGTATAGTGTTGGCCATGAAAACCTGGCAACCTGAGTGTGAGCCCTAGGACCCACATGGTGGGAAGGAGTGAGCTAACTCTTGCAGGTTGACATCACACACACACACACACACACACACACACACATACACACATACACATACACATACACACACATAGACACACTCACACACATACATACACACACACACACACACACATACACACAGGGGTATAAATGTAAAAAAATTTTGTGAGAGGCAGAAGAGACTTGGGATAGAAAGGAGCTCAGAGGAGAGGAGGCAGCCCTGGAAGGAGGAGCTGTGGACTGCAGTGGTGTACAGGGTTGTATCCACTGGTTTGCATAGTTCTGACCAGAACCAGTTGTCTCAAGAATGTACGCACAGCTGCTGGGAGGCTCCAGTGAGCTCAGCTTTGGTCTCCGGTAGCTCTGTCACCAGAGAACACAAGTCTGGTGACTACAAACAATAGAAATATAGGCTTTCCTGGTTTGGAGGCCAGAAGCCTAAAATCTAGTGGCTGCTAGCAATTCTTAGCTTGTGGTGGCCCTGGGACAGACTGAAGGGAGCTACACAGAAGATCTAGTATTTTCTCTAGAGTCTTATACAGCCTTAATAATGCTGAATGGTTAGAGGTTAACGCCTGCCTTACAAGATCACATGCATTCACGTTCGTGGTGGACCCTGTGAGACTATGATGTTAACCACTAGCCAGAAGTACTTAAGCTCAGTTGTGTGAATTGGCTGATATTTGAATGCTTTTGACCTCCAGAAGTGGCAATTTTAAATGGCTCAACATTACCATTGCTGCAGACATCCTGGCTATTCAGATATGTGTAGCCAAAATTGCCCCCTATGTTGGAGCCCAGTTATAATTACAGAGGGGCTTGATGAGCCATGAACCAGGACAGGGATTGGGGACTAGATATGAGGAACAGAAGAGTAGCTGGACAGCTGCCAGCTGGAGACAGACTGGCACTCGCAGCTCAGCCATGACGCTTGCCTGTTGAACAAACACAAATTGAGCACTAACTTCAAACAAGGCCACTCTGTGACCATGATGGAGAGAGATGAAAACAAGGTCGCTCCATAATCACATTTGAGCACAGATAAAAACCAGCACACTGTCCAAACCACAAAAATGACCAATCCCCTCCCTCCCACGTAGCATGAGGAACAACCACTTCTTCACTGTGAACAAACAGGGTCTCACTCCATTCCTCTGTCCCAAATAAAAATTAATAATACCCAGATGTACTAATTTCAATGTCCTCATGTCCAGTGCAGAGTGACCACCCCCAAATCTTCCCCAAATTCTGTACCCCCCTACTGAGATGCCTGAAGACTCCCATTCTGGTGACAACTTGACAGAACCTAGAATCATCTGGGAAGAGAGTCTTATGAGAAATTATCTAGATCAAGTTGGCCTGTAAGCATGTCTGTTGGGAATTATATTGTCAACTGATATAGGAAGACCCAGCCCACTGTGGGCAGCACCATTCCCTATTCTAGGCTTTAAACTATATGGATAAAGAAGTTTAGCAAACAAGCAAGCAGGCAAGCATGAAACATAGGTACATTCATTTCTTTCTGCTCTTGGCTGTGGGTTTGGTATGACTGACTGTCTCAAGCTCCTACCTCTGTAACTTCTCTGCTAATTTGGAGTGGTAACCTTAACTTCCCTCTTTCCCTCTGGCTTTTGTCTGCCCTGAGTTGAGTCTCTGTTCTACCACTAAGACAAGAGATTAGGTAATGGGTTCAGCTCACACGCTGATAACTGGCAGAGCAAAGCCTAGGTCCTAGGTCTTCAGTTAGCCAGAGACATTCTCCTGCATCACACCTGGTGGGATCTCCCAGAAATCCCTGCTTTACATGTTCCCCTCAAGCCTGAGCCCTTCCTCTTAGCAAGTGTTTCTGTGAGTCTGCAGAGCAGTTCAGGATGACTCACTCATATGCAAACTTACTTCTTCCTTCCTTCCTTTCTTTCCTTCTTTCCTTCCTTCCTTCTTTCTTTTTTGTATAGAGGTATATAGGGGTGTGTGTGTGTGTGTGTGTGTGTGTGTGTGTGTGTGTGTTTTAGGTAAAGCCCAGAGGTCCATGTTGGATATCTTCCTCACCACATCTCTGCCTTATTTCTTTGAGACAAGGTCTCTCACTGAAGCTAGAATCTGCCCAGTAGGCTGGCCAGCCAGCAGGCCCCAGAGATGTACTTGTTGCCTCTGTCCCAGAACCAGGACTCCAGAGGCACACCCATGCCAGGCCCTTAGCTAGGAGAATGGGGCCTCGTGAGGATGCACGAGCAGTTTACCCACTGAACCATCTGCCCAGCCTCAGTTGGCCTTTCCCTTGGGTGACTTTGCACAGGCTTGCTCTGGGGTCTGGGGTGTGGGTCCCTTCATTTCACCTGCGCAGGACAGTCTCATCTCCTTCCTACCCAAGTTCTCGAGTCCACCTACCCTGTCCCTGCCAATGCCAAATACAGCAACACATAAATTCTTTCCAGAGCCAAGAATAGAAACTAAGATTTATGAGTCTCCATCTATTACTGTAACCAGCAGGCTCACTTACTCCCTGTACCCTTTATTTCATGACCACATTTTTCTTTATAAATGGCACCTTTTAAAGATGCTACATAAAGAGGCCCAATTCAGAGTTTTAAATTCAAATTATTTGGGCCTTTTGAAAACATACTAGGCATCTGAACTATGGGTGGAAAATGCCCTTTTTACACGCTTGGGTAAGTCCAAAACAGCTTAAAGGATTTTCTTCGAGTTTTCAAAATACATATAAAGATATATAATTCACTTCTGGGCTGAGGAAAAAATGTGATAAATTCTTACCCAAAAGCAGAGCCTTGAGAAAGAGAAATAGTTTCTGCAGCTGTGAAGATCACGGGTGTTGTAGCAAAAGCGACCCAGCCTACAAGCTGAGCTTCCAGCTCTCATAATGCCAATGTCAAGGCCATCTCCAGAGAACCGGGCACCGGGGCCTGTGGGGTGCCTGAATTCTGGGATTGCTTCTTCATGTGTGTTAAACACCCATCAAAGTCAAAGATTAGAAGCTGTAAGCAAGTTTGCCGTGAAGTATCTAACAGCTATTGGATGTGAAGAAGAGACTTTTTCAGTCAAGGAGGGAAGGTGGCAGCATGGCCTAGTGCTGAGGGACTGGAGTGATGCTCCCCAAACCAAGGGGCCCCCTTTTCCCCTCTGAGGCACTGCACTGCGGTAGAGGAGCAGATTCTGACATTTCTTGACAGGCACCTGTCGCTTGCGAGTGTGGCCACTCCCTCAAACAGCTCTTGGGTGCGCGGTAACAATTCCTACCACAGCTGATGGAGATTGAAGTCTGCAGGCAGCCTAGCCTGGGGCTTCTAGCTGCTCATTGGGAGCCTGGGGGCCTTTGGAACCCTCTGCCCTGGCTGTACAGGAGAATAGACCACAAAGAAACCCAAAGGCTAAGATCAAGGGGTGGAGGCTGGAGAGGGGCAAGGAGGGTGGTCCAATTATCCCCCCCACCTGGGGGAACTGTTTCTTAAATACTTCATAGAACATTGTCTCATTTATTTTAAACACACACACACACACACACACACACACACACACACACACACCAGCAGCTGACTGTATGGGGAGAGGAACTTTTCTCACAGAATTGCGAAGCTGCACCTTCTTTCAGTTTTACTGTCTCCCCAAGTGGACTCCAGCCACATTCTGGAAGCCTCCAAACGCTCCCTATCTCCCAAGCTACTGCTCAACTGGGTCCTCCCTCAGCTGGGTGTCCCTGCCATTATTGGTACTGATGGCAGAGGCTCAGTTGGACCTTTGTGCTTCTCATGAACCTTCAGAGCTTCAGAGGCTGGGCCCAGGTGCCAGCCCGCCTCCGACTGCTCATACCACACACAGCCTCTCGGGGGCCACTGGCATCCTGCTCCATATCTCTAGAGCTCTCCCCAGGAAACCCCAGCCTGGTTTTGGATGCTTAACCCACAGGACCTGTGGTGCGTAGCGGAGAACCAGGAACACCTGATGCTCTGGTCCCTTCTAAGGCTGTGGAGCCTGGATGCATCAGTGCACCTGCAGCCGCATCCGAAATACATTGACTTTTGTTACAGCCATGAGGCACATCCAATTAAAAATAATCACCCGCGTGGTCCAAGTGGACTTTTCTCTTGCCAAATACAATGACTGCCACTCGCTCTGAACAGTGCTGGTTGTTGAACATGGCCTCATTTTCACAGCTGACCAGAGAAGTCTGTTCGTATCTCTCTGCTGTGACGTCTGGAGAGCTTGCTTCCCAGACAGCGTCTGTCCACACAGGCCTTGAACGCTACAGCTAGGGCAGCTGCTTGTCTGGGGGCTAGGGGTCAAGGTTTATTACTAGTCAGGAAGGCCAGCCAGAAGCAATAGAAGGGAGGTTAAGAGATGATCTGCCCTGATTATAGTTCCTGCCTGGGAAGTATTTCCAAACCTGGGAAGAATGGCTGGAGAGATGGCTCAGTAGGTAAAGATGCTTGTTGCTCTTGGCAGAGGACCCAGGTTGGGTTCCCAGCACCTACACAGTGGCTCACAGTCATCATATCTCAGTTCCAGGAATCCAGTTCCTACAGCTGACTTCTGTGGGTACGAGCACACACAGGGTGCACATACATACAGATAGGTAAAACACTCGATACACATAAAATAAAATAGACACATCTAAAATAAAACCTAAGAGGAGGCTAGCCCCTTGATATCACAAGGCAAACATAAGCACACACATCTCAACACAAACAGAAAGGGTTAGGGTGTATAGGGTAGAGATACAGCACGCACCTGCCCAAATAAGCTGTGTTTATGCTTACTGGTCAGAGTGGGGAGACAGATATTGATATCAGACAGTGAGTTCAAATCCTGACTTTGCCGCTTCCTAACTGTGCAGTCTTGGGCAAGTTACCTTGCCGATGTAACCAATTTCGTCATCTTTAAATTGATGATACCGCACAGATGGAACGACATTATCATATAAAACCTTTGGAAGATAACACGGCCATAGCAAAGCGATCCGTGAACCAATCCTTCGCAGCTTTCTGTACCTGTCAGCACGCATCCTAATCTATCTGCCCAAGACTCGATATAGCTCAAGAGTTTAATTTGTTTTTCTTCCTGGTTGAAGGTAGCAAAGAATAATACGTTGTAAACAGAAATGTGTTCACTGCCAAATATCACCCCAACCTCTGCCCTCAGACACATTTCTTTCTCATAAAAATGTCGTCACATTTGCTTACAGGGGCAGACGCCGCATACGGAGTCCACAGACAACTCGTAGGAGTTGATTTTCTTCTACTGTGTGGGTGTCCGAGGCTGACCAGGGCCATCAGGCTGGGTAGCGAGCACCTTCGCCCGCGGAGCCGTCTCACTGGTCCTCCCTCGGTTTTTAAACCCAGACTTCTGTGAATCTGGGCCACAGCGCCTCTCTGGCACTGTGATGGACAGACGCGAGCTGTGCGTCTCAGTGCAGAAACGCCTCTCGTTCACCCTTGCTGACGTGGCGGTTCCCGCTGCGGGGTCTTCATGTTGGCTGCGGGAGGGAGGCAGCGATCGGGTGATGGGAGAGGGGCTCGGCTCACTTGTGTTTGATTTTATTACGTGCACTGACTTTGTACGTGGTGCAGAGATGTCTGCTTGCGACGGCGCACGGGTAGAGGTCAGAGGACAGCTCTCAGGAGCTGGTTCCTTCTCCAGTGCCGGTCCCGAAGATTGAACTCAGGCCGGCACACTTGACGGCAAGCGCCTTTACCCACTGAGCCCTCTCGCTGGCCCAAGAGTAGACGTTTTAATCTTGACGGAGTGTGATGTGTCACCCTCACTTTCTCTTGTGGATCACACATCTGGTGTTACACTTGAGAAAGTGTCCCCTCACACAAGGTTTTTTGTTTTGGTTTTCTTCCTGCTGTGTCTGATAGTTTTAGAATTCACACCAAGGTCCATGATCTGCTTTTAGTTAAATTTTGTATATAGCTTGAGGTCTGAGTAAGGTTCTTTCCGGTGGTGGTATTTTTACATATGGAGCAACATTATCCCAGCGTTGTTTCCTGGAAAGATTGCCCTTTGCCCATTGAGCACCTGCACCGTGGTTGGAAATCAATTGACTGTCCTATTCAGTAAGGATTTCAATCTTCATTTTATAACTGTGCAGCGAAATAAATTATTCACCTTGGTGGCAGGGTGTGTGGCTCAGTGGTGAAGCCCTAAGTCTGATTCCCTTCAAAGAAGGGGAAGGGGGGCGGCAAGAGGTTGATTTTCTGTTCTAAACTTTATCCCCTGAGATTTCCCCCATGATCTGCAGTCCGGGTCGCCCTCCCTTTCTCTCCACAGGCCCTGTAATCTTTTGGATTCCAGCTGTCTCAGCCACTGGCTGGTGTCCAGCCCTGAGGTGTGGTGAACCCTGCCTGGAAGATGGAGCTCTGCTATAGATGAGTGAAGAGGGCGGGGGAGGGTCCCACACTGTGTTCCCCAGAAAGAAAATGACCATAGCTCCGGAGTCCAAGATGCTTCCCATCATAGCCAGACTGGTCCCCTCCCACTCCCACCACCACCCAGTTGCCCTCACCTCTTCTGAACTTTCAAACTGGGGAACCATCCAAAGAATATTGAAAGTCTTCTGCCTTGTGAACTGGCGGGATCAAGATGTCGATTGCCCCTAACTCACACGGGCAGCCCCTACCGCTACCTCCCGCAGCTACTGGGGAGGTGACACCGCGTATTTTCCCAGCAATTCGCAAGGGAATGAAGCCTTAACCGGCTCTGCACTTAGCAAAGCACCCAGACATGGTGGTATGCTTAATGAGATGATTAAATACTGACCTCCCATGATCACCCCCAAAGTCCTAGCACACTGAGGAAGAGCCCAGGTCACCAGGGCAAGGTTAGTCTGGCTTTGGGATTCTTCCTCCTTCCTGTCATTCTCACTATTTAAGCCACACCCCCTGTAGATAATCAAATGAGTATTGAACTGGAAAAATGATGACAAGAACATTTCCAAGCCAGGTGGTGGTGCACACCTTTAATCCCGGCACTAGGGAGGCAGAGGCAGGAGGATCTCTGTGAGTTCGAGGCCAGCCTGGTCTACAGAGTGAATTCCAGGACAGCCAGAGCTACAACAGAGAAACCCTGTCTCAGGGAAATAAAAAAACAAATAAAAAAAGTTTCCTTTTTTAGAGAAAATTGGTCTTGGCCAGACAAAAGTCTAGAGGGCCTTGTCCAACACCCCCTTTCAGAGATGAAACACTGGCTTTAGAATAGTCAACGGACTGAAACTCGTGTGGTTGATATGTAGGGCGTTTTTCAACCTCTGCGTTTGACCTCAGTGTTCCACCAAAAACTATTCGTTTTCGTTTGTTTATGAGCATCAATGCAGGTGTGTCTAGCACAGGCTTTCTCTACACATACGTTTAGAATGGAGAGTTTCTGTGGGAAAGCGCTGCTTATTTAATCCCTCGGTAAGATATGGAACGCCTTCTGTCCCAATCAAGACAGGCTTCCTGAAGAGAAGTCACCTGCCTCACTCATTTCAACTGAGGTTTTCCAAACTTAGGATAAGAACACTTGTTAAACCAGGTGACTGTCCAGGAAGTCCCAAACGGTGTGCCCATAAAGCGGGGTGGGTGCTCTTGGCTCTCAGCCAGTCTTAGACTAGGGGAGACATGCAGGATGTGGGATCACCCAGAGTCCCCGCCCCCTTCTCCCTGACTCAACTGACATGGATAGATGGCACCTTCCTTCCACCCTGGAGGAAGAGGGAGCCCAAACGCCCAGGACTCTGGGATGAACCAGGTGAGTGGTTCTGCTTGGCACCCCCACCCCACCACCCCCCAATTCAGGACGAGTCCACCTCTCCAAAATTACCACACGATGTGCTCTGACCTACACAGTGAGTTTCTAGCATGTAGGTTTGGCTTTTTTCTTTCTTCCCTGCTGTACCAGTTTTCCAAAGAGATTCGTCTTCTCCAAATGTCAGGGCTGAATTATGAACATTTTCCCAACCCACTCCCTTCTGTACCGCACCTCCAGCCTTCTCCAAACTCCTGCCTGGGATTAGGAATCGGCTGTGGAAACCTTCCAATCTGTCTTTCAAAAGGGATCAGCGGGGGGGGGGGGGGGGGGGGGGGGGGGGGGGGGGGGGGGGATTGGAATGCCACAGGAAAGCTGCCTGCTCCCCACGGCACAGTGGAGCTCTGCGCTTGCTAATGCAGAATTCGATTATGTGCTGACTGTCCCTGAGAAATAAGCTCTCCCCATAGCCAGGAAGCATATGGAAAGCTCGGAGTCAGCAGATAAAGCCCATCTCCCCTCTCCCGCGCCCCCCCACCTCCCCTCTGCCGCCCCCCACCTCCCTGCGCTGGGCTCTGCTTGTCATTCTCAGCCCGTGCATTTGTTCTAATTCTTTATGCCTTGTTATTCTGTCAATTTCTTAATCTATTTATGTTGACTTTATTTTTAGTGTGCCTATTGTGACAGCAAATCCTGAAATTGCCTTGGTTGTTTTCCGAAAATGGCCGTTACTAAACCATCATGCAGACCCCCCCCCCCACACCACCACCACACGAATAAAATAATGTAAGCCCCAGGCAGTTTGTGGGAGACCGCAGTAGCTGTCTGCTGTTGGAGCTGCATATCAATTCTGCCCTTGGAGGGCTTGCCTGGGAGAGGCCCCAGGAAAGCAGTGCGTGTCCTGTCGGGATGAGGCTCCGGGTCTTGCAAAAAAAAAAAAAAAAAAAAAACCAACCAAACCCCCGCCTCATCCCTTTTTGGAGACATTCTTTACGATGCTAAGAACCCCACCCCCTTCTCTAAGTTTTGTTGCCTTAGTATAAAAAATGCAAATGATTGAAAAACCAATTAATCTTTAGAAGGTCACAGTTGTATTGCCGTATTCGCAAGACATCGTGCTGGGCCCTTTGTGGGGGCGTCTGCACAACATCGCGCGGGAGGCACCGACTGATGATCACAGGGGCGCAGGGCCCCCGACTTGAGCCACAGGTCAACACCAACAGATCACTTTCGGATCGCTTTCCACACGCCGAGGACGCCTACAGAAGGGCTCCCCGAGGGAGGAGACCTTAGGAAGGGATTGTTTCCACGGAGAGTTTCGCCACAGCAGAGCAGCGAATGCTCGGTGGATAGGGAAGGTGCCCATCCCGGGGTTCTGTCGTCAGGATCAGGATCCGGACTTGGGGGCTCGAGCAGCTGGCTCCACGGAGGAACGTGGCTAGGTGCGCGGTCTGTGATCACACACTTCCAAGTCTTTATTTTCTAATGGTTCTACAAGATGTCATTTTTTTAAATTTTTTGAGCTAGGTGTGGTAGCATATGCCTATAATTCAGGACATGAGGCACGGAGGAGTCAACCTGGGCTACATAGTGAAGTTAGCCTGGGTTACTTAACGAAACCTCGTCTCAAGAAAGTATTTCCTTTCTTTGATATTTCCCTACACTAGTCACAGCGCCCCTGGCTGTTACCCCTTTTCTCCTTTCCCCACCAGTTCCCCGTAATTTCGGTCTCACGGGATACATTGCGCCTGACCTAAGCCAATCACCGTCATCTCACGATTGCTCCAGGACTAGACATGTGACCCACTTGTGACCAACGGGACTCAGGAAACATCTGTGAATGGGGCTTCTGGGAAAGGGCCCTCTCTCCCCCTTCAGAGAGGGAGGCCAAGAGACTGAGGGAAGGGTCTCTCTACATTGTCCCACCTTCCTGCGTCTGTGACACAGAGTGACCCCTGGAGCATACAGCAGCCTGTGACCAACAGCAGGGTGGCAGGTGAGGGGTGCAGTGAGCGCTGAGAATGGGAAAGTGGGGATCTAGAAGGCTAGTGCCCTGTCAGTTGTCGGGTGCCTGGGCCCATCCTGGACTGCAACCCCCAGGCTCCCAGTCACGTGGGGTGCTCACCTCTCTTCATTCCTATTGTGACTGTGGCCAAAAGTCTTCCTGGTGGATTAGAGGAGACCTTAGCAGTCCTGTTATCCGGACCCTCCGCCCCTGGCTGCTCTCACACAGTCCAGCATCTCCCTCAGAAACTGCCAAACTGGGCTTGAAAGCTAGGGAGGAATAGAGGCATGCCCTCCTTCCTGGGTGCTCATGCTGCTTCCGACAGGTCTTCACTATGTGGTTAGAGGATTCAGCCGCCAGCTTCCCTGAGGGAGGTGTGCAGGGGTTGGCAGACCAGCAAGGGGATGCCTGGGGTGAGGGGAAGGACACAGCCAGGCATAGATGTGAGAGGTGCCAAGTAGTAGCTTCACAGATACAGACAACCATCAGCGCCATCTATTTTAGAGCGTTTCATCAACTCAGAAATAAATTCTGCACTCCTTAGCTCTCTCTCCCTATCTCCCCTGCCTCATCAGCCCTCAGAAGCCGCTAATCTACTTCCTGTCCCTCTAGATTCAAGTTCACACAAGTTGAATCGTATACCGTATGGTTTTCTGTCACCGGTTTCTTTCACTTAGCACGCATATATCTGTATCTATCTGTCCACCATCTATCTGTCATCCTTGAGGTAAATATATCACCATATTCCTTTGAATGTTGCAAGAAAAACCCAAAAAGACATCTCACTGTGGAGAAATTCAGTTGGTTCTCCTTATTTTTATTAGGTTTTACAACGTCACCTTGAACATGAAAATACAATTAGTTTTCTGTACACTAAGTGACATTTTCAACAGCCTGTGTATTTTTCTCATTTCTACAGTCAAATATCTGACAAAAAAACAACTCAAGAGAGGAAGGATTTATTTAGGCTTACGGTTTTAAGAGATGCAGTCCATCGTAATGAGGAAGTCATGGCGGCATGAGATGCCTCCCCCCCACATCTCTTTGCCTCCCCCTTTCTTCTAGTTCTCCTATGCAGGGGTCCTATTTCATCCGCAAAATAGAGGGGACCCCTGTTTTGCAGGCAGACTCTGAGGATTTGAGCACACATCTTGGATCTCTCCAAGTCTTCTTGGGTTGGGCGCCCTGGCTTTAGGGACCTTCTTCAGACCTTGCAGAGTGGCAGAGGCCACTGGCTGGTGGCCATTCTCCTTTCTGCTATGCACTTGCCTCTTTTGCAGGTGGTGTGGCTGGCTGCAAGAGATCTAGAACAGGAGTTGAAAGTGTTGGCTGCTTCTAGACCCAACCTAGACACACCTTCCACCCTCTTCCATGCTAGGGAATGTTCCCTGCCCTGTGCTAGAGGAGGCTGACCACCCACTCAAGGAGCCCCTGGGAGGTGAGAAGCAGAGTCCCTCTAGGTCAGTGGTTCTCAACCTTCCTATTGCTGTGGCCCTTTAGTACAGTTCCTCATGTTGTGTTGACCCCCTAAGCATAAAAGTATTTCTGTTGCTATTTTATAATGGCAGCTTTACTGTTATAACGTAAGTATCTGATATGCAGATGGTCTTAGGTGACCCCTTGAAAGGGTCGTTCTACCCCTAAAGGGGTTGAGACCCACAGGTTGAGAACTGTTGTTTTAGGTGAGTCTAGCTGTTAGAGCAGTCATCATTGCTCTGGCTTGGCTCACAGGCTATCAAACTCCTCAATCACTAGATGTTACCATTGCTATTCCACACCTGACGCACCTTCCGCGGAATCCTTGCTCTTGTGAAAGATAGTCCACCGCCTCACACCAATACAGTCTCCTGGTTGCCGTTCTCACAGCCGCTCTCTGTTTACCTAAGGTCTTGACCCCTGTTTGTCCCCAATGGCTCTGGAGATTTCTGGGCAAAGTCAGCATCAACCTGGGGGACCGAAACTTCTGGACTCCTTGTCCCTCACTTCCATGCTGTATCCTCTAGGCAGAGAACCCCACAAACCTCATCATTACCAATCACAGTATCACTTTCTGGAAACGTCTACAGCCCTCTTTCTGTGCCCCCTCTCCCCCTCATTTCTCCTCCAGAATTCTGACTCCCTGTGGTTTCTGGAGCCAAGACTACATACAGTCCATACTGCCTCAGGCTTCCTGCGTCCTTCCCTCCTTGGGCTCCAGGATCTGTCAATGTGTCATGTCCTGCCCCTCCTCCACCAGGCCTCCCAGCCCCGCCTAGGTCCAACTCTTCATCAGGTCTGTGTCTAGCCCTGGGCTAATGTCATCGGACCAGCGCCTGGTGTGGCCCTCACAGCCAATGGCCTGTGTTTCCCAGCAGCTTACTGTGCTGGCCAGCTGTCTCAGTCTTCTCGTCCTTCAGCCTTCCATCTCTCTTAGCTAATGACGGACCGGCTTCCTTGTGTCCCTGGGGAAATAGGAGGGCTAGAAGGTATGACCTGTTAGCCTGTCTTACAACTCAGCCGGTTTACACCCTCAGCCTTGTCTAGTATGGGTGAGACCCTGGGGTGAATACCAACATAGAAAGAAAGAAAGATGGGAGGAGGGAGATGGAAAGAGTGGGAGGGAGGAAGAAAGAAAGAGAAACCCTCACTCCTCCCCGTTCACCTCACCCTGCTCGCTGCCCGGGAGTCTCTGGAGTCATTCCTTGAAGTTACACTGTCGTGTCTCTCCATCCTGGGACTGGACTGTCAAGGTTGGCCAGACTGATGGCTCCCTCTGATGCTGGAAGAGAAGGAAGCCCCGTGTGCTCTTCTCTGGGGCTTGTTGATGGCTGCCTTCCGTTCGTAGCCATCTCCCACATGTGTGTCTGTTCCTGGATCTCCCTTGTATACGAACATCGACCTGACCTGGTTTCTGCTTTCCCTCTGTTAAGGCCACATCTCCAAATGCAAAGTCCAAGGTCCTGAGGTGGGACCGGGAGGGGCAGGGATCAGCCCGTGTCCCCAGCACCACGTGCGTCACCCTGGCGGTCTCTTACTATCTCTTCTTTGCTGACTCTTGAGGCATTTGTTCATACTTGTGTTGCTTTTTGTTTGTTTTTTGTTCTTTTGAGAAAGCATTTCAATGTGGCATCTAGGCAGCCCTGAAACTCACTTGAGGTCCGGGCTGACCTCAAGCTGGCAGCCTTCCTCTGCCTCAGCCTCCTGATCGCTGGGGTTGTAGCATGTACACTACTCCTGACATACTTGGACCGTCTGCATGTATGCAGTTAGCATGTAACAAGTCTCCCACTTCACTGTAACCTCCGTGAGATCAGGGAGCCCTCTCTCCTGTCTGTCTCTCCAGGCCTCTCTTACCTGGGAATGGCCCACTTTCTCTGCTAGTGCCCACAGGCTGCATCTCTCTCACCTCCTTGGGGTTGGGAGAAAGGATAGCCTGGCTGTCTCTGGGGACAGAAGAGGCCTGAACCTGCCCCCAGAAAGCCTCAGAGGTCATGGAGGGAACTGCCTCGTCATTTGTCGGGTTTCAGGCTCCTTTCAGAAATAGATGAAAACACCCCTCCTGTCAGCAACTCTAACCCACACTTCTCTGTGTGATGCTTAATTGATGATTATTTATTTTCCGTAACAATCTCATTAATTTTTTTCTGGAAAGTTATCTTTTGTGTTTATCAGCCACAATGCCAAGAGCAGGCAAACACCGTTAGAGGAAGCTGCTCAGGCCTGAGGCAGCTGCTGCCTGATTGGACTGAAATGAAGAAGGTTTGGGTTGGGATCCTGAGGTTTTCTATGGCATCGTGATTTTTATGGAAAGAATGTGTCCCTTCCATAGCCAGAGGAATGAGCACTTAGGTGTGGCCTTCGAGCAGCCAGATTGCCATAAAGCTGAAGTAGAGCTAGGTAGGAAAGGGGGCTAGAGGTCAGTGGGTCTGACGGGATCACCACTGGTCTTTAATTTGGCCATAATTTAATTTTCTATATTGAGCCAACCATTTGACTCCTCCGAGTTTCATATCCAGTGTCTGACAGAGCAGGATGGCCACACGTCTTAGAGTTGTCTTCTTGGGAAACAAAGTCACTGAACCTGGAGCTCACCAGCTCAGCTAGCCTGGCTGGCCAGCAAGCCCTAGGGATCCCCTTGTCTTTGCCCCACAACGCGGGGCTTCCAGACACCCATTTATGTAGGTGCTGGGATCTGAAACCGGCCTTATTCTTGTGTGGCTAGCACCTTAGTGACCGGACCACCTCCCCAGCTCAGATATGCTGGAGTGTTCCACGATATACCACATGTCCCCCAACGCCAGCCCTTGCCCTTTGTCCTTCACTCTGGATGACGGTGGCAAGGTCAGCCTGGCAGGGCTGTCTGTTCCCAGTTTCCAGCTTCAGTAAGCTCCTGCTCCACGACAAGACACGCGTGAGCATCGCCAAAGTCAACATGCTCGGCTGCGGCGAGCATGCGACACCTGCTGCTCCGACAGGGCTCTGTGCTGTTCTGTACATATTGGTTTTGGAGAGCGACTGCTGCCGTTCTGTCTTCTGATTTCTGCTGGGGCGGATTTAGCATCTGGCGACATGGCCTCTGACTGCGAGGGGTCTCCAGAGGAGCGTTAGAGCTGGCCGCATGCTGGAGCCAGCTTTGAGAGGAGAGGAGAAGGGCATCTGCTTGGGCAGGCGCTGCCTCCTCAGACAGGTGGCGGTCCCACACTCCCGCTGGCCTGTGCCGTGGCAAATGCTTGCAAACATCATCAGAGAGAGCTCTGGGATCCGCTGATCTCTCTACAGCGATCCGTCAGCTCCAGCCCTACAGCAGATCCCAAGCCTCGTTCCGGCAGGGGGGCAGCCCCCCTGCACAGCAGGTCGTAATCAGTGGCCAGGAGTATGTCAGAAGCTGAGGCAACCTCCGACCCCTCTGCCACTGCCTGTGCCCTTCATGGGGCCTGAAGGTACATGAATGGCGAGGTCCAGACACCTTCCCAGGCCCCAGGATTCCACACAATCTGTCCCTGCCTCCACCCCAGCCCCTGTCCACTCTTGGGGTCAGCTTCATAGGTGGACGATGTCGTGGGGAGCCTGTATCTAGCCTCTACTCTGCTGCTGCCCCGGACAGTTTTTGCACTAGGAGACCCTGAGCAGCTGTGAGATCGGGGTGACAGCCAGTGTCATCTCTGCGCCCCATCTCTTCTGAAGAAGACCTGTCACTGGGTTCAGGTTTGATGACAAGTGACTGCGTCCCCCACTCAAGAGGCCCAACACTGGCCCCAAACAACCTGGCCTGAACCTGACACAGGCAGCTTGAATCTTCATAGCCAGTGGGTTCCGTTTCCACCGTGTCAAGTCAATGACATGGTGTGGGTGAAGTTCTGGTTAAGATCAAGCAGCCTGACTACGTGAAGATGCGTGGTGAGCAGGCCTCGCCGTCAGTGCTCTCGTTCTGGGCGCCAGAATGCACCTCCGCTAGTTTGGGCAGAGGGAATCGCTAACTGCCTTAGGTGGTACAATCATGGAGAGTGCAAGGGAAGCAGGCCGAGGCCAGCCTTCCAGCATCAGTGCGGAAGATCGCCCGGAACACTGGTCCTACTACGCTTCAGCTGCAGCTGCACCAGTAACCAGTGTGTGGTGCGCTTGGGTCTTGGTGAGGCAAAGCCAAAAGTAAGCACAGCCCCCTGCCAAAATATATGAAATATATATTACATTTATATATAAATATATATAAACTATACATTACACACACACACACACACACAAGAAAGATTTGCTATTACCTGCTGCACAAAGGAGAATGCAGGGGTCAGGGGTCATTTCAGAGTTCTGGCTTCCCCTAGTGAAGGACACTGAGGGTTTAACTGAGGAAGCAACTCCTATTCCTATAGGAAGGCAGTTAAAGGGCAAGCACAGTCCTGCACATGCTCAGTAAAGGAGCGCATTCCTGAGCGTGCTCTGTTAAGATCCAGAAAGCCTGCTTCATACTCAGGAATATATTGGCAGCAGAAACTGGACTCAGTGGGGCATGGTGGTACGCACCTTTCATCCCAGCGTTTGGGAGGCAGAAGCGGGAGGGTACCAGTGAATTCAAGGTCAGTGTGGTCTACCATAGCAAGTTCCAGGCCACCGAGCTTCAGTAGTGAGACTCTAAAAGGGAATGAGAGAGACAGAGACCCAGAGAGAGCGGCGGGGGGGAGGATGAGAATGTGAGAGAGGGAAGGAGATAAGAAGTTTGGGAGGTGAGAGGTGGAGAGGGTGGATCTGGGAAGAGTCGGGAGAGAAGTGGAGTGAATATAATAAAAATATGTTGTATACATGTAAGAAATTCTCAAAGAATTAGTGTATTTTTCTTTTATTTCACATTTGGGACACCCTTAATTCAAGGTTACGGAGCCCATGTTTGAAAAGTTAAATCAGAAGATAGGAATACTTCTGGGCATGCTCAGATACAGCATAATGCTGACGACGGGAACAACTCTGAGCATGCTCAGCTTTTATTATAATGTTCTAGCTGGGAAGAAAAAAAGACATTTTGAAGTTGCATTAACGTAGGCATCAGGTGTCCCACTCAGTGGGCAACACATCCGTCAAGATACTCCGTCTCCAAGGCCAGGGCACCAGGCATTTCCGGTTCTGCATCCCAGTCACTGTCATCAGCAGGTATGACCGTCTCCACCTGTGCCAGCCAGAGGACACCGTGGGGACAGGTTTCCTACAGTGTTTCCTCTGAGCTGATGCCTGCATGGTGGTGACTGGGGATGGTATCTGAATCCTACCAGCAAGGAATTCGTGCCCTGCGTTCTGTGATGAGGAGCTACGACTCGAACTGTAGGACCTAGGTGACAGGTTTATGGGCAGTGAGGTCTGTGGACGGGGTTCCACAGGGATGGGGTTCCTGGTTCGCAGGCTCTGGTAGCTCCTGCTGGCCTGTCTTTGAGCCCTGATAAAGCACTAGTGGTGTCATTTCTCCGGCAGGCTGCCAGGCCAATGGCTGACTGCTGCCCCGGGGAAATGGTAACAATGAAATCGATCTTTATCATCATTGCATCATGCCAAAGATGGATCAAGCACCGTGGATCTTTAACGTTTAAAGTCACCCTGTGAGGCAGGCTTATCCCCACGGGTGAGAGCTTGGGGTCCCACAGCCAGGAGGAAGAAGAGGAGGATGAGGGGAGGAAGAGAAGGAAGAGCGAGGATTGTACCAGCAGCCAGGCTCCAGAGCCCACCCTCTTCTCTGTGGCTTTGTAAGGCATTTGTGTGACCTACAATCTCCCAGATACAAAATAAGCATCACCACGTTACCGATGAGGCCTGTGTGACAAGACTAGGTTTATAGGGAAGTCATAATCCTCCAAAGGCCAGAGCTGTTTCCTATGGTCCTGAAGAGAAGCCCTTTCGGTGATCCTGGCTCCTCACACAGTGCACGAAGGAACTCCTCGTGTCTGAAAATTACACCGTTGAAGACAGAGAAGCCCTGTGAGAGCTGATGAGCAAACCAAGTCATCCCAGGCTACCAATGGCAGATGGGTGAGGCCCTGTGACTGTAGGTCAGGTCCCCAGAGAGGGCTTGCAGAGTCTGAAGGGAGCACTGTGGTGTTTGAAATCCTCTGGCTCAGCCCCAACCGCGGGCGATCGGCTCCCGGTGGGGTCTCGGGGCAGGGGCCGCTCTGCTGGTGTGTTCCTTGGTCTGGCCTGCGCTTCTGACCACGGAAAAGATTGTGCAGTTAGCATCTAAGCAGAACAAACATCAAACGTTCAAAATAGATCTGAGAGGCTAGGGAGAGCGAGCAGAGCGGGATCCAGAGGAGGAGATGCACTCGGAATGCAGGGATGCAATCGGGGGCTGCAGAGAGCCGCCCCCGGGCCCCAGTGCATCCACGTGGGCGTGGTCTCCCTGGCTCCCGTTCTGCCTCTGTCCAGAGCGCCTTTCCAGGCCAGGAGCCTTGCTTTCTGTTCTAGAAACCTCCCTCCTGTCCTCATTTCCCTTGCCCTCCTCCGAGTTTATTTTTAGTCTCAGGTCGGAAGCTGCGGGATCACTCTGAGGCCCTGCTCCCATCTCGCGGTCTTCCCCTCGCCTCCTGTGCACAAGGCTGAACTCAGCCTTCCCTGGCTAGCTGGCTTGCCCCTCTGGCCGCCAGGTTGCTGTGGAAAGGCCCGAGTGCCTGGAAGCAGCCAGTGTCAGAGAGTTTCTCCTTCAGAGCTCAGGGACCGCTCCGACCTCCCTAATTACCCCCGGCTCGTTTCTAATCAGCTTTTCCATTATCTTGCGCAGAAGCCCTCCCAGAATCCCATTAATTGCCTATAACTACAGTTGGCTGGTTAATTTATTTATTTATTTATTTATTTATTTATTTATTTATTTATTTATTTATTTATTTATTTATTTATTTATTTATTTAATTTTTTTTAAAACAAGATCCAAATGGTTTAACCCTATTTTTATTTTAAGACTTTAGGAGTTTTGTAAACTTCAGAGGTGTTCAAGATAAAATGTCTGGACACATATTCACCCAAGTCTGTACATACACACGCCTCGTGCCAGCAAGATCTTTTGTGGGGAAAGTGGGAAAGGAAGGGAAAATGATCTGAGGGCCTGCTGCGGATGCAGCATGGACATCACCGCCACCGCCACTGCCACCGCCACCACCACAGTCAGCCACAGCCATCACAGTCAGCCACAGCCACCACCACCACCACCACAGTCAGCCACCACCACCACCACCACCACAGTCAGCCACAGCCACCACAGTCAGCCACAGTCAGCCACAGCCACCACCACCACCACAGTCAGCCACAGCCACCACCACCACCACCACCACAGTCAGCCACCACCACCACAGTCAGCCACAGCCACCACCACCACTTTATTGCTACCCACACCAGCACACTGCCTCCCCACGGTCACCACCCCCACCACTCTCAAC